>CM036549.1:10583201-11183201 GCA_020745685.1 Tautogolabrus adspersus | reverse complement strand
GTAACCTAGGAGGCGGGACATAGTGCTCGGGAAGAAAAAAATAGAAGACCTGGTTGTCATGGCAACGTTGTTCATGTATGGAGCGCACGTCAAATGACTGCAAAAGTAATTCAGGGTAGCCTACTTGAGCTGTTTAGCGTCAACAGACTTTAGCCGACTATTTAGTCTGCAACTGTCGGATAAACTATATGTAAGCTTACTCGTCTACATTTTTGTATACTGGTTGGAGGAACGAAACACATTTGGCAAATGGTTAGTTCGTTTAGTTTTAGCAACCGTATCTTGGTTTGTGCGAGAAACAAGCCGTCGCTGCCTTGCTAGCAAACAAAGTTAGTAGAATGACACGTTAGCTGAATGAACCAAAGCAATGTCAAGTAATAATCTTCCACCAGTGCGGCATTTACCACAGTGGACCCGGGTAGGGCGCCTGGGGAAGTCTTGCTCTCCACGGCGTTTACCTTCGAACCAACTTCCCCCACTGCCTGTCGCTCCGCCGGCGGAAAAAGACAGAGGAGCGGGGAGAGCAGCAGAGGTGTCCTGTCATGGCGACATGGACCCCCGCGTGGCATCAATACAGAGAAATATCCAGTTCCTTCAGCAACAACATAAGGATACTCTTGAGAAGCTCCATGCAGAGATAGAGTACCTCAGACGGGAGAATAAAGGTGAAGACACCAGCATGAGATGGAAGAATGTCACTAATGTTAGAGAATAAATGTAGTTTGTATCTTGTAACGCATAAGCCGTGTTTGTAACGTAAGGAATCCACTAATAAGACCTCATAATCTGTGATAACCACACATTATTTTGGACATATTGTTGACCATTGACCAGAGGTCAGCGAAAAGTAGCAGGGTTAGACAAAAAAAAGCATTACCATGCTGATATCAAGAACCAACTTTAATTGGATAACACAAAAAACACATGTTTCATATAGAAAGGAGAGTGGGTTTTTTTTATTATCAAGGACTTGTCAGCTGTATTTACAAGAGACATATGGCCAAGGAGGGCAACCAACGTGTCCTAAGACTCCATACCATTATTTTGTTTGTACAAGGGCTCAATTTAGTAACTGGCTTTGTCGTTCCAGCCTATAATAAGTTAAAATACATATTGAAGACCTGACAGTTTACTGAAAAGGTTCTGAAAAGAAAGACAGTCAGTCTAGGTACGGTGGTCGCATGGCAACTCCAGGGTTTAATGTCTCTCAGTGGGAGGTGGACAGAGATCTGGTGTCACTCCTCCGAACAGGGCACATGGTGTTCCATATTACTGCACCTCGCCACCCACCTGGAGACTCCCCAGTCATCTGTCTTCAGGCCATCACAATAGACAAGCCCCCATGGAAACATGGACTGTTTGCTGGGACTGTGTTACAAGATTGGGCCTCTGTTGTGCCTCCCTACAGTATAATGCCCTCTAAAATTCTCTTTACATGGATGTTGCAGAGTTGCAGTATAAGCTGATAATGGAGCCCCCCAAGTCAAGTCGAAAAGGTACGTTGTGATGCCTATTTGTTCTGCCCTTCTGTGCGCATTCAGAGTTCTTTCAGGATGTGGGTTGTATGAAGAAGAGGGCATTATGGTTAAAATCATCTATCAGGAAATGCAAACCTAGGGTGTCTGCTCTCTCAAAGTGTATCTCATTGTATGATCATTTATCTAAATTCTAATGTATTTCAAAGGCATCTGTAAAATATTTGTTGCAGTTGTAAATATCTCATCCATAGCCCAATTAGAATTTGGCCAGAGCAGTTACGGTTTGAAACAGTTTGTCTCTACCCTACCCAACCCTTATTTCTAAGGAGCAACACATAGTCTACGAGGTATTAGACCCCCTACTCAGGGAAGTGAAGCCCGTACGAGACTCTACCTGGAGGAGCCACTGCAGGACCTGCGATCCTCACAGGACCAAGCACTAAGGTGAATTCTAGTCCAGCTACATCTTGTTCTGATTCTGTATTTCCCCAGTCTACCTACTTCAGTAGTGATGAAGGGTGATTAGACTTTTTTGTTTATTTTCTAAGTAATTCACACACTTTAGCATCTACTGTATATGATAACGAAACAGGAAGCACTGTGAGATAAGCTTAGACATATTTGTTCTTTAATTCACTTTTTGTTCTTCCCTAACGGCAAAAAAGCCAGAGCTGAGGAAACACAAGTTTTTGTTTTATCATGGCTTAAAAAAAAAATCATCTTAAGATGTTTCAGTCCAGCTGTAAAATATGTTGATGTACATACTGATATCATATGTTTAGCGCATTTCAGGTGAAGCATTCTCGAGCACATACAACAAGTAAACGACATGTAAAACAGTTATATTATTCATACTAAGAAGATGCAAAACAAAACACACATGCAGTTGTATGCCACCGTAATAGCAGAAGACACATCAGAAAAGTTCACATACTTGTTGAAGCATTTGATGCAGACGATCCAGAATGTGCGGTCGGCTTGATGTCCTTGTTTCAAGTTAAAAAAAGGCAATGAATCAATCATGTGTTATGATCTGTAGCTGTAGGAATACAACCAAAACGGCCCTCAACAATTTGTGTGTTACTTTTCATTGATACAATCTCGCTGACTACTGGGGTGAAGCTATGGAGGTAACAGCGATATTCAGACATCTGCAAGGACGGACCATGCTCCAGAGGTAAAGGGGGGCCTCATCACCTCATTACTGCCTTTGCGAATCCACAGCGATCCTTCTCATCCACCACGTGCTCCCACACTACAGGAGTGTGAGGTCATCATTCGGCAGCTCTACAACGCCAACAGTTTACAGTCTCAGGAGGTAAGTGTCCACCATCAGGCAGAGTCAGTCAACATACCTTCATGGAATTTGAAAATATAGTATCCTTTCCTTATATTTAATGACTTATGACATCTTTGTTTTGTGTAGATAATGCGTGTGAAGGCATTGCTCAAAGATATTGTTTTCAGCAAGAAAATCACCCCAGAAAACTTCATTCTGACCAAGGCCTACCTTGTCGATGGTACCCGGTAAAGTGATATCAATATAACTACTTTACATATAGTATACTAACTGCTAACCTTAAAAAAAAGCATAGTACTTTTGTGATAATGTTTTTTCTCTTTTTTGTTTTTCTCAGCAAATCTTATGAAGAAAAAGTATTACCAAAACTTGGTCTTCAAACCTTTCCGGTGAAAGCGTATGTAAAAAAATCTCTATTTGTATAAAACTGCTTTGAATGTTATTTATGACCTTGGCTTTCATAACACTACTGAAGTCTAATAGCCATCCTGACACGTTTCCCCTTTAAGGTGTGGACCCTCTCAGTCTGGTGTGGTCCTCCCGGCCCTCAAACCAAGCCTTGGCTCCAGCCTTGCAGAGAGACAGAGGAGGACCCGAGCTGTGCAGAGAGACCGTCTCAAAAGGACTGTGCACTGAAAGAGTCACTATAACCATTGCACCAGCTAAATCTCATCTCAGGAATGGGGCTATTCAAGGCTATTAGAAAAGGAAAAAAACTCACGAGAAGTGATTGTACAATTAAGATGATGTTTCGGAGTTAGTGATATACATATACATATACAGTATGTTGTCTATGATGGGTACAAAAATGTACTCATATTGTTGAACAAAAAAGAAAAGGAAAGACAGTCTCAGATCTAGCATTGAACTGGGAGTGGTAACACTGTTTATATTTGATTTTACCAAACAGTGCATTTAGGACATTTGAACTACATAAAGGTAGTTCATTTTATGACTTTTGTTTTACTTCTCGTTGCACATTTGTTCTTCTGCCAAAATGATGGCAGAATGATTTCAAATCAAACAATCATAAACACTTTTAAAGCAGTTAAGTATTCAAAACTTAAACCAGCACAAAAACCAAAGTGAAGGCTTTAAAATCACATGCAATGAAAGATGCAGAAGTCAATAAAAGGCATTTATCTCAGGCACGCTTTGTATTGGTTTGTATTTACACTTTATGTAGCAGTGTGAAACTTTAACAGGCCACATGTAACCAGTCATGCACACACAGTACAACACAGCTGCATAAAACAAAAGTATTACATTTTATAAAGACAAGACAGTCCTTTTAGTTTTTTTTCTTCTTGTACCATTTTATTTTCTTCTGTAAAATCTTTATTGGACCACTTTTTTAGAGTTCTTGGTCAAACTATGAGGAACTGTTTATAAGAACTCTTTCATCATGGGTTTTCATCCAAACACTTCTTTCTTTACTTCTGTTTTGATAAGTGTTGTGACATTAATATATACTATATACTGTATAATGATAGTTTAGCCAAGGAGACGCTTTTTAACAGTCTTATAGTAAGTTTATCCTCAGCCTGTATAGGAGACATTTAAATTCTAAACACTGACATGTTAAATTAAAATATTCCTAATACTTGATAAAGGGATAAAAACATTTAAGGTTACCTTAATGAAACTTAATACTGTCCGTGCAATGAATATGCTCTGCAGTGCTAGCGTTGATGAACAGTGATACATGTCAACAAATTGAAAAAGCACCTGGCTCAATTTCACAACATTAGCACACATTAGTTTCTGGTTGTGCAACATCTTAGGTAAGCTAAGAACTGAACAAAAGCAAGACGGGGCAGACAACTCCCAGCATGAACCTAGGTTAGCAAACTCCACCTCTACAGCTTGTAGGAAGCAATATCCCTTCATACTGTCAAGAATATACAGTCATTTAGTGGTGATCTTAGCATAAAACTTCTTTGTCATTGTCTCCACTGAGGTTACTAAATGCTTCACACATAAATCGGTACCTCTCAGTGCCAGCTCTCCTATTTACATCCACACAATGTCCACTCTACTCTTAAATACACCTCCACTTTGTCAGCAACATCAAACGTTAAGTCCCAAAAATAACAACTTAACAGGATGGCCAACCCAGCAGTGTTCAATTACAACTCAGTATCGCAGTTCCAAGCTCAACTTCTACACATTAAATGAATCGTTTATATCAAACCTCAACAGGGTTCATATTAAGCCTCAAACTGTCAAAAATGAATAAAACTTCTATTGCTAATTTAAAGACAGGCATTGCATTATGACTGCACCCACTAGATGGTGGTGTTTCTGAATGAAAACTCCTCAGCATCCATTCAGTGAAAGCCTACAAAGGTTTGACAGTAGCAGCCTACACATGTTATAACTCTATTAAGCTTCTTTTAGCAATTTCACATATTTCTGAGGTTATCTGATTCAAATATAGCATTGAGAAAATATGTTAACGACAATTAAAGCAATATGATATAAGTCAAATTATCACCTCCAACGACATCAAACTGATTCATGCCTGTTATTACCTTGCCATAACAAAAATTAGAATGTATGTCTAAAACAAGGTTGAAACCAATACCATGCCTCAACACCAAGTTTATTATTGTCAAACTGCTGAGAGTTAAACAATATGATCCTAAATATCAACAATATAAATAACTTTTCTTACTTTGGTAGAGGACAAACTCTTTTTTGCTCTGTTCTTTCCACTTTGTTGCATCACTGCGTCTTTGTGAAAAAGTGGGAATTGGCAGGCCCAGCCATTCAGCCCTACTGGGTGCAGATCTATTAACATTCAGACAGTGCTGCAGTGATGAGAGCTGCTTTGTGCCAGCTGCAGCCTCGTGAGGCATGGCCACTGAAACCTCACCACCCAGAGGAACACAGCGACATCTTGATTTATTTTATTTTCATCAGAAACTGTCCCCACCACATTGAACGGCTTGTTATGCTCAGTCATTGTTTTCTAACACATTCTTTGGATTGCTTTGCTCTGAGTTAAGACTTATTTGGAGGCACTGCCCCCTGCATTTAAATTCACTCTCCCCCTCTCAGCATATTGTGTTGTGGGTTGGGTGGGTAGGTAGGTTAGGGAGCTCCAAATCAACGTGTCATAGTTTGGTGCAAAGATAATGATACTGAATGGAGAAGAAGTTGAAACAAAGGGAAATGAAAATAGGGAAATATGTCAAACTTTCAACTTCAACTTTATTGTCCCAAAGGGGAATTTTTAAATTGGTGGCAAAAATTGATTGAGCAAGTATACTACACTTAGCTGTTTAAACAAGCAAGGTACTCCTGAAGTATAGTAAGCTACAGATATGAAATATAATGTGCTACACATAAAATCCTGTCATTAATATTGCAGATGTTAAATTAGCAGACATTTGATATGACGGTCATCAGTTACAATAGTGGAATCTGCAGACAATCATTTATCATTGGAGAGCATTAGAAAGAAACAGTTATCTTTTTATTCTGCGTGAGGTTTAGGACTTCAATGATATATTAGCTGTATGACCTTTATTTTGATACGTTTATAGACATGTAGCAGAGAGTAACTAAACTACATTGCATGAACAGTTTTGGCATTCTTATACACATTTCTGTTTAATGCCAACATACACCAATTATATTCCTTTTCAATATCCTAAAGTATCAGTTGATTTACTGACTTGCTGTATAGTCTCTTAATTTGAGATCAATATTTGTAAAAAGTTAAAACAAGATAGGCTAAGTAAAACTCCTAACAACGACAACATGGTTCATGCAGATATTAAATCAATATGAATTTTACAATATTAGGTGAAAATTCAATAAACAGAACCATTTGTCTTTATACAGTAGCCTCCTTTTTCTTGTAAAATAATTATTTTGCTAGTAATGCTTTGCTTCTCTTGCCTGGTTATTTGAATATCACTTCTATCCCCCTGTGTTTTTAATCAGCAAGATACAAGATGGTGAAAACCCACATCTTTGATGCTAGCTGTACACTTTAAAAGGCTAAGCCTGCTTCAAACAAAGGAAAACAAAACTTAATAGAACCTAGAAGAAGAACAACACAGGTTCTTGCTGTTGTTATAACATGCCGTGAGTGTAGGCTATTTAAACTAAGTGATTATTTGCCTGTGCTGACGACACTACAGTGTTGTAGTTTATAGTTTGACAGGCCTACATAATGTTCGCTACTGTAGCTGTGTCATGGAAACATGATTGACACCTTGCTCACTACTTGGGGGTGGGGGGGGGGGGGGCTGTCCGGGTCGTCATCACCCGCCCACCCCCTTCCTCCTCCCACCTCCCCTCCAGGCGTCGGTGACGTACAGATAGAAAGCGGGACCTGCCCTCCCGACGCCATTTTTCGGTCTCGTACTAGCACTTCTGGTGGCTCGGGTGAGGGGGGGGGACGAGCAGAAATAAGTGAAAGTATAAAATATAGGATATTCAAGCCGGAATCCCTCGTGAGCGGACACGGTTGCACGCGGGAGCTACAGCTTAACGTGCTAGCACCTGATATGCAGGCGCAGGAAACGAGCGGCTTCTGTGAAATATTTTTTTTGTGTGAAGACGTGTTGCAGGCCGCCATTTTTTTGCTGTGCTGCCTCAAAAGTCAGCTCCGACTCGAGAAAGGGTATACAAAACCGCACTTCTACGACGCGTGCCTTACCATAAGAACACGAAGATACAAAGTTATTATTTCGACTTCTTGCCGTGGCGACCGGCAGCCCAATGCAGACATGAGGATTTAACAGATGAAAAACTGAGGCCACCTTTTCCGTTCTCATAACTGACACTGACTGGAGGAGACAAATTTATCAGAACAGAGCCTGGTGTTTTCTCGGAAGGCGGAACAAAAAGGGGAAGCTTCATTGATCATATGTTGCTTCGATCTCCGCCGATGTTTGTCTGTCGTGAGTTTTTAATATTTCTATTTTGGCCAAACAATCACTCAGTCATTGACTGGTGAACGCCGGAACCACAGTATGCTCTAAAGTTGGACCAAGACAGCCGTAGCCTTTCTAAGTGATCGTCAGGGTTGTTTTGTGTTTTTGTTTTTAACCGAGGTCTCCGGAGCCTGCTGCTTTTGAGCAGAGATCACTCTCAAAGGGCGACGAGTGCCCTGCCCCTGCATCTTCCAAATCCACCAATTTGCTATGATTGGCTAATTCCGACGACGCACACGCGTTTTAACTTATTGTCTGGTTTGGTATATTATTTTTCTTACGTGTGGACTGATATTAACTTATTTTTGAACAGAGATGTCAACTGCTCGGTTTGAATCATCTGACCGGTCCGCCTGGTATTTTGGACCCGTGTCACGACAAGAGGCACAGAATAGGTTACAAGGACAGAGGCATGGCATGTTTCTTGTTCGAGACTCTTCGACATGCCCCGGCGACTACGTGCTGTCAGTGTCTGAAAACTCCAAAGTGTCTCACTATATCATCAACTCTTTGCCCAGCAAGAGGTTCAAGATTGGCGATCAGGAATTTGAGCACCTTCCTGCTTTACTGGATTTCTACAAGATCCACTACCTGGATACGACCACGCTGATAGAGCCGGCACCCAGGTAGGGGAGACATCCAATATCCATCCACTCTGTCAGAGGATGTACACGACATTAACATCCAATACCACCTAGGCCTCTTGGATGTGTCACACTTGCTAATCTAGGTTAACAAGGGGTCTCTATTTTTATCTAAACTAACCCACTTTCCGTCAGACTGCAATACCCATTGGATTTGACACGAAGCATGTGGTATTCCAGGTTTGAAACTGGTGCATACACAAACACTGTGAACATACATCCAGTTTTTCTGTTTTGAGGTTTACATTTTAATTGAAATGTGACTGTGTTTATATCCTGATTGCAGAAATTTACCAGTAATAACATGTTTTTTTTAAATGAAAACCTTTCCAACCTTTATAAATTTCATTAGAAGCCAATATTCCATTTTCAGAAATGTAAACTGGGTCATGTACATTCATTTGCAGGAAACCTGTATCTAATTCATTGATCAAAGCATTTCTAATCATGCTTTCACACATGCAGAAAACTCAAAACTTGCACATTTTTCGCTCAGACATTACCCAGAGTATCTCCTGCCAGACCCCTAGTATTTTTTCCGCGACAAGTCTGAGTGTGCTGATGGGAGAACGCAGCAGGATATTATCAGGAGAATTCACCTCGAGCCAATGGGAGGGGGGAGTGACGTTTATATACTGTGACTGCTGCACCGTGCATGGAGTGGTTGCATGTGACTGCTACGATCTCGGTGCACATAATTAAACTGCTGCATTATGTTTTCTGTTCGCCAGTATGTTCTTCTCCATCCTTTTGTTGTTATTGCGATTCCTTTGAACTACACATAGATACAAGTTGATCTAGATATTTTCAGGAGTGCATATTTGTGAAAACGGCTTAAGTCAAAATCATCAACTGGAAGGTGTCCCTGTTTTCTTTTTGTAACCTCACTATATTTCTGTCTTTTACTCATTGTTTTTTATCTCCCAAGGTACCCAGGCACAGTGGCTTGTCCCATCCAGCCCATAGGTGGCCCTGAGGAGAACCTGGAGTATGTGCGGACTCTATACGATTTCACTGGTAGTGATGCAGAGGATCTTCCTTTCAAGAGGGGGGAGATCCTTATCATCCTAGAGAAGCCTGAGGAGCAGTGGTGGAGCGCCAAGAGTAAAGAGGGGCGTGTCGGGATGATCCCTGTGCCCTATGTGGAGAAATTGGTACGACCTTCCCCTCTCCCTGGCCAGCCTTCGCATGGATCTCGCAACTCCAACAGCTATGGAATCCCAGAGCCCTCCCACGCACTAGTCCACGCCTATGCCCAGCCACAGACACCTACGCCAATGCCCCCTGGAACACCTGGAGCAGTTATCACACCTCTACCGTCCATGCAGAACGGCCCTGTCATGGCAAAGGCCATCCAGAAACGTGTGCCCTGTGCCTATGACAAGACAGCTCTTGCTCTAGAGGTATTGTGGAATTGGATTTCACTAAATCCCTACTTTTATTTTCCTTTCTTTTAACTCTTATATTCTCCTCCCTGCTATTTGAATGAGAAAAGTTTAACCCCACTCACTGTTTGATATTGCTGTTTGATAGGTTGCTTCTTTTGTTAGAGATACTAGAGACTACCATAGAGAGTATGGTAGTCACAGTTTAAATATTCGGTCCTGATGATTTGGTTTCAGTATTTGTGAATTCTTTGGACAGGGATGGCAATTCAAGGAAAATCACTATTGAAACAAAAAATAACAACAGACAGATCGATCTGTGTGATCTACATTATGAAACATCATTATCCTAACTGCGCTGCTTTCATATAAACTCTGATTTATCACTCGAGGGTCACATCTGACGATCGCGTAATTCACAACACGTGGCGATGTGGATTTTGTATTTAGTGCTTCTGTGCACAGAAATGAGGAACAGAACATGTCCCTTATTGATTTAGGGATGGAGCATGTGAGACAGATTCCCTCATCTCCTCTGTAAATCATCTGTATATTCACTGCACACTTTATGATGGCTGCAGAAGTCTGCATCTTTCTCTGGTTCCAAAACGTACAGCGCTGCAGCCGTTTAACTGGCCTTCTTTCTTCTTATTTACGGGTGGTTAGCAAACAGGCTTCAGCTAGGAGACGCAGGCAACCGCATTACAACGTGGCGCCTGTAAAAAAGAAAAATATATTTTCATATGTGATTTCAATAGTCGCATGAACACATTGATTGACTATTTGGATTTAAAAAAATCAGAACTTAGTTACTTTAGGTTTTAATTAGGATTTTTAGCAGAACCTTCAATTTGTGTAGCAACAAGCTCCTGAAGAATCTAATACCAGATCAGTACCAGGAAGACAACCTGTAGTAGACTACTCAGCAACAGGCTAAAATTCAGCAGTTTTCTGCCCTATCCATTTTGAAAAGTTTCAAACCTGTGTCACCTCTGACATGTGTGGATGGGTGTGGCTTGGTGAGACTAGAACCACACACAACAATGATGTCACACAGCCCTTAAGTTCACCTGTACATCACTGCAGCGTGGTGAAAAGTCAAACCAACTGAGGACCCAAAAACCAAGTTTGAGGGCTATTTGTTTATTCTTAAAGCTTCAACACCTGTTAAATGGTATTGTATCAGGGTAAATATCATAGTGTGCTGAAATGATTTGTTTAACACAACACACTGAGGTTCAGCTCAGCCTTGGATACAGAAAGTTGATTTATAACCTTCGTAAAAAAAATAATGTTCAGGCTTTGCAGTGAAGAATTATTCAATTCAAGTAAGAACATCTGCCCCAGATGTCATGTTTCAGAAAGAGACAGAAGATATACATTTTTTGCTAACCAATCTCAAGAGATAAAGGGGAAACATTTTATTTTCCTCTTGTTGAAAAGTTCTTTTACATTTGTGTGCTTCACATGTGTGAATGTAGTTCTGCCCTGTTTTTTGTTGTTGTCAGGCTTTGCTGGACTCTTCCTGGCATTGAAGTTGCAGTAGTCAAAAGTCAGTAAAGATAGTCGGGGGGGGGGGGGGGGGAACACCATTGCTGTATTCTGCAGAAGTCTTTGTGGTTCAATGTGTGAATATGGTTCAATGTGTGAAATTGTCTTAAGATAACTTGCAGCTCTTCCACAAACCTTTGTAACAGCTAAGACCAAGCTGTCACTGTGTGTTCACAACAAAACCATCTCAACCAAGCAGTAGCCCCCTGCTCCCTGTTGTTGCCTGGTGGGCTCTGTATGACAACTAAAAGTTGTTCACTGGCATCATGCTGAGTCAAAATGTTGTCATTGGACAAAATAGTTATTTATTTCCTTGGAATTATAAATTCAGTGCAAAAAGTGCTTCTTAGGTATTGATAGATGACAAAGTCTGACCACAGTTCTGTGACTCATTCTGCAGCATTAGGTTTTAGTGAAACCAAACTGTCAGTGACCTCAAAGGTTTCTGCTTCTACTACCCAGCTCTGTCTGCAGCCTTGCTTCTATTCTTAGTGTTTGACTTTGGCTAATAGAAATCGTCTTTGTCAGTGGCAACATGTTGAGGCATGTGATGTAATGCATGATGTACGCTTCATGTATATACTGTGGGAGCTCCAAGCTGCTTCACTGTGATAGCAGACAGAGCTCCAGTGTTGCCCCTGGGGGCCAGGTGAATATGAAAGGTATCTTGGCCAATCTCTGCTTTTAGTCACTGATATTGAGAGTCTGTCGGTGGGTCTAGGAAGTAAAGCAGGATGCTGAGTACAGTGATGTATATCATCTCCATTACTCATATACAGAGATAATGGTGTACATTTGTATGATGAGAAACCTGGGGCATGATACTCAAGCTTTAGTTAACAACATTAGTCTTGTTTTCTGCTCCTTGCCCATGTAACACTACACAATTGGCAACTGATAACATTAACACTGATGAAAGTGGGCTTCTGGGATCAGCAGAATAGACACATTGGCTTGTTGGCACACTCTTGTCACTACTATTTTAGCCCACAAAACATAACCATCTCTCGGAGTAGAAGTGTGTCAAAATGTAACCTACCAAAATGGTCCACCCAATGAAGTACAGACTAATATTTGAAAAAACCCGGTTCACTTACAAGCTTTTACAAAACAGCTTAAAAGACGCCAACATTAAACAGGGTACGATGTATCTCAATCAGTGCTTTTACAGGAGGAAAGTTGTACTGGGGAATGTGTCTCCCATCTCTCTTTATCTTTGCAGATTGTCATGACCCCCCCCTACCTGTGACAAAATAGCAAATATGTTTGCAAGGGAAGAGGGACTCATTAATCCATCACACAAAGCCTTCATCTGTTGGACAGCGTCTCTTCAGAAAGGTCTTTATGTTGAAAATGCAGATCACCAAATGCAATGCCCAATACTTCTTTCAGACTGATGCTGTGATTTAAGTTGAACCTGTTATCGAGACATGTCAGCTAGCTGTCTATCATTACCCATAGTTTTGTTTTGTATGGAGTAGAACTAGAAGCATCTCTTAAGTTACCGCATCCAAAAAAAGATGTACAGACACAAAATAGAAACTGAAACATGGCTTAATTTGGCACTTGTGTAATGCTATGATGTAGCAGTTAAGTGCATGAAGCTTCAGTTGCAGACTGGAGTAGGCTAAAGGGCAAGTCCATTCAAATCTTTCTTTTTTTGTTAACCATTACCCTGATGCTTAACCAGCTGTCAAAAAAGGGCCCACAGTTTGTATTTGAGACACACCACCCTGTTCTTTACCTGTGGGCAGAATGCAGAGAGGTAATGAAGATTTCTACATGTCAGTGTGCATCAGTTTCACTTTAGCTTTTGTGAGATAAAATATTTCCCATGCCTCCTTTTCTGCAACATTTTTCTGGCCAACATTTCCACACCTCAGATCTGCCGCTGTTGTGAAATCTCTGAACTTTCATATTTTGCACATTCCTTAAAATAATGTGAAGTGATCATTTGTGCTAATAGTAAAACAACATATTCACTTTTCTTGCAACCATATGGGTCCTCTGACTAAAATGGTCTCCTTGATCTGTCTGTCGTTCCTCTCCTAATAACAATCAACTCGGCCAGCTGTCAAGATTCTGATGCTCTGGTTCTTATTCTGCCGCATGCTAGCGTTGTTGTCCTGGGTTTTGGAGTAAGAATATTTTTGCAGTGGCCGGCTTCATCAATACATAGTTTAACTTTGTTTTCAATTGAGTCAAGTTACTCATCAAGCTGTCAAAGGAGTAGGGAAGGTTGAGGCTGCAGTGGATGTTGAACCAGCTCTGCAGCACAAAGAAGAAAAGTGCATCTGAAATATAAGAAGAGCGCACAAGTTTTAATAACTTGAGAGAAATCAGTGGGGCTTTCCACAGACATATGGAGAAGTGAGCCAGTGAGGGAAAATGTGCCAGCTCGGCATGCCCCCCCCGAGGAAAAAATGTGTCCATAAAAGCCCAAATTTGTTGGCTTCTGGTAAACTTCAATGCCTCTCTTCTTTCTATTAAACTGATATTAATTTATAGTATTTTGTATGGAGGTTGCTTACCCAATTCTTAACAGTTAGCGAATTACTGCAGGTATTTAGGCCTCTTTGTCAAATAAAAGTCGGCTGGTAAAAAAAAAAAAACGTTGGCTGTGGGTAGCCGAGCAGTTCCACAACAGTACTGGGATCAGTTAGTGACAGGCAGGTAAGAGGAGGGGGGTTTGGGGGGTGCTCCTCTAGGAAGGACCTGTATTCTGGTACAGAGCTACATGTATGCAACACATTGAGGTGAAAATGTAAAAGGAAAACATTACTTAACGTTATTAAATAATTGTTAGGAAGAAAATCCATACATGACTCACATGGTCAATTTAAGACAGTTTAATTTAAAGCACAAAACACACATGAATAAAATAAAGACTTACAGAGTTTCAAACCAAACTCACAAACCTTACATAACAGCCAAAGACCACATGTGTGAGATTTCATCTCAATAAGAAGATGAATTCAATGTTTCTATTTCTAGAATTTTTTTTAAAATTTAAAATGATTTTATTTTAATCGAAGTAGTGGATTTGTAGCTCGGTTTTAAATCTTGAATCATCAATATGTGACGTCTATAATTTTGCTCTGTGATGCTTCTCGGGGCATGTTGGAGCTTTCTTTGTCAAAGGTTAAAACGCTGACTTGTTAGTAAGAACGTCATTTTACAGAAACCCGTCAGGGAGCTGAATATTTATTTAATAAAATGCTATCAAGACGCGTTGCTCTCCACCGGGTCGAGAGAGAGAGAGCGCGCACATAAAGACAAGGAGCAGTCGAGGTTAAAGGGAAAAATACGATGATGCCACCGGTGCTGCTTGTATTATGGTGACCATCTTTGTGTGCTAAAATGCAATTCTTCATCTTCTCAATTATTTTGATCATGTTTATCAAACACTGACATTTCCTAGGGGAAGGGGAATGCTTCTTAAATGTACGGGGAAAGCGGGTAACAACTTGTGTGTCAAACTTTTTTAATCAGAATCAACAGTGGAAAAGAGTAGCCGGCGATTGTGGAAAGCGCTGGGCAAAGGGCTGGTTAGGATGAAAGTTTTTAGCCAGAGAATATTTATGTTGTGTATATATGATCCCTGAAGACTCTGAAATAGAAGCAATTGATGTTTCTTCTCGGATGCCTCTCTTTCCCATGTCCCTCTGTATCAACGCTCCTATAAACTTTTTATTGAGAAAAACCGTGACCCAAATGTAGCTGTTTGAAATCCAGGTTTGGTCTGCAGGAATGCCATTTACCTATTTATTTTAACCATGTCCTTCTCTTTTCCATTTTAATGTTCTTATTTCTTCCCAGACTTTAGAAATTGTGCAGTAACGTGGCACTTGTCTTAAATATTGCATGAAGAAACAGCAATCATTTTTCTTCTTCCTGGTGCCTGAAATATTCTTCATTAGTTAGAAACATGAACTCGTGGTTCACAGACGTTAGGCTCCCTCTGTTTAGTGCCATGCTCCCTTTGGTCCATCACACAGGCACTCTGGCTTCCTGGTGTTCTGCTGCGACTCCTCGGGGGCTGCCAACTGGATGGCAGCTACTGATAATAAAGCTACAGCACACTTGCTGATGGAGACTGGCTAGCTATGACAGCTAGTGCTTTAGTTTTCATGGTGCAGATACGCATTTCCAAATCACTACGCCTCGCCTCCACTGAAGCATATAAGCAATGTGCATCACTGTCACTGAAGAGTATCTAAACACCTGACGAATGTAACAAGAGACAGAAGAAAAGATGGAGGCTGTCGTTTAAGACTAAGCAGTGGTATTGACACCAGTAGAAGTGAGTTATAAATGACTGTCAGATAAGTGAAGGAGGAAAGGGTTATAATCAGATCTAGTTCACGTTTTGTTACGCTGCAGATGATTACACTGAAACGCTTGTTTTTAGCAGTTGGGTAATTAGTACGTTTTTTTTATTGTAGAAAAAAGTAGTATAATCAAAATGTAGAAAAACTTTGTTACAAACAGCATCCTTATAACAGCCCAAAAATAACTTTAAACTCAAAGGTAGAGTCAGTAGCATTGTTCGTTGGAGCTTGTAAACACATTATTCAAACTGGGCTCATCGCACAACTCACTGCAGGACTTTAGCGTGTGCGTTTACTACCTGTAGCTACACTGCAAGCTACCTGAGAATATGACATTTGCTGTAATAGAAAAGCAGATTATTTAGCTTGCTAGCACAAGCTAACCGCCGGTGTTTGGCACCTGACTGTCAAACAGAAAATAGGCCAACAGGTCCGCAGGTCAAGCCAACCCAACGTTCACCATCATTTTCTCTCCTTTGCCGCCAAGTCCTCATTAACAATATTCGGCGGTTTAATTCATGTCCAATCGCTTTATTATATCCACTTCCAAACTCACCTGTGGGCTGTCATTGGCTGAGTGAAACACACCAGCTCCCAGCATAGAAACGTCCCGTGTCAACCAAAACAACACATCACAATCCAGGCAGAGGACAGAATCTCTGCAGTCACACATGTGTGGAGGCTTATAGGTGATGATCGAGCAGCATTACTTTAGTTCAAGTCTTTATTTTATTTTTTACGAAACAGCTGCTGAGTCTGCCTTCAAAATGATTTCTAATGATCAGAATTCTAATCTTCTCACTGTAGCATAAGTTCAGGTATCATAGTCATTGTGTAGATTTTCAGATTTGATTGGACTGGATTATGAATATCAGTACATCATTTGTTGCAAGTCATAAAAGTGGAACTGAATTCAATAACTTAATATAGAGTGAGGTCTTCCTCTGCACACAAAACACCAAGGTCACCAGATGGTATCATCATTTCTTAGTTTATTATGTTGTTGAATCCATTAACCAAAGAAAACAAAATGTTATTCTGAAAGTGGATCAAGTATTACAAATAGAAAAACAAGAGTAAAGCACAATAACCTGAAAGTTATACTTCCACTTTAAAAATTCAGAACTAAAGGAAATCTTTTGAGTTACTTTCTACATCTATTCTTTAAGATTTTGAGTATTCAGAAGACTAGAAAAGCGCTATTTAAGCTCAAGTCCATTTACCATTTATATTGTATTCAAGTGTTGTGGCTGGTTACAAAAGAAACCATTGTCAGATAGACCCCAAAATGAACGGCACACCCTGACTGTGTCTATTAAAGGCCTTTAAAAAGCAGAAGCTATGAGAGTATTTATCCATTTCAGAGACAGGCAGTCGAGATCCAAATCAGGCTACTGATATTCATGCTGTTTTTTTCATTTCTATAGAGTCTCATATTGAATAAGTGTTTCCTTCATAATCCTCTGTGTTCCTTTAAGTGATGTGGCTGTATTTCTTTACAGTCAGTCCTTATTTGTTGTAGTTTATCTTTTAAAATGGAAAAGAAGAATATTTAATGAGTCCACATTTATAACAACAAACCTCTTCTGAATGAAGATTCAATCTATTGATCTGTGAAATAAAACCTCTCTCTCTGGAAATGGAAGGTTTGATTTATTCACTGAAACAGAAGTCTCATTTCATATCATTGTGATTTGTTTAAAGTGGCTGGGCCAAGGTTTGGATCATTGTTTGACGGGCGAGTTTCAGATGAAGTAGTGTTTTAGTCAGGACTCCAGGGTCGTGTAAAGGATTATTGAGACAGATCATGTCTGGGACTAGTTGTCCTTGAAGCCTCATTCTGAAGTAAATACTTCAAAAAGCGTTCCAATCATGGATTTGACGATGGAGTATTTTCTCTTCTAATCCTGATAAAGAACATATGGCTTTAACAGATTGGGGTCAACTCCAGTGTCACAAAGCCATGTGAGCGAAAGCTCTGTGTGCACTGTCGACGGTTTTGAACCGCAGTGTAGTGCCCACTTTGAGGTCTGATAAACCATTTAGATTTTAAAAGATGTAACCATTAAGACTCTGTGTTGTGTAGACTCATATGTTGCTGCTTTAGTTTGGATCAGGTGTTAAAGACTGACCATGTGCCGAATGCATTCAGTGCTTGTTTCTTTCTGGGCTATGAGAATGGACTCTCTCAACATGTTTCTTTTTCTTGTCTCACTTTGAACATTTCTTGACAATGCAGTCTGGTGCAGCATGTGATCATTAGCATAGAACCCAAACCAAGCCTTTTGTCCATTATGAAAAAATAAGCATGCAAACTATGATTCATTGTTAAATGACTATTACACTTTTTGCCTCGTATGGTGTAATGTAGAAACCAGTGACCGCCTGTCAGTGGTTGCTGCAACACTCATGACTGGCTGTGGCTTACTTAGCACAGGTTGACTCCTCTTTGGCTGTTCAATATGAAGCTGCTACTGTTAGTTCCTCAGAGCACACCAAACTTAATCTATAAACCCACAAGAGTCCCATGTTTAACTTTCCACACTCCTAGCTGACTTATTTCTTAGTGTTCCTCCATTTTCAACCGTATCTTTGAACTTAGTGAAAGGTTTTAGTCAGCTAGTGAACTTAAGTTAGTGGCAGCTATTTCCGAAATGTTGTTGTGGGCTGAACGCGTAAACACACAGACACATTTTTCAACCTGATTTTACTGTCAGCCACTTAGTACAATAACCTTGTAAAGGTCAGGCGTGAGGCAGAGAGTGACTTTTCAGGAATATTCACCGCAAGGGAGTGAACGTGTTGATGACATTTATATCGCGTGACTTGTGAGCAACCAGTGTGATCTCCGTGAGGCTGCTTCTTAGCTCCTTCTTTGATACTGTGAATACTGTACGTCTTATTTTGCATTATGCACAGCATTGCCAGAAAACTGTCCTAATGGTGTCGTACTCTGTCACTGCTTCCCGCAGCGTCTCTCCCTCCCTGTCTGACAGGGAAAAGTAAAGCTGTGAGGGACTTATGTGAAGAACTCAGGAAGATTTCGGTGGCAAATCTGTCTTTGAAATTTGTGTTTTAATTTCCAGAACTGATGTTGATGTGAACACAGCTCTAGAAGCACTGATTTTTAAACATTAACTGTTTTATTTAGTTTTGGGTTTTTTTACCTCTTTAACTACCTATATTGGTTGTTTTGGAGAGGAAGAAACCTAACTTTTTGTAAAACAAAAACAATGAGCGAGTTAGGAATCCTAGCCAAAGAATAAGCAGACAATCTTTATACATGCTGGTCACAACAACTTAGATTTTACCATGATTACCTGAGGTTGTTCTAACAATATTTGAGCTCACATCCAATTCATGCAGTTGCTCCAGCATTGCTCTATGTACAGTCACACAGCTTGTAATCAATTTTGCAAACATTGCAAAACGATTACAATCAGGGCGTCCTGGGCTGATGGTCAACGACTTTTAGAAGTCATCCATAGATGTATGCTGTCTGTCTTTTGGGAGACATGCTAACATACGGCTGATGTTACAATCTGAATTTGACATGTTTGGATATTTCATTCTAACTTCCAAAATCTGTCCTGTGTTGTCAGGAAGTTTAAATAGGATGTGGTTTTACAGAAGTGACGCTGGTTTGTTGACGGTTAACAATGTCACCTAAACAAAGTGTATACAACCATTACACTGTAAGGCACTTTCCTCTTTCCTATAATGCATGTTGTAAAACATTCACCGACCTAACCCTCTTTCCTTTGTTGTTGTTTTTTAAGGTTGGCGACATCGTCAAGGTGACACGGATGAACATCAGCGGTCAGTGGGAAGGAGAGGTGAACGGACGGAGGGGCCTCTTCCCATTCACACACGTCAAAATCATAGACCCCCTGAATCCGGATGAGAGTGACTGACCTTAGAGTCCGGTTGGACCCTCTAGCCAGTATCGACCCTTACCTGATTGTGCTGGCTGTCTCTACCTTTCCCCGCCAGTGTCACCACGGTTACATGCTTGCCTGCTTGTTGCGGTACAATGATAGCGACCCCTCTGTTGTTGCTGACCGTCGCAAGGCTTTCTGACTGTTTACAGCTTTGGAAATTGGATCCAAACTAAAACCTGACCCCACTTCTCCAAGCTCCCTTCCCCAGTGTTTTGGTTTCAGGCTGGGTTCCAGTGTTTTCTCATTTTAGTGTCCTTTTCATTTCCAGATCACTGGGCATCAGTGTGAGTGTGTCTGTGTGCGTGCATCAGTGCGTGTGTGTGTGTTCACGGTAGATATTCTCCATCACTTTTTTTTTCTCTGACTCCGAATATTTGTTATGTTTGAAGTCTTCGGGACTTTGGAGCGTGTTGGTGTGTGTTTGTTTTGTTGATGTGAGGACATTTGTACAAAGTAGGGGAACGCAATATCCCTATGGACATGAGAGAGCACTGAGGCAACGAACTAACCAGCCAGTCAAATGTTATTTCTCCAAACAATCAAGTCACTGTTGTACCTTAACTAACACACAAGCGCACGCATGGACAAACACACTTCTCTGCCGTGTATGTGATGTGTGACTGGAGGCGGGAGGAAGCAGGAGTCATGATTTGCTCTTCAACCTGGGACAAGTCCACCTGACAAGAGTCGTCTATCTTTTGTTTGTAGGACATGACAAGGTCATATGTGAGTTCATCTTTTTCTTATTTGTGCCACAAGATCAACAACAGTTCTCTTTGTTTTTTTATTTTTTGTTTTTTATTTTGTGACATGGAGAAGATGTACGGTGTTGTCCGTTTGCATGTCCACTTGTTGGTACCTCCCTTTACTGTCGACCACATTATTTGCAACGAAAATAACATTGTTTAGAGATCAGCAGGTTCGTAGTGCCAACAGCACCAAAGCACTAGAAGATTAATTTCAACTTGCTGCATGGGAGTGCAAGTCTTTAAACAGGTTTTAAAAAAAGTCCAATAGCAACAGCAGCAGCCATGGCCAGCACTTCCCACAAGCATCTGACTACAAGGCTAGCTAAAAATGCAGTTTGGGCATGACTACCGAAGGCTTTCCACTGAGGTGATAAACTCTGCATTTAAAGGCTTAGGTCAGGGAAGGAGAAATGTTTCGCTTAAGCCAATGAGATCCCATCAATGCCTTTTTTTTCCCCCAGAGAGTAACACAAATGCATCCCTGAGCGCCCTTGTGATACCCTCTCAAACTTAATGTTGTTAATGTCAAGTTACCCATGTCGAGTAAGGCTTTCAGACAGCTTTAGTCCTTGAATATTTGGTCTGTGCACAATATTCGGTCTCTTTTTATGCAAACAGACCGTATCTGAATGATTGAAAGCATCTTTGTTCATACAGTGCTGCAAATGAACGTATTTCATGAGTAGCAGCCCAGGATTGAACATTTATGCAAACAGTGGCGACCCCTTGACTTCTGCTGTAAAATGAACTGTTCCCTCCCACCTTCCTCTCTTAGTGCTTTTCAATGAGAGCAGCGGACGGCCGTCATTCAGAGTTGTATTGTGCAGCTTTTTAATTGTATCCTCTTTTTTTCTGTTAGGTTTAGTCCGCTTTTTAAGTCAAGCATTTTTGTTAACAATGAGCGATGTTACACAAAAAGTACCAATGGTGACATTTACAAAGGGAAAAAAAAAAATGCCTGCTGGTTGCCTCTGTTTATGACCTCTTGGCTCGAGAGATGGTTTCTCTCAGCCAAATGCTGCTTAATGTCATTTGTTTCCTTAATAAATAAAGGTTACTTTCATTTGAATCCCTCCTGGTGTGTGTACACCAGTGTTGGGTTTTTCCTCATCAAATGTAATGAAATCTACTAATTAAGCAATACACCCTGATTCTTTCTTTTCTTGAGGTGAACTTGCTTTTCTCATGCTTCTAAATTGTTTTTGTAATGGCATTAACAGTATTACTGTGCTCTCTTCTCATACTCTAGGAAAGCCTGTCTTTTACTTAAGAATTGAAAATTGTGCCTTTTATTTTCTTATACCATATACATGTGTTAATATTTCCCATGGTTAACACCTGTGCTGGTATTGACCCTTTATGTACAGAACAAGTAAATAAAATTTACGTCTACTTCTTTAAGTTGCTCCGCCCGGTGTCTCTGTCCTCTGTGTGCATGTTGTGTTTGTAGCACAGATTGGGGGGGGGGGGCGTGTAGAGCAGCCTGGCATCACAGGTTGTGTATCTAGAGCACGGGACAGTTGCTCCTGCTCTCATTTTTGACAGCTCCACTTTTGATTCTGGCTGTGCCCAGGGGAAAGGAAGCAATTAATGAATTTTAATGAAGTGCTAATAAAAGAAAGTCAGCTGACCTACAGATGGGGAATGGGAAAGTTTTCAAGGACAATCTTTCAGATTGGCATGTTCACTGTTTGTTTAGTACCTTTCAAACCAGGTACAAAAAAACAACTTGAGTTGCTTTTGGGCAATACACCGACAGACTCATTCATGCTAGTGGTTCTTAAAGTTGTAGTCTGGAAGCAGAGCTTGGTTTTACCATAAAATATACGAGCGTTCTAAGCATTCACATGAACCCTCTGGGGCTTTTTTGAAGCATATATGGATACGTTGGGTTATGCATCTGCATGTGAAGTCAGAACTGACATACACATGCTGGTAGCAAACTATGACTGAAGAATGCTTTTCAATGTAGCATCTTTTCATAGCAACCTAGAACTGTGTGTGTGTGTGTGTGTGTGTTCATGGTTAAACTGTCATTAAAGCCCGTCGATGTGTTCCTCTGGGATGTGATAGGCTGTGGCTGCATTGAGAATGACCCTAATGAATCAAACTTGGCTGAGCCTCACCTCTCCCCAGGGCAGTGTGTGTGCGTGTGTGTGTGTGTGTTAAAATGGATGTGTTGGGTGGTCGATCAAGGCCCTCCTACAGTCCATTACCACTGCCGCCCTCAAACTATCTGTGGTGGCAGCTGCAATGATGTAGAGTATTTGTCCAAAGGTGGCAGAGGTGAATGCAGTGAACCTTTGCCATCTAAGGTTTTGACAATAAATTATTCACGTTACAAAATAGGAATACAATTTAGTTTAGTAGAGGATTAAAAAGAAAACAAGTTGTAACTGAGGACTTTTTTAACTTTAAAAAATACATAGACATACTTAATCTCGATTTAAATACTGAATAAAGTCAAAATATTCCTCTTGATACATGAACCTGCAAGTTTGTAGTTTTATAGCTAATCTGAACCCTCCATTTCTCTTTTCTCTGCACCTACTGGGCTTTTAGTAACTTAGGAGCTGCAACAGCTCTCATTTGGAGAAAGATTGACATTATTAATGTTCATCAATAATGTGTGTTACTACTGTTAATCAATAATTGTGCCAGTGAGCAATAAGGTAATATGAAGAGATGAATCTACATCAGTCTACAATGCATGCTGCCTCTTTTAGGTTTACAACCCTTTGGACTTTGAACCTGTGTAAATGTGTTTAAAGACCACGTGTATTGTATTCTGTACATGATTTGTTTTATGAAGTAGTATTGACATGTTATCCAGTGCTTCATCTGCATTGAAATCGGCAGAGCCACACCTGGAATCACTTTTATGTCATCCCTCATCTTACTGCAGGATCCACCAGTCAGGTATCTAAATGTTGTAGTGTCATTAATGCCTACATTCATAGATATTCACTTCTTAGAAGCAACTATTGAAATACCCCAAACAAGTAGTGCTGTTAAGGTCATAAATTAACAAACGTTGATGAACCCAGTGATATCATTTAAAGCTTTAAATAGTAGTTATTCCTAATACAACATTTTTCAGGCAGGCCTATTGTTTTTTGGGTTTTTTTTTGATTTGCCAACACTTTTACTGGCAGGTCACTGTCTATAGAAGGTCAGAGATTTACTCTTGTCAAGGGTGTCGCTCTTTATTTGTCTCCTCCAGGGGCGTGTCCAGACTTTATGGACTGGGGTGGCCCAACTGGAGTACTGACTTGTGCAGGGTTGGCCTGAATGAAGAGCATGTATTTACCCCTTCTGTCTGCACTAATCACATCGACTTTTGAGTAACACAAGACAGTAGCAACATAAACATCTTCTAACCTTAATTCTTCAAGCACTCAAAACAAAATGTATGTCTAAAGTTACAGTTTGAAGTTTTTATGAAATTGCAAACAAACTTCTGTAAACTGAAAACGATGAGATGCCTGTTGCAAAACAGCCTGAATAGTGGATTTCAATATAAGTCCCCCCTCTGGTAAGCCAACTAGCCAATAATAGTAAAGGATTCTGGGGTGGCACCTTGAGGGGCCACTAAGATTTCAAGGCGGGCCCATGCCACCCCTCTGGACATGCCCATTCTCTCCTCAACTTTAATCCCCTTCAGTCTTTTGTAAGTGGAAGCTGAACAACAGGTATCAGAATGCGTTTTTCTTCAGGTTCTTAAGGTTAACCAACTGGGCTTGGAAACCAGTCCACACCAGGTATGCAGTGTAATAACAGGTATTCAGGGTGCTGAATGGAAAGGCAACCATCAAAAAGATTTTGAAGCTGCTATTCAAGGCAAAATAGCGACATAATGTTGCTTTTGATATTCTTTACATAACCTCTGCCTTGATGCAGTTCATGTAAAGGACAGAAAAAGACTGCTTGTTGAAGCCGTAACTAACTTCTCAATGCCCTACAGTGTTGGAATTATACATCCAGCACACTAATTGACCCCATCTGTGGCCCATAATTCATTTTACAGCGAGGTGAGAGGAATCCAGGATGAGCTATGTGGGTGACCCAGATGACCTGTCTACCTCAGGAAACGCTGGAGGTAAAAACGACCATACTGTGATAATAAAGTCACACTTTGAAATGGACATTCTGCAAACATGTCTTATGATACTAAAGTGTTCCTTGGAAACACAGTGAATGAAACGCCATGGCTCCAGGTTTCATACGTCTCATGACTTTGCCTCTTAGTTGGCTATGTATAATTTACAGTGATATTTAAAAAGTGTATTACGCAAAAAACATGGCATTTGATGTGCTCTAGAATTCCTTTGCTGTATGTGCTCCCTGAAGCTTTATAAATGTCCCAGATATGGCTTCCCTTTCTCTCGTAAAACATTTACAGCACAGACGTTTCTGCCTTCTGCTGGGGAAACTATGCCAGACTGTGATGGTAATTCCACACTTGCTGTCTGTCACGGCTTTATCAGGTCAGACTCTGCTCGGGGACAGTCTCTCAAAGCTCCATCGTTCTTGTTCTTTCTTGTCCTTAAATGTGTTGTGCAATGCGCAAATGGTTCTAATGCCGTTGATGAAAACAGCTTGTTGTTATCTAATAGATGTACTCTCAGGACATTGAAGTATGGCATCAGATGACTGGAGCAGCAAGGTCAAAAGAATGGAGCTTTATGTGAGCTCTGTGTAGCCACACTAGTGGCACAGCTTTCTTCATTCTAATTTTGAAATAGAAGTTCATTCATCACTTATTTCCTCTGAAATTAACCATCAATAATTTGATGGATTGCAACAAAAAATGTACATACATTTATGACCCCATGAGGATGAATCCAGCTGACTGTGAGGAGTTTTTAGTAGCATACTAAGCAGCTTAGCTAGTGTATTTCAGTGCTCACAAGATGGACTACCACACAATCCATACTGGTTGTCCAACAGTTCCCTTTTTATTTTTATATTCATTTACCATTAGTTTGACATTAAATCAACTATCATATAGGATGTCTCAATGCCTTACTGCACTTTAGCACAATGCTAATGCTAGTAAATATTTTCATGCTGGTATACTTAGCTAAGACGGGGAACGCAGTGCACTGTGCCTATATGTTAGCATTATCATTGAGAGCATGTTAGGATGCTTATTTTATCATTTCTTTTAAAAATCTGCTTGTCCCAACAGCTCTACTGAGATGAGAATGGCTTCACAAATGGTAAATGGGCTTGAGCCTATAGCACTTTTCTAGTCTACTGACTACTCAAAGCGCTTTCACACCGCATGTCACACCTACCCATTCAAACTCATTCACACATATACACATGCATACAATTAGGTGTCTTTACCAAGGACCCAGCGGACATGTTGCTGCAGGAGCTGGGGATTGAGCCCCAGTCTTCCAGTTGAGAGACGACCGACTCTACCAACTGACCCACAGCTGCCCAAAATGTCTGTAAGGACTTGGTTTGGAACTGGGGGGGGGGCTTCAGGTCAAGTCCCGGTATGGACCATAGTATGAAAATTGGTCTGGTTGCAGGAGAGTTGCCAGTTCCTTTCCTGAGTATTTCTGGGCACAGAAACCCTAACTGCTCAGTCGCCCCCTGTGTGCAGCCCTCTCACTCTGAGTCTCCCCATTGTTGCATTTCCAAAGTGTCCAGTTTGTGCATGTGTGTTGTGGGCCTGTGTGTGTGAGTAGCATATCTCTGACTTTCTAAATAACAAATATCATGAATGTAGTGACTTGTAGCTTAATTATTCAGCATAGCCGTTGCCATGTTCATTACATCAGCATGGACTTTCTATTTTTTATCAAAATACTGACATTTATTTTCAATGCCAAACAGTGTTAACATTTTTTCATGTGTATTTATTGAATTCAAGTATAGGGCTACAAATTTGTCACTTTTTTGCAGGTACAACTTCCAACAAATTATGACTCCTCTGTTGCTCTTCGGATATACTGTATATATCAATGTTTCAGACAGGCGGGTGTTGAATTGAAGACATTCTTTTCATTTTAATACCTTAGTTTTAATCAATTCTATTGGCCTGCTATATATGAAAACTGAATCAATATAAGAAAACCTTTGATGCACCAACATGATATTGTAATGTCTTATTAAAGGTCAGATACAGTATATGGGTATCCTTCCATCACGCCTGCAGATTTAATATCACATTTATTTCCCAGTTGACTGGATATATATCACAGTGTTTGCAGTATACTGTGTTTTCAAACACATTCTTCATCTTCTTTAACACACACACATCTGTGCAGAGTTGAGCTGTGTGTATTTGGGGATATAAAAAGACAGGACATATTCACTTCATATGAAAATGACTTTTTTTGTCCTGTGATACAGACAAAAAATAAAGTGACCCCTCCTCATTCACTTTTTAAGCTTTAAGATGTATACTTTGTACACAAATATACACTTTACACACAAACGACTTGAGTTCCTTGTGAGTCCCTTTCTGGTCCATTTTGTGTGGAAACATCACCCTCCAAAGCTGGTGTGGATCCATTCTGAGTCAATGACGTCAACATTTCAACAGGCCAAAGCTCACCAGCAGGAGTAGGAGAAGAGTGGATACTGGCTCCAGTCTGCTGCATGGTTGTGGTGGTGATGAGGGTTGTAGTAGCCATGTTGTTGGACGTTGTGTTCAGCTATGGTAAGTGGATGAGGTGGAGGGTGGGAGGCGGTGTGTGGTCCATCGATGTCATTGGGAGGCAGTGGATATCTGACGTACTCAAATGATCTGGGGGAAAGAAAGTCATGTGATGGTTAATTTATGTATGCATTATCATACTTAGAGCCCATGATGATCTGTTAGCAGACATGGAGTCTCAAAGGTTATAAATGTTTAATGCATGATGGAATAAAAACCCATCCCTGTTTTCTGTTGTCACATTTTTCCACCATTATTGCTTCATTTTTTGGTTGATGAAATGTTTTATTTTTTAATTTATTTTTTAACCAACACTCATTATATCTAACTCATTCAGGATGCCTTGTGTCATACCTGTAGGGCTGGTAAGGCACAGAGGCAGGAACCATCTGTTCTTCACAGCCGTAGTCATTCTCATGAAGCTCCAGGGGCTCAGCATGGAGACTCTCAGAAGGGTCCTGCTCCAAAGCCCAGCATGGAAGGTCACCCCCCTTCACTGACTGCTGTGTGGGCGCCTGGTTCTTCTCTGCCAGCACTGACTGAGAGGTGGAGGGCATCCTCTGCAGGCCTGACAGGGAAATACAATGTTTAAATGTGTGATGTGTAAAGACACTGTCATGTTGATTTAAATGAATGCTTAGTCATGTTACCAACAGTTTTATCTGTACAGACAAAAAGATTGTGAAAAAATATATAACTTAACGTACTTGGAGGACTGTTGGCAAGAGCTTTTCTCTCTAGTGTGGCTCTTTTTGCAGGAGGGCTTCCATTTGATCGACACCTATAATAAAAACACACACCAGTGGTTAGCTTGTGCTAGTGTGCGATAGCTTGCAGTGTAGGTTCAGGCAGTACACATACACGCAAAAGTCCTGCTTGCGCTCCTGGTGGCGATAAGCCAAAGAGGAGGGGCCCAGTTTGAATGTTGTGTTTACAAGCTGCAACAAAAAATACAACTGACTACCTTTAAGCAATTTCAAAAGTGTTTCAATAGTAACATTAGCATTAGTGTAACGCTAGCTTATTGGTAATCAAATATGTGATTTTAATCTGAAGAATGTCCCAGTCTAGCAAGTTAGATACCTGAAAAAGCCAGTACAACTCAAAAACAGCTTCCCATCCCTAGCTGTGATGTCAGAGTAAAATGGCCGATGGATGAATATGGCCAATCAAGTTTTCAATTTACACTGTTATTAACATTTACATCACTAACTGAAGTAACAAGCCTGGCATTGACAAAGTTTAAGCAACATAGGAAATTACATCAATCTGCTTTGTATGCAAAGACAAGTGAAACATGATTTAACATTAGAAGATACAAGATGCAAAGACTTTAACAAATATATATATATAAACAGTATTTTATCGTAATTGTACACCCTGCATGCCAAAACTCTAAGTGTCTAATATGTGATTCTTACCTTTTACTGTGGGAGTGGGTGCCTCCCTCCCTAAATCCCTTAGCGAATGGGTTGTTGTCTATCTTCAACTTTGTGATCTTAAAAAGGACAGAGAAAAAAAATGAATGATTGGTTGAAGATCCAACATAAGTGTTGGGTTAATACTTTATTTGATTATTTTCTTCTATACAAATGTTTTTACCTTTTGGTTTTGGTACGCGGTGACTGAAGTGAAGGTGGTCTCTGGGAAGGAGAAGGTCTGAAATGGGCCCCAGCGGACGGTGTAAGGACTGTCTGTCTGGGCGATGTGAAACCTTGGGTAGTAGCGATGCATAGAGTGTAGGATAATCTGATGTGTAAAAAGAAAGCAGAGTGAGCAAAACACATCCAGTAAAGGCTAAAAATACTAAAGATTTTAACTTAACAGGAATGATGGTTTCTTACATGGCCGTATTGATCTAAGGTGTTGTTGGTGAGCTTCATCTTGAGAAAAGACAAAGACTGCTTCATCCAGTGGCTTCCTGGGGCTGGGGAGTCTGGGTGCATGTATGTCCGACATGGGGGCTGGGGCTCAGCCTTTCCTGCAATCTCCCACTGCTCCTTCTTCCACTGCAGAGACATTTCAGATGATGGTTACCAAATGTGAGACCCCTAGACAAGTCTGATTAACCAAAATCTTCATTTTCTCTCCCCATAAGGTCTGATGTCATGAAACAGCTGTGGTGCACATAGCTTCCATTTTCTTTCTGGTCAGTAAATGTATTTTTTTTTTGGTAGTAAAATCATTTAAAAATGTTCCTTAAAATCCCCTCACCAAAAAATACAGCCAAACTCTCCTACAGTACTTTTCTTTTGTGTGTGCTTCGAGTTATATCTGTGACCAAATGGGCCCCAGTGGTAAATGTGAGAGCCGTTGAGTGTATGGATGGCCAACTGCTCTCATTCAGCCTCAGTGAATGAGGAGGGATGCTAATTGATTGGGCATCCAGCCGAGAGCGCACAAACAGGAAGCAATGAAAGGCTTTGAAATGCAGCAGTGAATGGCCTAGAGTGGGAAGGCCCATGTCTGGCTGCAGACTGCTGCGTTTTACATACTGTAATGTGTTGGGTTCTGTCTGCAGAAAGCAAATCTAAATGTGGAAATCAAGACATTGAAAATGTTTTGTTTTTAAATGATTCTGTTCTGCGTAAACCAGGGAAGTGCAGTGGTGCACAAAAGGTGCTCAGTTTGTGTTGCATATGCATTTACCTTGTATTTGAAGCTGTCTACAGGAACCATGTCCACCATGATGACGTAATTTGCAAAAGGTTGGAGCCCGGAGACACTGATGCTGCAGTGTGGAAACATTCTCCTGAAACACATAAAGAAATCCAGAATCAGGTTTTTGGCTCAGAAGGGTTTCACATGTCAATGGAATCAAGTGCTTTTATCCTGAAACTAATTTCCATGACTCTATGAAGACAAAGTATCTGCTCTGCAAACTAAAAATCCCTTGAAGGTAAAAAAGCCATACTGGTTACCTGCCGTGCTTTGTTATGATCATCTCTGTTCCGATTTTGTCAAAGGATTTCCACAGATCAGCGTTCTCTAGCCTCATCCTGATGCAGCCCTGCTGGTATGAGTCAGCTGCTGGAGGAGACCGAGGCATGTTCATATTTAATTTGGAGTCTGTGAGGAAAACACAAATAACATTTACAATGTAGCAAAATCAAACATATTATTGCACAGTTTATATGCTGCAGGTAACATTTTTCTCTTTGGGCAGTTCCAGTTAAAATGTTCCATTTGTAATATTTAAATCCCCAAATTCCTCTTCAAAGTAAAATGTGATTGACTCCTGCTGAGGAACCCATACATTGGAAGACATGTTTTGTAGAAAGAAATCAAAGACCACTTGTGAGTATTCACTAAAAGTCCAAAATGAACAAATTCTAACAGTATCGCTCCCTCTTTTCCAGTTACATTTTAGGGTTCACATTGCCCTCATATGCTCATGTGGCATGGTTACATTTTTAAAGGTCAAACTTACCTGATATGTGTTGCATGTTTCTGTGTCCTGGTTGTGTTAACACCAACACTGAGGGTCTGAAATAAAGTGCTGCTTTCAGGTGTACTAACACTGAAGTCAAACACATCAGGGGTCTCTATCCAGGAACCCCCTGAGACTTGAACTTGATTGGTCATCAGAGAAAGGGTGGGGTCTTAACAGCCAAAGGGGTGGAGCCAGATCAGACTGAATGGGGGCAGGTAAGGATATAACCTTATGTGTGTATGTGCTTGTAAATGTAAAAGTTTGGTTCCATTTCTATGAAGTGGGTAGGTGTTTGTGTCCTTTTGTCCAGTGACACTAAAATGAACCTTTTTATTTCTGATGCTTTGAGGTGAAAATGTCGTAGACGTATTAAATCCTTCAGTGGAAACATTTGGGATTTTTGATCACAGAAAGAGGAACTGTACAAATGTTGCAAGAAAAGCCCCAGACTGGTTTAAGAGACATGAAAGTTAAATCTTGAAAAAAACATTGTGATGTTTCCTTTTCTGCTCTACATGAGTCAAACGTGAACAGAGTTTAAGGAACTCAAATATAATCACTATACAGGCTTCCTTGAATCTATAAAGCACCCAGAAAGTCTATAATCTACTTGAAACCTAATTGTGACAAATCATTTAGCGCTCATGTATGCCTAGGTAATTCAGAATGTTTGTACTAGGCCTAAAATATATCAAACGTTTTTTGACTTTCCTTCCTTCTTTCCAAGTTGAAGGACAGTGATCCACATTTGAAGGGGCCCTGGGGGGATGGAAGAGCAGACAAACAGGCCCCTTCCTGGCAGCCCAGTTTGTGTATTGGGAACAACAAGATTACAGAGGTGATCGTAGTGTGGGTGTAGCATTGACAATGGCTGACAATGCTCCAAATCCTACGAGGCCATTTGGCCAAGGGACCTCCCCCTCTCTCCGGCCCTTCATGTTACCTGCAGGACCCACAGAGGACAGTAAGTGGGCTCTCTGAAGGAGCCAACAGCAGTTAGCAGCCCGTTCACATGAAAGAGATGCGATAGGGAGAGCTGCAGTATGGACCAGGAGGGCAACGTTCAAAGTTTACAGCACAATGCATTTAATCCTACTTAAATGTCAACAACCTGAGCAAACCCACAGAGTTTAATGTAAAATTCTAGCAGAGATCTAAAAGCTTCCAAACACAGCAACTGTGATTTAATAATGATAAACATGTTGCTAAACACATCCTGAATATTTCTGTTTTATTGAATGGTGCAGGAATAACAAACATTGGATCTGAGGAGTTTAAAGTAAAAGACCAGACTTCAAATCATATTGCACCATATATGGTATGTGCTATTATAAGTCAGATTGGTAGGCTTGCAACTTTCTGTCGCCCCCACAACCACCGCCGTCCTCATTCATGCACGGCCTGCGCCGACCTCCACCTCAGCGGCAAGGAAGTGTGGACAAAAGGAATGTGAGGAATACAAAAGAAAAAATCCTTCCTGCATCTTATCCCATCTCCCCTTATACCATTTTTCTTAACAATGAGTAAGGTCTTTCACCTGCTCTTTTGTAAAGCGTCTCAAGATAACAGTTGTTATGAATTGGCGCTATAAAATGAGGATTGATTGATAAGGGAAAAAGGATGAAGGGTGGAAATGTACAGATATTTAAGAAAAGCAAGAGTATCTGCAAAACAGATATTACTGTTTTCTTACTTTCTAAAGCAAAATCATTGCATCAAAAAATGTGAAGCAATAATCGATCAAAACAGAATTCAGATGTAATCATTATTAATTTTGTAGCTCCCCAAAACACAAATGTCTTATTATATGACCTGTACAGACTCTCTGAGGTGTTATGAGACAAGCAAGCTGTCCAGTTGGAGAAACGAAACCAAGACTTTCAAACAAGAGTCTTTAAACTTTGTGTTTGTTGTTGTTGCCTAATGAACAATCCAAATGCTACATCAACCATGAAGACCTCAGGGAGATTAGATTTGGGAAAAGGTCCAAACCAACTTGTGCTTGTCTTTGCCTTTTGTTGTTCTGGACTGCTTTCAGGGAAACTTAAAATAACTTTATTTAAGCCCTGCAGCAATCACAATCAGCAGAAATCTCTAAGAAATGACTGGGTTATAATATACTTCTGATTCTGTCATTAGTTTGTTTTAGTTTGCTGACAGTTTGCTTCTTGCAAACTAAATGAAGGTCCTTTTTCAACGCTTCTGTTGAGCAGATTTGAAACCCGAAGTCCGACAGGTGCTGTGTTTGTGAGTGTGTTTACTTGGAAAGTTGTGTTAGAAGATAATAATTCTGTCCAGTTGCAAACACAGCAATATAAACTTACTGTGCAGAGGACGTACACATTATTTACCTGAGCATTATGATCCACCTCTGTAGCCATCTTTGAAAAAAAGCAGCTCACTGCCTCTGTGAGTCAGTCTGTCCACACACTGTAGGCATGTTGAAACATCTCTGCTCTGCTTAAATCAACTTCAGGCTTGAAGATGGAATTCAGTGTGTTCCTGCCTGCGGCGTGTGTCACCACTACAACTATGCTGCAAAGAGAAGTTCACGTAGAAAAATGTGTAACTAACATCTGCTGCTGCTAATGGCTGTTTTAGCATGATTGAGCAGGACTGTTGTGTAAATGTAAATCAATAACTCTTTTCATCACTCTTTCACTGTTTTATCACCACTGGTCCTAAAGGTCAAAGCAATAGCTGTGCACGTTCTCCACTGTATTGCAGCTGAATCATGTCTTGTTTGTGATGCATCAGTTGTGCTGCAGTAAAAATATCCCCTGGCACAGGAAATGGTGGTTTTAACAGCTTTGACAAGTGAGTCTAAGCTGCAGCTGGAGGATGCAGTGCATGACCCCGATGGTGCTGCTGGTGCTGGGTCTGAGCCATGGCTCTGTGATCTCTTCAAGCCTGGATGAAGTGGGTAACTGAGTAGGTGGGATGACTAATCATTTCTCCACTTAATATAGACGTTCTCCTATGCAATATATCTGGTTTTGAGGGAGAGAGAGTTGTGTGTTCAAGTGAGAAAAAGGAAGGAAAAGTCATAGTTGCCCTCAGAAATAGCACCCCGAAACTGCAGTGTCAACTAAAGTTAAAAAAACAACAACAACTGGTCAGCTGATCAACAGAGATCTGTAAAGCCGAATTTCAAAAGAAGTTGTTTCTATTGTGCTTCTATTTGTCAAAGGTTCCAAACATAATATATAGCAATATATAGTCAGAGCCTGGCACAGGTATAGTGAAGCTATGTGGAATTGTTCAGAAATAACAATAAAGGCACTCATTTGCAAATACCACCTACTGGAACAGATAAGAAACATATCAGTTCCACAGCTACTGAACCTATCATACCCAGGGATTTACTCCTAACCAGTGTGCATAATAAAAAAGTACTTTTGCAGTTTTCTGATACCTCACATTAAGTTTGGAATGAAATGTAATAAAGAATAAATTGAATACTGAGTTCAAATAATGCAAAGAAAACAAACATATAGTTTAAAAGTTGGCTTAAAATAAAATTAAAAACACAACAAAAAGTATATCCATATAATATAAATGTTTTAAAACACATAGATACTTGATATATTTAAAATAAACATGAGACGGCAGACTACAGTGTAATAGAGCCCCTCTTTTTTCGGACCTTATTTCCCGCTGACACATGCAGTTGGGAAAATGAGCTTTCTGCTCCTAACACAATAACACAAAGTGCTCCCTCTGAAGGAGCTTTAACAATGCATAATGTTATTGCACCGGGGGAAATAAGATTAGGAGGTAGGTAATGCAATTTTCAAAGAAGAACTCAGTTATTGTAAAGGATAACAATTTAAAGTTACATTTATTCCGTTTCTACCTCTTTTATTGTTTGAGTGTTTCATTTCAAAGTCCTGTTTTCATATAAAAGTCTCATTCTGAATGAGGATATCCCATAGCGATGGTTTCCATTCCTCACCCTGTTGTGCATCATAAAAGGATAATATACACTGATATGTGAGATGTATAAAAGGTGTAGAAGGTCAAATTATTCTCATTATTTTGAATCTAAAAAATCGGAAAAATCTGTATGCTGCTGCAAGGGTCTAATCAAGGATATCTTAAAGGGGGTGAAGGGTAAACTTTTCATGCAGAGGGAGCAATGATTGCCCATTTTTATGTGTGAAAAGTGTGACAAATTAAGGGAAATTGATGTAAAAAAGGAGGAAAGAGGGAAATTAATGAAATATTCAACAAAAGAAAATGGAGTAGGAAGGAAGGAAACAAGCCAAGACAAGGAGAAGGGCAAGAGAAGGTGATGAAAGATGAGGAAGAAACCCCTGAGAGAGAGAGGAGGAGAAAACCCCGTGAGACCAACAGGGGAAGCTAAAGATAAAAAGGTAGGAGGATATTGAAAAGACATTTCCTCATCAGGGGAAAACGAAAAAAATGAAGAAAGACAGGCAAGAAGTGAGGACATAGAGCCTGTATGCAGAGATGTGTATGGTTCTTCTATTGAATTTATTGATCAGAGAACTAATAAAAACTGACAGAGAGTCAAAGGAAGACCCTGGTCCAGCTGACTGCTGACTGCAGGAATATTACATGAGACTCCTGAAGACATCAGAGGGGAGACCCCTGCAAATAATTCTGCTACCAAAGCGGCTTCCATTGGTTTGGGTGAACACAAACAGGAAAGGGCTTTGACGGACTTGAACAAAGACCATTTTAATGTCCTGGTTTTTGACATAATCTGTTGTTTTAAGCATTTATCCCTAATCAATCAGTGGAGGGGGCTAAGATGAAGTATTCAGTTTTGGAAGAGTACATTTATTTGCAATGCAATGTTTTTTTTACCTTTATTATCAAATGATTTGCTTCTTTTTCTTTGATGATTTAGCAAAATTATCCCTGAAGTTTGAATGCCAATAAAGCCTTTGATTTGAATGGAATTGAAACAGTACTTATATAATTATATTGCAAGTTTAAATACATTTGATTTGTAGGATTATGCTTCATATAAATGCACTGACCACTTTCACAAACATCACCATCAAGCTGAGATGATAACTTCTCATTACCAGCAGAGGGCAGCACAGCACAAAACAAAAATAGATGTCTATAATACAGGAGCTTCGATTTTTGTAAAAGTTGTAACAGAAAACGTTTAAGTAACTTAAACACATTTGAACACAAGTTAGTAAATGCTATTATAATACTTTGGTGTCACTCACTGATGGCTGCCTCGTGGGATTCTGTGTCTGTAATACACACCTAGTGTGTTTATGCTGAGGGTGGAAACCCACACAAAAATACTCAACTAATTTCCAAACATACCGTGAGAGATGGACATTAAAATATTTTTTCTTATATTATTTTAAAAAGTCATGGGGAAAAAATAGTTCCTGAAAATCTAGTTCCACGTTTCGAAAGCAGCTCTTAACAGTCTGCCACCGCGACAGATTGTGCATCCCACAGTTACCACCAAACCTCTTCCTCTTCACCATCCCAAGACTTGGGGTTTTGGTTGCTGTGGAGGTGAGTTATGCAGCTTCAGGGTCCTGAACATCAGACTGATTGATTGGCTCTGGGCGATCTGCAGGAACTCCGGCAATGATAATAGGTGCAGAGGCCTTAAGGTGTCATTTCCGGTTAAGGTAGAAGATCCATGGCCTGCCAGCAGGGTCTCACATATTTAAATAAATCTGCATATCTGTAATCAACATGCATGAACCCACTGATATTCAAATGAGTCATGCTTTCAGAGGGTGTTAGTGTTAGTCACTTATCTTGTGGGCATTTTAACCTGGATTTTATGTACGTGAAATCAAAAGAGGTTTTACTTTTTTACCATATTTCCCGCATCTTCCCCGCCTCCCATGGCTCAGAGTTGTCTCTTGTCAGGTGTTTAGAGGTCTGTGTTGTGTATTCTGCACTTGTGCCAGCTTCAGGGGTCCTGCTCGGCCCTCTTTGATGTGTGAGGACAGGGGAAATGCAAAATGGACAACCACAACAACAGCTGCTCCTCTCCCCTCTGACCAACACCTCCTGCTTTATAGTGGGCTGCACGCACGCACGCACACACACACACACACACACACACACACACACACACACACACACAGAAATAATCATATGCATGTGTGTATGTGGGGTTATCCAAGCTAGCAGCGGTACAAAGGGAGTGTGAGAGCGTCTGATAGAGAGTGTGGTTCAGAATTCATATCACTGCAGAGCACTAATCTCCCCTGTCTGAGGAAAGCGCTCTCTTTCTCTCTCATTCTCTCTCCTTTCCATCTCTATTGCTCACACACAAATCAAACTCATACCCAAGTTGATTGATTTTTTGAGAGGCCCTTCTGGCCGCACTATCTTGTCTTAGGTGTAACAACTGGCATCTGTCACAACAGGAAACATTTGGTTTCATTTGGTCTCTGCTTCAGACACTTATTTAGAATTTGCGTGTCAAGAGTAAAATCCTTTTTATTACAACTCTACTATAACCATCATTTAAAGAATTATTAACAGTAATTATGTTTGTTTGGAACTTTGAAACTGCTGAATGAAAAGAAGTAGGACTCAAACAAGGAGCCACGATTCATTTAGGTATTTGTCAAAGGGAAATGTGGAAGAATTACCCAAATTGTGTTGTTGTAAACAATCCGTCACAGTTTACAGCCCAACTTTCAGCTTTGACTTCTCTGACTGGCCAAAGTTAGTTTTCTGTTAGATTTTCTCTATGCATTGAGATTGGTTCAACTTTTTGATGATGAGCTCATATCAGGACCTAACTTCAAAATACAATGGTTTGGATGATCTATCTGTGTATATCTTCTCTGATCATCTGTAACCTGTAAGTGACTCTGACTCTGTGATGGCTGCAGCTGCACAAGTGTTTCCATCACCCACCCTGTCACCTCATGGGTTTCCCTCCATCATCTGTATTTTAATGTGCAGTCAAAGACAAACATACAATTAACACACTTTGCTTGGTTAATTATTAGTTTTGCATTTCATCTCACAATGCTCAAATGTAGCACATTTTGAGCCTCTGCTGTTTAAAGTTAATCAGGCCACTGGGCCCCTTACTGGCTGTACAAGCAGTACCTCTGCACATAAGTAGGGTTATATTTAGCTGGTCTCTTTCATAGGCCTGTTATATTTTGGGTTTTTACATTTCAGATTCTTTTTGGGGTAAAATAAAAACTTATTAAAGGAATAAAAAACTCCTGTTGTGCCTTACTGTTACCTTTCTGGTCCCTAACAGATTTCCAATGCTCGATGCTCCAAACACAGTCTTTCCTATACTGCTACCATAGCAGGTGGAAATGATGGTAGAAGCGACCAAAATGAGGCCTGTTCTGTTATAAACAGACACTGTGTGTAAACAGTCTCCTACCGCCTCTCTGGATTATATACTTACTGCTAAATGACTTCTTTAGATTTTAGCTGCCGACTCTGCTGGGATGACATTTCATTTTGTTTCCATCTCTTCATCCTTTTGTCCTTTTCTGTTTCTTGGTGGTTTTGTTCTCAGCCTGCCAGTTATTAGTTTGCCCCTTTGTCTGTGTGTCTGTATTTATGTCTAATAATCTATCCTTCTTTGTTTGTTTCTCCTCTCAGTGTATGCTTGCATCCTGTAAATCATCCTTCCGCAAGTCCTCCTATGTGCAAGAAGCTCCTGCACTCCTGAATATTTTAGTTACGGATTGATTGATTGGTTCTGCCTGGCCCATCCTGAGACTCAAGCAGTGAGAGCGCCATGAAGGAAGCTCTGTTTTAGCATACTCAGTAAAAAAGTGGTTAAAAAATGACGACTTTCTATATCAAATAACATCCAAATGTTACAAAATCAAATGTATCTAATTGATCCCTTACTGGCATCTTTTTTGAAAGTGACCCATCTTTGCTGCATTCACTCTCCTGGTTGCTGTCGAGTCACGCCAGTTAATTAATACCACCCGAGTGTGTCAAGAGGAGGGAAGCAAAAAATGCTGCTGTTGGCAGAAACGGCGAACGTGTGAATTTTTCAACTTTTCAACTTCATTTTACCTCAAAACAACATGAAGCTCGGGGTTGTGCATTATTTGGCGAGGATTCATCTGCAGCCTGTGGGTAAGATCAACTCACAAAACATCCGCACAAACAAAAAACACCTGCATAGAAGAGAAGATAGTGTTTTTGTTAAATCAGGATTTGAATTAAGCATCGGTTAGTTTGTGGTGTTCACTGTGTGTTTGTTGGTGTGTTCCTCAAACACACCTGCTGAAAGTCTGAATCAACTGACACTAAATGTGAGTCTAGAAGCTTATTGTATAAATTATTCAGAAATCAAAAAAAGCATTTCTGTTTTTCATCAACGTTTGAATCACTTATACAGAAAGCATGAGAACACATTTTATTGGGTTAATTCCTAGAGGGGTATTAAGATGCAAAACTGCATCTGTGTGTGTTAGTGTTTATTTTTGTGTGTTTGTGAGTCTAAATGAGCTTTGCATCCTGTTAACTTTGATCCGTGATGCAGCAGAATCCGATGAGATGAATAGATGTGGATCAGGTAGAATTAGGATTTTGATTCTCTCTCCTTAAGAAAGTTGGGTAGACTGTTTAATCCTCTGCCAGCAAAATCTGTTGATAAAGCCTCTCAGAGCGAATGTGTGGTTTGCATGTTTGACCATTACAAGAGGACAAACATGCTTAAGAGGAACATCAGAGGGAAGGAGAGCAGCTCCCAGTTGGCGTCTGCAAGCTGTCACGTTACCTTCATCTGTCTTCAAGGCTGAGCTCCTCTTCAGTATCACTAAATAATTACAGACACTCAGCCACCAAACTCAGAGTTCTCATCAAACTTATTCCACAGCATTAAGACAAGTCATTCAGATTTCTTTAATTTTTTTTTTTACAAAAATATTTTACATAGAAAACACGGCTTAAAATATACACAGTCCACTTGGTACTGCAATAACTGCAGAACTTTTCAACTCAAATATATCAGTCTATAAGTAAATATATCTTTACAGCAAGAATAAATCAAGAGCCATGTTAAGACTCTTGTCTTCAATAGAAGCTAGGGACGGTTAAAGAAATGTCCAGCAGCAAAAAGCCTCTTAAAACTGTATGACCTGCAGTGTAAGAAACACAGGAATATAACCTTATCGGATGTGGATCCAAAAGTTACAACTAAACAAAAAGCAAGGAATGCTTCAAAAGTGACCCGAGTGAATGTGAACCCGTGGAAATACAAACAACAGAAGCTGCAGGTTCTCTGGTCAGAGTCACACTGAAGGGATTTATGCAAGAAAACTGATGCTGACGGAGGCAATCCAGCTCCACGTCCATCCTCACAGCTCTCACTGTAAGAAGTTTAGACTCCTCCTGCAAAGAGCAGGAGCCAAAACATTCACAGGTATTATAAGCTAACTGTCAAGTCGATGAGCATGGATGGATGTGTGTGTGTGTGTGTGTGTGTGTGTGTGTGTGTGTGTGTGTGTGTGTGTGTGTGTGTGTGTGTGTGTGTGTGTGTGTGTGTGTGGAAAACATGCTTTAAAACTTAAAATTTCAAAGCAAGGTGTCTTAACAGAATCAGTGTCTATACTATTCTGGATCATCTACAGATGTTGTTGTAAACCTGTTTTCATCAGAACATCTTTAAAACAAAGGAAAAGAATCCCACTGAGTTCTGCAGATAATCTAGAGAAACACTGGCATTGTTGAGATTTTAAAAATTGGATTTCAAATTGAACATGTGTATAAAAAGTAGAAATATTTTTTTTTTTACTGGGGTGAAGGCTGGATATCACAAGAGTGAGGAGTGAAAAGATGTTTTCTGGTTTTCTTCAAAACAATTTGGTGAACTTATCCTGTGGAATAGTATCTGTGATGTGATGTAAAATGTGTTACTGTATGCTGTTCCCCTTTCTACCTGCTTACATCTGTTTAACTCCTCTGTATTTAAATCACTGTTTCTGTAAACCTGCGTCACAAGGCTAATTCTGTAACTGTTGGTGCTCTTTGAATCCGTCTGTATTAAATTTCTTATGTCCCTGTAGAGAGGAGGCAATGCGACCATTCAGTAAGAACTCTTTAAAGCAGTGTGAGTGTAAAGATGCTTATGAGGATGATACTCTAGTAGGCAGTGCCCACCAAATGACATGTCAAATAAATAACAGCAAAATTAGCGCAAAAAGACACCAAATGAAATAAGAAGAACAAAGTGTTCCAGTTTGGCTCCCACTGAGAGTCCTCTAGCCCTCCACCAATTGGCTCAGGAACTTTGTCCCGTGCTTTGGCATCATAGCAGTTCAGAGCTGAGGGCCAGCGAGAGCGTCCAGAAAGGTGGCAGCAACCACAGGGGAGAGGGGGAGGGACGGGCACCTAAAGGCGAGGCAGTGTCCGAGGTGCAGGAGCACACCTCGTACCCGTTCTCTGCGTGGTCCTGGTGATGGTGCACGTTGCCTCTTGTCTCCGTGCTTTTGGGCTCTGTGTCCGGAGAGTCCGACTGCATCTCTGTGCACAGGAGCCAGTCTTTTGCGATGAGGCGGGGGAATCCTGCCTCCACCTCCATGTCACTGCCCGGCACTCGCCAGTATTCCTTCCCCTTGAAGAAGTAGGACGAGCCTAGAGGGAGAGAAAAGAGGGTCGGTATTAGTGTGTGTGTGTGTGTAAAACAGAGCAGAAAACAAAACAGCAGGAATTTTTTTTCACCAAAGAACCCCCTGAGAGGTTCAGAATATTATTGGCCGGAGAAAAAAGCAGCCTATCAAAGAAGTACAATACATCGCAGCACCACCAGTGTTTAATGAACTAAATAACAACCTTTTGACAGAAAACACTTTAACGGTGGTTTCATTCTCGCACAAATCTCAAGAAAACAGCCCAATTTTTCAATCCATCTTCAGCTGGACTTTTTTCCTGCCAGCCCCCTGACTTTCTGTGTGAACTCGGGGTGAACAGATTCGAAAATGCAGCAGGAAATATTCAGGAAATTTGACACTTCAACACAAATTTGCACTGGCAGGAAAACCAACCCTGCACTTTATTGACACAAGAGAGTACAAACAACCTGTGCAGCAGTTGATGTTTTTTTTAACCTGCTGCTCAAATGGAAGCCTCCATTCTCTCAATATGAAAATAATAGCAGAGGTGGCACACATCAGTATTGTCAGCCACCATGCACAGACACAGCAAGCTTTTATTTTTCGGTGGCTGTTGCGTGGCAATGATTCAAACAGTGACTCTGATGGATGATCTGATCCAAAATAAAGGTGGCATACACATCCTGTATATACTTGGATGTTCTGCATAATAGCTGAGTTGTAGCCAACAACTGTAGTAGTGACAGCCTGAGATTGAGCACCTGCGTTGGAAGAGACTGCATGCAGCAGTTGGAACATGCACAAAACAAATCCTTAAATTTAAAGGAATTGAATGCACGTCTGTTTAGATGCTCAGAGGAACTTATTTGGTATAAGAAGGATCAGGGCAGATTCTGCATTACTGTAACTGTTTTCTTCTGTTAGCTTAAAGTATCTCTGGAAGACCAATCACATATGTGTGGTTAAGGTAATCCACAAGAGGGGGGGGGGGTTCAACTCTTTTAAGGGTGTGTTTGTGTGTGTTTATGTGTAACGCCTTCTCGACTTTCCTGACACTCTAATTGCAGCGTGTCAGTTGATTGCTACTGACACTCCCATTACTGCGCCTGTCCTTTTCACTGCAGGGCACCTTAGTTAATTAGAGTCATCGAAATACCACACTGGGCAGTGGCGATAGAAAAGCAGGAAGCTAAACGCTGTGTGTGCTTGTGAGGAAAATAGCACTTACAAGGTACAAAGCCTCCAAATGTTCCAACATGTTCCATTATGGAAAAACATGTTCAGTGACATAACACGTGGAAATTTGAATGATTTTAGCACATCACAGAGGTTAGGGAAAGATTCTGACCATAAACTCTTTTCATTTTTGCGCATCAAAAATAACTGATTTGAACACAACATTTTGGAGAGTTGCGTTTTTTTCAATTGGAGAATAAAAAAATTGGAGAATGAAAAATGAATATGCTGTGATTTACTCGAGCAGCGGTTTGAATGTAGTTCAACATTTCCTTCAGCTTCTAGACAACCTGACCTCTAAACAAGAACTAGTAACCAACATCATGCTAGACCCCAAGTTATGTTTTTGAACTGTATGGATGATTAGAGCTGGCCATATTTTAGGAAAAAGATGGTGAATGGTTGGTCTTATGAGTGCAAAAAGAATCTTTGCCTCTAACTGGAAGATTACTAATCATATAAATGAGAATGAATGGTTACAAACCTTTGAGATATAGTTCAGAACAAAAGTCAAACTCCATTTACTCCCCCTCTTATGATACCTGGGACCAGATTCATTCACAAATATATAATAATATTACTTGTCCTGAAAAACAGCGAATAAACACTTAGGGCCTGATTGACTAAGATCCCAGGGAAAGATTACTAAATTGCGTGTTCACTCAAAAAAATTGCACGCTTGGTTGGTGTGCGATTTGCGGGTGATCTACTAAGAGAAATTGCGTGAATGATTACAGGTGCAAACCTTGTGGAGGGGATAGTATTTTTAATAGGCTTTTGCGTGTTTTACTGGATTACGTCACGGAGAGTTTGGACGGAAAGCAGGATGACTGCTGATTTTCGATTTATAGCGAATACATCGGAATATCAAATAGACAAAATTTGGCTTAAAAGAAAACCTCGACATTTTGAAGATGGATTGTCATCCATTGCGCAGGAAGTGCCTGGCAGGAGAAACTCCGAAAGTCCGAACGAAAAATGTGGCTGTTTGCGTTCACACATTCAGCTCCTCCTGGAAATATCCTGAGATTTTCAGGGGTTTTCTGCAAGTGTGAAAGCCCTATTAGCTTCATGAGGTGTCCGTGTTCTCTACAGTCGTGTGTCTTTGAATGCTCTTAGGTTGCTTCTTTATTTGATTGTGAATGAAAAGCCTGAAAAAAAAAAAAAAGATCAAGTAACCATGTGATACTAATGTGGCTCGTTCATTCTCTCACATAGAAACTGTAATGGTAATTGATTATATTGATTCGATGAAAAACGTGTGAAGGAGCTCACAGGAAGTGAAAATGTTCGTCTGTTGTTAACGACCTTGAAGCTCACCATTAACTCTGGAGTCAATATTTGTATTCTTTCAAGAACATTACTGAACTATGTATCGTAGTGGTGGTGGCATTTTGATGTATAATGTGGAGGAAATAAATGAGTAGAGAGAAAATATTCAAGAGAGACAGGGAAGAATCCTATTGTCAAGGATTTGAGCCCTCAGTAGAATATGTACCAAAGAAAGCATGTGAGGAATATGTGAAAGAACCACTTTCTAAATAAAATGGTTTGGAAATCATGATTGTGATGAAATGTTTTTGACAGTCTGGCTCTTTAAGCTCAAAGATGTAGCTCTTTGCTTTACATGTCTTTAACCACTAATATAATAAATTCAAAACATATGGCCACAATCTCTTATCTCAGTATGAGCTAAATTAACCCTTTGAGACTCTTAACACAGGGTAACTGTCGCAGGGGATCTTATCTGAAGTGGACAGCTCTACAACATGCACTGAAGTGTGACACCAAATGGGTCTTCAGTGACCACTTGTGATGGGATCTCATTTCTCTTCTCTGTACAAGTACATACACAAACACTTAGCCTCCATGGTCGTCATTATAAACAATAGAATAAGATCGATAGCAGCAGAGCCAGAGAGAGAAATCCCATGTGGACAATTGAGAGTGAGGGAGCAGGTGATTATGGACCGCAGTGACAACGTGATACAAAAACGTTGTCTTATGAAGCCTGATATTACTCCACACTTGTGTGTAAGAAGTCCACATGGAGGCAGACTGGAGTCTCTGCTAAACTGACAAACAGGCAGATAGATCTGCATGATTCCAGGAAGGATCCATCTTATAGCAATGTATGTATCCTCACTGCCCTTCAGCATTATATTATTTGATAAACTGCCTGTGGATCTAATCTCTTGCTCTTGCTGTGGTTTCAAGCATGTGGAGACACAGGCTGGTTTCCAAACCACCTCCTATACTAGAAGTACGTACCAATTGGCCCAAAATGCAGTATGCGAACAAATGCGAAACCCGACGTATGCCACAACTACCTGGATGTCGTACTGATTAGGAAACAAATCACAGTATGTATCAGACCAGTCTTCCTTGCGTACCGTTTCCCACAATTCAAAGTGCCAGATGAGAGATCGAAATGAAGGAAAGCAACAGCTATCATAACAGGGGAAATAATCACTATCAAACCAAACCACACAAATATACCACCAATGATCTTTTGGATTCTCAGACCGTAAGTGGATGCTACACAATAGCAGCATTTGCATTTACTTCCCCATTCCAGGACCAGGAACCAGCTTGGGGCCTGGCATGCTGCAAAAGTCCCTTTGGACCATTTCCTTCTCAACACCAGCATAAATAACTGTTACCTGTTCCTCAGGAGAGTACTGTCCCTGTTTAAGGTGCTCAGTGAGACGAACACCACGGTTCAGCAGCTGCTGAGTGGCTGCGTCCAGATCTGAACCGAACTGAGCGAAGGCTGCCACCTCACAGAACTGAGCCAGCTCCAGTAAAATAGTTCCATTTTTATTTCAGTTCCTTAACTATAAAACAGCAGTCCCAAAATAACTCAGCTAAGCCCTCAGCTGTGAGAACTGACCTTCATTTCCTCACTTACTGAATATGTCCTCATTCCCTGAGTCTAGAGCTGACCTTGATCCTCACAGAGATACAAATCCAAAAGTACACACACTCACAAAGTCCCCATCGTAATCCATCTATCACTATTATTAGAAGTCCAGGCCCATAGGGCAGAATGCCACTTCGGGTTCTTCATATTCTTCTTTCTTTTCCACAGAGACTGAAAGTCTGAAAGAGCTGTCAAGAAGTGGTGATTAAATATCAAATGTCACCCACTCTTGACTAACTCCTGAGTCAGCTTAAAAATACAGCTCCCCTTCAGATTATATCACTACAGAGGACTCCGTGTCCACTGCGAACAAATGAAGTTATAATGATGATATTTAAACAAGAGACTCTTCCAGTATTCATGAGGCAATCATTTCTAGAGCCAAAACAAAACTCTTGATAAGGTAACAGATTTAATTCATGGCAATATCTGGTCATGAGAGTCTTTATTTAATTCAGTATTGAAACACAAGAACATCATGATACAGCTTGTGTTTTCATGTAACATTCACATCAACAAGTCAATGACAAGACTGTGGCTCTTAACCCCCTGAAACCTGTTCATATACTGAAGATAAGAGACAAAACTTTAGTTGAATGAAAAATCCCTCATGTCCTGAAATAGCAAGGCGCTGTAGTTTAAGCTATGATAATTCAACGAGAGTACAAAGGGTAACTGTGGACTCCTCTCAGCCTCAGGTTCATACATACTGTAAAACTTGAAGCGAGATTTCATCCTCAAAATATAATCCATCGTGTCCATCTTCATTGTAATGATGGAATTAGTAACCCTTTGTGATGTTGTGTCTTATTGTTGAAAGGAAGCTTTGGCAGGATAAAGCCAAACTGTCAATTGCAAAACTTCTGACTCTTCATTAGTTCATAGTCATAGACTTTTATTTCATGTACCTTTTCACTTTTCTTTATACAGTGAACACTGCAAATGTAAGTTTCCCACTGGGACCCATGTATTATGTGTAACAAGAGCGCCCTCTACTGGGCCCCTGAAGACTGGAGGGATGCGTCCTTCATGTCCTTGTTGGTTGTTGTGATTTTTTCTGTAAAAATGATTTAATAAGATAGATAGTTATTTTCGTTTGATTGGTTGATATTGCTCTGTTGTTTTCAGGATGAATGATTGGTTGGGGCCAAAAAGTGATGCTTTTTTTTTTCTTTTTCTCTGATTCTTCAAACAATGAAAGACAGAACACACAGGTCAATCTTTGAAGTAGGACAGGTAAATGCTGGTTATGGTGAGTTCATTGAAGTACTTCTATTACAAAAAAAGAAGAAGATTCAGTTCAGTTCATTTAGTCGAGACAGTCGCCTGTTAACATACCCAATATTTTAAACCCTATAATCCCAGAGTCACTACAACGTAAGATCAATAGTAACAGTGTTGTAACTCTTCTAACTTCCTCTGAACTCAACTTCCTCATGGTTAAAGAAAATATTCATGCCTGACAAATTTCATTTCCTTTCTTTTACCTTTTACTGGCTATGACTAAAAGGCTAAACTATTCCTGGGAGGCTTACTGACATCAGCAGCAATGATTAGTATAATCATTACAGCCACATTACTATCTTTTAAGTCCTCCTTTCTCCCTTTACAGCAGCCATTCTCCAAGGTTTTACAGCCTTTTCTGTCTCTGTGATTTCTCTATCTGTCCTCTGAGTCGAGCAATCTATATATCTAATATCTTTTCTTTTGTTCCCTCATCTTTATGATCTCTCTTCGTCGTCAAGTGTCCCCAAATCGCCTCTTGTCGCGATTCCCCTTCTTTTTTTCCCCCGGTCTGTGTCTTTTTGTTTCATGGTCAAAACAAGGTGTCACCATATCTCCATTCTTCTTATTGATGTCATATCACTCTCTTCTCACCACCCTGTATGTCTCCATCTCCTATTTTCTCTCTTCCCCCCCCTGTGTCGGTGAAACAAACAGAGAGCAAGCTTTGATGTGGCTTCAGTTCCCAGGCCTCATGGTCTGTGTGTGTCCGTGTGTGTGTGCAGGGTTCCAAGTTTACCCCTTCAGGCTCTGTGGTGATAATGGGTTGGGGTGAAGCAGAGTTGGGACTGTGCCGTTAGCCTCACTCACACACATACACACTTTTTTTTTTTCACATATCAAAACGAGTTAGGAGCAAGAGGAGGACGGAACACAGGGGGCTAAACACCTGACAGGACAGAGCTTCCTTACATTCTGCAGGGGGGATTAGGGACTTTCTGGCTGGCATTGTAAGAGAAAAATTCCCTGGCGTCATTAAACGTAACATACACACACAACAGCCTAACAGAAAAAAACAGTCTTTTACTCTCTCTCTTAAATAAATGGCGTTAGACAGTTTAACACCATTCATTAACGTGCACATGCGTTCAGATGACTGTAGCTGTGCTGCGTTAATGGAAACAGTGGTTGCGACCTTGACGCTCAGCTGCTACAGTGGAGCTGCTTGCTGTGATTACACTGGGCCAGTTCCAAGGTCTGAATGTGTGTGACTGTGTGTGTGTGTGTGTGTGTGTGTGAGTGCGTGCGTGCGTGCATGCGTGCGTGCGTGTGTGGAGAACAGTGTTGGCAAAAAAGGACCATGTGTGCCATGTCAAAATAACAGATAAAAAGGTTAAAAAGTATATTTTGACACATAAAAAAAAAACAATCAAATGCAAATGTGCCTCTAATCTGCATACTGCAGTTATGCCAACAAAACATTATGCAGGGATACAACCAGGGAGACTGCCAAAATGAAATAAACTCACACCAAATGAAAATGAATATCATGACAGAACACACTGGATGAAAGAAAACAAATCTTTAATTTAATACACTTTCTCCAGAGTAATGTCATTTCTATGACAGATAGAACTTAAACTGAACCAAGAAGTAAATACAATTTTAATTCATACCCTTTTTAACTGAATGAAGATAAACAGCCTGTTACTTTGGATTTGTGCTGAAAGCCTCAAGTGTCTCAAATAAACAGACCAATGATTAACAATACAGCTTTTAAATGATTTAGACCTTCACTGATGGACAAAAGCACTGATTTATGCAAATGAAGAACACGGTGAGATACCATGAAATCCAACTCAGATCCATGATAATGTAACATTATGACACTGACACAACGTATGAAAGGAAGGGTGTGCTACTTTTAGCATAAAACCTGCATGCTAACATGCTAACCACACTGAAGTGAGCATAATGTTTAGCCCTTTAATCAATCATTCAATCAATCAATCAATCAATCAATCAGTCAGTCAGTCAGTCAGTCAGTCAGTCAGTCAGTCAGTCAGTCAGTCAGTCAGTCAGTCAGTCAGTCAGTCTGTCTAATAGACTTACCTAAACATGTATAAGTCTATTATCACATGTAAAAATGTTTAGAATGATTTAGGCCCTGTGTCCACTTAGCGTTTTTTCCGGGCACAAAAGAACTGGCTGTGCGCTCAGGAGCGCTGAGAATAAAAGCGCTGTACGTCCCTCATGTCTCTATGACAACAGTCTGTTGGCAAACTGCTACGTTACTTTTTATCGTTTTTACCCAAGCAGACTTGGGTCAAAGAGGATGTACAGTAGGTACAAGACACAATCCGTAGGCGGCAAAATTATGAGGAATATCATACATTTGGAAAAGAGCGCCGGTGGCGTCAACATCGCCTTTCTGAAGAGTTGTCAACTTGAGCACTCGGAGCAGCCTCATAAAAAAGGCAGAGCGCTCGGAAAAAAAGATGCTTGGCGCTGCGATTTTTCTCCATGCAGCTGCCTGCTGCTGCAAAAACGCTCTCTCTTCATGAAAGCAATTGAAAAAAAGACACTGGCTCTCAGAAAAAAATGCTAGGTGGACACGGGGCCTAAGAATAAGAGGAAAGAATAAGAATAAGTAGTTTAGCGGGCAGCATCCACTTTGAGTTTTATCATCTGTTTTGCAAGTATTGTAAAAATGGAAACTCTGACCCAGTGATGGTGCAGGATGAAAATGAAAGGAATCACCAAAGTGATTATGATTTGTACTGTGGGAGGACATGAAATTACACAAATGTGTCAAAATCCATGGCAACCTATATTTTGTTGTTATTTCACTCACAACCACAAACGTTTATCTGATTATGGCAGCAGAAGAAAAGTCAGGGACGACTAAAGTCAGTGGATTCATCCTCTAGGGACCATGAATGTCTCGATAGAATATAATGATAATCCATTCAATCATTGTTGAGGTTTTTTTTAGGATGGATTATAGAAGTGGAGCAGCACACCAACCACTCTGAGAGTCAAGCTTCCCCGTGTTTACTGCTCCTAGGAAGTTGGCTTAAAATTGTATATCTTATCATAAAACTTCATCCAAAACTTGAATGTTTGCAAACTTGCATAATTGCTCAATGTGACTCTCATTTTTCTGGTGTAATTCACTCCTCTTTGAGGATTTCCCCTGAGAAGGATATTGCACGGTCTTGCCTTAGGCTCCAGCAAACTCCAGAGCAACCAGTGGTCTGATGCTCTGCTGGAGTGTTACAACTCTATTTCTCTCTGACAAATGTAATCATTTATCACGGGAAGAAACAGGCAGCGGTGATTTATCACTTATATTGAATGTAATCAATCAGAATGGGAATATAATCAATTTTTAATCAAGACAGAAGAGGTCAAAAAATGTCAATGGCTTCCTTCGTCACTCGTTTTTACTCAGGGTGACAGATTACCTTTGGATTCAAGTTTTGATCATTTATTTTGTGGAATATTGAAAAAGTGTCATTTATTATTCAGTATACATTTATCTGAAGTACTTTAAGAGAAGCTGCTGTTTAGAGGAAACAGAAGAAGAATAAGGAGGCTTCTGCTGTTATTACAGTATTACTGTAAATTCAGTATGTGTATTTTACGTCTGGCTTTTGGGTTTTATTGAAAAGAAGTTTTTGATACCTGCTCATAAAAGAAGCACTTATGATAAACTAGTAGGGCTGGGAATCTTTGGGTATCCCATGATTCGATTCAGAATCGATTTTCGTTTCAAAACGATTCTGGATTCATTGATCCATTGGTTCAAAGTCTATTTATGAATTAGTAGAAACTTCAGGATCTACTCTAGTCATCTGTGAGACTGGCTAAATTTCTTGTTGCTCTATTTGGCATTCTACTGAGTTAAAGTGTCCATCAGAAGTAACTAATCCCATTCATACATGCGAGCAATTCGGGGTTAAATCTCTTGCCCAAGGACACGTCGGACATGTTGCTGCAGGAGCTGTGGATCGAACCCCTAACCTTCCGGTTGAAAGATGACAGACTCTACCAACTGCCCCTAAGCACTGCCGAGGTGCCCTTGAGCAAAGCACCAAACTCCCACCAGCTCGGGAGCGCTCGCTGTGGTGTAAGGTGACTTCACTCTACATCTAAAGAGAAACGTTTTTATACCCACGTCTGTTTTCACATCTCCACATTCCTGCTTTCTTCCATTCCAAAGAGGGTCTCAATGACTGTTTGATGTTCTGAAAAGAACTCCTTTTGAAGCACACTGACACATTAAGCCTCGAAGCAAAGCTTACATTAATTAACCTTCATAGCGACCTTCACCTTTAATCTCAACTTGTGGTTAGTGACAAAGAATGAGACCATGAATCTCTGTGATAAGTTTAAAGTCTGTGTCCCTGCAGAGTGACTGCTTTTACTCTATGTGTCAGTTTGAACATGTTCTAAGGACCAAGCAGTCAACAATCATCTCTCTTTGAGTGTTGTGCACTAGAAGACGGCAGAACAAGGACACACAAGGGGAAATACATCCCCCGACATGGCAAACATAACCTACAGATCCCCTGAGAGGAGCTAGAAGATTCGAGTCCTGGAGTGTTTGAATGGAAAAAAAGAAATGTTGTGGCATTACTCACCATCAGACCACCTCATGGCGTCGTCCAGCTGGGACGGCAGCCCCTTCCACAGCATGCTGTCTTTAGGATATCCGAGATCCATACGCCTAAGGTGGTCATCGTAGCGCCAGTAATGGTTGTCCTTGAAGAAGTAGGTTTTGTCGTTGTGGAGCCAAACAAAAGCTGCGTCCACACCGTCCGAGGGGAGGCCAAAGTCACTGATTGGACGAGGGTAACCCTCCTCTACAATATTATCTTTAAATACCCAGTACTTCAGACCTGAAGGGGTGGACAGAAAATCTATATTACAATATATAGTTGAATACATTACACACAGCAGATAGAGAGTATGCACTTAAGATGTGAAAAGATATATGCAGCACACTCAACATAATAAAAAGACTTACACTTATTTGGTAATGAAGCCAAAAAGGAACATTATCTGGCAGGAAGGCTGCTTTTTTATATCAAATGAAATACATGCCCTTGATTTAATATCCCTGTTTTAAAAAAAATCTAATGTATAGCTCTTTTATCCTTTCACATGGAGGAATGATTTTCTTTAAAGTCACAGCGACGTCTTGCCTCTTAAAATATTGTGTGAATAAAACTTTAAAAGGTAATGCAGGTCATTTGCAATAAAAAAAAGCACAGTGTAGATATGCTGTCTCTCAGAATGCAGTACGTATACCTTTGTGTATTACAATAGTGTATCGTTTCTATCTGAAGTAATGAATAAGTAATACTGTTTACATGCAAGACAAAAAAAACCATTGAGTTTTCTTCTGGTAATGTACCTTTAAAAAATACGATTTTGTGGTCCCCTGGCCTCTCATACACAGCGTCCACACTGTCCAGGTTGATTGGGAGGCCCCTCCAGAAGCGATGGATCTGAGCCGGACGCAGAGACACCAGGTGCTTCTCTCGAGTCAGTCGCCAAAAGTATTTTCCTATGGGGAACATGACTGTGGTCAGTGAATCAGTGCTGACTTTGAGGGCTGACTGAGGGCTTTAACTTAGGGGGAACATGACCAATACAAACGTAAATCAATGTCAAGTCTATCATGGTTCATTTTCTCTTTGCCATTTGTGTGTGGAGATTTATGCACATAAACCTGCACTGCAAATGTCAATATTCATGGTTGACTAGTTGCGATGTTGGAACTGCAAAATTCAGTTAAAGTGCAAATATGAGTAATTATCAAGGTTATCCAAGAAGGATTGGCTGTTTCCTTTCCTCTGCAGCTGGTGCATTGTTGTCTTTACCTGTAGCAGTGTTATTAAAGAAATGTGGTAATTTCAGAACAGGCCCAAGGCTGAAAAAGAGTTTTTGAAATCATGAAAAATACAAAAAATGACTAAAAGATACCAAGTTGAGTCATGTGTCTGAAGGATTCAGGTTTAGTAGCATGAGGATAACAACATCCCCTATGCAATAGGCATACCTGGAATGCAGATACCATCACAATCTACATTTTTAATTATTCAAATGTCTGAAAAAACAACATGCAAAGGGCAAAATGCTTAAAACAATGATCTATAAACTTTTAATGTCATCTCTTGTTAGTTGTATAAAATATTCAAAAAGGTTCAAAAAATGTCAGTGAAAGTTCAGCATATTTTGCTAAGACCTCTGCTGCTGAAGGCTCAAAGTCTGCGTCTTGTTTCTGTTGTCAGTGTGGTGCTTCGGGTCATTCCTCCAGAGGGGCAGCATGAAAGCCTGATGTAATTTTTGGACTGCAGTCTCTCAGCAGGACTCAACAGGCTCAGCCGGGTGTCTGCATCCACCCCACTCTCTAACTCATGTCCCTTTTCCTTCTCTCTCTCTCTCTCTCTCTCTCTCTCTCCTTCTTTACTTTGCTCTCCCTCCTCCTACTTCCGCTCATTTAGCTAATTTCTTTTTATTTCTCCCCACACAGCTCTGTAGCTCTGCGTCTGTCTGCCTCCCTCTGTGACTCGGTACCTTTGAAAAAGAAGGCCTCCCCTCGAATCTGGGCCACTGCATCAAAGTGGCTGGTGCATCTGTCGGGGGCATCTCGCGCCAGCCTGAGAGAGATGTGAGGAAAGTAGAAAAAGAGGAAGAGAGAAGATTGAAAAGGGAGGAAAACAAGAAGCGCTTGTGTAAAACTGGACATTTACTCCTTAAATCTTTAAACACTACAGACCATGTTTCTGTAGTGTGATGATGAAGCCTAGCATTTAAAAAGAAAGGTTTAATTGTTTTCTTCATTAATTTATCAGTGAAACCAGGCTAAAACAGTAGAGGAGATGATATCATTCTAACACGCCAAGGTCCCTGGGTGCATTTACCCCTAAGGGTTTTTAAGTGATTTAAAGCACTGACGTGGCCCGCTTGCAAATGATGGCCATTAGCACTACAGGGTCGAGAGTGGGAGCCCGCCAGGCCTTATATTACCAACAAAGGTCTCCATTCAGAGCTCTATTAACACTACACCATCGCCTATCGGTCAGTACAGGTGCCCTTGTCAGACCTAATCCAGCTTTTCCACGCATCGTGACCTGATGGATTCAGTGGTAAATTATTAATGAAGGCAGTGGAAGTCTGAAACTGGGGAGCAAAAGATGGTTAATTATCCACCACTGCCTGTTTGGTGTAGACATCCCTCTCTGTGCTGCCTTGCTTTTTGTTATTTTTTCATTCTTTACTGCTGGTGTTCTGAAACCAATTTGAATTTCAGACCTTCAGAATTAAGACATTTTTATGAAGCCTTTCTTTCGACCTCTCGGGGGCTCCTTTAAGGTTAGCGCTTGGTGGTTTGTGTATGAACACTCGTAATACATAAATGGACAAAATTAACTCTAATTATCCTCAGTAATCTGAAAAAACTAGAGGCTGATAGCTGCCCAGCTTGCATTGGGGAGTTACTTAATTAGACGGGCAGGCTCCCAAGCTCACTCTCTGCTTCTTAGCTAATTTGCTTTGTTGGCACCTCATGACTTCATATCAAGCTTTAAAAAACAACCTTTTTAACAATAAATGTATTCTTGCATGGATTCATTACATTGTTTCTCAGTAAGAGTGGGGAGGAAATTAAGAAACAATCATAATAAAATTATAATGATACTCAGGAAACCATCGGAAAAATAGACATCTCTATTTAAATGGGATCCAATATGGCTACCCAGCAATAAATGCCACCTGCACAGGGCAGATTAAGAGAATGTGTTTTTACGGATGTAAATCTACTTCTTTTAAAACTTTATCTGTAGCCACATTTTTTGTGACGAGGTGAGGAATTCCTATCGTCTGAAAACAGGAAAGCATAAAATACATAAAAATGTTAAAAGTGATTGTTGTTGATGTTTATTTGCATGTCCAGCTTTGTCAATTAAAGACCTGAAACGTATCAAACAGCCACACAGTTTCTCATGAGGTATGTCCTGAGCAGAGACAGTTCGGTGGCAAAATTGACTCTGATTTTACTGACACTCATTTTTGCTGCACCCCTCGGCAAGTACAACCCCGACATTGTCATGTGAAAGCAGAATGGACAGCCAACGAAACATTATTGATGCATGGTCACTGCTTTCTATAGGCATAAAGGGAATGTCCTGGGCCCGTATTCACAAACGTTCTGAGAGTAATCTCTAATTTAGCTTAAACAAAGTTTTAGATGTTATTTAGAAACATTCTCAGAGCAACTCTGAGTGAGGAAGGGACAACGTTTTTTTTTATCTTAGTAAGAAAGTTTGGTTTACCTTGTTGCTATGTATGACTCATGCTTTCAAAGGCTGTGATTGGTTGATCCAAAAAAGGAGAAAAAAAGCAAGAAAAATGCTTTTTTAGTGATAATGGAGACAGTGAAATCACTCGGAGTAATCATAGTGAAACATTGTGTAATCATTAAACATTAATCATTTTATGTAATGAACTTCTCTGTTGTTTAAATTGTAAAATATACTTTAAATATCAACTTTATATAGCTTACAAAATGTTTGAAAACACATGCCCACTTGTGCAGAAGTCTCTTCACTTGTTGACAGTTAGCCTTTATCAGCATGTGAAGAAAGTCCAAGATGGACTGAATCATCTGCATAAATCATGTTTGTCTCTTTAACTTTGATTAGAAATATTCTCATTGAAGACTCCCGTCTGAACTCCTTTTGTTCTCTGTGCAGGTGTCCTGCTTATACCCTGATATTAATTTTCTTATGTTTATTTAAAATATATAATTTCACAACAATAATAATACATAATTTCAGTACTTGATCTTATTGATATTAAGATTAGGATGTGACAGAGCTGTAATTGTACGTGTGATCATCTTTCTCCTTTCCTGCTGTTTTCTCTTCTACTTGAGAAACTCTTAAGAGTCTGAAAAGTCCTCCTCACTACTCCTAACGAAAAGTCACGACTCTTAGAATGATCATTTGTTGTGCTCAGGAGGTTTGTGAATACGGCCACAGGTTTTTGAGGAAACAAAAGCAGTCGCTTTCACACAGGATGGTTCTGTAAAAAAATAACACTTTTTAAATATTTTGTTACATCCAATAGATGCAGACTAAATGTGTGTCTACTTACAGGAAGGTAGATCTGTTTTCAGGAAGGTCCAGCAGGACAGGAGGCTCAGCTGTCTGGGACGGGTTGCCTGGTCGGTTAGTATGGGACACTGAGTCTCTGACACCTGGGAAGGTAAACATCAACTCAAATGAGTATAAAACACACGTTAAATAACACTCGTTAAATTCTGTAAAATGTGCCCTACTATTTCTGTCTTGCAAATTATCAGATGTGGAGGAGAGGCAAAAAAAACGACATATTTGATCCTGAAAAAAAACACAACTATTTAGCAAGTATGAAGTGAAGCCTAAAGTTGTTCTCCATAAGAGGAGAATTTGTTCCGTAGATAATGTCAAAGGGTTAGCAAGGTGGAGAAAAGTGGAGAACACTAAGTGCAAGTGTTTTCAAAAAATCCACTGTAAAAAATCCACTTCCTATAAATGTCACACATGCTGTTACATCCATTTGCAGTGTGACCTTCACAGTTAAACAGCCACTTTGTTTCATTTCCGACAGCATGTTCACCAGTACAAATCAATTACTGAAATACCATTTTTATATGTGGGCACTTTTTGTAGACTCCCGAGAGATTTATTAATGGAAATTCTGATGGAACTGCAACTAATTTAATTTATCCCTTGCTCTCTTTTGCACGCATAGAAAGTTGAGTAAATGCTCCCTCGTACCGTAGAGCTGCCAGACGCGGACCTTGTCTTCATAGGGTAGGTCGTACTTCAGAGGGTCTCCCACAGGACCCTGGTAATACGGTCTCATGATGGACTCCATGGCTGACGTGTGGACCAGGCCGATGGCATGACCGAACTCATGGACCGCAACCGCAAACAGATCCATCCCATGAGAGTCTGAAGGACACAGAAAAAGTACAACATCATAAAATACTACTAGACTTGGGTGAATAAACAAATTCCTTTTGAGTTTGTGTATGAACAGGAAATGACGGAATATGAGTTAATGTTGGTTTGAACTGGTGGCGACAGTCATCAGTGTGACCTTTACGTGTGTGACCTTAATCTTGCTGTCAAACCCCTGTTCAGGTATTTTATCCTTTTTGAACTCATCTGCTTATGTTGCAAATTGAGAGGCATTGCAGACAGCTTCGAAGGCTTTGAGGGCTGGTATGCGTTTGGTGTGGCGAGATAACTATGGTAATACTGCCTGAGCCCCTGGGCAAGCAATCAAAACCTGAGTGCGGAAAGATACCTAGAGAACCTGCAGGCTTTTAAAGCATCTTTCCTTCTGTGTTGAGCTGGGAAAAAAGAGGGGGGGGGGGGGGGGCCTCCAAAACTCTTTGTTAGACTCTGCAAAGCAAGACAAAACCAGGAGCTTGGAGATTCCGATTTGCAAAAATATGAAGAGCTAGCATGTCGAGCCAAGCTAGCTTAGAGTTCCTTGGTGGCTAGGCTCAAGTCTGCATTCCGATTTTACCTACGGTCGGCGTCGGCTTGGGACTTACATTTTTACTTACCGGACCCAGCATGGGTATTCTGAAGGCAAATGCCAACCCTAATCTACATGAGCACATGGTGTAGAGAGGGAAGGTGGACAAAAGGATGTGGGGAGGGGAGAAACAGGGGCAGAGAATAGAGTATGTACCATGTCATCATATTTACGCTTCATAAGAGGCTGACAGAATAGATGTAATGCCTGTGGACAAGCTGAGAGCAGAGAGAATGGGCTGGATGAACCACTATCATTTAGAAAAGACTGATAGACAGACAAGGAAATTGTGTAGCTATAGAGTATGGAATACAGAATTTTAAACCTGGATTTTTTTTTAAACAAAGCGTCTTTTATCAACTGAAATGCTTCTATTGCTGAAGATGGGAACTAAGGGCGTCTTTCACTAGACCTCTAAACTCCTCCTGTCTTCTGTTCCCACAGTCCTAAAAAGGAAGACGGAGAGGCTTTGATGTTAAGAAGTCCTTTGAAAGGCTCATGTCTGGCTGCCTCAAACACCTCATATAACCCTTTGTGGATGCCCTGAAGTTTGCCTTTGGCCAGTGTGTTTTCGGAAGATTCCGTCAACATGACTCTGGAGTAACTATGATAGCCTGGAAATTGATACGGATTCTGTTGGAGGACATAGAATCTACAGTTAACATCTTCATTTCAGAGCTTCTGGTCTCCTGGTTAGCACAAGCTGATAAAGAACCTCTCCTTGGATTGAAGCTTGATTCTAACAAATGATATAGGATTATGTTGCATCATTTAAAGGACCAATATGTAATATGTAATCTACTGAATTAAATCATAAAATTACCGTACTATATCATCAGACATTAAGGAAACATGCTGTGTTGAAGTGCTGGCTTCGCAGCAACCAGTATGTCGTCCTCCTAAGTTTTGATTCCGGTCCTAAATGGTCTGTATTTGTTTTGACTAGAGAAGGTAGGCGGTTTTAAGGCACCCCCACACAGCCGTTTGGGATGCCCCTTGTTTTTCCAGGCAAACCAATAGACGTTGCAGCGATGGAAGCGGGCAAGTAAACTGGTTCAGATATAACTGATTCTACCCGACCTAAAAAGCCTCTGCATATTAATAAGCTCCACGACAAAAAACGTGGTAAAACGTGGAGATGCTTTTGAAAAATGGTGTGTTTAGAGCACAGAAAGGTTTCAAGACTGATGCAGAGCTGGCTAAACACTGAAGCTTCGGTGTCTGCGACATGGCAACCTGCTCACGCCTTGACTCTACAGAGGAGGGGCGGGGGGAGACAGCACTCTCCAATGTTTGGAATTCTGACCGCAGTACCCTTTGTAAACACTACATGTCAGAGTTACATATTGCTCCATTAAACATTGAAACACCTTAGATGCTTAAATACGCTGGAAAACATCTACAGCACCATCCAACCAAAGCAACCAACCCTGTAAACAGAAGGTCCAGTAGCATCACAATTAAAGCAAAACTTACAGAAAGTTTGAAGGGGCAAAAAATACTTGAAGATGTTACTGACAGTTCATTTTGAGTATGGCACAATTTCTTTTTAATTTGTGTTTTGATGTTGTCGTCTTTTATTTAGGTGTTCAGAGTTATCATTGTAATTGAATATCATTTCTATCCCTTCCTATCGGTGTCAGGTTGAAAGTATGAACCATTTTACATACAAATCCTTTTTTTCTCAATGTTTTCTTATCGTTTATTGAACTTGGCACTGAGGATTTTTTTCCATTTCCGTTCTTACAATCCCTGTTCCTGTTTTGTAAAACAAACTTTCCTTTAGTGATGTGCACATTTCTTTTTGATGACTTTCTAGATCATGTCTTTCTTGGTCTCTCAATTTGACTGATTTTCCATCAGCGTGGAAACAACATGACAAAGAAAAACGTGACATGATGTTGTGAAGAGAAAAACAAAATCAAACAAGCTGAATGAATACAACATGACACAACACTGTGACAAGACACAATGTGAAGGTTTCATGTTCAAAAAGGCTACAGTCTGCCTTCTGGGTTATTATGACTCATCAGGGATGCACCTCATGAGCAGCTGAGTACATACAGCTGGTCACCTTGTCCACCATTAAGCAAAACATGACCTAAGTTTGAACCGCATGGGATAAGACCTGACCAAACAAATACAAGAGCAGCCAAAGATTGTTGCCAACAAACTCCTCAGTCTCAAGAATATCAAATTCCTCAGTCCCAAGAAAGCTTTGTCAAACACAATAACTGACCATCTTTCAAACGCTCCCTTCTATTGGAGCCAAAACATCCAGAACTTCTTCCCCTGACCTCTGCTCCTCATCAATCATCAATACATCTGCCATCTCGGAAACTGCTAAACAAGATGGACAACAACAGCACAGGTTTTCTGACACAGTATCTGATAATGTGTTATGTTTTCTGTTTTCGCATATTATTGCAGTGCAACATACTTTTATATATTTTGTTTCGAGCTATGTGCAGTTTTGTCCAAAGTTGTTTTTTGCTGTTTCTTTGTTTTTGTGATGATAACAATGAAATCCACCAGCCTTTAATTTAAAACTTGTGGGCTTTATCAGGAGTGTCAGCTGTGGAAAAGATATCATTCACCAGTTTCTCCATTCTTGCTTACACTTGCCAAAAGCAATGCTTATTAGCCTATAAGCAAAAAACATATTGAATATGAAATTGACACAACAAAAAGTTAGGCCTGGAACATCCCTGTGTAAAAGATAATAAATCAAATGGTGTTGTGGTTGACTCATTCCTGTTCAGCTCTTTTCAAATGAAGGACAAGTGTTAAAGATTCAATAAGTGGGGATATTTTTCCCCCTCCTTGCGTCGACAGCTTCCTCCAAAGTTCAACTTATAAACAGCAAACATAGGGTTTGTAAAAGCAAAAGTTTCTCCATGTTGCACATACCTCAAAACACACTACTTGAACAAGTTGAACCAGCATTGGAGCTGCTGCTGTGGCAGGTGCATCCATTGTGTAAGATGTCGTACAGGCTGATGAAATCACCTTGGTTTGTTCCAACCCTGGCATTACTTGTTGTGAAGAGTGTACAGTGCAGCAAAGTTCATTTTTCATTGTGATTCACCATGATGAAACCACTCTTACCAACAGTACTTGCACAAGGCCAAGAGACCACTGATGAAATGAAGCAGCTGAGTCAGAGGTTAGCTTATACGTGTGTTGTGAGTCCTTGTTACCAAGTGGAATACAATTACAGCTTATGTTTATGTATTGTTCCACTTGTCATCTAGTTTCCTTTTATATCAGAATCATGAAAGGCAAATATTTGATTCTTCTTCATCTGAATCAAAACACTCTAATGGAGACACGAAAAGACAAGTCTCAAACTCCCAAGGCTCAGTCGATAGAGTCGGTCATGTCTTAACTGGAAGGTCTGGGGTTCGATCCCCAGCTCCTGCAGCCACACGTCCTATGTGTCCTTGGGCAAGACCCTTAACCCCAAGTTGCTCCCGCTGCTTCGTCAGCGGAGTATAAATGTGTATGAATGTGTATGAGTGGGATTAGTTACTTCTGATGGTCACTTTACATAGCAGCCTCTGCCATCAGTGTGTGAATGTGTAGGTGTGACCTGCGGTGAGATGACTCTGATGAAGGCCACAAGCCGAAATGGTCAATCTTATTAAGTTGATCTTTAAACAACAGAGTTGGTGGAGCTTTTTGTGCCTCTGCTGGGTGAGCCCTAAAAGAGTTGTGTGTTAACATGTTTATCCACTGGAGGTACATGAACAAAGGCCAAAACATTGCTGACATAGCAAGTCTGTCTAGTTGCACAGTTGTTTAAATTTAACGAGAGTGACCCATGCAACCTTATGGCTGTGTTGCCTCATATTGCAGTAACAGATACACAGATATAAATATTTTAAGTATAAGACTCTCGGTCATATGTCTGACATTTTTCCTGCTGTATTCTGCTATAACTTCATTCTCTCAAAGTAAAAAGTTTCCCATTTCATTAAAAAAAGACTATTTTTTTGAGGGTGTTACAGATTATAACAAAGATATCCTGAATAAGTTTTCTCTCGCAAAAATAAAGCGATGAATTCACGTTTAATTTACTACATTTTAGAAGAGTAGTAACGGCTAAGGTTTCTTGGTGGACTTTGTCCTCTGGTTGTCCTTTCTGCTCTAACTTTCAGGTTTGTTTACTGTGTCTGGATTCTGATGCTGTTGCAATTGTCTGTCCTGTTTATAGCATTGTTTGCTGTTTTCTATTCTTTATTGTACTGCAATAATTTATTATTGTCCGTCTGCTGTGTTACAGCCAGACATCATTCTAGAAGCTGAGGTGTAAAGCTGAGGGCAGGGACAGGAAACGACCCTGATATACAGCGCAGGGTTGGTTTAACAACAAAACTTTAAATTACACTTTCAGTAATGTTCTATAAAATCGTCACATAACATGATGTAGCCTAAAGAGTGTAAATTTAACTTCCCTCTCCATATATCAACAACTCTAGAACCATGTTCCCTGGTCTTTTAAAGGCTCTAACTGCACTTTCCGTTTACAACTTTTACAACTATCCTCAACTAACACAAGACTGAAGGGCAAAATAAAGTGAAAGAATTCCTTTATTTCAAACATGCCCATGGTCTGATAACCTTAATTCTTTCCTGGAAATTCTGAACAACTTTAAAACTTTCAGTACCTTTGAAGCACCAGAAAACTCACACACTGACTTGCACTAAAGTCGTTTTATAACACGTTTTTTTTTTTTTTTTTGCAAGACTGAAGAATTAAAGTGAATATTGGAAAAAAACAGGAGTTTGAAATAGTTGCATAGTTGCAAAAAATTGAGTCATTCATAAGATGGCATAGAACATGCACAATGCAGAATTAGGAAAAAATGCTTAAGTCAGAGCCAAGACATTAGAAAAATAAAACCATTGATTAATGATGAAGATGTAATGACCCTGCTGTGATTCCAGTGTGACCTTTGTTGCCTCTCTTAATCTTCACTCTCACTTCACCAAAGTTCCATATTTTGTCTCTGCTCCTTCTACTAAAGGGAGAAAAAATAAACTAAATGAAATCGTACACTTAGGTTTATAGTCCACTGCGACGTGCCCACTCAAACAATGTAGACTGTGCTAATTAGAGTAACATCCTGTTGCCCTAATACATTTATGCACATCATAAGAGACTGTATGAAATGAATGATGTCCCTTGTTTCAAAAGTAAAGCCAGTTCAAGTGTTTATTTATTTAGCATTTATAATGGCCAGCAGAAAATAATCTAAAGGTGAGAAAAATGTATTTTAAATTGTCTGCAGGTAAATCATATAATTTGGTTTTCTGACTGTGGCTAACATTAGCAATGCTAGCAACACCAGCCTTTGGTCCACCTTGCAGGTCTGTGTGGTCAATATGGCATTCAACTTTATCTCCATTTTCTAGATAAAAAAAACGGACGGAAGCGCTGGTCCTATCTGATCCTACCTGTTCACTGTGCTTGTTTACATCTAGGCAGCAGAGGAAAGTGCCCATTAGCTGGTGCTTCAGCTGGTTAATGGCTAAAGGCTCGGCTGACCCGTGGATGCACTTCTGTTTGAGCACATCTTTGCATTGATTTCCTGCACATATAGAAATATAATTTTCCGTGTTTTTTTGGTGCCAACTAGTGAGGATGGGGGGCGCGAGAGGCAGGGGGGGACTTTCAGTATTTTTGTGCCGTACTGAAGCGCGATTGCCCCCCCCCCCCCCCGCTGCGCCATTCCCCCACTGGCCAGCACTGCCCGCTGTCACACTGCATCAGGACTAACCGTGCCTGAGCACGATTACCTCTTGTACATAACGTTGTAATACAGCACACGCATGCTTTATGTAAGTATGAAGCGTGATCAGTTTACAAACAGGCGGACTCGAGGAGAAAAAAATATTTTGCGGCATATTTTGAGTCACTTTAATCAGCTACAGCCGTAAATTAATTAAAAAAATAAAATGGACGCGCGGTCCAGTCCGCATCCGCACATCGGAGAACATGACAGCTACTTTGCAGCTTATTCTTAGTCATGTTGGTCAGATACAGCCATAAAACTCTGGATTTCGCCACAATGAAGGCTGTCAGCGTTGTGTACCCGCGTGCTTGTGCTCGTGCATGAAGCGTACCGTGCCGAAGCACACCTCTCCGAAGTGTGCCAGGGCCAAGAAGTGTAGCGTGCCTGAGCACGGTACGGAGCGGTCACACTGGCCAAACGAACTGGACTTTAGGGTTGAAGCGTGCTTGGGCACGGTACGGATTGCCAGTGTGACAGCGAAGTACACAGGAACACCGGTGTACAGAGCTGACGAAGGAAGAGAGATGGAGAAGTTTCTGACAGGAGTGAAAAGAAAAGGCGTCAGAGGCAAGAAAAGCAAACCTAATAAGACCAGGAAATACGACGTAATCTATTTTGATAATCAGGTGAATGTATGCTGGTGCTAGCAACTCATACAGTGGTTTGTACAGATAAATAAATAAATATTATCAGGTGTTCAATAGTATTTCAATTCGGGGGGGGGGCATGACAGAAAATAATTGAGAAAATAATTGAGAACCACTGTCGTACATCTCTAGTATGCTGTAGGGTATGGATGTCCATGACTGACTAGTTGCTACCATGAAGAAAACGTAACAATGCCATCCTGCCGTCCGAATATACTCACTTTTTAACGGCCACATTGCCAAACTAAAGGCTTCCAAAGGAGGGCTCACATTCCAACAGGTTAAGTCATTTTGGCTACGTCCACTTCTTTCTACAGTCTGTGATGTCATATGAGCAGTATTTTCATCCAACTTTCCATTGTGTTGTTTCTCCCTCACCAATCAACAACAAAGAATCCTCATAGAGACATAAAAACAGAACACACCACAGAAGCACACACACAGAAAACGAAAGTCATGAAAAATTCACCTGCTTAATGATGCTTTTGCTTCAGCCTGGGCAATCAGTTTGCAGAAGCAGATTGCCGGCAGAGCGATAATTAACAGAAGCAATCTGCTGCCTGTCAAAGCCAAAACAGCACTTCAAGACCTCCACCTATTTGATCTCACCAAGAATCCAACCTCTCACGGTTCCTAATGGACGCCAGCACCATCGATCACAGCAGGAGGTGTGAACTGGGCCGCTAAATGTGGTGCTTAATATTCAACCATTTGCCATCATCAGACACATTAGGAGATGGCCTTAGCGGACCCAGATTCAGGGTCCCGCTGAGAACAATGCACCGGGAGAAGGGGGGAGGGAATTAGCCGAGGCAATTACTCAGCTGCGGATTTGTCTGATAAGGCTCATTTTTCCAAAGATGATTACAAAGCTCAACAATCTGCTGAAGCACCAACATTCACTTTTTTCCCTTCAGGGCTGACCTAACAAGTTCATATCTTCTCAAGGGAATACCATGCTTTGGAAAAAGCTGCAAAGAAAGAACAATGTTCAAATCTGATAGCTCTTGGGTTGCAGGGCTTAGCTAGGCAGGAATTGATGTTTGCCTTCTTATAAGCAGAAAGAAAGTAGGAAACAGTGATACAAACATCAGCTAAAAAAAAACCCTCAGAGACAAGCTGATATTTCCTGGAGGGAGGGGGTTATAAAATAGTGGATAGGTGGGGCTGGCTAAGTCACAGAATGGTAAAGGGTAAATGGATATTAAGATAGCGCTTTTCTAGTCTTCTAACTACTCAAAGAACGTTTGCACCGCCACACCTGCCCATTCACACCCATTCACACACTGATGGCAGAGTGAGTGAGTAGTTATGGAAAGTGTCCATCAGTGATAACTAATAAACACACCGCCGACGAAGCAGCAGGAGCAACATGGGGTTAAGTGTCTTGCCCATGGACCAACCAGACCTCGGCACATCAGTGTGCCTGCAGGAGAAGGGGATCAAACCCCTGACCTCCCAATTGAGAGAAGACCGACTCTACCACTGAGCCACAGCCGCCTCTGGTAGAAAAACAAACTACAAGGCTAAACAAAGCATTAATAATCTGACTATAAAACCACAGAAGAGAGAATTCTACAAGGTCTGTGGCTATCTTCAGGGAGCTGATTAAAGACATATTCGGCAGCTTTCCCCCCCCATCAGATTTAACAGTTAAAAATAGCAGTCTGTGCCTGCCTTACAGATGAAAAAGCTTGATGCTCTGGATCTGAATTCCATCCTTCAGGGGATTCATCAAGGCCAAAGAAAGAAGAATCCTTGAAAGATTCGTTTTTTCACACAATCGATATTTTTTACTTTCTCATACATTAAGGGCAACACTACCAAAATAACCCACAATGGGTACTGTCATCCTCCAGTCTCCTTGAATTATTCATGGGTGGCCAAATTAACATCATGTTTGGAAATTAACAATTACAAATATGTTCAGGGCAATCATTTGAACAGTTATTCAGTCAAGTGTTAGGTAGATCACTTAATATTCTGTAAAGATGTCTTTTTACTGTATCTTAGTGGTGACAATAACCTTTGACTTATTGTCTTGATAGAAGCAGACCATAAGAAACAGAAATGAAAAACAACTTCAGTTATAGATTGGGGCACATCTCTGAGGACTCCCTCCCCTCACTGCCCTGCCTACATTAACCAAACCTACATGTTTGCAGCTGTTAGACTGCATCTCCCCTCCCTCTATCGCCCCATGCACACATTCAAACACACACTCAGGCTCCACTACAGCATCCTCTGCCTGTCCTGTCGCGTTGCTGCCTGCTGGGAGGTCTAATTGGAGCAGATTGAGCTGCTGTCCTGTAGCATATGGCTCACAGCCCTGACAGCGCAAAACAAAGGAGGGAGATCCACGCAGGTCCTCGCCCCAACACAGACCCACCAGCTGGGGCCGACAGCCACACGCACACACACGCACACGCACACACACACACTTTAAGCTCAATTTTTTCAGGTTAAGGTTTAATCTAAATCATGAGGTCAAATGATCACAGGGCACTAGCTCTTTCTGTCGAACTTTCTTGTGGACAACACTTAAGACAAAAATAAACCATGTTCCCCTGACATTAGATTACTTGAAGAATGCTGAACCAATTTCAAACGTAAAGCTCCAAATAGGTGACCAAAACGAACACTGATGCGTCTAAAAACCAGACCACGTGCCACAAGAATAGCTTTTTCTATAGTGTTATTTTCTATGCCTGTCACTGCTGCTCCTGATGGTGTCACACAAGGAAACAGCCATGATTTACATTTACATACATGCCATTTACATGGCAGAGAATCATGTAGAGTGATACTTTTAGAAGTTAAAAAACAGCGGGATCAAATGTGTTTGTCAGAAAACAAGCCGTGTACATGTACAGGACAAGATCAGCAAATATATTCGACCAGGAGTGGCAAGAATCGACATGAAGCAGAAGTTCCACATAGAAGCTTTGTGTACAAGTGATTGAAAATGAGCTCATAGATCCAGAAAATATAGTCAGTTTTTATCTATTGGTCTCATTTTTACTTATAAAGGGAAGACAATTATTCCATAAAATGTTGGTAGTCTGAATCCAATGTCCCTCATTAAATACATTATTCATTTCAGCTTACTGAGCGCTGTGATGTCACCGACTAATACATTTGGCATGCACTTTTTTTATCCCTTCAAATTAAAAGAGTGAGAAACATAAAGCTTTACTAGATTCATCCTCAGTGATATTAGACAGGTGTCTGATCTCCTGAGCTCACAAAGTATTATCTCTTTTCTTTTGAAATGTTGGATAACTATCTGCTCACTAAATGACTTCATTCACTGGTGAGAAATATCCGGGCCTGATATTATTATACAACACAAAAGAACACCTGATTGAGGGCAGCAGTAGCTCAGTCCGTAGGGACTTGGGTTGGGAACCGGAGGGTCGCCGGTTCAAGTCCCGATGCAGACCAAAATATGGAAGTTGGTCTGGTAGCTGGAGAGGTGCCAGACCACTTCTCGAGCACTGCCGAGGTGCCCTTGAGCAAGGCACCGAACCCCCACCAGCTCAGAGGGCGCCTCCCAAGGGGCTGCCACCGCACTCTGACATCTCTCCATTAATGCATGTCCACAGGTCTCGTTGTGCATGTGTGTGATTCAGGCCTGTGTGTGTGAGAAGCATGTCTAAAAATAACAGAGTGCGAACCACAATTTCCCCGTAGGGGATTAATAAAGTATATAAAATTAAAAAAAAAAAAAAAAAATACCCAATTACCTCACAGCGAAAGCAAGAGAATGCAGATCTTTTGAGTCTTCTTGCAAGATTTTACAAATGTATCATAAGGTAATACACTTCTGAAAAAGGCGTCAATGCAAAGTAAAAATTATGTTACAGTTTGGAGGATTTGCTTGGATGCTTGTTTCAAAAAATCCCCATGGGAAGGCCCACAAATGGGAACTTTTTTTTTTCAGAATGCGGCACCATCAAATAAAGCACTGGAGCTTAGTGTGCACGCACTGTAACTGAGCTCCGTTTCTTCAGTACATTGCACAAGATAATATACACACAACCGTGAAAATCACACGTTGCTGCTCCGCGTGGCAAAATCACTCAAATTGTCTGTGCTGCTGATTCATAAAAAAGCTGCCTGCTTGGATGTAGATTTTCTCTGTTTTGCTTCTAGCGTTGGAAAAGGTATTCATGTCATGTTTTTTCACGGTTTTATTCTTTCATCCAGGAATTACTCTATTTGGAATGTCTGAGCGAGAGGTGAGAAATATGTATACGCTGCCAAGTCTTGCAATACTGTTTCTCCTGGAATGAAAAAGACTTCATTTGGGATCAGAGGAGGAGTAATGGCATCCACATATATCACAAACTGTTGGCACCCCTTCATCTCATGTCTTATCGGACTTTATATAAAGTCTGACAGGAACAATTCCCTTTTCCTGCTCAGGTACTATTTGCAGTTCTGTAGAAACTTCTCAAATCACAAAATGTACATTGTCTGGAATTTGAACATGCTGGAAAATACTGTTTGAATTGCAACAAATTAGAAAAATGCAGAATTCATTTACAATTACTATGCAAACATATACATGGGCCATGCATTTAAATCATTTAGCCAAATCAAATAAAGGCCTAGCTAGTAATTAACCACCCTCAGATTAATTGTTGTGAATTTTGTTTCTAACAGTGAGAAATGACAGAAGACCAAGAGAAGTAAGGATGATGAAGATGTTGTGGTAAAAAGGAACAGCACCCTTGCTATTTAGAAGAAATGTGCATTTTGCAAAGACAACGTGTTAATAAAGCTTTTTTTTGTAAAACATAGAGAAAGAAAGACAGTGGAACTGTAAGTTCGAGATACTCTTCAACTTTGTCTAACTCTGACTGAAATATGAGACAACCTTATTGCAGATAACACATTTTCCTCTTTTCGTGCGGGCCAGTTACCAGGAATCAGCAGATATGATTTTTTCAACCTGCGGTCTCTCCCCGCATGACGTTCCCGACTCTCTGATCCCTGTTTCCAACTCTATCAACAGTCCAATTGATTAAGGCATAAAAGCACAAAAATAAACCTTGAATGTTTTCCCTATAAAGTTAACTGACTAATCAAAAGTAAAACCCACTCTATTCAAATCTACCTAAATGTAGAGATTACATTCTATCATTCTGACCAATCAACTATTCAGGTTGATTATATGACATTATAGGGTGTGAATGAATGTATTCTCTTTCATGTTTTTAACCTTTTATCTTCCAATTAGACTCCACTTATTGAGGGCTAATACTAACTGTTTCGTCTTGCCTTTATAAGTCAGGGGTGATGTCATGCAGCAAAGGGCCAAGGTCAAGAGAGAAAGGTGCTGCAAGGACTCAGCCTCTGGGTGTCCGCTCTAACATCAGAGCTACTCTGCGTCCCCTACATGCCAATTCTATTTTAGATGGTCACTCTGGATTAAACCCTTAGCACCCTCCTGTAGCAAACCTTTGTGCTGCTTTATAATGTATCAACTCTACCCCATCAAATAACAACTTCCCAGGTAAACTGACCTTCATACTATGACATTTTCAAGGGAAATCATGTTATGTTATATATTCAAAATTAGTTTTTAAACTTGTTCGAGACATTTCAGATAAAATATTTCTCAGGCATCTCTCCCTCTGTTTTGAATCACCATTTTCTCTCTTTTCCGCTGTCCATTTATCTTTTGAAAAGGAGGGATGAGTGGAGGTGTTGGGCAGACAAGAGAAGAAGGTCGTTTTGAGTTCAGTCATCCATATGAGAAGAAGAAAAAAAGAAAGCAAGTCAGAGAAAAGCGGAGTGAATGATTTATACTGTCATTCGTGTGACCGCACTGAGACAGGGCCTGCCCGGCGATGCATTCAGTGCGACTTGATCACTCCATCCGCTCATTTCATCCGGATGAGTGGACTTGTAATGCTCCCATGCCCTTTCTTGCTTGTCACCTCCCTTCCTCCCCTCCCCCCCCTTTAAGAAAAGTAAAGGACAGCGGGGAAGATTGAGGATGATGACGAAGTTCTTATCAAAATGTGAAGACATGGTCACGTTTGAAAAATGGTCCTGTTGTGCCAGCAGTAATTTCCTTTGCACCGGAGTGAACACACACTCTGCAAAGGCTCTATAAATTCACAATCAAACACAAGATAACAAGCACACAGAGGGTTCAGCTTGAACACAAAAGAGGAGGCGTGTGAATGATGGTGTCTGTACAGAGTGAATAAATGTATGAAAGAGTGAAGGAATGAGTCAGTGACAATCTGGAGTTTACTAAGGCAAACACAAATGCACTGTGTTGTGGTTTCCAGTGCTGTCAAAAATCAGACCGATACTTCTAATATAGTTCTTATATAAGCTTTTCTACTTTTGATTGGCAGAGCTGATTGAATTCCATTTCAAGCTGCTGTCATCCTGTCGTCATTTCAAACTCGCAGATCTTCCTCAGCGGGTAATCACACTCTTTGAAAAACTGTTTGATGAAAGACATTTGGCCAGATCATTCAGGATAACATTGAATGAGCCGATCCATCAGCCCACGCTGCACAAAGCCGAGACGCACCGAATGAATATGTTTCACAGCGATGACAGTAACAACAGACCTAATAAAGCGAGTAGCACGGATAATCATTCTTATTTTGAGTCATATTCATATTACAGTAATAATTGTACATTGTAGTAATTACCTTGCGCTGGTAAAATGAGCCATCGGATCACAACTCAAAGATCGACTTTACCAAAACCTGAACGATAATGAACTTTAAATGATAGAAATGCACATGATTCTTATATTTCCACAAGTTCTTGATTTTTTTTCTTCCTTTAACTCACTACAGCAGGATAATAATTCAATTAGGGATGCATATAGTTGTACTTCATCGTGTCAAAAATGTATTTTAAAATGAAATATTTCAAGTGTTGAATCAATGGAATAAGAAATAAACATGAACAATGCCCATAACAAGCTCGAGAGACCTGATGATGTTTCTAAATGCTGCTCGTGTCAAGCCAACAGTCCACAGCACAATGATAAAGTTTGAAAGCAAAATGACTCAAGAGTTAAGAAGCTAATTCTTCTTGAGAAGCTGGAACCAAGCGGAGCACCGTGATTTATGAGCTCAAACGATTTTTGGTTGATTGTGTTGAGAATGTATTCTCAGTCCATTGACTTAAGTCATTAATCATTTAAGCACTTCAGCATTAAACTCTGGAGCAAACGTATGATTGAAAAGTAAACAGTGTCCCTGTTTGACCCTGTCGGGGCAGTAATGGTTTTGCTGTCAACAGTCTTAAATATTTTCTAGCCAATAAGTTTACCGGCATGTTCACAACACTTGAATCACACACAAAAAAAGTTTTGCATAAAAAGCTTAAGGCGACTTGAGTATCACCTGAGGCACTCATGCTCAACCATAGCTAACCCTGGGGCTGCTTCTGGAGATGCCAAATGGTACATGGTAAGCTCGACTAATTACTGTACCTAAATGAATAAAAATCTGGGTTAAAGGAGAACATGCTGCAAGGTTGGACTGCAAGTTGTTGTGAAGCTGATCTCTTAAAACTGTACCATCACCAGTAAGCTGCCCATTAACCTGTCAGGTGTAACACGTTCACACTATATACTGTATGTTCAATTTTGATTGTAAAGAAGTTCAGCAAACAAATGTAACTACAGCTAGAAGTAAACTGCTTTAAAAAGTTAGCAGAAAGAGTGATCATGTCCAGAAAAGCTCAAATGGATAAGTGCTTGACAGTTTGCTAAAAGGAATGAGGGTTGATGGTTCACTAAAAATAGATAGTGTTAAAAAAAAAGTTAGCCATAAGTACGAGTAGTTAATTTGGTTACATAAGAGAGAATGATCAATGGCTGAAACACTTAGCTAGAAAATAATAATGCTTTAAAAAGTTAGATAAAATATTGATTGTAGGTCAATGGTTTGAACAGCAAGCATAATGGTGGAAGTTAACTTCAAGTAAAAATGTTAAAGAGGACATATTATCCCCCTTTTCCACCTTTTCAAACAGTCCTGTGGTCTAAATGAAACATCTGTGCTGTGCTTTGGTCACAATATAACATGAATCAAGCACCAGAGGAGGTTTGTGACCCTGTATAAACCAGCTCTCTCAGAATGCTCCGTGTTGGTGTGTGTGTCTCTTTAAATGCAATGAGCCCCCACTGAGTTTTCCCAGTAGACATCACTCCTCTGTAGCGAGAATAAAAATGGTGGAACTGCGCAAAAGTTTTGCTCTGGGCTGGGGGTGGAGTCGATGGGTGGGGATACCAGCGGAGGGGAGTTTTTTTTTTTTTTTTACCAGAATCCAACTTGTGATGTCACAAGTTGCGAAAATTTGAAACGGAGCATTTTTCTCTGTGTTGTAAGACTTATGTAGACCACAAACAAAGGACTGGATGGGTTTATTTCACATTTTGTGGGTTGGTAGACACTCAGGTTACCCAAATATATGTTCAAAAACACTGTCAAAGTGGATTTTTCATAATATGTCCCCTTTAAGGGTTAGCAAGAGTAATGGATAAATTGTTGACAGTAGAAACTTATGATTGAAATGGCTACCTAGAAGTTAAATATTTGGCTCAATCAGTTAGCTTAAAGTAAGCTAACAGGGACAATGGTTGAAGTAGTCAGCCAAAATGGACAGAGATTGAAATAGTGACCTTAAAGTTAAAAATGAATGGTTGAAACGGTCAGTAAAAAAATCAACAGAATTCTTAAAATGATGGATACATTTTTGGTGTTAAAAACCAAAGTGAGGATGAATGGTTTTGAAATTAAGCTCCAAGATACCTGAAACTCTCTTATTCTGTGCTGCTGGCACTCAATTAATGTTAGACATTTGTTCAAATGTACTCTTTGGATTATTGTAACAGATCATAATGTTCTTACCTGGAGATCTGAAGGTCCAGGCCTCGTCATCATCAAAGTGCGTATCCCCAGCTGTGAACCTCTCTCCGGGGAAAAATGCGTGTGCCACGGTGCCCCCCGGCCCGTCAAAGGGATATCCATCATCGTGGTCGGCCTTTGTGAAGTCGATTTGAATATCAGCGTCACTTCCTGCCACCTCGTGGAAGTTAAGTGGCGCGATGTCGCTCCAGACCTTTAAAGCGTAGTACATCAGGGCTCGAACAGTGTCCCTACCCAGTAAGGCTGAATCCTTTGGGAAGGTCCGCACTCTGAGGGAAGAAAGGAAGATATGCATACATTACAGATGAATTAAAGAGAAAAGAGGAGATGATGGTAAAGAAAGGGCATCCGGGGAGTAGAAAGAACAAGGAAGGAGATCAGGCTGATGAAGGAAGTGGAAGAGAGACTTGACAGGAGAACAGAGTATAAGTAAAGACAAGAGAAGAGAGCTTGGCAAAATGAAAGGAGAGAAATGATGATTGACATGAAACAAGAGGAGAATAAAGGGAAAATGAAGGAGGAAAGGTTAATAGAGGTCGAATCCGTGGGGGGAGACAAGGGAGGAGGAAGACTGTACAGGCTACAGGGTTGAACATGGAGATGGAGAAGTAAAAGACTGGGAAAGAAGGTGCAGAAAACGGAGGGGAAAGGAAACAGATGTGTTGGTATACAACAAACCAGACATTTTTTGTTTGTTTTCACATTCGATGTGGTCCCATCAGTTTTTGCATTTCATGGCTAGGTGCTCCTGCTGCTCCCAAATACTGATTATAAGCTGGGAGTACAATGTGCATTTGAAGAGATTATGGCATCTGCTCTGAGAACTCGTCATTTTTTTTCCCCCTCTTTCCTTTTTTCCCCCCATATTTCATTTTATTCCTTCCGCTCATCACATGTCATCTCTGGAGCTATTTCCTTCTCTCTGCCCCAGTAGAAACCGAACAAGAATAAACAGAGAACTCCTCAGATGTCGCACAAAGTTTGTCTACCCCATCTCAAACTATATTAGCTTTCCTTCCCCATTCTCTCCTATCTCTCATTCCCTATCGTTCTCTTCGCCCATCAGTCACTGGGTCTGTTTACTCCTCTCCTACAAGATGCACTTGCCTTCTCTCTCCCTACAAAAGCACTGTTTAAAAAAAAAAAAGACAGACACAATGGGCCTTTAGGCTAGAAAGAGTGCAGCCTTTTTAAAACCACAGCTAGCATAAAACATGCTTGAAATAAGCTAAAAATGGAAAAACATAAGAAGCTTTCTTTTGAAGTTATGATTTCAAATCAGAGCTCCCAGCGTCAAACGATTTGCTTCCACTAGCATTCCTTTAAAAGTACACTTTGTACTAACATATTGATTGTGTTAATGGTAATCCAGGTAGCATGCCATGCTAGGGTACACGTGGATTATTGACCATCTTAAATCAATGTCAAGTGTTTCTCAAGTGATGTGACTTGCATGAAATGAGAAAACACTGTAGCTCAATGATAAGCTAGAGCACATATATGGATATTGATTCACATATTGATCATCAACAACTGACCTGAGGGTTAGGTTAAAGCTACAAGGTACACATATAAACACGGACATTCACAAACAGGTGCAAGACGACCTGCAGAGAACATCAATCCTTGAACCTGTACCTGAGCCCAAACAATAATGATCATCTGTCAAACTACCTGCATCTCTCATTTATGTCACATATTGCATGGAAGAGGAAATTAAAGTGAGGATGAAGGCAAGTCTTGGTGGAAAGGTGAATGGAGAGAGGTTCAGTCAGCAGCAGGGACTGGAAAGTTAGTAGGGAGAGTTGGAGGTGAATGCACTTGAGCTGAGCTGAGACTTTTCACTAACAGAAGATAAACAGTTATATAAATGAATTCTCTCCTTCTAAAGTGGTGGAATTTTGTTTCTGTGTGACTGCTGCTTCAGTCCAATTGAATAGATATTCTTCAGCATACATTCATTAACTCAGCATCTATATATTTCACACACTATATAAGTTTACCTCTTCACTGTCAACAGGAAATAACAACTTTGAAATCCAGCCGTTGTCACACTGAGGAAGCGGAGAGCCAGGCAGTGCAGTGCAGGAGAGCGTAATGACTGGAGAAAAATGTGGAGCACAGCTTAAGTTGATTTATGGAATTAAAGTGATGAATGAATCTGTATCATTAAGGAACAACAAGCTAAAAGAGTGCTCGGATGCCAGCAAGGCTATTAGGATTCAGGGAATGCTTTTTTACGCTTGGGGCGTGACAACCACTTTTCCTTAAGATTTCATTAAGCGGGGGATGCACAGGAAACAATGAATCTTTCAGATATATTAAATGAACCAGAAGGAAAGAAAACAGGCAACAAAGCTACTGCACTTTGGCAAGGTTACCAACCCACTGTGCACGGCTGCTGCTGTACGGAAAAGTTCCTTTTTCTTTTAGATTTCATTTAGTTAGTTATTCACAACCAAATCATTTTCCTCTGTATAAAATACTCCTCCATGAGTTTTTAAACAAATATCAGTGATGTATCTTGTGGAATAAAATCTAATGACTACTCAAAGACTGATATCCAGTGATTTTTTTAATGGATTTTTCAGTTTGTATCACCTTCTACAGCATGTCTCTTTGAGGTTTGGATATCAGACAGACCATTGACAGGTTTCTACCATACCCATACACATTTTATACTTTCTCATGTGTTCTGTATTTTTTGTATGAAACAAAAACTAAACTCAAAGTTTTCACACATGCACTGCACACCTGAAAACGTCCCTTAACTGTCAGGATGGGCTGAATGTGTGAATGCAAATGTCAGAAGTGTTTGCTCTGCGTTTATCCAGTCCAGCTTTATTTCCAGCCAGCCTCCGAGTTAAACTTCCCCCAAGAAGTCAGATGTGTGAACGCAACAGGTAATAATCAGGAAAATTCACTGCAAGCAAGTAGGCGGGGTAATGAAGTTCATACCATGCGACCAGTAAGAAACTGGTGTGATCTTTGTGTACCAAACAAAGCTGCTTCCTACTCTTTTTTGCTTGCCAGCATGTTCTTTCCTACCTTTGAGTTAAAACGTCTAATTTCATAGCATCAACATAAAGGCAAAAGCTGTCATTATTTTGGCCGGACTCTGTTGCTTTGACGCCTGCTGTGAGAGATGTGTGAAAAGGGAACTCTGGAAAATGAGGTTGGGGTGTCGTGACATTTTTGAGGAATTGTCAGGTGTGAAAGGGGCTAAATTGTGCATCATGAAATCAGATAGTGGTCGCAAGCAGCATGATAGGAAATTGAAGCTTCATTGAGCTTCAATCTTAACACATGCACCAATCATCTTCTTTTTTTTACACATGACAAAGTAGCAGCTTAAGGAGCGCTTACAGTAGTAACAAAACACACTTGCTTTTAACTCAAATGGTAGAACTTAAATGTAAAGTGACACCAAACATTGTAAACACTTGCCCTTTTCTCCCCTTTAAATTGTGTATACAAGCTCGCTTCACAACGGAAATGTCACAAAAACGTCATTATGCCTCGTCAGTTAAGACAAGTGGCACCAGCTTTGGGCCAATCACAATAAACATGTAGGTCACAATCGTTTTTATCTTACTGAAGTTCTCTCACTTTAAAGTATCTTTTCATAAAAAAATCCCAATGTCATCCTCATCTCCTCTTTGTTGAAGCAGGCATCTTGAAAGCCAAGTTCCTGTTGAAAAAATAATTTGCTTGACGTTTGTTTTAACTTCTTGAATTCTTCATGATTAAGAACATCTTGGTAAGTACCGGTGACTCATCTCTCATCTCCCCGACTGAAGCTTCTCCGCCAGAGAATTTTCTTTTGCTCTCTTAACTAGTTTGGGATGTCTGGTCTTGGTGTAGGTACAGCGGGAGTTTATAATGATGGATTCAATTCTTAATTTGTCTTTTGGTTCCTTGAATTTCTCAATTTTTTCCAAAATAAGAGCACTACAAGCTGCATAATCATCCACAGTTCGCTTTATTCTTCAGCACATTAGGAGGAGGATCACTGAGACTGGCTCTGTGACCTTGTGATGACCCTGACAGGTTACCACGGGGGTAAAGAAGAAAATGCTCACCCTCCATAAACAACTCGCCTACTTATACGTTTTAATTCGTGCAAGGTGGTGTTGGATGGCTGACAATGTGTGTCACATAGAAGCAGAGTGCACTGCCATTGTGAGTAAATTCAGCTCGCCTACAGTTGTAGTTGGGCAATTGTAAGAAAGGAATCAACTTTAGTAAGCAAGCTGTTTAGCTTTTTTAAGTCTTCTTGTTATTAATTTCACATGATTAATCTATTTTATTTCAGAAGATCAAGCTGTATGTCACATCTGCAAGAGAAGCAAAACAAAACGAGACAAATTAACGAGAAAGAAAAAGGGGTACAAAATCAGAAAACAGAGAGATGCTTTAGTAAGAGACATGAGGAAAAGAAAGAAGGAGTAAAAAGCAGCGACACAGACACTATCCTATTGCAGATATATTTCTGACAACTCCCCACGGCTTTATCTTCCACATTTCTAACTTTAGTCAGAACCAGAGTTTGCTCTCCACGAGAATGACGGGTCCTCAAGTATCAGCGTTTCTGCAGGCTAGTACACTCAGAGGGATCAGTGATCACACAGACACGTTTCCATCTCTGGCGAAGCATCTGATGTCGCCTTTTTTCTCACAAGCAAAAAAGTTCCTCATTACAATATGCTTTATCTTTTTGAATGGCTTGTGTTATAAGGTTTTAAGGCAGAACATGGCTGTCAGAATGAGAGAGAAAGAGGAAAAGGCGTACCGTTGATATATGGTTGCATGTGTGGGAGGGCAAAAGTGAGGGGTTTATAAAAAATATATATTTTGTGGGAGCTGTTCTATGAACTCTCAGTAGACGATGATACATCGAGATTTACTGATCAGCATGAACCACAAATTGAAATGGAAGGGTAACAGATACCTAAATAATGCCGACCGAAATTCTTGCAGCAAAGGCAATGCCCTCCATTGTCTTAGCTTTAGAACAATGTAAACCATGAATCTAAACATACTGTAGATTGGATGACTTTTCCTAAACATATCGCAGATTGATTTTTAGCTTAACAGTCGAGTTGTGTCCTCATGTCAGGCTGCATTGAATCTCGACAAGCTCCAGATGGTTAGAAAAGCCTGTACAGTATGTAGCCTGAGAGGCGAATCCCAGGGAAGCAAACAGTCCTTACAGCCCCATGCTGCTTCTTTACTGCTGCGAGTGTACGGTATTATTTTAACATAGTCTAGGTTTTCTTAGTACTACTTTTAGGCTGAACATTGAGAGGACATTGGGATTTTTTTTTTTGAGGGACATGTTTCATGGGATCCATTGCAAATTCAAACCATTTACCAGACAAATACATCAGCCTGGATTACTTTAAATGAAACCAGTTTTAAAAAAAAATCCTGGTACTGTATTGAAAAAGTGCGAGAGAGATTGCAGCCAACAGAAACAGACTGTTGTTAAGGTATATGGAGTCGGCTCGTGTCAGCCCAAAGAAACAGGTCTGTGATGCCATGCTAACTCACAAACATACAAAAAGATAATCAACCTCTAATGTATAAACCCATTCACCATTCCAATGTATACACTGTTATTTTCTACCTCACTACAACCAAGCAGCAGGTTCCCTGTTTTTCCACTGAATGTAACCTTTAAAGGTCGGAGAGTTCTCAAGTATAAGTGCAATTTGTATCTCCGGCCTGAGTAATTACTACCTTCCATTCATGTGTCAATGAAACACATCGGCCTGCGCAAAGGTGTCTTCCATTCTCTGTAAGTGGGTATGTTTATTCACACCCTGAAGACAGCAGTGACGTTTTTTCCAGGTTGTGCAATTGCTGATTTAAAAATAGCAGGTTTCTAAAAACCTTCCACTATAATCTGTAGCTGAAACTTCCTTTCATGTACATAAAAGGGCGAGTAGAAGTACCTGATAGTGGCTCTGTAAACACCAACAGTCCTGTTTCATAACTATCCTACTCAAATGACAGAACCAGGTGAGGTGTAGGGATGAGCTAAAGAAAGATCTACAACCCATCGTCTGTATTCACCTAAAGATTAGGAAAAATCATTTGACAGACTTTGAAATGAGGCGGATGGGCGAAAGGCTGATTAAGGTGGACTTAATTTTCTCTACCTATTTAATTCCTCGGCACGATTTCAACTTTAATTTTACAAGTTCGTAGGAGCAAATTAGGCTTATGTGTAGGTAAATGTGTGAAACTGCATGCAGGCTTGCATATGTATGAGCTCAGGCTGATATGCAAAGACACAATCGTTTGCATTCACTCTTGCACACAGGCACAATCCCCTTCTACTTTTCACCTGCTTGACTTCTCATTTCAATGTTGTTCTTAGAGACCTTTGCATGGACAGAATGATGATTCAGATGAAGACGGCAAACGGGGGGGGGGGGGGGGGGAGAAGTGATGAAGGGAGAGAAAAAGACGAAGAAAAACTCTAAGACTCTTTTGCTGTCCCCCGCCTTCAGCGTCTCAGCAGGCTTTTACCTCCCGTGGCTTCGCTCCTCCACAGAGACATGAGCTGACATCAAAAGTGATGCTAAAAAGTACACGCACACACACTGGGCGCACACAAAATATTATTCACCTCCTGTGCTCTGCCACCCTCTGCAGACATAAGCTGATTAACGTGAAAATTGAAAGCTCATACGCAGGTGGTGATTCAGGTGCTCATATGCATTTTTAGCAGCACGAATGTAGCAACAGAAACACTCAACTCCCCTTTAAAAGCAAGAAAATATTTTCCCCGTGCTGTCTATTACTAAAACCTCCTTGTACATCTATTATACACACAGAGACGCTATGACATTCAGGCTAAAGATGAAAGACATTAAATTAAAAGGCTCTGCATGAGTCCACTCCCTCTCCACAAATCCGTCTCCCCTCCTTTCAGTCCGAGTCTCACTTATCCCTCATTCTCTGTCTACCTGGACTATCACAGTAAACTCTGAGATAGTGATGTGAAACCTGAGAAAAATTGAATGGGTCTCTAATAACATAATACTCAATAAAGTTATTCTTATTCTTAAGGTTCCAACAAGCAATTTCACAGGTTGGTGGCCTCAAATGGCAGCAGAGAAATGAATGCTGATGGCTTCAATAGCGTGGCATGATGTCAATACACTCTACTAGCAGAAATGCTTTGTGATACGCACACATTGGTAGATTTGTAATTAACCACTAAATGCAACTCTCACAACACAAGGTACATTAAATGTGCAGGTCAGCCAGAAGAATTTCAACTCGCTCCTTCTCAAGATAATTAAAGTCGAGTCAAGGAGGAATGAAGTTGCTTCTTTTTTGGTTTAAACTGGTATTAAGTGGTTATGTATTTTAGAAATATGTTTTAATTTGAATAACACTGAGGCCAGGGCGGCACGCCAGTACAGTTCCTGGTGTGTATCTTTCAGATGGCACAGGGTCTATCTGTGTGGAGTTTACATTCTTCCTGTGCCTGTTTTTCTCTCTGGATCCTCTGGCTCCCCCCGTAGTCCAAAGACATGTCGGTTAGGTTAACTGATTTTCTTATAGCTGTTAATATGTGTGTGTCTATGGTTGTCTGTGTATCTATATGTCAGATGGATTCATTTGAATCGTAATCCTCTAAAACCCTATTGCATTAGCAGTGTTGTTATACAGTAATAAGGTATTTGTTACTAAAATGACAGATCTGTGCACTAAAACCTTATCCATGAGTGTGGACCAACTTGTGCATCTTATGAGCATACCCATGTCTGAACTAAATGTTGGCAATTATGATGAAAATGGTACACAACATGATAACCAAGAAGAATGTGCTCATATGGTTACAATTATCAGTCATTTAAAAAAATGTAAAAAAACAATGTTTAATCAACTTTTAATTCAGTTTAAATCCAGCAGTGATGATATGACAATCATCACAAGGCAATCCGTACCATGTCCAAGCATGCTTCAAAGTCCAGTTCGTTTGACTGGTGTGAGTCCGCCTGTCTTGTACTAAGCACGCTTCATGATCATGTAAAGCCATGCATGTGATTTATTGCGACCTTATGTAGGCTACAAGAGGTATCCCGGCTCAGGCCTGGTCAGTCCTGGAGCAGTGTGAGTGCAGACCAGCGGGGGAATGGAGAGGTGGGACAATCGTGTTTCAGTCCAGTACGGGACGACTGGGCCTGGTGTGAGTGCGCCCTTAGACTCTTTTAACATCCACTTACTAGCATCAGTCCTCCTACTCAGGCATCGATTTTTATTTTGTTCTAAGTTTGCTGCCTACACCCTGCAGACCCCTATGTTTGGTATGTGGAATGCCGTATATAACACTTAAAAAGGGGCTATAACCTTTCAGAACCAAAAGTAGAAAACCTCCAAAAACTCCTCATAAAGATCACAAAGCCAAATCCCAGAAGAATCTAACTAACTGAACTTCTTTTTCTAGGTTTGCAAATATTAAAATAACTGCTTGAAGTTGATTAAATTATGAATATTGAAGACATAATTTCCAGTCACCATAGGAGGAAGAGAATACAAAAAAAAGTTTGGTATGCTGTGGTATGCCTGGTCATTACTGCTTGAAGCTTGTTTTTTTCTTTTAAATACAGCTGTGGTGTTTCTTAACAACCTCCAACCACTGTGAGCTATCGCTATAATAAGTACTTTGATGGACCCCTGCTGCTGAGTTATGACTATGGCGACATTTAATGCTGTCATTACCGACCGCCTTCGACTTTGAATACGGCTCTAATCACCCTCTCTGGGTTTGGGATTTTTGGCAACGTCTACTCCATGCAGGTCACACAAAACAGAGGCTTTGAGCTTTAGGGTATGTAAATGTAATAATGTCACACTCCAGGATGCACAGAGGGAGACGATACTGTGGACTTACAATGATTGGATTTTAATGGCTATTACAAATGTGATCATGTTTCTACGTTGCTCATTCTTAAACTCAGTTTATATTTGACCCGAATGATCGACGATGAATTTGAATCCCTGTGTTTTGTCAGTAAAACTCATCAAATGTGTCAGGCTGAATAGATGCAGACAGAAGAGATGAAGTCTTGCATTTCATGTATTCTTCTTCTTTTCTTTTTTTTCCTCTTCATTATCTTCATCCTCCTCCCCATCTTTTCTCTCCCCTGCTCAGCTTGCCTACCTATATCTGTTTGAGTTATCAGCCAGGCTGCTAATGACTGCCAGGCTGTGTGCTGCGATAATGGCCTAACAATATGACATAATGAGCTAACAGTGGGCTGTTACACAACCGTGCTCCAACATACTGGGCTGAGTGCAGTGCACTGTATGGGTTGATGTGTGAGAGGAAAAAAAGGTACGCAAGAGTTGAATTGAGGATTAAGAACTCGTCTTTGACATAATGAAAAAAATCATTTGCTTATAATTCAATTGCAGAAAAACACATTACTTGAATCTAATTCCCTGAAATGAGTAGCCTCCCAGTCTGGGCACTTATCTTTTCCTTCCCTCTATGAGATAACTGACACTCACCACCTACTCCGCACATTTTCAGAACATAATGGTGTGATTGATGTGTGTGAACACGCAGAAGAGAGTGTGAAGCACCAGTTAAACAGACTCTGTCAATCGTACCGAAGGCGTTGAATCAGAAATGAGTGGGCCAGTCTGCTTCTCCCTTTATGATGATCTAACATGATGACCTGATTAAATGATCTAAACAGGCTAAGCGTGCAGACCCTTGATTGATCGGGGATTGCCATAAAAAAATCAAAATTTTTCAATGCTGGAGATGCTTAAAAGTCCCTGCTTCTGGTTCCACTGGGTCCGCTGCGCTGCGTCTCAGCTCTGTCTCAGCTCCGGCAGTCCGGAGCCCTCTGGAGCAGATACGCAAGACTTCTATTTGTGCCGGATGCCGGAGCACGACGCATCAGTTCAGCACAGAAAAGAACAAGCGGGACGGGAAGTCAGACACCGATACAACATTAAAACATCCGGTTTATTTTCAGAATAAAAGACTCCGTTTTGATGGTTCAGAAAAACGACTGTATGTGTGTTTGTTTATGTGTTTATAAGGTTTATATAGAGTTTAATACCATGTACATCGTATTATGTCGCGCTGTCGGGAGTTAATCTTTAAAATACCGCGGGAATTCCTTTGTCTCTGCACCCCAGCTGACCGGCTGTGCCCTCCGTGCTGCGGACTCTTTCATTAGAAAAAATATCCCAGCTTTAATAGTTGAGCATATTTACAGTAGACACCATGTCAGTGAACTATGAGGGCAAAAAAACAAAAACGAAATAATCGTTCATTAATCCTAATAGAGGTAAAATGTTCAATTAATCCTGATATTGATTTGAGGTCATATCGCCCCGCCCTACTTCAAATCTTCTTTCGGTTATTCGCATGTTGGTACTTCTAAAAGAGCTGTATACCATTTTTTTTACTCAGAGGTTGGTGATAAAAACACAATCATTTGACTGCTTTTAAACACGGTTAACAAAAAGTATATACAACACATTTGTTAGGAAAAACATCATACACAGTGTGAAAACAGTAGTAAGAGCCCAACACCCACAGGTGGTCAATGTTGTGGGTTCAACAGAAATGAGAGTTGGACTAAAATAAAAGGTATGATTTTGGACATATTGTATTAGTACATTTTGTGTTTGATGTTAAGTGGTTAAACTCTTAGCGATGGAGGTGTATGTGCACTCTACACTTGGCTTTAGTGAACGTATCAAAACGCAATGGATTCCCTTTTTTAATCCAGGAGTTTAATTCTTTATCTTTGTGTGAGGAGTCTTTACATTTTCCATTCAAACAATGAATCCATAAACAAAAACAGACATTGCTGTTTCCTGAGATATATACAGTTCCATTGAAAATACGCTGACCACACAATCAAACGACAGACTGAATATATTAAAGATCCCATATTATGCCCTTTTTGGGGTTCATATATCTAATGTATATGCCTACTAAAGTACGTTCACAATCGCTAATGTTCGAAAAAAGTGTCTGTTTTCATGTACTGACGATCGATGCAGCCCGTCTCATCTGCCTGTGTTTGCAACGCTCTGAATCCCCCCCGAGCAGGGTCCCCACGTGTGCCAAGTCTGACCTGATTGGTTAGCCGATCTGCTCTGTTGTAATTGGTCAGTCGTTCAGACAATTCTCAGAAATGTAACGCCCCCTTTACCATATTGGGAATGTAGCTAATGCGCAGCATGAACCGCTAGAATCGAGCGTTACATGCAGCTACTGCTACTGCTAACAGGAGGAGGTAGGAGAAGCCGCATTTCCGCTGACTTTGAATTTTTGCACATAGATGTGCCTAAACATGCACAAGACACCTCGAAAACACACTAAAGAGCATATAAAACCAGAAAAAAGCATAATATGGGACCTTTAAGGCTTCATCGGTTTGAGATTAGAACCACAACTAAATATTTGAAGCTAACTAACTAACTAATTTGAAGCTAAATAAGGCTAAAAATGTGTAGGGTATACCCTAACCCATTGGAGGTAACAAGTTTAACACTCAGAACACAAATGAACCCCATTATTTTCCTTTAATTTTCTCACTCCTCTGAGCAAGAGCTCAACATCCATCCCAAGGAAAAGTTAATTGAATTTTGCCTTTCAATCTTTTCTAGTTAGCATTAGCTCCCTTTGGACTAAAAAAACTCAACACTCAATGTATGTGTTAACATCGTAATCAACACACCCTAAATGTCAATATGGCAATTTTGAGCTTTATGGGTGTTATTACATGACCTACACTCTGGTGATGATTGGACTTTCAAGCCCCATAGAAATATTTCTGAATAGTAGTTTTTTATTATTGATTACTCTCACTTGCAGAAAAAGTGTAGAATAGTTTGAGTGCTCTCAAGTAGAACTACACTTGCAATGAAACTTTTTGATAGCAGGGTTCCTTTCATATATTTCTTTGATTTAAAAGAAGATCGGCTGTTCATATCAGAGAAACAATACGTTGTCACTGGATTCAGCAACAGCTAGTCCTGACTCCTGACACAGTCCTTTCACATTTTGGGTCATCAGATATCATTTATAGTGATCTGGAAGAAGTAACGCTGTATGAATCACAGTCAGAAGCCAGTTAAGAGTAGATGTGAGTCACCTCAATGTCTAAAGCATATGGGTGCCCAGTTAGATCTCCAAATGTCTGATGACATAACAGGCACTGCAGCATTTGTGGTTTGAACAGCAAGTTATTATGTGTGATAGCTTCCTCTGTAGCATAATAATAGCTAGTATATATAAGTTAATGAACAATGCCTTCTGCCTGTGAAGTAATCAAAATTGATATATTGATTATAAAATCGTATTTTTAATCGAGTTAAACTGCTGGATGAGGATGCTAACATTTATTACATTAGTTCTATTGAATCTGCCTCATTAGCTGTTTTCCATATTATCTCCATGCTATCAGCTCTGTTATCTGCACGTATAATCTAATGAAGCAGAAATCCATGAAACATTAGATGATAAAAATACATGTCTAAGCCAAGCAGTGAAGGAATCACTATGCAAGTGCCACAACACCAGCTGAAAGAAACGGCAGCAGGAAGCACACCCAGAGAATTAAAGAGGAGTCCAATCTATGCAGAATATCAATGCTTTGTTATGGTGCTTTACGGAAAAAATCTGCACTATATGGAAATCTCTCCGGATCTGAAGGCTGCGCAGTGTTCTACAAATCCGAGTGCTGTGAATACAAAGGGGCTTTGCTGGACTGAAGACAAACCTGTCTTATTTCAGAGAGGAGCGGGCTGACAGGAGAGCTGTGTGTGATTGGCAGCAGTACAAAGAAAAAAAGGAAAGTTAAAGCCCACCAGGAGGGAGGCAATGCATACATACCTGTGTGTGTGTGCGTGCATACAGGATACACTGTGTGTGCGGAGGAATCTGTGAGTTGGAACTGTCTTCTTTAATGATGTGTGTGCTCATATTCTGCACACACACACGCACACACACACACACACACACACACACACACACACACACACGTCAACACACTTGTGATAGTTGAATCAACCCTGATTGCTTGTGTGAATCAGCACATAGCCTTGTGTTTCACTAGGCGTGGGAATCGTAGGACTCTTGGTCCATACTTGGTCCATGAGAACAATAATATCACAATATAGAGATTCTGTGTAAACTGATAAATTACAAAACAATCATCAAAGAACTTAAAATGTCCCCCCCCCAAAAAAAAAGGTAAAGTGCAGTAAACTCCCGGTCACGTTACCATCATTCATGTATCAAGCACTACCGTGAGGACTCGTGAAGTGGTGACGATGTGAGTCAAATTGCAAAGGAAAATCGGTTCTGAGTGCTCTGTAACAATAGAGGGATACAAGCTACCTCCTTTACCATTAAAGGAATACTTCTTCTCACTAACTCTGCACTTCAACGCCGCCTTTGAAAAGTTTCTATCATGGTTGGCCTGCTGTTCCACAGCAGTAAAAATTGATTCTACTGTAGCTGTGAGCCAGAGTTATGGCAAAAAAGAAAGAAACATCCAAACATCTGTATAAGGCTCTCAAAGCTCTCCGGCAGCGTTATCCACGTCTCTGCTATTGATCTCCATGTTGAGTGTATTATAAACAATCCTCTTGTTTCCAATAGATTATTTCATACACTACTTCTGGCGGAGCTTCTGAAAATGAAAGAGGCAGTGATGTAACAGTGTGGTAGTGCATAAAAAACAACATTGACAAGAGCTTGGAGTGATCTGAACATACGCTGATTGTAGCATGAACCAGATGGAATTATTCCTGTACTTATTTGACTGTTATTGTCACTGAGTCAGTTACATCTTAAAAACAGGGTAGAAGGAAACTCTTGCGCTTCAGTCACTCCACAAATGACGGTTGGTGTTCTCAGACAGAAGGACCTAAAATGTTCAACATATAATTCAGTGGACTCCTTCTATAAGACAGGAGCCAAAGAAAGTACTGCAGCACACAAATCACTAAAGAAAAATAATTTTTGGTGCAAAACAACATCACAAAAATACACTGAATTATATTTGAAGTTTAAAATCAACCTGAGATAGTAACAATTTCAGTGGAAGAGTCCTTTAGTTGCAGTACAACTGCACAAGCCTTTGAACTTTTTTTCAAAATTTTCTCAACTTCCTGTACCTTGATGCAATATTGATGGATCTCATTTTTTGAAGAAGCAACTTTTTTTTATCACTTAAGGCAAAATGTTGTTCTTCAAATTTAATGAGCACTTGTTGTACATCCTCTGAGAGGACAGAAGTGTTTGTTGTTTATCAAATGTCTCTCTAATCAAGCTTGCCTCATTCACAAGATCCCCTCCTTAAAAATGATTTGGAGAGAAAAAGGATTTTCCGGAATGAGCAAGAGTACTCTCATTTCATCTATTAGAGGATGCTCAAAATTGGGGGAGAATTGTGGAATTTCTGATTTTCTGCTGACTGCACTGAAGTGATGTACTGGACTGAATCTGTACAGAAAACTTAGAGAAACAGATTTAATAAATGAAACAAAATAAATTTAACAGGATATTTGTCCTTTATTATCTTAAAAAGGCTCTAAGGCTGAACACTGACTGATACTACTACTAATACTGACTGTACAGGGGTGCCGGTGGCCTAGTGGCTAGCTTGCACCCCCCATGCACAGAGGCTATAGTCCCTGAAGCGGGTGACCCGGGTCGAATCTGACCTGTAGCTTCTTTCCTGCATGACATTCCTCACTCTCTCTGTCCCTGATTTCCGACTCTATCTACTGTCCTGTCTCTCTAATAAAGCCATAGAAAGCCCCCCCACAAAACTGAATATGTTGTACCTTTTCAAACATTTAGAATATTAATGTCCTGTGACTCAAGAAACCTGATAGTAAAACACAAATTGACTATTACCCTCTGAGGTACCCTCTGAAATGATTTGACCACGATCATCCTGTTTAATTATAGATAAAAGCCGCAGAAGAGTAACATTATCAAAAATCTTAAATTGGAGCATTCTAGTCGAACCAACATGTCAATTTTAATTCATAGTTCTTTGTTTCCTACCTCCAAGATAGATGTCTCTTACTCCATTTGTTCGAAGGAGTCAGGCTTCGTTTCCTGCGGCCCATTGTCCCCTCTCCCTCAGACACATCTGGCAGAGAACATCTGGGTGTTTTCATAAGGCCTAGAGTGGCTTGGTCTGGAGGGAAAAAAACAAACATTGGCTGTGTCAGATGCTGTTTCAATTCTGAGGCTAAAGGCTGAAGGTTCACATGATTGTATTGCACATTTGTATTCCTTTTATTTAGCCTGAATTTCGCAAAAGTACCAACTCCCCCATATGATTCCTGCAATAACCACATACCAAAGACCCCGGTCTCCTTCAGCCCTCCAAACTTCTGCATGGCTTTGATGGCGTTGGTCAGGGCCTCTTTAGTCTGAAGCTGACCAGTCACTGGGTCGGGGGGCGGGAGGTAGCCAAACTTGCTCAGCCAGTCCTGAAAGGGAAACAGAAGACACAGAGTTAAAGGGTCATTCCAGGCATTTCAAGGATGCAGAGTATCCAGAAGCTGCTGAGAAGGTCCTACACCTGTTAATGTTTACAGTCTGTGGAAACGTCTTACATTTTTGTTATTTGAAGGGTTTGACAAAGAAGCAGTCGTGAGTTTATTCTGAATAAGAATCTCTGTGTCTTTATCTTTTGCTATTTCTCTTGAACTAAATGTACTGAATGTCTCGGACATAAATTCAAAGAATGTAATGACTTGTGTGATTTACAAAAGAAAGTTAATTCAGCAATAACCAACGCTGCATGAATAAAGGTTAATAGTGCAACTCCCTTTCCACTAGAAACCGATGAGAGTGCTGCCAATCAAAGCCGCCCTGCTGACTGTGTCGATCTGATGGATGCATGCAAGCTGCAACTTGAGCTCTGCTTTTTCCTCTTGCTTTTTGTCCCCTGATATTTCCTTTGTCTGTTTTTGTTCCTTTTTCCTCACTCTTCCCTTTGTCCAACTCAGCTCAGCTAAAGCTGCCTCCTCTCTCCTCATGATCTGACAGCCTATAAGAGTTGGCAGATTTTAAATAGGGTTTTTGATCAGCACTCATCAGAGGTGAGTGACACAGATCGATTGCAAGGCAACCCTTCTGTAAAGACAACGCTGGCAAAATCCCATTAACTCCTCGCTTCAGCTCTCCCACGGCTGGTATTCGCCTCCTCATCCTTGGGATTGCCACTCTTGCAGAGGGCTTGGCAAAGGTTTGCAGGGAAATTAAATTGACCCTTAGCAACAACAGGCATGATGAGAAACAAAACAATTTCCTGGAAGAGTTTCTGCAATGTAACTGTAATGCCTGGAGTGAGCATGCTGGCTAAAGGATCTAAACGAAAACAGGAAAGTTAAATTGACTCTATGAATCAGCAGAGATTGTGATAACAGTGTTTGCAAAAAAAGTGTTTGCACTGTTTCCAAAAGTTTGCCAATTAAGTTTGCTGTTGTTTGTCTTTTACAGTTCCAATCACTTTATCACTGCTAACGGTAAATGGAGTGAGTGCCCTTCAGTAGTCTTTGGAACCACTAACCAGTGTTGCCAAAGGAATGGCCTAAGCGCAGAAGTCAGATATTTGCATGGGTGAACAAAACATGTTGTGCACAGGTAACATCCATCAGTTTAAAGACTATCAGTGTCTCAAATAGATTCCAGGTACAGGCTCAGGTGATATCACGCATTGACTATTGCAACTCCCTACTGGCAGGTCTTCCTGCATGCACTATCAAACCATTGCAGATGATCCAAAACGCAGCTATGCGACTGGTCTTCAAGCTAACCAAATGAGCACAGTACTCCGTCGCTCATATCTCTCCACTGGCTCCCAGTTACTGCTCACATCAAATTCAAAACCCTGCTGCTCCGTGACAAAACAGCGATAACAACGGCTTACCTAAACTCTCTCATCTACACTCAGGTCTACACTCCCTCCCGCCCACTATGCTCTGCCAACAAAACCTTCACAAAATGGCCCTAAGTCTCTAACTACTCTTTCTTCTGTAACGAAGTACCAAACTCCTTTTGATCCGCAGAGTCCCTTTGCACCTTTAAGAAAAAGCTAAAGACCCAGCTCTTTCATGAATACCTACGCACTTAATGATATTGAGGATGACGATGGTTTTGTTTGATAATGATGATTTTAGCATGGTTTTGATGCTGATTAGAACTCTTGAGAACACATCATCAGTGTGTTTGGACGATAAACATTACCCTGCTGACTTTTCCCTAAGAATCTATCAGTCCTTGTTCTTTTTCTTTAATTGAAGAGGTCAAAAAGCTCCTGCAACACTGGTAGTATAAAGATCAACTATATTCACTTTATTAGACCGATGTGTTTCAGCTTGTGGCCTTCATCTTGATCACTCATTCTCCATGTACGTTGGTAGTTGGTGAAGTTGTCCCAGAAAACTCTACTCTGCTTCTACAGTATTTTTTGCATGAAAATGTATAAAAGACAGTTTGGGCAGCATGGTATAAGTTGCTTCATCTGACAAATACCCAGTGGCAGCGATTACAGGCATTCAAAAGGAGGATCTAGAAACAGTTATCTTGCCATGGATGATCTTGTTTGCTTTTGTGGGTCATGTAAAGGCATCAGTCGTAATTTTAGTCTCTTTCTTAACCTGTTCAAAACTCCTCATACAATTCTTTTCCAACCCAGGCATTATTAAGAATAAATATGGTAGATTTTGGATTGTGTTGTACAAAAGGAAATTGGTGGAGTTCTTAAGACAGAAATCTTCAGAGTTAATTTTTCCTTTTTTCTGTGCCAAACTTTTGGTTGGATTGACGTCAGACAATGCTCTCATTCTATCATTTCTTGTTTGTAGAAAGAGTGTTGAGTTTTTCTTGTACACAAGCTGCTGCAATAACAGACTAACATCTCTTTTTGTTACAATAGTCGATACTGATAGTCATTGGATATGCTATATCATAGTATTGAGAATACTACAATGTAACTTTGAACTGTTTTTGGTGTCTGGGAGGAGGAATTATTGCCAGTGTCTAGGCGCTCTTACTTTTGGGGTTACATCAGAGTTAAGTGCTTGATCTAAAATTCTAACTTGATCAGAACTTATTTGACAGCTCATGTTATTGCTTGATGAAGAGATGTGCTACTGCCTTAGACTTAAGGGATTTATTTTCAGTGGTAACACGTTTCAAAGTAATCCGTTAGAGTACTCAGATTACTTTTCAGCAGTGACCAGTAACGTAATGCGTTTGCTCTGCAATTCAAGAAATCAGTTATTGGTTACTATTTCATGACAGTAAATCTGTTAATGAAAAAAAAAGCCGCGTTTCCTTCTTCCTTTTGTCGCCTCAAAAGAAAAGAAAAGTGAAGTGAAGAAATCCCCGAAGCATCTTCAGTTTCTGTTTCTCATCCTCTGGTCAGGTGTGTATGAGCAGAAGTTCAGCCTTCAGATGTGTCAACGCACATGACCTAGCTAATTCAGCAAGTAAGATGGGGGAGGGGGCAGCCTTAACTTGGTTTAATTATTTCCATTATTTTGATTGTTGTTATACTGTTATTCCTGTTATTGGGCTGAAGGGTTACAGATTATGGACTGTAAGAGGGGATGCAAGAGAGGCCGTGCAGAGATGGTAGAGCCGATACATTCAAAGGCAGACGTACGGTCGGCTACTTGCCATCTGGACCATTTAACCGGAATGGATTAAGAGCAAAGGGGCTTTAGTTTCTATCCACGCGTTACTTTTCTCAGTGGGTAACGCAGTAAGCTTTTAATTGCAGTAATCTTGTAATGCAACAAGTTACTTTTTAAAAGTAAAATTACCCAACACTGTTTATTTTTAGGTTTAAAAGCAGAAGAAAAATGATAGCCACCATTATGAAAATGAGACAAGAGTTAAAAATGAATGAGGAAATGTTGATTAAAGTTACATGTTTAAAGTGCATGCACATCTGGGCACATTGTCTTACTGTTCATGCATCCATACAGACAAGAGGAGGTTAAAGTTCTCCTCTGTAAGTGTTCAAGTGATGGATTACATCTGTGCTGTCTACAAAACTGCATACACACACACACACACACACACACACACACACACACACACACACACACACACACACACACACACACACACACACACACACCTCATAAACGCACTACATCAAACTTTTTTTTGTGGAGCCAGCAACTAATTTAAACCCTGACACCGTTGCTCACAGATGGAAAAAAAAAAAAAAGCTTTAAAACCTGCCAAAGAGCTCAGTAACGTGCTGAACACTGCTAAATTATATACAGGGATGTCACTGTGTTTAGGTGAGATTGGCTGTACCTTTTAAAAAGGCTGCATACAAGTCATCTGAGTTCAAATACAGACACTACAAACCATTAGAAGATAAGGAGAACAACAAAACAAACACTTCTGCTCTCACAGACGATAGAGAGTGCAACTCAAAGATAAAATCCAAAATGCAAGAACAAAGGAGGGAGAATTAAGAAATCTTCAATAATTTACACGCTTCTCAGACCTAATAAACCGGAAGAATAATGGTGCAGTTCTCCTGGGTGCTCACCCTGGAAATAAAGATAAGGAGAATGAATGTGTGCAGAGTGGGAGAAAAACACAGAATCTGGCCTGTACAACAAATCTACCCTTTCTTAATCTGAAGTGAACAATAAGATGAGAGACTCTTCTCTAATGGCTCATTAGGATGCACAGTTAAACAAAGACACAAATACACACTTTGACAAACACACTATTAATGCATTGAAGTGATTTCTAACATCTGTGTTCTGTGCTGTATCCTAAATTTAAGGCCTTTCCTTCTGCGATGACTTTGCCTCAACAATGGCAGAAACTTTTTCTTTCTCTGTTGTGTTTTGCATTAAATTACAATATGGACTCAATCTTTTCTTAATCAGAGTTGTGAAGCAGAACTAAAGTACATCTTGAATGTTAAAAGTGTAAAGTTCAACCACTGCTTCAAGCGAAGAAACAACAAATTATCCAAAGAGCTGAGAGTGGGTGAGAGAAAGGTGGGAGAGCAGACACAAGTTTCCTGTGTGAACACAATCAATATGATATCATGTGAAGAAAACCTAGAATATTATTTTATTGTCTAGTTGAGACATATTTTAAGTCCGTACTTGGTAGCTATGAGTCTCCTACTTAAAGAAATGCAACAAAATAACAGAAATAAGAAAATAATCGCTCTGGTTTTTGCGCTGTGTCCAGCTCCGTCGCTACCCGTCGGCCTTTTTTCAGCATTCGACATGTTGAATCGCCCTCAGCGCAGTTGGTGAGAGGAGTCACTCTGATTGGCTGTTCAGCTAAGCGAATCAGTGCACGACAAGAAAAACGGAAGTGACCAAAGAAGATAAACGACTTCAGTCAAGAGGCAACTGTTTATCAGACATTACTCTCTTACTTACGAGTGGTGAGCGACAGCGGTGTAAAAACAACGTGAGGCGACGCGACAGTCGGCCTTCGTCGCCACTAGTTCTTTGCCGTCTGCTTGGTGTGTCAGGGCCTTTATGTTTGACAAATAATTAAGCATTTTAAAATATAAAGAACTACATTGACCAGTGTCGTTCACTTCGCACATCATATCAGAGTGTAATGTGACCTAATGATGCAACAGCTACTGTAATTACACAATCATCCTAAAAGTCACTGCCTTATAACTACTCTCTCTGGAAGGAAAGGGGGAGCTCAGCTCAGTGATTTGCAAACATAGTCGAAGAAATCCAAATGTAATGATCCTGGAAATCAAATCTTCATCAAATGAAAGATATTAAGAAACAGTATGGCTTCACTTCAAAAAAGCAGTGTGGAAATTTATTTCTCAAAAAAAAAAATTAACAACCAAATAGAGAATTACTTTTTAGGGCTTAATTAAACAAACATTTGTAATAAAAAGAGATGGAGTTTAATCAGCTGCACAAAAGAGTTGAGCACAAGGGCCTCATCAGCTCTCTGTCTAAGCATCTCCAAAACCTTGTTTTTTTTTTGCTACCAGCATGTGTGTCTGCAGGGCCCTGCCCTCATGCCCTTTTATGGGCATTAGTAGGCGGTTACCTATGCTAAGTAGGAACAACACGCACGCGCATTCAACTTACAAACACTTGGAGATGAAAACACAGCCGCGAACAATTCAGTCATTTAAGAACACGTTGATGAATCTGACGGAGAGTCTTCATAGAAATCTTCTTAAGAACAACTTTAGAAAAAACGTACGACAATTCTTAAGAAGATATTGAATGAGGCCCAATGACACTTATTCTGTCAGCGTCTTCATTTATCGAACCACAAAACATTGTTTGTGAACTTAGTCCTTATTCCTGTCATTATATTTGACTAAAGAAATGAGCACACAGAGGATAGAATGACAAATTTAAACGATGCCTTAATAATGGAGCACTTCTTTCTTCATTTGTGACATGCTGACACTTAATGGAGACGATTTCCACTTTTGAAATGATCCAAACTGTTTCTTTTCACTGTGTATTCTCTCCCTGCAGTGAAGTCAGAGCAAAGGCTCAGCTGCAGTCGAGCAGCTCTAAAGCTGCTATTCAATGACTTCTGCAGGGCAAATTCTGGCTGACGCGTGGGCTTGACCCTATGTCCAAACTCAGGCCCAGGGGGTCTCTAGCACTTAGCCTGCATGCTGCTCAAATGACCGGCCAAGTCCTGGTGTATTAGCATTCTGCTTTCAATGTTCAGGCTTTCCCAAATGGAAACAAATACACATCTTGTCAAAGTAAAAACGCCCTAAGGTCAGCTGCCTTTTTGTCTGTAGTCCAACACAGTCATAATGTATTAAACAATCCAAAATACAGAAGTCCCTGTGTCACAGAGCAGGTCAAAACCCGGAGTCTGACCCGCCCATACTGACTTTCTCAAAGGATTTCTGGAACTTTTCTGTAATGGAAGCTAACTTTCAAAATAAAACAAGAAACTGTTTATTACAAAAAATCTTAAAACTGCTCCAGGTTACATGACCATTCTCACTCAAACCAGAGAGCATCAAACACTTTATTACCCAAATTCTTCTTTATTTGAAGCAAGTAGTTATAGTGGAAATGTCTTTATGATTGTACAGTCAATTAAAAAAGGTACAAAATGCATTCTCTGCACAGCAGCGCGGATCCACCATGGGTAGAGAGGTCAGAGGAAGTGCAGGGAAATGTTCTGTGTTTCTCCTCCTGTATGTCAAAACCTTTTTCTCCTCTGCTGATGGGCACCTCACGTCTACACTGCCGACATGTCAGCTTGTCGTGTGTGTGGCTGTCTCGTTAGTGTTTGTGTCGCTGTGTGCAAGGCATGAAATGGCTCGTGTGTGTGAGTCTGAGATCAGCACAAAATCGGCTGCAGTTTTTAGGACCGGTCAGGACGAGCAGGCTGAAAATCTGCAGATTGGCGATCTATCGGTGCACCTTTAGCTCCAAGTTCAAATTTATTTGCCAATTGTCTGTTTTCTGAGTAAAAGCCAGGAAACAGCTTTATGTATTTCAAAGTTTTTCCAGGGCTTTCCAAACACTAATGTGGTCTCAAAGTGAAAGTTCGACATTATGGAACATAAAACTAGTTGTTTTCTTGCCAGGAGCTAGATGAGAAATAATTAACGTATGTACAGTAGATAAAAAGCTAACGCCAGCAGCTGGCTAAAAACAACTACACCTGTGCTATGTCAGAAGGAGCAGCTTTGGTTTGGGGGCTGGAGTCTGTCACTAAACTTTGATTTTAAAGATTGATAGGAGCAGGAGCATTTATAATGTAACAAAGGATAAACAGAGGATATGTAACATGTCTTAGCTTACATTAACAGAAAACTTCTGTGAGTGCATTTGTTGTCTTTTTCTCTGAGCTGGAGAGAAGAGTGCTCCTTGCTTAGTGACTTCATGGCGCTAACTCCGGCTAAACTGTTAGCTTATGCTGACCTGTAGTCCACCTTTACTGTAGGTTGCTAATATGTGGAGTTGGGGCTCTTCATCAGGCTGTTGATTGACGCAAAAGTAGACTATAAATAAGTCTGAATATGAATGTTCAGTTATTCCAGCAGCACAGACATCAGACTGAACAAGACATGTAACTTCACTGTTTGATGTGTGACTAATGCATCAAGTGACTGACTGTTTACCACGTTCTTAACACAGAGGGCCCTTTGAAGGGTGGCTTTGATTTATTGTTCCTGTCCCTGCCAAATGTAGATGTTGATCCGAGACGTCACTTTCATTTTGCGAGTAAAAACACTAGGCTTATACTTTATGTAGAGAGAAGCAGTTAAGATTAAAACCAAGTTTGATTGGACTCTTGCATTGGCTTGCTCCTTCATCAAGTCTCACAGTCATCTTTGCGTAAAATCTCATTAGCGGTGCAGAGTCCCTTCAGTGCTCTGCAAAATGACATCCCCGTGTTTTCTTCCCTCCCTTGGTTGTATGAGTTGAACACTGGCAGCTGAGCAGCGTCTGATCAATCGGAACAACACCTTTCATCACTGTCAATAAGCTAACATTCATCATCTGCTGTACACTATGTCGGAGTCAGGGCTGCTCTGATGCACAACGCTGCGACACAATTAAATAACCTCTTCCAACAAACTTCTCTGTTGCAACATCAGTCAATTTCCGTCAGCGTTCAACTCCTGCAGATTCAGCACTCTGTCTTTTGGAATACTCGCTCAAAAATGGGTTGAACTATGTGTGTGCTCTTGTCGAACTTCTTTCACTTAGTTGGGTAAAACGATGATGATTGTCAGGGATTTACAACCTATACATAAATGTATATTGTGTATTTCATGCCTTTCGTTCTTTGTAGAAATGTTAGAAATCCGTACGCAGGGTCCTATTTTTTCAAAACTCTAAATATGAGATCATTTTGCCTAGTACCACTAACATAATTGTTCTGCAATTTCCAAGAAGTCATTCATTTTGAAATGTCAAAATGGCTTTATTTTAATTTCACAGAATTACTTTCTTTTGAGGGCATGTTCTTCATGTGATTGGCCTCCCAAAAAAACAGGTTATTTTTTTTATCTACAACTGCTTTCTAAATGAATTTTTCAGTAGAAACAGTGTCATGGCATCACTTCTCTCACACTCAAATTACCTGGGTTCAACTTTTACACTTGGCATGGAGTCTTAACACCAAAGCAATCATTGAAGCATACTTAAATCAAATACGGTTGAAGCTTTCAAAGAGCCCACAAGGCTCGAACTGAATGTTGAACTGTCACCTGTGACACTTGAAACTACAAGAGACAAAATGAAAACACATGATGACATGATGCTGAATCCATCTTTTCCCTCCATAGATAAAACAGTCACCTCTACACCTACATACAGTATGTACACATATTATACATAAACATAGATGTCACCCAATTTTCTGCCTTGACACGTTTCCTGGCCGTGACCCTTATGCAGAAAAAATCGTGACCAGCCATGAAATGAACCGTGTCTTCAAGATGACACATTACAGTCCCCCATGAGAACAGCAGGTAGTTATTATGCAGCTCTGTGTCTGTTGTTACACAGCATGCAAGTTCTTTCATTTGATAAATTATATTTCGGTGTTGGTTTTTGGAGGCTTGCCACAAAGTTCTGAACTAATTTGACTGTGTGTAAAAAAAAATGAAATATGCATGATGCTATTCTCCCTTTTAATTATTTGTGACATCATTCTAATGAAAAAAAAAACACAGAGAGAGATTCTGTATTAAACATAAAGTCTAGTCCCAACTCTAAGTCAGGAAAACAAAATTGCAAATTGTGTTATTAAGCAGCGTATTAATGTAGAAAATGGAGAAAAAGTTAAACAAAAATATGTTTTTTCTGCAAGACACAGCCTGTTTATGCAAGTATCATATCAGGATCTTACTCAGAAGCTCATGCATAGGCATCACGCAAAAACACATCAAAATCTTTTATTCATATCCACATTAAAACAATGTTTGCTGAGGACATCACACAGGTTGAAAAAGACATTCTGGCTCTCACTTTTTCACACTTGTGACATGTGAATCACCCCGTATTGACCTCTTCCCACCCTGGGGTATAGTATCTGGGTCTGAATAATAAGCCTAGGATTTCCTCAAGAGAGGGAGAGAGTAAAGAGTCTCCAAATTGTCCTGTACTCAGAGTCCTGTAATTGTCCTGTACTCAGAGCAGAGCATTACCTTTTGAGACTTCGTCAACCTGTATCTCTCTTCAGCCCATTATTATGGTGTTTGTAGATTGAAATGTTGTGCTTTATGTTTAAATAGAAAGCTTGTTTGAGATGAGAGGTAACAGTGTCTGCCATAAAAACTTACAATGTACCTGAGTAAGTAATGTTTTTAAATGGTATTGTGTAGCTGTGGATAAAGGGAAACAGAGCAAACTGCTGTCTGCTTTTTCTGCAACAACAAAAATGTCCGCGCTAAAGAGAAAACCGATTCATGGAAACAAAGCTTCGTGTGTGTGAGACATTGATTAATGTGAGTGTAGATTTGAAGCGTCGCTGTAGTGCAGATGAATCAGTGATCAGTGTAGCGTTTGAAACAGGAGCGTTTAGACATAGAAGCATTGTGTGGTTGAGTAAGTCTGCGGAACAAAAGGGCAGAGTTTACGTGATTTTCTAATGTAGCTTTTTGTATTCTGTTAATGCAATCTGTTTAAATCTGTTTGCAGTCACATTTTACATCCCCCAGCAAAGCAGGTTGTAAAGAATGTGTGGGCTAAAGAAAAGCAGAAAAAGGAACACTGAGACTGAGCTACATTAGGCCAGTTCTATTCAAAAACTCTTTATTTCTCATACGTCTCTTTACCTATATGTTATATGTTAAACTGGTAGACCCTTAAGCAGAACATTTCCAAACCTGAAATGCATGGTTTGGCGTTCCACTGACTGAAAAAAGGAAATGCAGATTTAAAAGTAACACCAAAAAATGACGTGGTTGGATACATCACACTAAAGTTACCAACAGGCTAATATCAGAACAAAGTTCTCTGTGTGAATCTCAGTTTAGAGTCTCTACGGTCACAGCTGTCTGATCGTTCCCAAGGCAGGCAAACGTGCATTTAGAAATCCGCGGATCTCTGAACTTTCAGATATCGGAGTGATTATCATTTTAGGACAAAATCATCAAGCGTCAATTTATTGTTAATCGGATATTTGTGTAGGGCATGCCTGTACAGCAGTGTAGCAAAAAAAAAAAAACTCTTACTAGAAAATATTTACTTCCTTCTCTTTCACTTCTTCTTCCTCTTTTGTTCTTTGGCAGTGCTCTTCCTGGTGGACTGGATTGATTGTTTACAATACAGCGCCACCACCATCGGTGTACGGCTGTAACTGCAGTTAGAAATTACAAAGTCACACCAGGTGCTGTACTTGGAACTTTACGTTCTTAATAAAAACACCCGTCAGACTTTGACGAGGGCCGGTGGCGGTAGGAAATGATGCGGTTGTTGCCACCTTGAATCTTTGAAAACAGGAAAAACCCTGACTATATGAGTGAGTGAGAAAGCATTGCTGGTTTTGACCTTTTTTTCAGTAAAATCTGACTTTTGCAAAATGTTAAATGCGGCAGCTCATATCACAACAACAATGAAATGTGATTAATTTAAAAGCAGGGCTTAAATGTGTAAAGGAAGTGATACTTGCAGGAAGCTGTCATGCTGTTTTAATTGTCAGCAGTTGAGCAGCTTCATAGCCTTCTAGCTCGAAAGCTGACGTTAGCACTAGCAGTGCCCTTCTCATGTTTGTTTGGGCAATCATTTAGCTGCTGGACTAAACGAGTGTTCTGGTTAAGACGCTATAAGAAGAATTAAGCTGAAACGTTCATTTGGGTTATTGTTCAGAGTCTGTGGCTTGTGTGTTGTGTTGAAGGCTTTCGCTGTTGGTCAGCGTAAGCAGAAGTCATCTTATAAGCTTTAATAAATACATTAAAATTCATTAAACTCAATATGTTATATATATTTAGGTATCAGTGTTTCTCAAACAGAGTTTACATGAGCAATCAATCGGGTATATAAATGGTCAGCAAAGTGTATTTGTAGCACTTTCAGCGTTTTACAAATTTGGAAGAATATCTCCGTCTGTGATAAATTACTTAACAACCTCTCCTCACTCTTGACATCCTGACATCCACAAACACACTTGAGGAAAAAAAAGAACAAGCTGCGATCCAATCCCTGCACGTCATTTTCTTTCTGTTATTCCATTATCAGGCTGAACTTCTGTACCAGCCTACATGAGTCTTTTGTTTTCCCTGTGTGTCCGCCTTTCTTCATCATACGAGGTTTAAGTATTCCACATAACAGCTAATGTGCAGTGATACTATCCCAGTGCACCACGAAGTGTGTTATGTCACCTAAAGAGCCAATTAAACTGGACGGATGCAGAACAGGTTGTTAACCTTTTTTACTATCTGCATGGTTTAGCAGTCTTTACTGTTGCTGAGCAGAGAGCAACAGAGCAGCCAGCAGACTGTAGTCACTCTCTCATGTTATCACCCTTTCTTCTAGTGCTGGGAAATATGAGACAAAAATCATATCTCAGTTTGTCTGTTTTTGAGGCACTTTAAATAATAGCCTGTTGCACAATGTCAACATGCACATGAAACATGACATAAAAACAGTCTAAGCGTTTGTGAATTAAAGGTACAGTATGTAAGATTGCATGCTAATGTTTACATTAAAATATCTAACTTCAATTAAAAATGGACTAAACCCATGTTATATATATTTTTTAGTTCAGTACTTACATCATCTCAAATATTTCCAAAAGTTATCAAAGCCAGAGAAATCCGTAATTTTATAGTTGTAACGGGACGTGTCTTGTAGGCAGCTGCCATGATGAGCCGCCATGACAGACACGAAATGATGATCGTTGTCAATGAAACACCGGATGTTACGTCAAAGGCCGCTGTATTAGCTAGCGCTAGCTGCTACTGAAAGCTGCCGTTCTGTCGCTGTATGTGCTGCTGTGATAAAAAACGTCATGTAAATTATATTTGGATACATCGTCAGTACACATATTGGGGGGTATCCCATGAGACCCTGAGAGGCTATTTGCCTTGTCAGAGGTGGGACTTGTGTTTAAAATGCAGTATACTGGCTGTGTTGCAACAAGCAGCTCACATTTTTCAGTGTGCAGATGTTTGCTGGCCGACTCCACAGAAGAAACGAATAACATTATTCAACATTATTGTTAAATGAGAGGCCTTACAGAATACTCATATGCAATAGACAAATACACCCCTGGCCACAGGAGTGAACGCTGTACATTGAATACTCATTTGTGTTTTTTTATCAAACTTCTCTCAAAGTAGAAAGAAATACACTGAGCAGATATGAACACTGTTAAAGACCTTGCAATAACACTTCAGGCGTTTTCCCTCTTACACCAGCCTCTGCAAACATCTACTCACCTCTCACTCTTTGTAACTGAAACCTGCAACTGTTGAATTGATGAATGAGTTTCCTGTTTCAGTGAGAGCTGTGTTTGGCTCTGGCAGACCTAAGGTCAAAGTTCACTGTTGTCTATCTCTGACCTGCAAATAGAAACAACTGCATCGTGCGCTTTGAAATGGAGGAGTCTTTATTTTAACAACTAGTGTACAGCACCTTCTCCTGCCTTGTACATAATCACACTCCCAGACTACAAGATTCAGTATCAGTCTCACACGCACGTAATTTCATTATCGCCATAGCAACATTTCTCGAAAGCAGAATCAGTTGTTCACGTGCACGTGGCCTCCTCTGTCACACAATACCTCCCTGTTTAGCCCTGATGAACAGCTGAAGAGTCCCTTCATCTTTAGCGTCTCTGACAGGAAATGAGTCCCCGGGAGACATTTAACCTTCTGCCCTCATTGATTCTCAAAGGGTCATGAAGTAGCCAGACCATAGTGTTTACATCGTTCCTAACTTCCTCCAGGATGAGGTCATACAAAAGGTCATTGAGTCGAACTAGAATAGATTCAAAGGTTTGAAAAGTGAGAGTAGGATGAAATGTTTTGAGACAAATTCATGGCAGTCCAATAATTAATACCAGTTAAAGATGAATCTTTCTCTTTTGCCTCTTGGGTTGTCTTTGCTGACAACAACGCTTGACAAGTTGTTTTTGATCATGGAAGAAAGAGAGAGCTTTTTAAAGCACAACATGTAGCATTCCATGCACACAATGCAAGTAGACTAAGATTGAAAAAAACACTAAAAAAGGTATGACTTAATCCTCCTCAGGCAACATCACAACCTTGAATTTGATCATTATGATCAAGATAAGGCATATTACACATGAGTGTCTGAACAGCTGTCTATGATAGAATTAAAGTCACAAATAAGATGCATAACCTCCAAGCCTGTTTGACAAACCAGAGCTTGTTTAAAGATAATCGTAGCAAAATAATTTGTTGCTTGATTCAAAATGTTCTGAATTGACCATCAGAATGTCAACTTAGAATTTCACTCTTAGACCTGGTGAGAGAGGAAGATGGAGGAATTCACACTCAAAACTTACAACAGGTACCTTGAAACTGAAGCAGCTGGACACAAAAACCATGAGGTTTATTTGAATCAACACCTGTGTTTTCCCTGCTGAAAACATGTCTTGTCAAAAAGATCGATTCAGGGCTTTTTGTAAGGCTCTGTGCATGCATTCCCTTGCAGAATAAACCTGGAGGGCTATGAGTCAAATAAACGATGTCTGTAAATCTCTGTACTAACACACATGGGGACAGTAAAGTATTGAAATGGAAGCTTATGAAGGCCAAAACTGCATCCATCTTCAGTTACTTCTGCTTCTGGGAATTTGGACTATTTGGTTTAATTTTGCTGTGGACAGGAGTAAAGACTGAGTCCTGATGTGTGTAGTTACTTTGGGCTTCACACAACCTGAGCTATCAGTCAAACTCTTCCGTTTATAAACGTATTGGCTTGTAAATAAGAGTATATACCTTTTTTAAATTACATATGAAACTATTAATATATTCAATAATGCACATGTAAGTACTGTGCTTACAGCTGTGTATCAGTGGTAGAGTAGGTCGTCTCTTAACCAGAGGGTCGGGTGTTTGATTCTCCAGCTCCTGAGTGAGCATGTCACAGTGTTGCATTATTGCAACACATCTAACTTACCCACATTCACACCCTGATTGGCTGATTCAGCTCTGCAACTGAAAACCAGCCTATCAGGATGAGGATACACACACTGAAGGCTATTGCCATCAGAAGCCATTTAGGGATCAGTGTCCAAGGACACTTCCAAATGAGGACCGCAGAAGCCAGGATTTGATCCAAAAACTTCAAAATGGAGAGACAACCGACTCCAATACTGAGCCACAGTACCGGCCCACAGGTGTTTAGGAGACCCAGTGTAACCTACTGATTTTCTGATTACTCAAGTACCACCTTCTTCTGCCAAGAGAGCAATTAATTACTGAGTGGAAAAGAGAGAAACTGGTCTCCCACACCTTTGCTCTCGAAAGTGGACTGTCAGTCAAGCTGCCAAGAACCTCTGTAGTATGACAAGGTGTTCAAAAACAGTCTAGAAATGCCAAGAAGAATAAGCGAGTGTGCGACAGACTAAGCTTGAAAACTTGAAAGCAGTTCTTGCATAATTTGAGATTTATATTAGGCTGCAGTAAAGAATTGTGTCTGTCTTTTATAAGAAGAATTGTTTGAAGAATGAGGACTTGTACTTGGAGTGATAGTACCTCAGGGAAAATGTCTCTTAAGATACTTTTCCTGAAATACAAAAAGGTTTTTTCTAAAGTAATAAATTAGGCCTTTAAAAAAGAAAGGGGGGGGAGGATTTTTCCAAACAAGGGCAACCTTATACTGGTTGGTAACACAGTACTGGGTTTCTTCTTAACTCCGGTGTAGTAAATACAGAAATGATCTGACCTGTGTATTAAACAAAATAGCCCAAAAATGCCTCATACAGAGAGAGCTCTGACATCATCAGAGAGCAAACCTGTTTTCAGCCCTCTTAATAAATCCTCAATTCAAAATCATATAAGCCAATTAACATACATCACAAGGATTTTAATGTTTCATTCAAAGCAGTCCCCTGCTTCTTATACTGCGTTTCCCTTAAATGAATTTGATCTGAACACTCATGGGTGTTTGTGGTTTACACAAAGATGCTATCATGACTCAGAGCGGTTGAAGCAGCTTCCCGTTTGATATCAGCATTAACTCAAAGAGGGCGGTTTACACAAAGTATTACACTGAGATGATGTAGGATCCGTGGCATGAAAGCTGTGTTTGACTGAGAAGCTCCTGCAAGTATTCCAATAGCAGATCCTCAGCGTAAACACAATTTACCATAGAAATGAAGGATTTAGCCTCATTTGTGCAAACAGATAAGATCAAAGAGGAAGAACATAAGAGGAGGGGGAAATTGAGGGTGACATGCAGCCTGAATGACACGTTTAATCGAACAGAAAATTGCGGTTGGATTGCCAGGCGGTAGAAGCGTGAAGAAATTAATCTATGCCAAGAAATCATCCACCTACTGATGCATTCCCCTCACCTTTCCTTTTGCTTTTAAAATGAACATGACCTCTCTCTCTCACTCTCTCTCCTTGTTTAAATGTGTCACCATGCAGGTGTGTGTTCAGGATATACAGCTCAAATACAACAATACAATTATTAAAAAAGCCATGACAATATGTCAGCAACTCTGAAAGAATCTAATTTTTCCTACATTTTCCTCCTTTGACTTACTTTTCTGGCAAATAAATGAAATATATATAAAGTAAAACTGACCTAGAATTACTCTATTAGACGGGATGTCATTTATTTGAATTAAGATAGCAGTATTCATTTGGATTAGTCATTTGTCTTAATGAATGGAAAGAAGTGAATTTCATTAGTGTGACAAAATTCACTTAAGAGTTACTTCATGCACAGTCTCTATGAATTTAACTTTCAGAGAAGAGACAGAACTGACAAAAACCAAAAGCTGGAGCATGTGTGTTTCAGTCTCTGAACTTCATCATTACCCCTCAGTATGAGTGATCATTTTTCAGTTACACGTTTAATTTGCGCAGAGGAAAAATATATATAATTATCCACAAATACAATGATTTGTCCCTGACAAGTTATTTTACAAGATACAAGGTAATCACTGTGTGATAAGCCTCTTTGCAGATGATACTGTCATTTTAAAAACTGATACTGATTCATGGTTTCAACCCCCATAGCAACAGATATGATACTTGTGGTGGTGAGATTCCTGAGTCATGCAAACAAAAAATGCAGGTAAGGGGGTCTGAGGTTGTTCTCCCCCAAGGAGGAAAGTTATTTTTATTGTTGCACACATGTAAAGCTTTTTAGAGCTGTTTCAGATTTGATTATACGTAAAAAAAAAAAAAAAAAAAGATATTTGGATGAACTGAGTCTGTGACAGTGGAAGAACTTGCTTTGCCTCTGTGCACTTCCTGTCAGCACCTGTGTGTCTGATCAAACTTAAAGCTGTTGGTTTGCACTTACTGACGTTGTTTCCTCCTCTCTAGATCCTTGCTTCTGTTGTTCTTACTCTCTGATGTACGTCGCTTTGCATAAAGGCGTCTGCTAAATGAATTGTAGAATTATAGTTGAATAAGCTGAAGCTTATTTTAATTGATTTTTAAATATATTATCTGTTACTACAAAATGCTATATATCCTTCATCTGAATTTGACTAGTAACAAGTTGTGATTAGGGCCTGAGCGATATGGGATTTTTGGGGCTGATACCAATATTGATATTGGTGAGAAAAAAAAGTATTATTGGATTATTTATGTAATCCATAAACACACTCTGCTGGTGACAGCCAGAAAAAGAGCTGCTATACAATGAACCTCAAATGAAATGCCATTTGAATGGTGAATACATCTAGTAATATCGGCGCATATCTGCGATTAAATAGCCGATACAGATAGTCACATGGATATGCTAATATCGGCCGATATTATCGGCTGGCCGATTAATTGGTCGGGCTCAGTTGTAATTAGGGCTGGGAATCTTTAGGTGTCTCAGGATTCGATTCGATTTCGATTCTTTGGGTCAAGATTCGATTCAGAATCGATTTTCGATTCGAAATGATTCTGGATTCATGGATCCATGGATTCAAAGTCTATTTATGAATTAGTACATACATCGGGATCTACTCCAGTCATCTGTGAGAGTGGCTGAATTTGTTGTTGCTCTAATTGGAATTCTACTGAGATAAAGAGCTAGCTTTAGCACTTAGCAGGGAGTGACTGATTAGCCCCCCCCCCCCCCAAAAAAAAAAAGACGTTTTTTTTCCCCACCTCTAGTTGTAATATGTGCTGACGTTAAACAAGTTATTTTTGCCTTTGAGTTGTAGTTGATTATAAGTTGGTAGACAAAACAGTCAACTCAAAGTAGAGTACAAGAAGACAACAACAAATTCGCCAGTATGTGGGTAGATGTTAGATAGTGCTAGCTAGTAAATCAATATTACATACAAGGAAGGTGCCCTCAAACAGTGGTGTTGCTCTACCATGCAGTTGTTACTGTGTGTACAACTGCCTTTAGAGAACATTAATCCCTGTGACCAAGTGAATGTTTCAACATGACAAATTAAGTCGGAAATCTTCTTGTTGCTTTTCATTTTGTTACAGTAAAAGCTCTCACACGGTCTACCACAGCCTCATTTCTCTACTAAACAGTTTTGGCAGCAGCAGGCTTACATTCATTCTTCTGCTATTGATTTTGTATACTGCCCATTTCTTTAATTATTTATTGAAATGATATGCCAGGATGTTGAGTTATTATGGAAAACCATGACTTCATTATCCTGCATACATTTAAAAAGACTGGTCAACTTCTTTTTTTTTTACCAGAATGTTTCTTCACTGTCATCAGGAACAAATAAAAAAAAGACCTGAAGAAGTGAAGAAGTGATTATGTGTTTGTTGCAGCAGGAAAGTCTGTGATCCATGAGAGAGTGAAATCTGGTTCACACTTTTCACAATCAAAAACAATGAGCCTCTTGTTCCTGAATGGATATACATCCAAGAACCACTTCCCAGTACACCTCGAATGATCTAACCCAGCTGAAACATTTAACAGTATTTGTGTATTCTTTCAATTACATTTCCACTTTCTCTGTTGAACTGACATGTTACAAAAACTCTTAAACAACTAGGGGTTATATAAAGAATACATAATACACACATAAACTGTTACTTCCTTTAACAAGGGGACATCAAAGAACACTAAAACACCAGGGGAAGAATTCAGTTGTCTCTCACTGTTAGGGCTTCCAGTGCTGCTAAAAGCTGAATTATGGATTTATTGTCTTTTATTCACTCGGTTGTGTGATGTGAGAAAAATCTAGGGAAAGGCACAAGCTAAGTGTTTTATTTCTTTATACCTATATAAACACATTTCCAACTATCACAATCTGTGCTTTCCCCACAGGGTTCAGTACCACTTTAAAAGGGGTTCACCCCTCATGGACAAGTCTTGAGACCAAAAGTAGAAAGAAAACGACAGGAGGGACCTGTTTCTTGCAAATGAAAAACGTGTTCCAAGTTGTGTTGATTAAAAGTCATTACCTTACTTCTAAATAGCAGCATGATCAGCCCTTTGAAAGTCACTTTTTGAAAGCAAAGCTCATCATCTTTTACTGCCGTGACTCAAACAACACTCTGCTGTACCAACCCAGTCTCTCAGATTTTCGTGACATAGTCACGAAACTTAATCTATTGAATCGTGTCATAGGACACGAATTTTCCTTTTATTTCGTGATGCACAGCACGAATTTCAAACTCATGTATTTCAATGGGAAACTCCATTCGTGACAGTACCACGTTATTTCCCGTCGGGACGGATCGACATTTAAACCCGATAATTCATACGGGTTTGTAATTTTTAATTATTATTTATTTAGACCCTACATATGATCGTGTTTCTTGTTGTTGTTTAAACGACTGTATGAATGTTTTTAATGTGTTTATATGTGCTTACACTTTTAGATTCGTGTTGAACATCACGATTTTTTTCTCAGTAGGTAGGGACTTGACATTAATTAACGTGAATAAATCCTGGCTTTTCATTTTTAATATTGATTGTAATACACCCGTCATATGATCGTGTTTCTTTTTATTGTTTGAGTGGCCATATGATTGTTTTTATTGGGATTATAGTGTTGTAATTGTGTTTAGCATTTCTTTCGTCTTTTTGGTGTGACGAATCCACCAGTAAATACGGTAATCTACAGTTCCCATGAGCCTCATCGATTGTTGCTATGACGACGCCGGCTAAAAAGACATTTTCCGCCAAATGTTCTGTCATTGCGGGAAAACCATCACCACGGTAAGCAGTGCGGCTCTCATAATGCTGCATGTTCTGTTTAAATGTTACAAATATTGCCTTTATGTACTTGCATGGTTTGAGTAACACAGAATATATAACCTAGCCAACGATTTCGCCATAATCAGCTAAACATTTTTGTGTTATTCGTTGCTGGTTGCTGGTAGTTTTCTTTGTACATAAGCTAACCCAAACCCGAGTGATACTGGCTAAGGGGGAATTGTGGTTGATTTGGTATTCGCCATAGTTGCAGCTGCAAAATGAACACACGCACCGATAGCTCGATTGGCCGTGACCGGAGACCGGCCAAGCCGCCCGGCATAGCCCCGATAGCGGCAAGCTGCAGTGGTGCATTTAGCGCGGGGACTCCTCATTGCAGCCTGCCTCTCCCCTCCCTCTTCCTCTGTCTTTTACCGCTACAGTCCCACGCAAAAGCGCTGTAAACAACAAACTTAATCAGACTCTAAAATCTCCAAAACCCCACTGAACAGTCTGAAGACTAAAGCTAGCTCTGTGCTTCCAGACACAAACCTGCAAGTACTTCAAGCTGCGGCTGTCTTTGTAAAGGTCCTCGAAGTATGTACTGTAAATATGTGTTTCAGTATATTTTGTTTGGCTTTGAGCTCTTTATTTAGATATTTAAGTGATAGAAGCTTCTGTAACCTGCTGAAGACAATTAAAACATGTTTTCTGTTTTCTTTGCAGATTTTCTCAACCCCCTTCCTACCGTTTACATATTGCACCTTTATCAAACAACACAAAGGCACTTTTAAGAGCCATTCTTTTTTTCATACTCTGATCTCAATCTTTATTTTCTTTCTCACTTTCTATCTCTCTCTATTAACTGTTCTATACGTGTTTTACTTGTGTGTCTGTCTGTTTGTTGGTCAGTTAGTCTGTTCGGTCTGTGTATTGGTCAGTCTGTTTATTGTTCAGTTTGTCAGTCTGTTTATTGTTCAGTTTGTCAGTCTGTTTATTGTTCAGTTTGTCAGTCTGTTTATTGTTCAGTTTGTCAGTCTGTTTATTGTTCAGTTTGTCAGTCTGTTTATTGTTTGGTTTGTCAGTCTGTTTATTGTTTGGGTTGTCAGTCTGTTTATTGTTTGGGTTGTCAGTCTGTTTATTGTTTGGGTTGTCAGTCTTTTTTTGGCTTGTTTGTGTCAGTCAAAATGGCCACAAAATATAAAGTGGACCCCCAGAATCCCTTGTACAAAGAGGGAAGGCGCATGGCTCTGGAACTTAAACATGACCACATTCTAGATGATGCCAGGGTAAGTTGTTAAAATGCTATAATTTTCAATTGAACATTCAAGTTTCTTCAGTAAGAATTACACGCCATTTCTCCATCAGATTTATAGAGAATCACAGAAGGAGTGAAGGGTTTTCCCCCCTGTTACTTTTCCTTTGGTCTTGATATTTTTGACAAGTTAGTTTTACAAAATGTTCCCCTTCAACACACAGAGAGCAGCAGAGGAGAGAAAAAGAGCCCATTCTGGAGGAGACCCTTCACAGGACTCTAAAAGGGACCGGGTGGGAGGAGGCAAGCCGAGGGGGAGGAGTGGAGGACGACGCAAAGCCTCAGTCAAAGGTTGATATGGTGTTAATTCTTATTTTGATAAGAAAAAGGTCAAATGTAATTATAACATAATAATTGGTCGAGATTATTCTAAATATTCCAATATATACAAATATCGTACATCAAAAACAGCTGATAGGAAATATTTCAGTAACACTATAGTTTAAAATATTACAAATTATTTTGAGTGTAAAATGACTTTGAACATTAATAAAGCACCAAATCATTATTTTACATGTACAGACATATTAGAGTTATAGTGTCCTGATCAAAGTCTGAAGAAAGTCAGTTTACATCAGTGCCACCAGCTCAATCATAGCACTCAGATGCACTAGCAGAGTGTCCTGCATGTAGGCTGATCCCTTTCCTGCCGCTCATCTGTTTTTAACATGGTGGGCTGTTTTAAAAAAAAATAAAACCATTTTTTTACAGCTAAACAGAATCTTGATTCCTACTTTGATAGTTTGATTTGTAGTCTGAAGTATAGCATAGCATATAGTGTAGCAGTGAAGAGCCAAATTGTTTTGGTTTGAGATTTAGTTCCATGTGGCAGTCAATGTTGTATATCTATGACCTTTATCAGGAAAGTTTTCTCAGCTTTCATAAATTGTTAATAAGTTCTACGCATTGTGTTACAGGCTCATGTTCCCTGGCTGACTCCTGTCCATCGTCCAGTGTGGAGGATCCATCAACCTCACAGCAGCTAGATCCTCAAGAGCAATTTGGTAAATGACAGTCATGAATTTGATATTGAATCTAAACTTAATGTATAATTGAAGTAACCAATGAGGGTGAACACCTTTAGACACAGTTGTTAGTACATTACACAGAGTAAGAATATAATTTAGTGAGGATACTATGAACTGTGAAATAATATATGTGATTTCTTTATTGGTCCTCATGACAATAGTTCTTTATAGCTCAAGTTCATATTTTCTTTACAGAAAAGAATATGCAGAGGCTCTCCACTTTTTTGTCATCAAGTGCACCTGCTGGTCCTCAAAGGTGCCCCTCTTCTTCCTGGTCTATTCGGCAGCAGAAAGTGTCAGACTGCTGGAGACAAGCCAGACCGTACCACCTCAAATGCCTGATTGAAAAAGAGGAGATTGGTCTTCACTTGTGTTGTCTCTGCCACGAGCCTGCTGTTATTAGGTTGGATGTTATTAATGTACTTTTTTTTTTAGCCAGGGTAGGCTCGCTGACCATGAATACTCTGCACTGATTTACAGGCTAACATACGGTACATGTCCCTTGTGGTGTGTGAAAACTTGGGTACCTACTGGGAGGTGCCAGTGCTTAACACTGAGCCACCATGTAATGGAAAAAATAAACTTACTTTAACTATAATATAATAATATTTCCAAATGTAATTCACAATAGCTTACGTGTGTATCACTTTCTATTAGTGAGTTACCTGGGGGGGGGGGGAATAGTTTAAGAATGATTTTGTATTTCGTCCCTAGGTGCAGAGAATGTCTCCCTGAGGAGTGGCTCTGTGGGGACTGTGATGTTCTTCATCACAAAAAACAACCCCTCCACAACAGGGATTGTGTGATTGATGGCTTTTTTAGAGCCATTCCCCCAACGCTGAGCATCAAAAGAGGAGAGGATGGCTACTGCACCCATGAGCAATGTATGTTACCATGCGGTCCTTGTGTTGCTGACTACATCTTCTGGAGCACGTTACAGATAATTACCTATTTTCTTTTTTTCAGCATGCATTTTGCCAACTGTGAAGGCCCCAAACTGCTCCTGCAAAAGCAGAGATTTCACTGTGTCACCAGGCAAACCAGTGATTTTGATTACCATGAATGGTAAAGACATTTTCTGTGGCATTTTCCCTAGAATTGTAGTAGTGTCAAAACTTGTGGCTTACCACATAATATAGTCATTAACAGAGACATAAACAGACATAATTTTTTGTCCACCACAAAAAAAGTCCAATCATCACAGCTGTTAAGATTTTGTTAACTTCCTCAATGTTTCTCAAAAATCTGTTAGCTCATCAGCAAGCTTTGCAGAGGCCTTATAATAACATGTTTATTTTAATCAAGCATGTATTTGGGTCAGGATAACAAGTAAAACATGCAGGGCAGTGGTCCCAGAGTAACAGGAATGAGAAACACTGAACAAGACATGAACCTAAACAAACTTACATGCATTAATTATGTTGATAATGTTTGATTTACTAAGGGCGTTATGACTTGCATTTGCCACAATATGCCTGTGAAAAATGCGAGCAGCATTGGTCCCCTGACCTGAGGGACCTTCTGCAGAGCGGATATTGGCCGGCCTCGCTCAACTCTTCAACCATTTATACTGTGGACCTCTTGAGCTCCTTCCAAGAGTTGAAGATTATTGCCCCTGGATTCTCCAGACAGGCCTTTGCAAAGCTCCTGGAGCATCGCACTAAGTGTGGAGGAAGAGTAAGTGTCATTTTTCTAAACTGTATTGCACATTTTCTTTCTATAATCAGACGACATCACAAAAACTCTTCAATTCTATATCTTCCAGTCAGGACCTATCAATGGGGATTCACTGCAGCGAAGCTTCCTGGAGTTTTCTTACTCCTCATTTGAGGAGGACCAGCTTTGCTGTGGTGCCCCTTTAGTCTGCCCAGCCTGCACACCAGAAATGCTGGCTGTTTCTGCAGATGGAAACCGAAAGCTGTATCGCTTTCAACGACATGGAAGGTACACTTTGTTTAATTTTCTTTTTTGTTTGCTTATCTGCTGTATTTTCTCATATTAATTTATGGCTATATATTTCACATTTTCCTTTGTTCCTCAGCTCTGATGACCCAGCCTTTTTTGAGGGGCTCTTTGTGGCTGAAGACCGTGCAGTGTCTGAATTTGTCGACACTATTCAGAAAGCATTGAAAAAAGTAAGTTTTAACTGACTTGAAAGACATATAGACCTACAGTATGTCCAATCCCCATTGAGAATACTTTAGCCTACCAACTACTCTGAAATCACATTGAAAGAATAAATTGCATATAAAGTACAACACCATTGCATTGATTGCATTGATTTAATTGACTTTATTTGTTATTTGTGTTAAAGACACAGGGAAGAGGCATATGTGGTGCCTCTCAGTGGACAGCTGCAAGGGAGACTTCAAGGAGGGCTTCTAAACTAGATGAAGAGGGGATGGAGGTTGCCGTCTGTCGACATGGCTTTCTTTAGAAAGCCCTCAATATGTATAGGGGGGAGATATTTGCCTACCCTATGTTTCTCCAAAAGGAGCTTGTGCCAACCAAAGCCAAGTTCTTCGCTATGGATGTGGCCTGCAAATACTGGCCATACCTGGAGAAAGCTGCCAGAGTGCTTCCTGCTCTCCAGGAGCTTACTGAGATGAAGCCATTCCTCAGTATAATGCATGCTCGTGCTCATGCTACTAAGTGTGAGGTATGTTTAATGATCTAAATTTTAAGTTTTTACAAGCTCTTTAATATTATTAAATTAAAGCTAAAGTTGAAATTGTACAATGTAGCTCTTTTTCCCCTTTAAATGGTATCCTATCTTCTGAGCTAACAGATAACATGGAGTGGTAGGAACCAGGAAGGAGCGGGGACGACAGCTGGTGAAGAGGTGGAGCAAGTCAACAGCTACCTCTCCCGTTGTGCCCTGACAACAAAATACATGTCAAAAGCAGGTGATTATTTGCCATAATCTTGCATACTTTATTCAGATTGCAAGTCATAACCGAATTTAATTTCTACAGCACGGGTAGACATGCTTACATTGCATGCAATTGGGTGGAACAGCAAAAAAAGTCTCTCTCTACATCAGGCACTGTCCAGAAGATATGTGAAGGTAAATTTCTTTCTGATGGTTTTGTTGCGTCCTCTGTTGTGTGTTCTTGGCCTGTTGTCAATCTTACTCTGATTATTGCTATAACACTCTTTATTAGACTTGTCAAAGACTTGTGGAAGAGACTGCAAGCCTGACTGAACTTAAGACAGAACTTCAATGTTCAGATGAACTGTCGTTGCAGTGGATAGCTGATGTAAAGGAATGGGCAGCTGGTGGTAAGTCTGACCAAATAACAGAAAACACCTGTTTCTGTTTCTCTTTGAATTTTCAAGTTTAATATTAAAAATAAGCCAAAGATAGGCTGATCTGTCATGTAAGGTAATGTGACTTTTCTCCATCTACCACCCAATCACAGTCAACAACTTACCATATCAAATTGCAAAATAAAGAGATGGTTTTATATTTTTAAAAGCATACATTGAGACTCTTGTGTTTTGTGTTGAATTTGCTTTCACTTATTATTATAGAGACATCAGATGCATCTCCTACCACTCAAGGGTCCACACACACAGGACTAGAACGGTCCATTGAGGGGCTTTACCTAAGTGTGAGGCAGCGGAAGCAAACCCTCTACCGTCAGAATGGTAAAACTATGAATTCATGCTGTTGAAAATAATAATTTGGTTGGCAGTCCACCAACATGTATTTCATACGCAAGTGTGTGACTTGTAGCAGCGTTCAAAACTAAAGCTCAATCATCGACACACTTAACTTACAATACAATACGTATATTTGTATAAATATATAAATACAATACAAAATATATGTTATTATTTTTCCTTTAACTAGAAGCTGTCGTTTTCATTTTGATAAGGTGTTTTCTCCAAATCAAAATGCTCACCTTTAAAGCCCCTACTTGTCAGTTGATTGTAAGTGTTTATTATCTAAGTAGTGTAATTAATGGTAGTACTTATTTTTCTTATTTCTTACCTATTTACCTTTTTACTGCTTATATAGGCTTACTGTTTAGAATTCTTTAACTACCTTATATTTCACGTCTTTCTAGACAGCAGCAAGTTTCGCCACCGCCTTCGAAGGAAGCTGGCAGAGGACAAAAAGCTCCTTCTTCAGGAGATGCACACATTTAACAGCCTCACACTCGACTCTGCCACTACCATTGATCTTAACTTGGTGGAGCATTCCCTAGCTGGAGAGGCCACTGTGTCACCAATATGGCCATGGGAGGTTCATGGCAGTGGTATGTCGTATTTAAGATGATCAATCAAAATTAACATCAATCAGCCAAAAAAATTAAACCAGTGTTAGTGGTGTGGTGGGTAAATTATTATACAAGGTTTTCTCATGCATACAAATAACTTTGTTTATTTCCAGCAAACATTGCAATGAAGAAGAAAATGCATGACCAGGTGATGATTACAACAAGACTGCAAGAGGAAAAGGGTCTTTTGTTGTTGGAGATGGCGCAACACTGCACATGGTTGCAAAACCTTGAAGTGCTTCTCAAGAAGAAGGTGGCTGAGGAGGGTAAGTAAAAGCAAAAAGTCTCAATACATTCAAATTATGTGGCTAAGACAAGAAAACACCAATCGGTCCCAGTCATAGAAAATTCTTGAAGTAAAATGGTCCTTGGTCATTAGTACCATGGTAACAATAAAAAAAGCCAATCATGTTGTGTGGATCCTCACGAAACTGTCTAACCATGTAGTAATTTAATCTCTTGTGTATTCTGAGATGTAGGTGAGGGCAACAAAGGACTCTGCTGTCTCTTACGGAAAAGACTTTCGCAGGTGTCACAGAAGTTACAAGAGGTCCTCCAACAGTACAAGACTGCTTTAGGTCCCGAGGCCTCTATCCTACTACATGTAGAGGATGAAGATCAAAGTGGCCTCAGCAGTCCAGACACTAGTGAGGATGAAGAGGAAAGCATTTAGGTATGTTTGTTTATTAATTTATTTTCATAACTAGATTTGTTATCCTACTTTTTAAGGTTTATGTATTCTGTTTATTCATGATTTACACATCTTGTTTGTTCTGAAAGATCTTAAATTCAGTTTCGAGTGTTACCCCCTGATTTTTTGTTTCTCCATTACCCTAGGTTGAACTCCATGGCAAGCAGTGGTGAAGGAAATGGACATGCCTCATACACATAACAGCCAAACCATTACAAAAGCTGCCTGATATAGACACCAAGACTTTCTGTACCTGATTCACTTACTCTCTCCCGTAAAGACGCAGTTCCACAGAGCGCCCTCACAGGCCTGAAGCACTTCCGTTAACGGCTGAACTTGCAGCGTTTCTGTATTTGCTGTTGTTTTCTCAATATGTCACAAGGCAGAAGTGTTGCTTTCATGATTAATATATTGCACATTCTTTTAGGCATGCTTTTGTACTTTGGGTTTTATTTATGTGTGATATTTAGGGCCCGACGCACTGACAAGTGCGTAGGGCCCTATTGGATCCCTTACGATTATTTTTACCACCTGTTGACAACAGGAAGTCACTACTTTTCAATTACCACTAGCCATTGCTGCACAGTAGCTCAATTCCCCCTCAAAATTGTTGTGGACCATGCTAACACCTTGGCCATACAAGACTTTCAAGCTCAAATGCCTACGTCCAACGCTGTCGTTCTACAGACGTATCGTTCGCCATCAAACAGGAAGTAGTTTTTACATGGGCTTCACTCCCGAAACTTCATACATATAATCTTGGTGGTGAAGTCAAAGATTTGATATCGTTTAAATGAGTGGGCGTGGCTCAGTGGCGCCCCCTACAATATTTCAAACACTCAGCCCCGGCAGCACGTTGAACCTACAATTTTGATTTTTTCTATGCATATCCATCTTGCCAAGACCAACAAAAAAACCCTCTTGCACCCATGCTCGAAATCCAACAGGAAGTCTACTAGGTTTTTTTGAAAGTCAAAAAAACGCGATTTTCGATCGTTTACAGGACACCTATTTGAAGTAACTAGTCCGAAAGCGCTCATCCGATTGATGAAAACTCAGTGTTACAATTTTTATGCACGTTAACCATGTCAGGACCTACATAAAATCCTCTGGCACCCATATTCAAAAACTAACAGGTAGTCCGCCATCATTTTTTTTGTGTGTAAAAAAATGCCTCAATTTTGCATTTCACAGGCTACCTATTTGAACGTATTTCCTCGAGCCACCATTAATCAGATCATTACGAAATTAGTGTCAGTGTGTTCTAGACTTCTTAAAGATCCAAAGTTATGTGAAACCAAGATTCTACATAAAAGGGCGTGGCCATGGTGTACTGTCAAACTTTGATGTCTCGTGCACTCCCATGAAATTCTTTCAAAAGGCCCCCCCCCAGAGGTTTTTTCCCCGACATGCATGACATTTTTTCTGCATATTAACCATGTCAGGACTTACATAAAATGCCGCAGTGCCCATTGTCAAAACCCAAAAGGAAGTCCACCATCATTTTTTGAATGTATAAATAATGACCAAATTTTGCATTTTCAGTCTTCCTATTTTAACATACTTCCCTGAGACCCTGTTCATGCAATCATTGCCAACTCAGTGTCAGTGTGTTCTAGACATGTTTAAGATCTTTCGTTGTACTCCGCATGATTTTACATAAAAGGCCGTGGCCTCGGTGTACTGTCAAACTTTCACTTTTACACAAATCAAACTGTAAGGCCTGCTGCTTGGTCACGTCTCGCCGTTGCACTCCCGCGGTCGCGACACACCCCGACATGCACGCAGTGCTTCGGGCCCTTCATCACCGCTTGCGGTTTTATTATGATTTGGATTGCATTGTTGTGTTTTTATTAATACTCTTGGTTTTATGCATGTTTTTAGAATAATTTAACTTTCTGCCTTGGGAGACTGATGACATATCACCTGCACCTGTGTAGCTTGTTTATTTTTTGAGGGACAGTTTTTGTGGCGAATGAGGAGCCAATCAGAAATCCACTCGTCCAATCGGCGGCCGTGGGGAGGGTTAAAAAACAAACAAACACGGAAGAAAAAGGACAGGAAATTGGAGGACAAACGAGATGAGAGGGATACGGAGACGGGAAGCAGAGTACAAAGACAAGAGAACGGTCCACGGAACAAGAGAGCGCAGCACGAGAGCGGAGCAGGATCTACAGCAGGAGACGCCGAGAACTGAGGCAGAGAACCAGCGGCCATCGGTGAAAGACTGTTACGACGCGGAAAACACGCAGCGGCAGAGTGGGGAGCTATGCCAGCGGTGTGAGTATCCCTTTGGGACATTAGTAACAGTCTGGTTTGGAAGTGTAGCGGTTACCTGATTGTGTCTGTGTACACTATACTGACAGTTTTTCTCTTGTTTCGGCAGTGCCGTCCTGCAGCGGGTGTGAGCGACGAAAGGAGACCCTGCGAGGGAGACAGCAGGCGTGGGCAGTCGCTGACGATCGAGGCTAATTGCTTACTGTGACTTTTTAGCTCTTACGTTTTAAGTACTGGACTTTTAGCTTCTCTTGTTTTATCTGCCTTTTATTTCTCCACTTTTAGCAAAGACATTTTAGGACGATTTTATTATTTCATTTACTTTTAAGTGGGTTTTAAGTCGGTACAAGTACAGAACAACCTAGCTGCACAAAAATAAATCTGTTTCGTACCACAACATCATTGTTTCTTTTATTATTGTCAGATGCTGCTCTCACCCCGATAATTCAACGTAACCTGTTATTGTTAAAACTCCCTATTCTATTCTTAAATCACCCCAATGGGTTGAAGGATTAACTGATTTGATTGTTGTGCTCAAGGTTTTAATATTTTTTATTATTTTCTTTTGCAATAAAGGATTTTTTCTTTTTTGTTTGTGTGCACTCCGGAGGGAATAAAACAGGTGTGTAGACACTGTTAAAAAAAGACTCCTTTTTATATTGTCTAGATACTACACATTACAAATGAAAGGAAAAGCCCACAGAACATGTCTTGATCAATATTGGGCATTTACATACTGCCTTAATTGTAATCAATCCATATTATTTTTCATCAGTAACAGAAACATATTTTTATTGTGTGAAATTGACAAGTTTTAATATGCCTGATATTTTTCCTTTGTAAGTTACACAAAATATTGTAATTGTCACTACTTATAATGAATCACCACAAAAAAATATGAATTCATTCAACAGTGTTCATTTTCTCTCTCACACATTCCATCCTCAATAAGCATGAAATGAGACCTCTCTACATGCCGCATCTTTTTGTTCTAGTCAGTGGAATAGGACATCTGCCTATCCAACATAACTTGATGTAACAATATTACACATTTCTGAACATCACACGTTACACTTCAGTTCGGTACTTGAGTTATAGGCCTGTCCACCAACTAGGCCTATTTGTCTTACAAGTGGACTGGACTAGACTTCATACATAATCCTAAACCCTATTGCTTTAGGGCTTTTACGATGCCTATTACCTCCCAGATTTTCAAATGTACCTCCACCATAAAAAACAAACAAACCGACAGAGAGAAATAAAACAAAATTATGTAGGCCTATTCCTATAGGCATATATAGTTGGAGACAGAGTGCTCTTTGACAGCAAATGGTAAATGTACTTGAGCTTCGGCTATATCAATCCATGAATCAATCAAATGTATTTATAAAACACATTTAAAAACAGCGGGAGCAATTCAGGGTTAAGTGTCTTGCCCAAGGACACATCAGACATGTTGCTGCAGAAGCTGGGGATCGAACCCCTTACCTTCCAGTTGAGAGACAACCAACTCCACCAACTGAGCCACAACCGCCACAGTATGTTATGCCTGCCTGACCCATGCCTATGAAATGAGAAATTTCAAGTTTTTGCTGTAGAGCTAAACCACATACATTTTTGGAAAGGTCTTGACCTGGAGAGTAACATATATTGTTATGGCGAGTTTTCATGATCCCTGCTTTGAATTATTGATCTTTGAACCTTGACATTAGAGCAATTTCAAAGGCTTATAATTCAGCAACAGAAGGATCTACAGACCAGGGAATAACTGTTTTAAAGACCTCTTGATCCCAGCTAATCACTGAGAACAGTCAATAGCAGGTGGTGCTGACAATTATGTGCAAAATATGTTTAAAACAAATTTTCACAAAAATAACAAATAGTAACAAAAAAAAACATAGCATAATAGTGTTTTTAAAACATTTAAAATCCAAATTGTATACTTGATGAAGTATAAACACCTTCCCATTATAGGGAAAACAGATTTATTCTAAAGACTACAATTCCATAGAGCCACACCATTAAACTCGATGCAAATTGGCACCATATATGTAGTTTTCCGTTTTTTCAAAATACGGTTGTTCATAGGGTTAAAAAGGTTTATCCACTGACTATGTCAAATATCTTGTACAGCCGAAGCATCAATCGCACAGCACATCGCTTATCTATGACAAAATGAACTGAATATATGGATTTATTTAGGATATTTTCCTTTTGTCAATAGATAGGTAGGGATTTGGTAGCTGGTTCTTAGAAACCCTAAAATTAGGGTTTTAAAAACGTATATACTGGCTCTATGAAATATTTACTCCAGCCGAATTGGTTATTTTACATGTCCAATTACAAATCACTGAGCTGATCTTTGTTTAAATGACGTTAAGACGTTTCTGCTTTTTCTGGATTGTTTGCCTCTTCTTATGTAAACAGTAGTTTGGCGGAGATGGTCTTCCCGACACTTAAAATAAGGTCATAAAATCGTATACCTACCGACTCTATCAAATGTTTACTACAGCCGAAGTGTTCATTTGTGAAGTATCTAGATTATGTATATTTTTAAAATTTAAAATGTTGGCCAATTTGCCATATGTTGACTTTTATTCTAGGTTTAGGATCTTGTCGTTTTCAGGTATTCCGGTGTAGACATAAAGTAATTATATATACATTTGCTGAAAATATCAAATATATATTGCTGCCGAATCAGTAGTGACACGGTATAAAGTTGAGAAATGTTAAGAAAAAGCGTTTTTATTTTATTTCATATATTATAACATATGGGTTTGTTGTTCATGGAGTGCAGTGTAGCCGCAAACGGATGTCAATAGGCTATACACCAGTAGCCTACCCTAAACGTTTTATTGTCTGATTTGAAAGAAGAGTTGTTAATTCATTGTATTATTTAAAAAAAAAAAAAAGGTATTCAGTAGCCTACAGAATGGGACATGAGCACACACACAAAGTGTCACCCAGATTAAGAATAGGAATTAAGTTTTTTCACCAGGTTAGGTATAGCCTATATAAGAATATAGCCTACAGTCTATGGGCAAGACATAAGTGTTCATTTTCAAAGAAACTAACTTTGTCGTTGTTATAAGGTTTATACTATTAATGCACGTGCACGTAGTGAGTGTTGTGTGAATATATAAAACTACATTTACTGTGGCATGATACATTTCGGGTAAACTACCTTACTAGCTAGCTTGCTAGCGGAACAATTTTCTTCGCATACGACGCCAAGGGGCGGGAAACATTGCCATGGTAACAGCAGGCTCAACCAATCAGAGATGTCGCTGTGACACTCTATGATGGTGGGTAGTGTAGTTCTTTCCCCTGCGAATAAATCTCGTTTTTCTTAAAAGGAGGTTGATATTAGACGAACTTGTGTATCCTAAAGGAACATAAACCATCATTTCACACTCAGGTAGCTCCTGGTCAATTTACCTTGGATGGTTATGACTTTATGGCTTATAATCAAACACCTTATGGAGAAAATTAACGGGATTTTTACTTCCGGTAGCAGATTGTTAAGCCATATTGCTCCTTTACTTTTTCTTCAGTTCTCCAATGGTACTGAGGCTCACAGCACCTCATTGCTGCCAGTTGGATGGATGTTTGAGTGAATGGACGACCAGAGCTGATGTGTAGGCCTATTATACACTCAGTGTGTAGTATAAATGTTAACATGATTAATAAACCTTATACAACATTTACTGCAGTGTGACCATTATAGCGTAAATATCAGTGTTTCGAGCAGTGTCCAGTGTAATTGTAAGTAGAAACAAAATTCTCATTTGTAGCATTTGTTTATTGTCTTTTAACAACACAAGTGGAAATACCACATGTGCTTATTTTCTCAAACAAGACATTAGACTACATTGGACTTCAGCAATACAATAATAGGACATGACAGAAATGTGTTTAGTTGTAGCTAAATAGCTAAATGTGGGCCAGGGACTACAGGTGGGATGTAGGTTGGTAACCCTGACTGCTGGCCTTCTTACCTGGTACACACACACACACACACACACACACACACACACACAGACTTGTTCGTACACATTTTATTTTTTATCTGTTAATTGGATAGAGTCCTTGGGCTGCCAGGAATTGGCCCACTCCTTTCCACTGAAAACAGAAAAGACATTGGGTATTTTCTTAAAAAGTTTCAACTTTAACGTGTCAAAAAAAGAAGAAGTTACTTTCATTTTCCACCTATGAAGACCGTCAATATTTTCAAAACATGGAAAAGTCATGAGAAATGAAGTGATTAATTGTAACATTAGAAAAAGTGAAAGTATTTCATTGACAAATTATTTCTGGCTGCTCTAACTTTAGCAACAGCAAAGGAAATGATGTAATCATTGGAAATGTAATAATAATCTGTAATTAGGTTTTACCCAAACCCGCTTCTAATAGTGAAATACTGTATTCCTTTTTTACAATTTAATGTTTGTTCCCCAAACTTAGTGTAGCAGGGATGTAATGATGCAGTAAAACACAGAACACATACCATACTGGACAGGGCTCCCAGTCAATCAAAATCTCAGCTTTGCCCTTTAAAAAGAATAAACATTCTCAGGATAAAGCCATGTAATCCTTGGTCTACACATTAACTTTTACTAATACAACAGGACACGTTTATATTGTATTTGTAATGTTTATTTTTAAGTACACGCTTCTTTTTTATTTGGCCTTCAGAAAGACAAAAAAAAGTAAGTTGGCAACAATTTAGGGTCTAATAAGTCTTTCTAACCTTTCTCTCTCTTTCTCTCAATACACTCCTGATGGGGAAAGACTCGAGGCGAGTGTGGTAGGAGCAATCTGTAAAACAAATCCAAAACAAGTTTTACATGTTGTTTTATAGATTATGAACAAAAACATATAACTACAAAGAAGTGGCAACAAGACTTACAAAAAACAAAAGTGATAAAAATGTTTATCAATGATCAAAATGTATCTTATAAAATGTACAAAATGGCTCAGGTTTAATTTAGTATGTGCTGTATTTACACGCATCTTCACAATATAATGTGTTGGTGGTGGATATACTCGTACATTTGAAGTATATTGCAAACATGTACACTATTACCCAGTTTCCTACCTTAAACTTCATCTTTATAGAAAGATTTGCTGTGTGCATGTAATTGTATACAATGATCTGTGTGTTACTACTTAATAATATAGAGCAACAGGTCAAACCTACCCCTTTGTGTCTTTTTCCTCACAGGCGTAGGTCTTGGTGCCCCTGCATAAAAGAGGATTACAGAACAGTCACATGTTGAGTCAAAAAAAATAAAAATAAATCAAGGATGAATCCTTTGACATTACAGTATGTTTGAGTTACAGATACATGTAAAAAGAGGTTTTATTATTTACACTACCAACATTGGCACCTAGATACTGAAAATGATACTGAAAGAATACCTCTGTAATACATCATGTTAACTAATGGAATAATATACGTAAGGACACATATCTTCACCTACGCCTTGCATGTGTGTATTTAGAACTACTTTTGAGAAAGCTTATTGTCATTCATTTAGATTTTTAGAATCTTGACTCAATAGAAAACCAACAAATGTTCTTGGAAGAACACAAGCCTACTCCAAGGTGTTGTATTGAGCAACTTGTGTTGAGTCTGCTTTAGTCTACAGTAGCAAATGGATTTGGTGAATAACACAGTGTTATTATACTGCTGTTTTACATGTTATGCAACATCAGATGTCCCCTGTTGTAGATCCCATGTCTTCTTTCAGTCTACTTCCTGCCTTCTACCTATCAGGCCACACCTGAGTCATTATGAGGTCTGCAGCGGGCCAAGCCCAACTCCTTTGTTTGCTGCAGTATGCTGAACTGCATGACAGGTTGCCGACTATTCCCAGTGTTGAATGCAGACCTCACTCTAATGTGTGGAATTTTCTTTTGTAGTTAATATTGACAAAACATATGCAGTGATTTTAGTACATTCATGGAGTGAGTCTTCTATAACTGAGAGTTTTTTTCAACCTTCTTTCTGAAAGAAGAAAGCCTAGAGTCCCCAACAGTAGGCCTACATTAAAAACAAAAACATTCCTTAAGTATGTTTATCTGCTTAAAATATATGATTGAAAAGAATGCCATGGTGTGGCTTAAATCCAGGCTCAGCCAAGCCACTATTACTCTGGTGATACCTGAATTTGCAGCTTGGTAGTTATGGTTACACAACGAGTTTAAACACTATATATTTTTGTCACATACATTTGCTTCAATGATAATAATAAAAAATGTCTATCACTGCCCTTATGTGCCTAATTAAACTTTAATGAGGAGAAAAATATTTGCTGGTCACAGAATCAATCAGTGTTGTTTGACCTATATATCCAGTAAATCATTAACTTGTGTTGTCTATCACATTTGCTAATTTAAAGCTCTTTGACTTTATGAAATGGTTGGTATGAACCATGAAATAATATACTGCCAAGCTGTAACACAAGTCCTGATGCTGCCCATGGAATAAGACCTAAAAGGAAATACAGCTATTATTTAAACAAAGTCTTTCTTAAATGTTATAAACGGGGATTGTGCATTTTTTAATATCAGGGTCCAGCAAAAGGTTCTTAGTTGTGGCACACCATGCAACATATATAATACCAGTTTATTACAAATATTATAACATTTGTCACATACCTGAGATCTTCTTTTTGTGACTCGGAGCATGAACTGCACCACCGGCTGACCCCATGGTTGAAGCTGTGGATTAGAGAAGAAATAAACACTCATTGTTACAAATTAGTGTTTCATCTTATTACAAAAGAACATTTCACCACAAATTTAAACGTGTTATTCATATATACCTTCTGTTTTCAACAATGATCAAATATTTGCTTAATCTCTGTGGTGAGAGATTAACACCAGTGTGTGTCTGAGGATGGTATAAAACCCTCAAATTCAAGCAAAAGATTTTTGTAATTTATAGAACTTTACACAGGGGGCCCTTGGAGCACATCTATAGTCATATTCAGATCGCCATTTCAAGGCGTGATATTTAAGCCCTAGTGATCCCCCCTCTGTACTGTCTTTGGAGGTAGTACCAGAGGTGTTACTGGGGAAAGACGGGCTGGGCAGAGCCAGTGAGCAAGCACAGTACTGTGTGTGTGCATGTCTGACTGTGTTTGTACTATGTGGAGCTCCCACTGTGCCGTTCTCTTCTTCTTCTTCTGCAATACACAAATGTGATGGCACTGTCTGTGTATATTTGATTGAACACTATTTTAAATTTTCATGTCATTCATTTGCTTTATATAGGGTATCTCACTTAAATTTATAGGCAGCGATGTACCAAATCAGCAGCAGCAACTCTAAACGCTTAGATTAGCACTAGATTTCTATTTGTCAGGAAAAATATGATTTCCATTTCGGTCAAGCAGCAAAAAAGTTGTAGCATGAACCATTTGAATGGTTTTGCTGTACTTCACATTGCATGTCCAGCAATGTGACTATCACACATATGCACATTAGGATGCTAAAACGATGATGCTGAAACCATGTACTGTGCAGACTAGGTAATCAATTGGAAATTGAGCATGGTTCCGAGTCACATACTGTCAGCCATAACAAGGATAAACTGTAACTGTAAAAAGGTTACCCTGAGCCTCTGTCGTGCTTGCATGCTCTACATGCCCCTCAGTGTCTCTCTCCTGCCCCTCAGTGTCTCTCTCCTGCCCCTCAGTGTCTCTCTCCTGCTCCTCAGTGTCTCTCTCCTGCTCCTCAGTGTCTCTCTCCTGCTCCTCAGTGTCTCTCTCCTGCTCCTCAGTGTCTCTCTCCTGCTCCTCAGTGTCTCTCTCCTGCCCCTCAGTGTCTCTCTCCTGCTCCTCAGTGTCTCTCTCCTGCTCCGCTTCCCCAACTTGCCCCCCAGTGGTGCTCAACTGCTCAGCTTGCCCCCTGGAGGTACTCGGCTGCTCTGCCTGCCCCTCAGTGGTTCTTGCCTGGTCCTCTGTGGTGTTGGCCCTCTCTGCACCGTCCTCCAGGTTCGACTCCTCCTCAGCCTGTGTGGTCTCTTCTGGGTCACAGGGAGTTAGAGTCAGTGTAATGACTTGTTGGTCATTTTGAATCCCGACAGCTTCATGTTCATGGCTCCAACCTGTGCAAAAATAATAAGTGTTGCTTTTTACTTTTTCAGAAAAAGGTGGATTACCATGAGTTTGAACTGTACCTGTTTTAGGGTGTTCATCTGAGAAAATTATAAAATACATATCTACTGATCTATTGGATCAATTGTATATAAATCTTTATCTGATTTTGTTGTGAGTGTGACTATCCCAATTATTATTATTTTTAACCTAAGTGAACAATTGATGCACTAAATCAGGGGTCTCAAACTCAAAATGGGTCTGGGCCGGATTGGTTCAAATGAGACCTCCAGTGGGCCTGACTAATTTTGCCGACATCACTATAACTCAATCCAAGGAATATAAAGGCTGCTGTATAATTTTTTTAATTAATCATTATGCTATCCTTGCATCAGATAAAAAGATTTATTTCAAATTTGATTTTTTTTTGGCATTCACTTAAAATGAGTTTATAAGACTGATGGTATCAGATTTAAAACACAACATGTCTGTCATTACAAACTGGAAATAATGAAATGTACCTCAATACAGAAGAAAACAACAATCATTATATTGTGTATTTAAATGTGTTTGAGATTACTCATATTTTTTAATATTGCTGTTCAAGTTTAAAGAAACCTTGACACAGGGGTTATTCTACCTGACCTGGGATCAGTGCATTAATAATACAGAGTACAGTAGAGAGAGAGAGAGAGAGAGAGAGAGAGAGAGAGAGAGAGAGAGAGAGAGACTTTAGATGTGTGTGCGTCAGACTACAACACAGTTTGCACTCGTTAAGGTTCATCACAAACAAAACCTGCTCACATGTTGTCACAAACACTCTGAGTGTCTCTGATGCAAACACTGTCATCTTCGGGTATTTTAGTGCCAGGCACTATAAAATGATCAAATGTTTCCAAACGAACAGACGGGAACTCATCTTTCCGCGTTGCGCACTGCAGTCTGAGATCCACGTTCTTTAACTGGGCTTAGTAAACTCAGTAAAACGACTTTCAATATGAGCCCGGCAGTCCGTTCTTCTACGTTTCCGTACCATCGTACTCTAACTCTGTCCCTGACTTTTTATGCGCCATGAATCTGTGCCATCTCCGTGCGTATTTCAAGGAATAATTTTAGCGCTGCTCCGCGACTTAACCGCAGCGGACCTCTGTATGATCAGAATATCGTTTTCGGATAAGAAGGAAATGTTCAGTTATAATGACATGTTTACAGTGTGATGAGAGCTGGTGATAAAGGCGCGACAGCAGGACTCTATTTAGAAGTGATGTCGCGCTGAAACTTTTAAGTGCTGACACTTTCACCTCTGGGTGACCTAAAAATTAACCATCTGTAAATAAAATCAGTTAATATTAATTTAAAATTACTGTTTGTACCATAATCAGAGGTAAAATAAGTCAGGAGATGCATCAGGCTCAACGCCGGTGTCCGGAACCGACACCTAGTCAGGATGTGTGGAGACGGCCTGGGCCGTTACGCATGACGGAGAGGGGTGTTTTTTTCAGTCCAATTCGTATCAGCATATTACCCTTTTACGTTGCTATACATAGTTTATTTACAACTCAGTGAAAATATTTATTAAAAATATTTATTTTAAGAAAAAAATCTCATAAAAAATATTTTCAAAAATGTCCCCATTGTTCCCAAAACCTCTCGCGGGCCAGAAGAAAGCTGCTGTCGGGCCGGATTCGGCCCGCGGGCCGTATGTTTGACACCCCCCCACTAAATGAAAAATTAAACATTATAGACTGGTATAAAAACGCCCTAACAGTAAAGAAGTGTTTTACCAAAAAATATAAACTAAAGATATGGTCAACTTCCTAAAACATGCTGTGTTCTGAAGATACATTCATTGTTTACAGTGTGCCTCAAAACAGCAGTGCACTAGCAATTTGCCTGATCCTCATTATAGGATTGCTTCGCCCAAAAGCACACATAAGAGAACAATTTTGTGTCCCATACAGTGGTAGTAGTGTGGACTGTAACTTTAAGAATACAGTGCAAGCATCTTACCTTCAGTGATATAGTCATAAAATGAGCCCATCTTCTGCAGGCAGTCGTGGGCATAGGCTGTGAGTGTGCAGCGAGGGATTAATATTTCACACTTTTTTTTACTCTCCTTCCCCAACAGCAACACTGGCTTGTAGCCAAGGGCATGAAGTTTCTCAAGCTGAAATAACAACAGAACACATTTGCTGTTTAAAGAATAGGAAGCAACATGTAAAAGTTATGAAACATATTCATTATTGACCAAATAAAACATTCAGGTATAGATCAATCAGGATGATTAGGTTTTGGATAAGCATGTATGCATACACAGAAACTTTTATACAGTAGAAATAAAACTCAAAACAAACAGCTAAAAAAAGTAGTCACACTATTCCAAACAAGATGTGTTTTTTTTGTTAGGTTTTAAACTACCAGGATCCCAACCTCAGTATCCTTAGACTCTTAAACTCAGCATTACCTGACAATCTTTGCAACTGGACAATCACTACAGAAAAACTATATATTAACTCAAAATACAGGTGAAGCCCTTTTTTTTTAATCTATAACTGAGTGGGCGAATGCTACACACACATTTATAGTAGTTGACCTTTATCATGACCTTCTGTATTGACAAAGGGCTTTGCAGAGACATGCTCACTTACAGTAATTACAAATTGTATAACTAAATGAGTACATCTATTATGTGGCTGTATGCAAATTGTACATACCAAGACAGTGGCTTCATCCTTGATGGATGAAACATTGTGGTGTTTCTTTCGACCAGCCACCCATTCTTCCCTCTTCTTGTCCAGCTGCAGAAGCCGTTTTTTAAGGCGCTGCTTCACAGGCTGCTCTTGGTTGCAGCTTGGACAAACCTTTTGTGCACAGAATAAAGTGCTCTGACAAAAGGGGCACCTCTTTTTAATAGACCCCCCTGGCATTGTTACTTACAGATTGAACAATACAGAGACTGACAAACTGAACAATAAACAGACTGACAAACCAAACAATAAACAGACTGACAAACTGAACAATAAACAGACTGACAAACTGAACAATTCACAGACTGACAAACTGAACAATAAACAGACTGACAAACTGAACAATAAACAGACTGACAAACTGAACAATAAACAGACTGACAAACTGAACAATAAACAGACTGACAAACTGAACAATAAACAGACTGACAAACTGAACAATAAACAGACTGACAAACTGAACAATAAACAGACTGACAAACTGAACAATAAACAGACTGACAAACTGAACAATAAACAGACTGACAAACCAAACAATAAACAGACTGACAAACTGAACAATAAACAGACTGACAAACTGAACAATAAACAGACTGACCAATACACAGACCGAACAGACTAACTGACCAACAAACAGACAGACACACAAGTAAAACACGTATAGAACAGTTAATAGAGAGAGATAGAAAGTGAGAAAGAAAATAAAGATTGAGATCAGAGTATGAAAAAAAGAATGGCTCTTAAAAGTGCCTTTGTGTTGTTTGATAAAGGTGCAATATGTAAACGGTAGGAAGGGGGTTGAGAAAATCTGCAAAGAAAACAGAAAACATGTTTTAATTGTCTTCAGCAGGTTACAGAAGCTTCTATCACTTAAATATCTAAATAAAGAGCTCAAAGCCAAACAAAATATACTGAAACACATATTTACAGTACATACTTCGAGGACCTTTACAAAGACAGCCGCAGCTTGAAGTACTTGCAGGTTTGTGTCTGGAAGCACAGAGCTAGCTTTAGTCTTCAGACTGTTCAGTGGGGTTTTGGAGATTTTAGAGTCTGATTAAGTTTGTTGTTTACAGCGCTTTTGCGTGGGACTGTAGCGGTAAAAGACAGAGGAAGAGGGAGGGGAGAGGCAGGCTGCAATGAGGAGTCCCCGCGCTAAATGCACCACTGCAGCTTGCCGCTATCGGGGCTATGCCGGGCGGCTTGGCCGGTCTCCGGTCACGGCCAATCGAGCTATCGGTGCGTGTGTTCATTTTGCAGCTGCAACTATGGCGAATACCAAATCAACCACAATTCCCCCTTAGCCAGTATCACTCGGGTTTGGGTTAGCTTATGTACAAAGAAAACTACCAGCAACCAGCAACGAATAACACAAAAATGTTTAGCTGATTATGGCGAAATCGTTGGCTAGGTTATATATTCTGTGTTACTCAAACCATGCAAGTACATAAAGGCAATATTTGTAACATTTAAACAGAACATGCAGCATTATGAGAGCCGCACTGCTTACCGTGGTGATGGTTTTCCCGCAATGACAGAACATTTGGCGGAAAATGTCTTTTTAGCCGGCGTCGTCATAGCAACAATCGATGAGGCTCATGGGAACTGTAGATTACCGTATTTACTGGTGGATTCGTCACACCAAAAAGACGAAAGAAATGCTAAACACAATTACAACACTATAATCCCAATAAAAACAATCATATGGCCACTCAAACAATAAAAAGAAACACGATCATATGACGGGTGTATTACAATCAATATTAAAAATGAAAAGCCAGGATTTATTCACGTTAATTAATGTCAAGTCCCTACCTACTGAGAAAAAAATCGTGATGTTCAACACGAATCTAAAAGTGTAAGCACATATAAACACATTAAAAACATTCATACAGTCGTTTAAACAACAACAAGAAACACGATCATATGTAGGGTCTAAATAAATAATAATTAAAAATTACAAACCCGTATGAATTATCGGGTTTAAATGTCGATCCGTCCCGACGGGAAATAACGTGGTACTGTCACGAATGGAGTTTCCCATTGAAATACATGAGTTTGAAATTCGTGCTGTGCATCACGAAATAAAAGGAAAATTCGTGTCCTATGACACGATTCAATAGATTAAGTTTCGTGACTATGTCACGAAAATCTGAGAGACTGGGTTGGCTGTACGTGCCCACTGGTTGGCCACTGGTTACCCTTGTGGCTACATATGCAGGTCATTTATATGATGATGTGCCTGAAACGGTTTCATTTCATCAGATACACGTGAAGCGCACGTACAGCAAAGTGTTGTTTGAGTTTGAGGTTTAGGGGAATCCACTCACTCAAAAATCAGTATCAGGTAAATGAGCCTTCAACCTTATGCAGGCCTGCCCACAGAAATGGCTGGGCTGTGAAAAACCAAGTGAGTGGGCCCTCCACAGATATCATTTAATAATATCATTATATGTGTGTTGGATTAGTAGAGTCAGTGCTAGCTTCCTGGCTAACATTTGCCTCCTCTGCCTGGCTCTGATCAGCTTTTGGAGCTTACTGAAAAAAAGCTTGCTTACTAGACTTGGCATCCTGACTTTTGTGCAGGTACAGTCATGGTTATACCCAGCCCAAAATTACTAAGAGTTAAGTCAAATGGGCCGGCCCACAACTTTAACGTTACATAAAAGGGTTCATACCGTTTAAAAAGGGAAGATTTACAAATTTGTGACACAGGCAACAATTAATAAAATGTGTTTCTTGTTGTGTTTAAACGTTATGGTGAGTATTAAGGTTTAACATTTTTTGGTTTTGATTGCTAATTTTTTTGGATGGTCCATGTTTTATCTATCCATAAAGGGCCCCCCATGGGCCCGGGCCCCAGAAAGCTTTCCCCTTTTGCCCCCCTTATGGGCGGCCTTGACCTTATGCCCATAATATCAGATGGCAGCAGTCTGTGTTCTGTTTCATTGAAGACAAGAAACTGACAAGTCTTTGTTTTGCATCAGGCAACATATAAGTAGCAGCTCATATGCTTGACATCACATCCTGCAATGTCACCATTGCATATACATACAACGCAAGTGTGATGGTTAAATGATTTACGCATCCCTTAGCCAGTCAAGTTTTTTTTAAGCAGAGGTTCTGCAAAATATCTAAATATGAAACGTCAAATGTATGTCAATATATTATATGTCCTTTATACATTTAAAGTATTTTTGTCATGAAGACATTTCCTAAATGAGGACACGACAATTTATAGAAAGGTCACATTTCATCCAAGCATTTTAAAAGACTTTACTTTCAGGGGTATTTGAACTATTGATGTTCGATTGAACGCAGTGCAAAGACAGAGAAGAGACAAAAGAGCTGGCATACACCAAAGTCATCTGTTAGATTCCAGCCTGCTATTATCAAGCAGATGGCTCAAATGCCACCCTGCTGAAGCAATCCATCACTTCTCTTCAGGAAGTGTTTGCTCGCCCACAGATACAATGTGCATATAATGGACCCAAATCTGACTTGTTGACAAGATGCGTTAGATTCTAATGGATGTGCTTATTCTGACACCCAGTCTCCATTCAGTTGGAGGTGTGAATGTCAATTTCTAGACATTTGGGAGGAAAATCTGTCCTAATTTGCATGTTTGTGTGAGTGAGAGCGTGACAGCGGGGATTAAAATGTGACTGTAAGTGAATCATCTAATCCCCGGTTTAGGAACAGCTGGTCGTACAGAGAGCTGAGACTCAACTTGTGTCTGTTCCTGGAGGCAGCAGGGAGGAAGGTGAAGAGACAGGGATGTTAGGAGAAAGCATGGAGACAAAGAAAAAAGGGAAGAGAATACAAAAAGTAAATGACAGAGAAAGAGAGAGGGAAGACAGAGATAAACAAAACAGGAAGAAAAAGAGAATGCTCAGGGGAAAAAAAGTAACACAGGAAGTGGAAAACAAACAGAATGGAGACCTGAAAAGAAGAGAGGGCATGAAATAGAAAGAGATTGTGAGAGACAGAAGCTTAGGGGAAGAGGAAAGGAGTCTGTGGCTCCTTGCAGAACAGAAACCAGGTTACTGGGAGAAATGAGGTTGAAGCAGGCTGGTGGAACACGTTTTCATGTACTGGAGGAAGGTCGGCCCTCATTTATCAGGCGGCCGTAAGCACGGTTTTATGACTCAAGTGTGAACACTCTCATTTCCATACCAAATATGCTTCTTCTACTTGTGAAACATGATGTGTTTCAAAGCAACACGCGCGCTAACAAATCAGAGGCACGGACACAAATGTACAATAAACCAGAAATATGCAAATATTTCTGACTACTGACAACACTTTAGAACAATATGTAAAATCATGACACACACCTGCTTCTGCTTGAGTGTTTGGACAAAATGCATTTTACAGGTTCTGCAGGAACCTCTTTGCTGAGACTATTAATCTGTGGCTCAGGAGAGGATTTGCTTCATCCATGCCAGCAGCAACTCAGCTCCATTTAAGAGGCCAACAAGAGTTTCAGTTTAGTGTCAGTTCGAAATTTGGCAGCCCTAACTTATTATGGTAAGAGGCTACGCAGTGCACAGTAACTTAACGAATGCAATGTGGCACTAGACTAAGTATGAATGAGTGAGGGACGATTTAAGGACGTAAAGAAGAGGGGGAGGGAAAACAAGAATTTAAAACATGTCAGCCAGAATTTAAAGAAAAACAAACAGATGAAGCCAATTACAAACTTCCCCTTACTTTAATTTAATTTAAGAGGCATACGTTTCAGTGGCTCCACTCAGGGAAAAAGCCACCAAACCTTCGTTGAAGTTCTTCTCTCTGTGGGCGGTAATGTGGCATGGCACAGAGCCAACGGCCACAAACACAAGAGACTGAATAAAGCTCACCCAGTGTCCCCTGATAGAAAGGATAAGGCAGGAAGGATGTAAAGTTACACACAAATAAATAGCCTTAGCAAATGTACACACACACACCTGATAAATGTTTAGTATCAGAGTCAATCTTCAGTTTGTTTGTTTACTATCTCTGTGTGTGTGTTACAGTTACATGCCTCAGGCTATCTATTTAAAGCACAATTAAGAATACACGAATGTTTGTGTTCACTATCAACGCTTGCACTTCAGAATGAATGTCCTTCAGGATGCAAAAATAGAGTTCTCAAATGGGAAATTCCTTCTTTTTTTTTTAATGAACAAATGTGTCATCATTATAATTGCCTTATGAGGGGTTGTTCTTGACACCGTCAGAACTCGGACTACGTTCGAAAGAGAGTGTTTCTGCAGCAGTACACTGAAGGTGAGTAAGAGGTGCGTTGGTTTAAAATGTTCTAATGCAACTTGTCATTCGGGTATTTTACATTGCTTCATCTTCAGGCAATCTCAGACGAAAGGTCATTCCCTGTGACATCATTGGTTTTCCGCCAAAAACTCAGTCATATAATCAATATCACACGCAGATCTTTTTTGATAGCTTGTGACCTTTACAGATATAGAAAACAAACACAAATCAACATAGTCTACTTCACAGAAACCAGCCAGAGTAAATAACATAAAAGGGTGTTCAATTATTCTACAACTGTGTATCCTGGCTTGAAAGATAAGAATAAGAAAGTAGCTCAGATAAAGTATGGATTATTATACGCTACTGAAGGTGCTTAAAATGATATCCATCTTTGTAACTGCCTTTAAAGCTGCAGGAGGAAACACATACATGAGGATTTATTTATGGATTGCCTTGAATGCAGCTCATGCCAACACGAAAGCTCTGCAATAGCAGCCATATGTCACTATAGAAGTACATACAAAGAAACCGACTGTGTCCCTAGTGTTGGCTGAGGAATGCTGGCAACTGGCATGGCTATAAGAGCGTGCAATGTGAAAATACACACACATACATGCACGGACATGCGTGTGTGTGTGTGTGTTCATGTGTTTGACTCTATTTTAAAACTTAATTTGGAGAACATGGCCCTGCTTTAAGCATTTACCTAACTGCAACGTTTGGCCTGTTCCATGCCATCCTTTTGACTACAAATAACACAATCACGAGTACCACTTGAATTTCAGCAGACTTGTTAGTGGCTCGTTATATTGTCTTGATAGGAAGTTGAGAATTGAAAGTGGACTAAAAGAAGCTGGGCCTAATTGTATGTGGCAAGTTTGATGGAAACAAAGCTTATCTCCGCCACCCACTCTTCACTTTCTCGTGGTTTCCCTCCCCCTCCGCACTAATTCTCTTCATGTCATTGGACCTTCTGAAAAAACGGGATCTTGAGAACAAAGCGTTCTTGAAGTTGACTCCACAGAAGATAAGCAATCAACGTCATCCCTACTTTCCTCATTTGCTCCGCTGTAAGTCGTTAGGAAATGACAAACGCAAGTGAGAGGCAAACTTTGAGTTCATCAGTGTGGCTGTGGCACACGCACGCACGCACACACGACCAACCAATCATGCATACACACAATTTAAAAGCAACACAAGAAGAATCTGACATGCACAGACGCTCAAAACCACATTTATTATCATTCTGCCAATTTCTGCAAGCAATTTCATGAACAGCTTTGTTGTTGCCTTTGGGTTTTCTTGATCATGCTATTAAAGAAGTCCAACGGCATTGCTTTGGATTATTTTAGGCCTCAGCATGCAGAGCCAGCACAACACCAGAAACCACTGTAATTACAAGATCTGGTCGGCCCTTTGAATAGCAAGGGAAACCAAAACCTTGATCTGGTCAAAGACAAGAAGGAGAGGCGGGGCTCCACGGGTTAAAATAGAACTGTCCACATGGAGTTGATTTGAGGTTTTCTATATGGGGAGCCCTGGAGTGGGCATGCTCAAGTAATAAAGTCACTCCAAGCCAATAGGAAAAAGACCATCGCGTGCGGCACTGTTGTGGAAAACTGCCCTCACTTACCCACAATATTAAACCGTCAGTACTGTAAAGTCAAAAATAAAGAGTCTGGGTTGAACTATACTGTGCCTCACTTTCCCTTTGAGATGAAAAGCAAATTAAGCGCTTATATGGAGCTCAGAGTTCCTGAGTTGCAGCAGTATTGTTCCACAAATCATTTCAATCACTGTACTATTAAATTAAAAAACTCAGCAGAGAGAGAATTAATGAGTTTCTTTGTAATTGTTTCTGAAATGCACATACGATATTTCCCCAGAGAACCAGGTACTACTTTTTTTTAAATAGACAGTCTGTGCTTTTAGGCCAGTCTCTTTTATTAGTCGAATGCAAGTAAGACAAATTCACAAAACTATTTTTGAAGAAAAAAAACTTACTTAAGGCTAAAGTATCAGACACCACACAGACCTGACTGATCCTTCATTTGCCAAGGAAACCGTCCTGAGCCTGACTGACAAGCCAGCTGAAGTACTGAGCCCTGCCACATTCAAAGTCTCAGAGTCACAGCCCCACCGCAGGTCTGCTCTGACATGTTTTTGGATTTTGTATTTTTTGCTGAATTTCTGAGTATGATGTACTTGTATCTGAAAAATTCAGGGAGACAGACATCTTTAGTAGGATTAAACAGATCTGACTAGTTTGATGTGGTTGCACAATCCATGTTTTTCAGCTTGTTTTAAAGTCCTTTATTCACCCAGACTATGAAGCAAAGATGATCAACAAAACAAATGGCTTTGTATATTTGATTAAGGACGACATCATTTTGACAAAGTGGCGTTTATTCCCTGCAATTAGTGCAAGACGATAGTTTGAATGCACTTGCACGGTACGATCTTCATGCACATAATTAAACGGTAGCATTATGTTTCTGTTCTCAGTGTGTTCTTCACAGCTCTTTTGTTGATATTCTGATTCTGTAAAACTACAAAGCATAAATATTAGGCAAAATATTCTCATTATAGCATCGAATAGCAGACTCTGTCACTTTGTCCACCACTTCTGCGTTGTTCTTTTTAAGTCACGTCTTGCCTCAGGAGGACACCACCCCCCCCACCCATTTGACCGGGATAGTCACCTGCTGTGAGGTGTATTTGTGAAAGACCAGATCAGGAGGATTTCAGAGGCAGTCCTTCAAAGTTTCAGGAGTGCATTATGTCAAAACGGCTAAAGTCTAACATTTTATCAGTCCAGCCCCAGATTCTGCACCACAGTAACAGAGAGGACATTACCAAAGACAAATCCAAACACATGCAGTGGTTTTTCAACTCCTTGTAAAATGTGATATTTTACCAGCCGGCTTGCTGCAGTTTTTTAAGTTATAAATGCACTCAAATCCATCTGGTGTTGTCATTGAGTAAACGTCAAGCAGAAGTGTTGCAGCTGCCAAACATCAGTCCCACACAGTCATGCTGCAGTGGCAGCCGATAAAGTTGTTGAAGTGGCCTCTAAGGATATTATAAAGTTTGACAATCTTCTCCCAAAGTTGCAGCTCCCTGGAGAACTTTTGCACATAGCAAAGCTGTGATGACAGATTGGATGAGAGGAGACTGAAGGACTGGCTGCTTTCCATAGTCTCCCATATTTTGCTAAGACGAAGAGGATGTGTGTTAAATGTCAAACTGTCTCCTCTTCTTGGGACCAATCATTCCAGAATATCCTACAATGAAATCATCACCTATTTGGCATATTAAAAGTGTCCTTGCCATGCATATACTGTAAGCCTTGTGATATGGCACGTCGGACAGAAAGGCTACACAGCTTCATGGAAGTGGGACAGCGGGGCCAAAGTAGGGCTGAAAAAAATTATAATCATGATTATTTTTGATTGATATTAAGATCATGATTACTTTACACGATAACTCATTGAAACTTGATTAATTTTCCATTTGGCACATGAAGAGGAGTTAGCAAGCATATTGTGTGCTCTGAAGTCATCACACAGGTTAAAAACACATTGCAGGAGGAACATTCAAAAGTGATGTCTCTTATCATTGTACTTAAAAATAGTCCCAACTTGTGACACTATTTCCATGATCTATCCTCCTTCTTTTCCTTACAGTGGGCTTTCCATTTTTAGTTTCTTGATGACTTATTTCAGCCCATGTTTCACTGTACTTTACCCCAGCTGTCAACGCTTCCCAGTTTTCTTTCCTCTACGTCTCGGCCTCTGTGTGTAATCAGAAGGACTGTGATAAACTGGCAAAAGAGAGACTAGATGGATTGGAAGAAGAAAATTGAAGAAGAGGCAGAGAGAAAGAAGGGACAGAATATGATACGAGAGAGCTAATGGTGGTGGTAGTGGGGGTGCCCGGTGAGCTGGTTGCATAAGAATTCCGTATTATGAGGCCTAAAAGGGAGGGGGGAGAGTGGTGAAAGAAAGTGGGAAAAATGGCTTTCACCAAGAAGCTTTTTCTCTTCCATTCAGTGGACAGGACTCACGACCAGATGGTTTTCTCATTGAAAAACACATTAGGCAAGATGGGAATAAGAAGAAGACTGGCAGGGTGTGGTTTTCCATTAAAAACAGGCTGCACACTGGTTTTACACTCAGTTTTGTTTCTCAAACCATCTCTTGAACCTTTTGAGGGGATTAAATGCTACGCAAATGATGTCACTTTCGACGAGATTAAATAGTTCTTAAGATACTTTTATCAGCAGCCAATCAAGTCACCTCAGTCTAACTGTATGACAGCTGCTAAAGCAAGTACAGTGCTGCTGCCGTTGTTGAACAGCCCCCAAAGGAGCTCTGATGGTCTGTACTAGTGCGGAAAACAGCCATCAGGAGTAAAATGATATGACGAGCGGAAAACATATTGCAGATTAAATTGCAGCTGTAATGTTGTGGTTCCACAGTATGCTGAAATTGCAAATTGGCTCTCTGCGGTGATACATCCGGCCAGATAACAGCAATACTGGAAACTGGATACCTCAGATCTGTGCTTAATTTTGTGGTGCAGTTAATCGCAGTCACAGTGTACAGTAGTTACAAAGAAAAAACATTCTGTGCACAAGCTCAACTAAAAGCCAAGTGATGCAGAGCAGTATAGCTCTGGAGTGTGGTGGGACATGGGAGCAGCAGAGCTGGAGATCAGGGCACGCTTCTGTGGGTAGATTTTTTATTTTTGTGGACCTAGTCTCAAATGTATACATAGCAAATATGGACACAACTGGGCACACAGGATGGGAAGCTCACTTATACCCTCACCAACCAATTATCCACCTGCTCTCACCAGCTGAGAGCATTTGCATCCATGCAGGAGAGGTCCTATTTAAAAGGCAGACAGTCACATGGGAACAGTATGTCTCTGGAAGGGGACCCATCTGCCCATCTGTCTGTATAAATCCCTTTGGTCACCCTTAAACCCTTTGACACCAAACCAACAACATCAAATAAATATGTGTCTGCATTTGCCAGGAAGACCGGGTCATCACATTCAGGTCCACAATCCCATTCCATCCAGGATGAAAACAAGTCCCTGTAAAAAGTTCCTGATCCAAACACAACCACATAAGATACACAAAGACCACTGGCTCAGTCTGAGTTAGAAACATCTTACGAAAGGGGAAACAATCAAAATGAGAACTACTTTGATAGCAATGAAAACATTTGAGTGGCTTTGAAAGAAAAAAGGGCTCATTTTTCTGCATGCAGTCATTGCCCCCTCAGAAACATTAAGTGAAAATAGCTTACTAGGACTACTGACGAAAACCAAATGTTTGTGTGCAGAATTAGTTTATAGATAATAAACTATATTAACTCTAGTAGTATTTAAAGATCTGAAGATCTGAATGTTTTTCAATTTTTAACCCTACAAAATGCTTCAAACTTAAACTTTCATTTTATCTCAGATATGAACACACCCACTGTTTTCCATGAAAAAGGTTAGTGTGTGCAGCCAGGCTCATTGTCTTCACAGACTCAGCATTTTGCAGCTCATTGTTAGGGTATGTAGTTTCAAAAACAACTTCAGGCAGCTGCTTCCCAGCGCAGGAGCTCGTGCATGTGAGTTGTACAGAATGAAACGATGAAGAGCTGCAGCAAAAAGGTGGCTGATGAGCCTAATGATAACTAATAAACAAAGATCCTCGATAGCAGAACCGAATCTGGAGGAAAATAGCAGTGGCATTTGCACTTGGACTTTATATGTGGGGATAGTGATTCCTACATAGTTGTGTTTCTGCTTCATGTGTAAGAAGCCAAGAGTGCTTGCTTACACACTCAAATTTAGCTTGATAAGGGATAACACAGCATTAAAGCAGCCTAAAGGATTGCCGACCAAACAACAGCTCATTCATATGCAACCACCCTGCTTGCTCTTGTACTTCTGCACATCCTAACCATGTCTCAGTGCTCCTCTCTGTGTACTCAAGTCCGCCCCTCTGTCCTCAACTCACTTGTGGAGTCGAGGGACAATTTATGTCTGCAGCTACAGAAAGAGCATCTGAGACCAACACGATGAATGATCGTTTTCTGGCACCACATGTCCACAGGGAGTGAGCGGAGGTGGTGCAGCAACAGCGATGTCCTTGATATTAAGATTCATCCTCAAGCTTAGCTTCCAAATCCAAAAAACAAAACAAGAGAAACATTGCAGCTGTGGAGAGAGACACTGGAGATGCAGCAGTTGAATGAGCAACAACATGAAACAGTCAGGTTTTTTTTGTGATTTAATCTGGTCGGGAAGATCCAGATGTACTACTCAGCTGCACACAAACGAGAAATGTATGCAGATATAAGAACTATTGCAGAAAACAATTAATTAGGCTGCTGTCTAAGGAGTTACTTTTAAGCAGATGCCTGTTTTATCTGCAGGTGCTCTGTTCATTAACGTCTCAAATCAAAGCTGAAGAAGCCTATATAGCTAAATAGATCACATCTTTGATGCTTGATTTGCTCAGATGCAGATAATTGGAAGGGCTAGATTGATTCAATTCTGTTTGACACTCTGAAAACAAAAAAAATCATATTGCCTACCAGATTCATTCACTACAAAACTACCAATAACTATTTGATCCACATCAGTTCTATTTGACTTGTTCAGCATTTTCTGCTGCTCCCTCAAAATGTAGTTTTAGTAACCCCATTTGAAAGACAATAGTTATTTTTGGAGTAAGGTGACGTAGGCTATTTTAATAGAAGCCTATATAGAAGCATAACACTGAGAAAAAAAACATTTGTCAGTAGGCTTTGATGGAGGTCAGCCGCTTTTGCCATTCATCTGGAGCAGGTTAATATTTCGCCAAAGCAGAAACATTCACATTGATTGCAAAATATTAAAGGGATCCGTAATCTGATTTCATTTTCCATCACACCCAGTGTGCAACAATGTGCTCTACCGGTGCAGTGGACTGCTATGATGATGATGATGATGATGAAAGTCAGATAAAGTAGGCTATGGTGAGGACAGCATTTGCCTCAGACCACCAAAAGTAAAAACTGCCAGCTCTGAGAGGACGCTATAGCCATACGGTAGAAATGCACACTACTATAGTATTTGTAGCCTGGCCTAAATGTCCCATTCCCTCATGTCCAATTTGATAGTCTTACAGCTCTAGCAAAACTTCCTGCCCCACAGGTAGAAGAAAGGTAACAAACTTACCACTCCTGTGTCCAGCTGCTCGGTAGTCTGAGAAGGAGCCGCTCCGGTCAGAGGTAAAAACCACAATATCTGCACCAACAGCAGCATCTCCAGAGAAATATGTCTCATCCACTTGTGAAAAACCGAAAAATTCATGATGCCCTATGACAGGCTGGTCCTGCAGGGCTCAGACATCGACTCCGAAAGCAGCATCCAAGGGATAAAAGACACGCCGATAGCCTACTCCTGTAAAATGTCCCTGCATAAGTCTACCTCACTGTTGAGCGCAAACACATGAAACACATTAAAACCAGTGGAGGGAAGGACCTTTAGGGTTTACAAGTTTGTTATTAAACAAAACAGCACTTGTAGCCTAATTATTAGCTACGTAGACATATCAGGTGGAAAATGTGTAGGTCATTCGCGTCCCAAATCAAGTCCAACAGAGGTCCCCGCAACAAGCAGCACGAGCTCCCCTCCTGTTCGTGCAGTCGCGAGCTCTGGAGAATGAAAGCAGCTGCGCGTGGTTTTGTCAGCGGGCAGCAGCAGCAGCAGAGACCCCGTTCGCTGACGCACACACAGGGAGGGTGCGTGAGTGTTTTGCCCGAAGGATTCGGGGAAAGAAGGGGGAGGAGGTGTTCAGCGCGTCTTTAGTCCACCTGGATACTACTAAATTCATGACGTGAGTTGTAACCTGCGTAATTTCATAGTCTCAAGGGTTGAGACCAAAAAACATACACGTGTCTCTGTGTTGCTCCACTATCTATAAATGAGAAATATAAATGTCGGCATTAAGTGGGTTTGACATGCCCTCAGGCGAATCAAGCTTTGAATTGGTTTAATATTTACTCCATCACATAGTCTATCTCACACAGGAGCAAGACATCAAAATGAAACCTAATCCTAAACAAGAGCAAAGTTTTAATAACTCTTGTAGGATAGTTTATTTTTTGTGCATCCTGTCAATTAAAAGTCTGACTCTGATTTAAACTAACCCCTTCATTTCTCAAGTTTTGGTTTCTGGTTGCATTGGGTTTTGAACCCTATATATGTAGCCTAATTGGATGGCCAAGGGCAAAATTAATATGTGGGTCCTCTGATGGCTCCCCAAAAAGTGTCACCCCCTCTGTACATTGTGAGTGTCCCCAGTGCATTTTCTGTGCAAGGTAAACATGGTTAATGCGTTATAAAATATATCATTAGCCTAATATTGACTATTACAATTATCAATAAGTGATGTGCAACATATGAGCCAAATATAAAGATGAATCATCCTGAAGGTCTTATTAGTACTTTATGCTGTCGGCCGGCAGGAATGTCCATCTATCTGTCAGCTGCTCCACGCTTTGGACATTGAAATATATCAATTTCAATTGGATGAAATGTCATGACGTTTAATACACACACTGATAGAGCTCTGTAACATTACAGATTGTAAGTCAACATTAAAATAGGGATTTAAGTGTGGCTGTTCGGCACTGGTGGTGAGGAAAAGGATGTCAGGAGGCAGAAATAGATGCAAAAATAAGGTGGTTGATTTATTAACCAAACATAGCACAAAATAGCAAAAAAAAAGTCCTGTGTAATCTAATAAAACAACTAGATTAAATAAACTGAAAGAAAACACAGCCTCACAGCAAGCTGCCACCAACAACAATTTTTCCCCCCCAGACTCTGGCTGAGTCTACCTTTATACTCCTCTTGACCACGCCCTAATTGGAAGAAACCATTTCATGCACAAAGGGAAGTCAAAGAACAAAAAATACCACTAAAACAATAATAAATCACTCAACAGCAAAATATCATTATATTATTTCAAGTGGGAAGCTAAATCACAATATCAGCTAACAACAGTAACAGATCATTGTTTTATTTAACCCTTTTAAGTAGAAACAAGAAACAACACAAACTGAAGGCTTCACTCTGTCCTATTAGGCTCAGGTGGCCTCACTAATAGGTGAAAAGGTATGGGAGAACCTTTTCACAAGCTCATATGATTAAAGGTTTAATTAGTGACATTTTAAACATTAATTTAGCAGATATAAAATATATCCAAACTAAATATATCGGTGAGTAATGCCTTTCTAAAATACGGGTCATATGGTACGGGATGGCGCTGCCTTCAGCTTGTTTATGTTTCACGCAAAGGCTCAAACATGTTTCATTCACATAAAGGGGGAGAGAGATGGCCATGCCCACTTAGGGAAGCTGTTAGTAGGCGCAAGATGGTGGAGTTTTGATCAAAGGGAACAAGACTTTTCAAACCAAAGATGAAACTTTTTTGGTATAAAATACTTCAAAGAACCAAGAACTGAATTGAATCAGAGTCAGAATCAGAAATCAGAAATACTTTATTAATCCCAGGGGGAAATTTGGTTGTTACCGTTGCTCTTCACACAATACAGCAGTAGGAAATAAAATAGAATAGAGATAATAAAATAAGCACTAAGATAAGCAAAAAAATAGCAATACGTACCAAGTAGGACTACTAAAGATACTGTATTGAGATACTGTACTGTGGTATGTACAAGATAAAGCAATATTTACATTATGAATGTACATATTGTACAAAGAACTTTGGGTTGCATTTTTGTATGGAGATCATTCATAAAAATGGCTGCACTCAATCGGAACACAGGGGTGGGGGGGAGTGATGCACTGAAGGGACAGCTTTGTTATTGTTTGAGAGACTAGTGCCCAAGTGCGACATCTCCTGCTCTGAAAGTCGCATACCTTTAATGGTTATTTCTTCGTGTTCCTTCTACTTCTCTTCTAATCACCTCCAGCTCATCATTGCATTTTTTCCCCAAAAACCTTCATTCATGACCACACAGTTACGGAGGCATTTGTTCAGCTGTAACTTGGCTTTTTGTTTCGTGTTTATTGTTAGCCTGCTCTTAGTCTGGTTGACACAGGGCCCTCCACACGACAGGGCCCTTTACATTAGGAAATAAAGGAGAATCCAGGTTAAAGGGCCTTAACACAAATTCAAATTTCTCAATTCACCACTATCTAGAAACAGTTTATATGCATCCAGTAACCTGCAGTTCCCAAAGCTGCAGAACATATATTGTGTAAAATCATATGGTCATTTGTATGGTGATTATATTTTAATGAGTCCACCTTAAGCTAACTGAGCTATATTCAGCATTCTTAGGTAAGGAATGACGCCATTAGCAATTGTTTTTTTATTATCCCTACGTCTAAGTTGAGACAGGCTTTCAGAAGTAATTGCTGGAAAGGATTTAGAAAAGGTAATAGCAAGGATGAAAAAAGACAAAGTTGTTTTCTTAGATGAATCGGTTGTTCTTTCAATGCATCACCTACCAAAAAAATCTTAAACTAGATCTTTGTAAAACATCATTCCAATACTTTACATCCAAACCTGTATAGATCTAATTAGGTTTCTCCTTTAAAGACAAGCAAAGACATCAACTAAACCCTCAAGATACAGACTTTAAATTAAAATGAGAAAGGAAGCATGTAAAGAGTTAAAATACACTCAATTAGACATAAATATCAGCAAAAGCTGGGTCACTGAAGTAGAGAAACTGCAAATGTCTCTGAAATGCAAAGATGTTTTATTTTGTACCCCTCATTACACTTCTATTTTCGCCATATTTGAGAAACATCAGAGGAAAGCACAAAACAATTTGCAGAGCCGCAGACATAATTATTACATGAAACGCTGCTATCATCCCACTGCTTTCTTCTTCTGAGAAAAGATTCATGTTCTTATTTTCTTTGTGTGCTACATACTATTGAAACCCACCAGGTAACGAAGGAACATGCTGTTCTAACAAACAATAGGTAAGAGCTACATGGATGTGGCATATTAACCCTTAAATAGGCCAACTGATTGGTTGATTTACCAGCAAATCAAAGAATCGAATCCAAATCTGAAATAAAAAACATGTTTTGAATTTATCGTCCTTTATGTTTCCTGGTAAGAACAGTCACGGATGTACGGAAACGTATTGCATTCATGTGGGGGATTTATTTATTTTTTGCTTGGTGTCTTGTTATAACGAGAAAATATCACATCACAAAGACTAAAAAGATACTAGAGGGTTGATGAAATTTTAATTTTGAATTTCCCTCGGGATCAATAAAGTATCTATCTATCTATCTATCTATCTATCTATCTATCTATCTATCTATCTATCTATCTATGAAGTTTGCATTGTGGCAGGCAGAGGAGGGAGGAAGATCAAAAGGCAACGATGACCAGGGTTATTGATTTGATTGTGTTTTATTTCCATCTTGGTTTAAGGCATTTGAAAATATAAGCGTCTTTAAGTAATATAGATGGTATGCTCATGATCTTGTCGACTTTGCGCAGGCATCTGAAGGCGTTAAGGTTGTTCAGACGGAAAGCACACTCTGACCTACTAGACATAGTGTTATTCCTCCAGGATCAGTTAAATAGATATGGTATGCTTCACGGATATAAAGTCATGCATCTGAAATGCATTCAAGCTGGCTACGTGGTGTCTCAAGATACGATTAGGCATTTACTGAAAATACTGGATCCCCATGGAGTACAACTGTGGCGCCGGAATCGCCTGCGACGGCATCTATACCGAAACCCAGGCCCGAATTTCTTGTGGCATGTTGATTCCTATGATAAACTGAAACCATATGGGATCTGTATTAACGGTGCAATCGACGGGTTTTCACGTTTGGTCATATGGCTCCATGCATACCTCGTTATAACGAGATCTTGATCTCGTAATAACAAGAAACCAGGCACAAAAAAAAAAATCCCCACATGAATGCAATACGCTTCCGTACGGATGAACAAATACACACTTTTCTGTTTCTTATGCAGATCCATTAAAGCAGCCGTTCATCACCGGTCCAGAGGAGGAAGACATGAAAAATCTGTTTTTGCTCAGCAGCATTACGTTCTGCTATCTTACCGCTGAGGGCTTAAAACTTCTCAGCCTTACTGCTTCTATTCCCAGTCAGCTTTGACATATATTATGACTATTGAAGCATTTGAATATTGTGTCTCACAGCAAGTCTCTTGGCAAAAAGAAGCTTCAGTTATTCTGTTTAATATTAAAGGAAGGGGGGGGATAATCCATTAACTCAACACAGTCTGCTGTGCGCATTTTACCTGAAGTCTTTCAACATCTTCAGACTATTTCCCCGAGACGATTTAGCTCATTCCCTTCTTTCTGATCATTTAAGTATTAGAAAACCCATTGCCCAGTGCAAACGTGACCCGAATTGAGTCAGCTGTACTCATGCATTTTAATATTTGTTGTTGGATTTTCTGCCAATTTATTTGCACCCAAAGAGATTGCAAGTACTAATTATCTTTGCCATAGCATTAAGCCATGTAATATCAACGAGGATTTATGTGAATGTTTTTGTGAAGATTCATGTTGATATATTAAATGGCTGATAAATGGTTACATCGTCACATTACTTCATCTTGTTGTTTATTATTTGTCCTCTTTACTGTGAGTTTCTGCTTACTGATGAACAAACCAAACACCTGTAGAATATACATGAGGTCTCTGAATTGAGATAAATGAACACCTCTTCATATAAAGTTCACACATTAATAAAGCTCCAATATGAATATATTCTGCATTTTCATAGGGGTGGAAAGATAAATATAAAACGTTAATTTATAAAAAATAAAGCAGTATCATCTGCAACTGTAGAGATAAGACAATCTTTGGAGTCACCTGACATGGCAACCATTACCTAATCACAGCTAAAAGAATATGCAGGTATAAACAGTTTCTAAAACTAATTTGCCTTTAGAGATAAAGAATGAGGGTCCTAAGCCTCTCTGTCGCCCCCCGGTGGTGGAACAAACTTCCAAACTCCATTCGATCTGCAGAGTCCCTTTGCACCTTTAAGAAATGCTAAAGACCCAGCTGTTTCATGAACACCTACGCACTTAATGATATTAATGATGACGATAATGATGATGATGTTGATGATGATGACAATGTTTTTTCTTTGATAATGACGATGACAATTTCAGGATGGTTTTGATGCTGATTAGAACTCTCAAGAACAGCTGTGGATGTTGTGCTTTGCCTCTGTGCACTGCCTGTCAGCACCTGTGTGTCCGATCAGACTTAAAGCTGTTTTTGCACTAACTGACGTTGTTTCCTCCTCTCTAGATCCTTGCTTCTGTTGTATTTACTCTCTGATGTACGTCACTTTGGATAAAAGCCTCTGCTAAATGAATTGTAGAATTGTAGAATGAATCAATAAGGCATTTTGTGTCATCAGTCTAATTATGTTGGACACCGACATCATTTCTGACCAGTGAGATCATTTAGCAGGGACTTGAAAATTGGCATGTGCACATTTCCTTCCTTGCTAATTTTGCTAAATAAATGAATGAATAAATATATTTTTCTCCTAATTGGAGATGCAAAAGTTGTTGTAGTTCCAGAGCCAACGTCAATTCTTAATCACAAACATCTTGACTTCATAGACAGCAGCCACACTCTCTCTAAAGTGCAGCTACTCTCTTCACATCCAATCTGGTGAAACAGCGACAAGTGCAAGACACTCTCCTGACTCGCACAAATGTTGTTTGTGTTGTTTAAAATTGACTCTTTGCGCCCCCTTGAGACACAAAACCATGCATAAACAATATACAAGCTTAAATCTGTTGAATGCATATATTCACATCTGGGAAGTTTGATTCGTTCCATTTAACCTGCCAGTGTGTATCAGCTTTACTGTAAATATTATTTCTGATAACATTTATTTAGTTTAGACAACTTGTCGATATCACCCAGCGCAGTTCAGTCAATGATTGTACCGTAATAAGTCAAACAGTGTCACAGACTCAGCTTCTCTTTCCACTTCCATGTCTCTCTCCCCTTCTTCCTTTCTTTCAAAGTCCTTCTTGCCCAATCTTGCTGTCACAGACTCGCTGACTTTGATGTACAGTTCTACAACGACTACAGCAGCTCGGGGCTGCCCCACCATAAAATCTACAGTGGATGTGCATGAGGGCCCTCCTGCAGACTTTTCAGGCTTGTATGCACACTTTCTAAGAGTCTTTTTTGCTCTAGGTTGTTATGCATAATTCATATGATTGTGTTTTTTTTTTTTAAATGCGGATGGCAGAAGAAGCCCAGAAGTGTCCAACAAAAAAGAAGAACACAAACACAAACAGACACTGCTTGTAAGAAGATGTTTAGGTCTTGGTGCAAATATACTGCAGGCATAGGTCATTTGCCAGTGCTTAGCTCTTTGTCCTGCATAATGACAGCTTTAGCCTTGCTCATAATAGCTCCAGGGAAGGCAGTGTTGGTGGGTGTGGCAGTCCAACACTTCAGTCAACACTGAAATATTTCAAAAGCTATTAACTTGAATGCAATAATATTTTGTGCATATAAGAGTACCCAGAAGACTTTGGTGATCCCTTCATTTTCTCTCAGGGAACCTTGTGCTCCTTAGTTCAATGTCTCAACATCCTCTGTAGTGAATGGATGGCCTGCAGTGTTAACACTTAGCTATTTACTGACTTTTCATCCTAATTTGTCCTATAGGCATTTATAATTAGTTTCTGACTAAACCGCAGCTTTATTTTGTGTTATGTTAATTAGCAAATGTTAACATGCAAATGTGCTAAAATAAGATTGTAAACATGATAAACATTAGCCTGTCATCACTGAGATCTTGTTTGTATGTTGACCAGCATTTAGCTCAAAGCACTGCTTTGCCTGAGGAAAGCCTCAAAAAGCATTAGCATGGCTTTTAGCCCGGTTTATTAGCACTAACAGCTTTTCTGCAGTGTGCTTGCGTGACAACAGTGTTCCAATGACACCACTGTCAAGTGCTACCATCTTGTCCACGCATTTCAAACACTGATTTACTGTAAGAGGGGAAGACAGCAGAGGAGAAGCTGCACATTCTGTGCCTTGGGCAAATTTCCGTTGATATGTTTGTGTGTGAGCATTGTGTAGGTTCCCATTCATCTTCAAAGTTTAATCCAAAATGCAAGTGACTTGTTTAAAGTTCTTGGAGACACCTCGTCTCTCATTCTAAACGTAAACTGTCAATATGTGTGGGTTTTCCTCATCTATTTTTTCCATCAACTCTGGTGCTTACAATTAAAACAACAGCCATATGTTTGCATCAAGCCTAGCACAGATTTAGGGAACTTTCCTGTTTAACATGGAAATCAATCCAATTAAAAACAGCTTTATAATTAAAAAGGTGAAATAAAATGTGTATAAACCTTTAAAAAGTTATAATTCAGATCTAATTAATATCAAAATAACAAGGTGCTTAGGTTGCAAGGTGTACATAAAAATAGTATTTCAGAGCCTTTTTAAATAGCCTGAATGTGAGTTTGCCCATAAGATGTTCAAAAAATGTACGTAAATCATAAAAAACACTAAAGTTCAGGGCTACACCTGGGAGACATAAACCTGCATTGAACCAGGGTAAACACTCTGCATATATAAAAAATAATAGCCAATGTGTACTGCATGAGATTTACTTACAAACAAGTGCATTTCTGTGGACTAAACAGTGGGGTTTGTCTTGAAAAATTCCCAATATATTTTCATCTGATTTAACAGTGTCATTCTTCTATTAAGAAATAAAATAAATAAGTCTTTTTTAATTAAGGGGTGACATGGACCCCCCTAAAAATCTAATTGGCCACCCATAGGCGCCACTCCAAAAATCTTAAACTGTGATGTGCTATTTGCCCTGACAGAGGTGGGACTTATGTTAATTCCAACTGGTTACAGGTTAATAGGGAAGTAATGCACACTGTCTTACTTGCAATCTGCAACTGCATCTCATGTTGCCTCATGCTATTTTATGTCACTATTTCTATCTCTCCTGGTCCTCAGTTCTTTGGCCAATCACGTCCAGAGAGATGTCCTCTCAACAATGGTGCTGTTAGACTGGTTTTGCTTAAAGTTTCTGCCTACAGTTTTCCTCTTCACTGTTGCAAAGTGCTTGCTTATGGTGGCTAATGTGGTTCTCAATAAATAATAAAAAGAGTAGAGTCTAGACTGCTTTGTTTGCATTGTTTTCTGCCTTATTAATACATGATGACAGATGTTGTGCACTTGCCAGCTGGTTCCTGATTGCACCACACTTCCAGTGACACCATGTGTTTGCCCTCTAAAAGGATCCGTACTTCACAGTCTTACCCACAGCTATCCATGGCACTCCTTCTTAAGGGGGGAGGGTATAAATAGACAACCTGTGGGGACATTCCTACTGCTCTCCACCATAAGCAGGAAGTTGTCACCATGCTGATAACCATTCTGCTCACACAGCTGTTGTGTCTTATGGTATGATGTCAAATAATTCAATGTATCATTTCAATTAGTTTTAGGTGTAATATTTGTACTGTAAGCTTTACATTAATTTGCATTGTAAAAATGACAATATGCATGTGAAGTTTACCAGCATAAGAAACTAATAGCTGACTTTGTCAATATAGAGATTAGATTGAAGATGTTTCCCCTTTGGTCTCTTTTATTTAGGTCATGAGAAAAGACACACTAAGATTGGGTTCAACACTATAACTTTGCCTCCTTTGGAGAAAAAAACGTGGCATAGTGTTGTGTTTGTGCTCTACAGAAGAACTACACCTGCCTCCTTAGAGACAAACATGACAGTCTTCTCGAGCTATGACAGACTGGAGGATGCAGGAAAGGGTTTGGGGGTGAATATTGGTGTAGGAAGGGGTTATAATTAAAACTAAAAATACATATTTGTTAGTACAGAACTCAACCCTTGCACACACTCGGGGGCCTGAGAATGGATTGTGGTTGCTAATATCTAAAAAAAATGTGCCCATCGTTTCTTCCCGCTACCTGCTCTATCTGAAGGTCTAATTGACAAAGTATATTCAGATGATATTCAGGTGTTTGCTCTTGTTTTGCATCTGAATGTGGAGAGAAGATATTTACACCTTTACTCTAGAGCTGTGCTCTCTTGCTGATGGAACACAACTCTCCCACATAAAGTTTCCCCTCCTCTCCTTATGAGGACAGACTCAAAACATTGAATATAAGTTTCACCCTTTAAATCAAAGCTTCCTCCTCGAATGAATCAAGCAAGGATAGCTCAAAGAAAGAAAAAAAAACACCCACAACCCCATCATGCCTAACAGCTCCCACCTCTCCATGTGGATGAAGTGTGGACCTATACTGACAGCGTCGCACTGATTCAAGCGATGGTTGTATTAACAAAAATAATTTCAAAGTTACATTTACAGAGTTAGAGAGAATTTATTTTAAGTCATATAGCACTACCACTGACCCACAGCCGCCAATACAAACACAATGATTAGGCCCTGATCACTGTGAAATTTCCACATAACATATATTATGAAAACCGCAGCACAGCCGGTAATTTTTCCACTCTAAGTGCGTGTAGCTATTTAAGCCGGTGTTTGGGAATTAAATGCTTTCTTCAATGAGGTCAATTTGCTAAGAAAGGGACCAATTTTTACGCGAATGACTGCATAATGGCTCATATGCACAAAAAGTACCTGCGAAAGTTTGCTCTGCAGCACAGTCATGGGTGCATTTATCCTTTTGGGTTTGTTTTTTGAACTAGACTGTGTATTTTTGACTTTTTGCACAGGTTTATTGGGCGAAAAGCTAAGTAATCCTTTTGTAAATCAGGACGTCACTACTGGGTCTCATGAGCGACATTTTTTTCAAGTTATTTAAGAATATTAATCTCATCAGTATCTAAGTGCAAATACTTTTTCTAAAGTTTTCTAGATACTATTTCTCTTTTTGACCCTTTTGTACTTTATGCACACCTGTTAAGTTCCCTCTTTATCCCAGGGGATTGGAACAACATTGATCTGCAGGCTCCCGTTTTGTTTTAAATCCCCAACAGTCAAAATGATTCAAAATAACAGTAAATGCTGTGAGCATGTGTTGTGTCACCTGTTGTTCAGTATGAGATCACTCAGGATAACATAAGGAGTTAATGACACTGGACACAAGAGTGCTCACTATGACATGACTTTTGGTTTCGCTGAAGAAAAGCTTTCTTTTCACTTTTGTAAAATCTTGTCTTCCAAAGGTTCTGGGAACCCAGGGGTCCTTAAGAGGATTAGCCACAAAACAGTCGGAGGATGAGGCAATTCATTTCACTATGAATCCAAACATAATGTAAAACAACAAAACAATGTATGACCAATTTGGTTATGGGCTTAATACACTTTCAGTCATAACACATCCAAATTATATCAGATGAGGGCTCTGGCTCTTATTTGGGGGTTCCCTGGTCTAATTTGTTAAGGGGTATTGGGGTTTATCAAATTCTAGAACAGCCTTTTTATGGAACCCTGATTAACAAGTATGACTTCAAGGTAGCAATTTCATTATAAAACAATCATATAAATAATAATACAAAATCTATTAATACACGCTGTGATAATACATGCCATTCTTATCATCCATACAGTATAGTGTCATTTTAACTGATTTTTTTTAAGGGCTTATTATAGTAGTCAAAGACAGGTCTGTTCTGTTCAGGGATAGGAAAGATGACTAATGGGGCATGACAGAGAAGGGGCACAAGAGGAAAATCGACCTGGACAGCTTGCGCCGCTTGACCAACTCCCTGTGCTTATATGAAAGTCCACAACAAGTGTAAGACGTGCAATCAAGTCTCCACATCTCATCTCATTTCGGAATATGAAGGACATCAATATAGATACTCTCTGCTCCAATATTGACAATATTCTGATCCCGGACTATCTTTCCGACCCTGATGAACTGGTAACAGCATTCTCAACTCTCTTGCCCCAGTGAAAACACGGTCTGTTTCCTTCTCCTCAACTGCCCCCTGGTATACCCCTGAGCTCCGGACAATGAAAGCTAAAAATCGACAACTTGAGCGACTCTATAAAAAAACTGGTCACTCTATCCATAAAGAAATGCACAAAACCCATATACAACACTACAAGGACTCAATTGCTCAAACCAAATCTAACTATTACTCTGGCTTAATCATCTCCAGTGAAGGAAACACCAAAACACTGTTCTCACTGCTAAATAAAATTCTCCAGCCACCAAACTCCCTACCCCCCCCACCTGTACTCAACACTCGACTCGACACCTGTAAATCCCAAATGCTGTTTTATAACAAGAAAATCCACAATATTCACCAGCACTTACGTCCAAACCCACTGCTTCTCTCCTCACCTGAACCTCTCCCGCACTGTCAGCCCTTTTCCTGTTTTCAATTCCCTGATGCCTCCGAAATCTCTGACCTCATCCAAAAATCCAAGCCCTCCACATCTCAGCTTGATCCCCTGCCCACAACCTTGGTCAGATCTTGCCTCTCCTCTCTGCTTCCCCTCATATCTGCCATCATTCACGCCTCCCTCACCACTGGAATTGTTCCTTCACTATTCTAACTGCAGCTGTCACTCCTATACTGAAAAAAACCTGGTTCAGATCCTAACAACTTCAATAACCTCCGCCCCATTTCTAACTTACCTTTCATCTCCAAAATTCTGGAAAAAATAGTCGCCACCCAGCTACACTCACACTTAACTCATAATAGCCTCTATGAGCCCTTCCAGTCCGGTTTCCGCCCCCGACACAGTACAGAAACTGCTCTGCTATTAAAAATCACTAACGATCTCCTCATTGCTTCTGACTCTGGCTTACTTTCCATCCTCATCCTTCTTGACCTGAGTGTGGCCTTTGGTACCATCTCACTCCCCATCCTCCTCAGTAGACTCTCCTCCATTGGCATCACTCACACCCCCCTTGCCTGGTTCAACTCTTATCTCTCAGGCCACACTCAGTTCATACAGCTCAAATCCAAGCCCTCCCCAGTCACTACAGGTGTTTTCCGTAAATTGAATATACTTTTCCACTGCTCCGTGGATGAAACCCAGCTCTACCTTTCCAGTAAACCAAACTCCACACTCCCACCCTCCTCCCTCACCTCCTGTTTATCTGAAATAAAATCCTGGTTCACCTCAAACTTCCTTAAATTAAACACTGATAAAACCGAGATCCTTCTAATCTGCACTAAATCCATATTATCCAAAGTTGGCAGTTTCTCCCCTTGCCCTCAGGTTAAGAGTCTGGGTGTCTGGGAGTTTTCAAACTCCTCCTGTACACCTTCAAGGCCATCCAGAACCTTGCTCCTCCATATCTGTCTGACCTCCTTCACATCGCCACTTCAGCCCGCTCCCTCAGATCCTCCTCCTCCATCCACCTCACTGTGCCCTCTGCACGCCTCAGCACCATGGGGGGCAGAGCTTTCAGCCGCTCTGCTCCCCAGCTCTGGAACTCTTTGCCACCTGACATACGTCACATTGACTCTCTCCCCATCTTCAAATCCAGTCTCAAAACCCACCTGTTCTTTAACATTATAACTGTAATTACACTGTCCTATATTTCATTTCTTTTATTGTATGCTGATTTTATGTATTGTCGTTTTAAATGTTGACTGTTGTACAGTGTCCTTGTGTGTCCAGAAAGGCGCTTATAAATAAAATGTATTATTATTATTATTATTAAAATATTAGAATAAATGTATTTAAATTGTTCAATGAAAGGCAGCTGTAAACTGTAAACAGGTGAGTCTTCAACCTCCATTTAAAAGAGCTGAAAGTTTCAGCTGACCTGCAGTTTTCTGGGAATTTGTTCCAGATATAAAGAGCATAGAAACTGAACGCTGCTTCTCCGTGTTTGGTTCTGACTCTGGGGACAGAGAGCAGCCCTGTCCCAGACGACCGGAGCGGCCTGGACTATATAGTAGGGAGTTATATCTAGCGGACTATATACTGCACTCATTCAGCACGATACATTTCAGACACTCCTCGGCTCACTCACTGGCCGCAGGAAGTGACGTCATTGCTGACGCACAACTAAAACATGCAGCATAACTCCGGCCGACTATCAATAATGATAGTAAATAACAAATTAGGATAAAATATGAAATTATTAAGAAATGTTTTAACATATGTTTCGCACCAAATCTTATTTTTGTGCTTACAGACTCTGGTGTCATCATCATCATTAGGACAAACTAACATTACCTCCACTGACAATCCTTTACTCTTTATGAAAGCAGCTTGTAGTTTAGGAAAAACGCCCTATATATTGACATTTTTGTGTTTCTGTGTTCTTGCTGGTAGCTCCTGTCGTCTGTCTGAGAGCAGTCCAGTCAGAAGCCACTCTGCACACGCAAAAAGCTTTGAACCGCAATGCATGATGGTAGCCTATATATTGCTTGGATAGTGACCACCGTTTTTTCACTACTCTTCATAATGCATTGGGTTACACAATGAGTAGACTATATAAGGTATGATTATGCTCACTCAGAATTCAGACACCACTACAAAATGCTTGTAAAACGAGCATATTCTCTCGAGATAACAAGATACACTATATGGATGCATATGTGCGTACAGGGCTTCTGACTGTTGGGTAACATCTCTAGTTATAATTTACTGTTTTATCTGGTAGTTCAGCATAGATCAAGGAAATTTTCACATTATTATTCTATGTCTTCTTTCCTGTCAGTATGTGTAAATATATCTGAGCTTAATGGGGTTACGTCTTGTCCTTGTCACATTACCTCACTTAACTGTATGTCACCACCTCTTCTCCATGCACTTAGCAATAAAGAGTTTAGAAAAAATCCTCTGCCAATCTCCCCTTTCTACACATTTTCATTTCAAGCTCCTCTCATTAATCATACATTAGCCAGATATTGCTGTGTGTTGGTCCATGCACAATCTTGTGACTTCTCTAATGTAGTGTGATGGATTCATGTCTGACCTGGAATAGAAGCTCCAGAAAACAGGGGTTGCAATAATAATCAGGGTGTTCCCTCAATCATCATCCCTTTAATTAATGACCGAGTTAATCCAATTAAGCCTTCAAAGCTGATTCATAGCAATGTAATAAATCGTTCATTACAGGTTACATTTGATGTAAGAAAGAAAGGTGGGGGGGATTTCAGTTGTAGTACGTTGACAGTCATGTTTAATTCATGGATCGCTCACTGTTTGATTTCATACAAGATGTAACACAGTTTGTTCTGTATTTTCTGATGAGCGCTTCTGCATGTGTGAAATACATATTGATGTCAAGATGTATTGTGTATAGTGGCGGTAGTCAGATTAGAACCTTGATTAAATCTATAACGGCCCGGCAGTAGTACAGCGTAATGAAATCCAATATGCAGGCTGAGAAAGGGCTGCATGCAGACAAGCAACAGTTAAAAAGACAAATGTCCTGAGGTCCAGCATTGATAACTCCTTCGTCTTTGTTTCCTTAAGTGAAAAAAAAAAAAAAAAAAAAGTCAACGGAGATAGGATGGTGAAATAAGAGAGGCCAAGAGGTTGTGCATGCAATAAATATGCACCTTTCTTCTGTCCATGTTAATCAGACTGGAGAGTAATCTCGCTGCTTCTTCCCACCCAGTGGCTCTGTGAGAGTTGTGTCCTAAGTGGTTCTGTGAAACTGAGCCTAGGGCACTTCTATACATGTCCAGAGGTAATCATGTTCTCTTCTTGTCCTTACAGCTGTGCACAAAGAAAGTACAAACTGCATGAAAAAAGAAAAACACTTGATGTTAACTTTTTTTCCCAGTTTGTCCACTCTGAAGTGATTAACCATGTGTAATAATTCTGCCTTGCTTTCCTCCTTATTTCTACCTGTTCAGTACACGTGGGCGCAGGGTGGGCTGCTTGGCTTCATTTCTCCGACGTTAATAAGTGTCAGCACAGGAGGAACTGGTTAGTATTACCTGCTCTCCCGCAGTTCAATAGTGCTGCGACCCTGACAGATAATAAAGAGCTGCACCATGGGGGATGCAGCCAAGTAATGTTTCACGGAAGCAATGTTCTAGTCATTCTGCTGTCCTCCTTTTTATTATTCACTCTGCTGTATCCACCACTCACACACCCTGCACAGGAGAACATCACCTGTCGGGCAGAGAATCTGCATGTGCTATCACACTGAGTAGACTTTAAAGAAGGATCACTGACTCTGCCCCTTCAGGACAATACAAAAAAAAGAACCACAAAACACAAGAATAGACTGTACAGCTGTTATTGAATGAAAAAAGAAACCTATTCAGAAGTCAGAAATCTTACAAATCATATCATCTAACATATCTTTTTCAACCAGCCAACGTCATTTTTTTTAACCAATTTCTTGTTAATGCACCCAAAGGTGCTGCTTGTTGTCTCTGGAAGTGTGTACAGTAGACTTTCTGCAGAAAAGATATATGCAAAAGTGTTATTTTCATTTAATATTAGAATTATACATAAAGTTGAGTCCCAGATTTTCATTGAATAAATTAAACCTGAAAATGATGAGGCAGGTATAATCTTGTGTATGAATGCAAAGACTTTTTTTTAGAGTATGGTTCTACTGTATGGTAGGCAGTCTGAATAAAAAGTTTACTAAAAGAGAGTGAGGGCAAATGAGGGCCAACCTGAGGACAAGTATATGGGCATCAAAGTAGTGTTAAGGAAGTGAGACAGGTGATGTTTACTTTAAAGTGATTTTCCGTTTTGAAATGTCTTTTAAGGTTAAATTTAGCTTAATTCACACAGGAACAACAGCATTAGATGTTTGAGGAAGAGGAAGGAACTGTTACATAAATGAAAGAGCACTCACAAGTTACTATTATTAAATGCATAGTTTTAAATAGCTGTCCTTTTAACATGATATAAGTGGCCAAGATGGTAGTCTACAGATCCATGTGTTAAGGTCATCTAACTGACCACATGATTCTGTGAGCGCTTTTTAACAGCCCAGGGTGTGGGATTGCGTATTGTATGACCTGAGTGTGTGCCAAGTTATGACATCATCTGTTAAGTTTCTATTATTTCCTTCCTGAAACATTTCATCAGTCTCCTGAGAAAGTGGGTGGTTTTAATGATGGAAAACAATATTCAACAACACAAAAAAAAACATTAAAAATCTATTCAAAATATAAGCCCAGCTGTGCCCAGATATTATTTAAACTTTCCCTTTAAAAAAAGATCAGGTTTCAGGTCCATTTTAATTCTATTAGCAGCAGGAGAACAAGTGCTGACTTAAAGTATCTTAATCCATACAATACATAAATCTGCTGACAGGCTGTGTCAGAAAGAAGATTATGGGTCTGACCAGCGATAATAATACCAATTATATTCAACACACACACACACACACACACACACACACACACACACACACACACACACACACACACACACACACACACACACACACACACACACACACACAAACACAAATTAGAGGTTGTGTTAATATTAGCTGCTACAGGAAGACATTTTTTAGATTGAAGGTTTGCCAGGTTTAAGAGCCCATCTCTCTCCCGGGCTCTGAGCATATTTGTGTTAGTGTGAGTGTGTTTGTCAATTAAGCCTATATAAAAAAAAAAGTTAAGCTTTACCATAATACTGTTCTGGTGTAAGAAACATGCATTACTTTCAGTGTATCGACCGCAATATTAACTCAAACTCGCATCGCCGAAGAAACAAAATAAAACAAGATGCCAGTAATTCTTGTTCAGATGATCCGTCTTTGTTTCTGGGATTATGTTTGTCATTAATCTTCCGTGAGAAAATTAAAGAGAGACTTGGATGTTAAGACCTTAATTCTCAAAACAGATTATTTTTTGGGTTGGTTGTTTATAAGCCCCTCTCTGATGACACACGTTTTTCCCCAAAAAAAATCTGGTTCCTCAGCCAACAATAATAGCTTAATAATCATATTAAGACTGCTCAAGTTCTTACTGTATACCAGTAGTAAAATTCATATAGAAGGTTAACAGAGAAAATAATTGGTCATAGTGGACCTTCATACTGCAATCTGTCAGATTTCAAGACTCAGTCATCATTTCCAAAACCCTGAGTTTGTGGAATAATAAAAAAAAAAGTTCATGTAACTAAAATACTCATGTCTCATTCAAAACTCTGTCATCAGTGACGCGCTTTGAGTGTGGGACAGTGCACGGAAGGGATAGAGAACAAGCAGGGCGACAGGGAGGCATGATTGGTTCATCAAATTGGTACCTCCTGGCATATATTGGTCGAAGTTTGTACATGCTTACAGAACAACTACTATAGATGACGGATTTTCTTTGTTCATTTTTCAGAGCACATTAATTATTCATTTCTGTAGTCTTGGTTGAAATTGTGTTTAGGACCTAAAGATAATTTCAACCAAAATCTTAAAATGTGTATCTTGAGGAAATTACCAACCCTGCCTTTAATGATTGGATCAAGAAATAGCATTCTGAAAATGCACAGAACACCAATCTTTTCTGTAAGATTGTAAGAAGGTTCTACCTGAAGGTGTGTAGCAGAGAGGACTTTCTCTATTGCAATCCTGGTTACCTCTATAATGGGACTATTTTAGGTATAAAGCTTGGCTAGCCTATACAATTACACTGACAAAACCATCTCAAGCCATTGTATGGCTCTGTGTCATCATCACACTGTGAATTGCTCCAAGGGAGAGAAGAATACAGTATCTGATTGCTAAAGTCGGTGATTCTATATGGCTTTTAACTTTAGTGGAGGAAGCTGCACACACATCAATCTCTTGGTCACTTCTGGCTGCATCCTTGACTCATGTTGCAAGGCCGCAGCTGTCAGTTCCAGTAGGTCTCCACTGAGGCTGCGATTTTGAGCATGGCATCTGTGAAACCAGTACTTTCCCAGGGTCCCCAGAGTGTGAAGTGGTCTCTTGAGGTTCCTTCCCCAGGGAAGGGACTACCGGTTGGGGTTTTGCGACTAGCATAACAATGACTTCTTGTGCCTTTGGGGCAACTGAGATAAAAAGGAAAATATCTTTGAAGTGAAAATTTGTGAAATGATCATCCATCTGGACGAGTTCAAACATTTTTTACAGGATGAGATGTAGGTCCAGAAACCATTTTTTCCCAGGTATTCTTCAATACCAAGAAATACCTGTACAACCTACAATCACAGCATTTTTGTGGAAAAGTTCCTGAGTCTCAGGGGAGGGATAGGCACAATATTTTCTCACTCACAAATTGTCAAAGCAACTCGGCCAGTGGCCCATTGTGTCAAATTACGATTCTCCAGGAAGACCTTCATTTCTGGACACTTTCCTCTTGCTATTTATTCTATGTGATGCTGAAGTCTGGTTACCTGGTTTAAAAGCGAGATAGCCTGCTTGGGGTGTTGATATTGGGTAATACTTAGGTCAAATAAATCTAAGAAGACTGAGCAGTGGGAACAGTGTGGGATTAGGTATCTTTGCCAAGGACACATTGACATGTGGCTGCAGGAGCTGGGGATCAAATCTCTGACCTTTTGGTTGAGAGACGACTGACTCTACCATTGAGCCAAACATCCGCCCACATTGTGTGTTTACTTACTGTGTGAAACCAGAAGTAAATGTCATCTTTTAAGTAGTTTTTGAGTAGTTTTGAGTCACGCAATATATGCTAGTAACGTTATTTACTTACTATACTTACATCCTGAAGTACATTTCCTTTTGGTGAGTAACCCTAACTAAAATGCCAAAAGTTATGTTTTAATGACTGATGTCTGAAAATCCTAAAAAGTTAACGTTTTTGCAAGCTTTACTTTGAAAAATGTGACTAGATGTTTCTTTTGTATTGTTGCAAACTTTACCAAATTTTTTTTTTTCAGTCTATCCAGATGTTATATATGTATGAAAAGTAACTTAGCAGAGTCCTGCATTTGCTAAACTGACACTAGTGTGATATGTAAATACCAGATTCTGAAGCTGAGGGACCAAAGGCTAAGCTCCTGCTTTTGGCCAGATTGGGCTGAGAACCAAGAGGCTACCTTCATTTAAAAATGAAGCCAATGTGGAAGTACAAATAGCTGCAGTTCCTGGAGTGTCCACTGAAGGCTTTCAAAGCCAAAAAAATCAATGTTAAAATGTACATTTTGAAGCAAAAATACATATTTACAGCCTGGTATAAAAAATGTTTTTGTTCTGAATAGCTCATCTTTATTGGTTCATACTGTATGGGGGTACATCTCTTTATAACTCATCTGTTATCATTATATTAAAGTTATCACCTATGTATAGAAAGTCCCTTGTGGAAACTACTGACAGGCCATGCACATTGCGTGTTGTTGAGCGCTTTGAGTGACTGATATACTGCAGCGCAGTAACCGCCAACTCTCAGCACACGGTATTGTATTTTCACTCTAACTGCGCGTGGTTGTTGCGCCATATACAGGGAGCAGTTTTTTCACAAATGACTGCATAGGCTAATGACAAATATCCTTGGACTGTTAAAGGGAATGGGATGCCAATCAGAAATAAACATCATCATTATAGGTCAGGACAGTAGAAGCAAGAAGAAGAAAAATGCAGAATCCACAAACATTTAAAAATTAAAAAGCTAGAGAAAATGAAATCCTTGATGAAGTAAGTAACCTAGAAAACAACAATGAACAGTTTCCATGTTTAAATCTACAATGAAGGATTGGATGGATTAGAGGCATCGGAATGTGCTGACTTGCAACTACATAAATAATAAGGACTACAACTGAAAAGCATCTAGTGACTCATCCCATGGTAATTATATAATGATGGTTTCAGCTGGCTCTTGGCTTATTGTAGATAACAAGGTATTAGAGATGATGAAAGGCTCAAGAGATTGTAAGAATTCAGGCCAACAAATTGACAGTCCACATCCAACTGCCTTGGTTGAGATGATCCACTAATTGGGTGCTAATGTAAAGAACTGGAGGGGGGGGCGGTAAGAATTAAACATTAAATGATTACCATATATGTAGCTTTTCAGTGTAACTACTTGTAATTTCAAGACTTCTAAAATCTCAAACACTATGAGTCTCTATTAAAAAAAGGCACAAGAGGGCTGCTGTGGCTCAGTGGTAGAGCCAGTCATCTCTCACCTGGAAGGTCAGGGGTTCGATCCCCAGCTCCTGCAGCCAAATACTTGATGTGTACTTGGGCAAGACACTTAACCCCACGTTTCTCATGTTGCTTCGTCAGCAGTTGTGTGAATGTGTATGAATGGGATTATTTACTTCTAACGGTCACTTTACATAGCAGCCTCTGCCATCAGTGTGTGAATGGGAGGTGTGACGAGCAGTGTAAAAGTGCTTTGAGTTGTCAGAAGACTAGAGAATGGCTATACAAGCTCAAGTCTATTTACCATTTACCATTACCTGTGCTCTTGCATAATCAAGTATTTAAGGTACATTTGTAACACGAAAGGTTTGATTAGCTCCCATTGGCTCACTGGTTAAAATATTTTTTTTCATCATCCCATGACTTCATTAATAACGGATCTTAAACTGTTTCCTGATTAATTTTTCATGGGAACACACTTCAGATGAATGTGCTCAGCCTTGAGATTTCCAAATAGTCCATTTCCCCCTTTGATTCCTCTGTTAAATTAACATTAATCGAATCATCAGAGTGCAAGTAAACAAACTTCACAGCATCTCCCTGCTGCTCAAGATGACTCAGTGCAATTCCGGTTTTTCTCCTGTTAATCCACTAGAGTCTGGATTGAAGCTGAACAACATTATTTATAATCTTACACTGATAATAAGCACAGACCAGCTATCAACTATGTTTCTCATTCTACCATCCAATTTAAATTAAAAAATACTCAATACTCCCATACTCTTTCCATTTAGAAGAATGTTTGTGAGACTGTGTGTGTGTGTGTGTGTGTGTGTGTGTGTGTGTGTGTGTGTGTTTGTGTGTGTGTGTGTGTGCGTGCGTGCGTGCGTGTGTGTGTGTGTGTTTGTGAGGAAGGCCATATTAGAATTCTATCAATCAAGCAAGAAATTACTTTGTATGGAGTAAAGAACATTAATATTTACACATGATTACAGGATGTTCTGGTTATTGCTAACATGTAAACAGCTTTTCTCCCATTTTTCCTTAAAATAAAACAGTTTTTTTATGTGCAATGCAACACATTTTTATTATTATTATATTTTTTAAGATTTATTTTGGGGCTTTTTGTGCCTTGATTGTAGAGATAGGACAGCGGATAGTCAGAAATTAAGGAGATGGAGAGTGGGGGAATGACATGCGGGAAAGGAGCCATAGGTCGGATTCGAACCCGGGGCGTCTGCTTGGAGGACTACAGCCTCTGTACATGGCACACTAACCACTATGCTACCTGCGCCCCAATGCAATTTTTTATTTTTTTTTCAAAAATATTTGTATTGTACTTTTAACTTTTAAACACACATACAGACAATTCAAACAGTACAACAGAACAAACAATACACATTGGCCACAAATGACATTTCTCATCTATATCTCAGACACATGGCGCACCCCATACATTATAGACAAAATAGTTATGCCTGTAACCACAAAGTATGGCACGAAGACAGCCATGGCATCCAAGCTTGTGCAGGAAACAGTGTATAATAACCACAGTTGACAGTGAGGCAGCACCTCTTTTTTCTTTTACATTGAAAAATTTTCAATGCAACAATTTTTAATAAATACTCAACAGATCTGGTGTGTGCTTGATCATTGTAGGGTAATTTTAAAATGCTTTCATGCAAGATTATTGTTTCAGCATAATCTGACTGTTTAGGAAGGGTAACGGTTCAAAGAGACTTTTGCAATACGAAAAGCACCAAATCAAAAATACTCTATTTATGACTAGTGGCAGTCTCTAAAAAGACAAACTAGCAACATTATTCAAAACATAATTTTTATAAAACCATTTCAGTAGACAGAAGAACATAGCAAAACAAAGTTCATTGACACATCCTGACAGTGTTTGTGTACTGTGTTTGAACTCTGTGCACATGTTTTTTTTGTTTTAGCTGACTCCTCTCTCTAAGTGACTTTATGTGTATGACAGACTTTGGGGTTCAACTTTCAACAATATGACAAATAAAAGGGAATTATTTATCTTTGCACTCGAGTACAGCAGTTTCAACAAACACTTCTTAAGAAGGATGGTTTTAGTTTAAGAGGCCACCAGCTCCCCAATTGATCCCACAGTCAACAGTAAATGACTTCTTGATGTGGTTTGTGGACAGACCTTGTGCATGTACAACGCCAACGGCCCCTTTCCTTTTTGCCACAGTGTTTGATGTATGACTGGGAAATTAGGCTCTATATAATTTTACTCAGTCAAGTCCTTCTTCCAAGAACCATGCTGGAAACCAATATGTTTGATGTAAAGCCACAAGTTTCCTTCAGGCTCTCATGGCAGTGGGACTTGGTAAAGCTTCCGTGAGAGCTCCTCATTTTCCCCCTCCAACCTAATGGTGTGTTTCTACATGAATCACTTATCCCTAAGCTTCTACCTTCTCTTATTTTCGAAGATAATTTTGTTGCTTTGCATTTGTTGGACAGGAAACGTGACGATTGACAGGAAATCTGGGAAAGATGGGAAGTGATGACATGCTGCAAAGTGCGGAAGACCAGATAAGTACTGTAATATTCAGTGCATAAGATAATACCTGCTTTCATCTAAAACCTAGGCTTCTACCTAGGCGACAAATAAACCAATATAAAATGCTTAGAAATGGTAAATGGTAAATGGACTTGAGCTTGTATAGCGCTTTTCTAGTCTTCTGACTACTCAAAGCGCTTTAACACCGCATGTCACACCTACCCATTCATACACTGATGGCAGCGGTTGCTATGTAAAGTGACCATCAGAAGTAACTAAACCAATCCATTCGCATTCATACGAAGCAGCGGGAGCAATTCGGGGTAAAGTGTCTTGGATATGTTGCTGCAGAAGCTGGGGATCGAACCCTCAACCTTCCAGTTGAGAGACGACGACGCTACCAACTGTGCCACAGCCGAAATGCATCTTCTTTGAATTTACCAGTAAGTGCAGCAGCAAGCATCACCCATTGCAAGCAACCTGACGTCTATTAAAGTTTGTCTCCATGCATTGTTTATTGGAAGTTGAAGCTAATACACTGCACAATACATGCTAGGATACATGGCGACACTGACCAGCGCTAATTCTTGACAGATTTTTTTACCTAAGGTCATACTCTTTTTTTTTTGTATTAATTGATATACTTTATTAAACCCGAGGGAAAAATCTATTATTGAGAGACATGCTACTCACACACATAGGCCAAAAAATATAGAAACGCAAAAAGAGGACGTGGACATAAATGAAGAGAGCTGTCAGAACGAGGGGGCTGCACACAGGGGCTGCTCCTGAGATGTTGGGGGTTTGGACCAGACCAGTTTCAATACTTTGGTCTGTACTGGGACATGAACTGGTAACCCTTCACTACGAACCCAAGTCCCCACAGACTGAGCTACTGTGGCCCCAAATAATCAGGCATGTAAAGAAAACTGTGCTGTACTGTTAAGTATATAAACCATGTGGAGTGCTGGTTTTATTGAATAGAAACCTCATTTAAAGTCAACAAGAGACCAGCAGAGGTGGGTTAGATAAATAGGGACCACCTGTATAAAGAAAATCAGTCGCTGGCTGTGAGTTCGTACTTCACAACTATAAATGTTACTGTAGGCTCTGAGCTCGACTACCATACTGGAAGCTAGCAGGATCGCAAACTCCACATGGTGAATGTTCTACAAAGAGTTACACGGCTCCACCAAAACTGCATGTTATGGAATTTTCTGACTGCATTGGAAATCATCATACAGGAAGAGAGTTTAAACCTTTTACCTCTGGGAGATCCTATGAACAGACTGCATTTTATATTCTGGTGCAATTTATATTCCAGATTTTACGGTAGGCTACTTGTGCCAAGGAAGTTATGTTTTTGGGGATGTTTGTCAGTTGACCTAAAGAAAAACAATAACACAACTTGACTACTAATATTACTGCTACTTGAAAAACTACCGGTGGAAGGGTGAAGCATGAGGTAAAGGAGGACCACCTGTAAAAAGGAAAGAAGTGAGTGGATTGCAGAGGTAAAAAAGCACTAATAGCTAATCCGACTCACAAACAGGCAATGATTTTTACAAAGTGGTGAATCTGACATTCTTTTGGTGCTGTTAGGGTTACCGTAAAACTAATGGCCCATGCAAGAGACTTGCCTGAAGATTCCACAGCATCTGTGTACTCAGCATTCTGTCTCTGCTGTGGTTTTGCTTCGTCACAGGCGCTCTTACCCACTGGGTCCGTTTCTGAAGCGTAAGGACAGTGGAGCTGGCTATGATCAGCTGGTTTCGCAGGTAAACAAAATTTAAGGAGAGCTATAAGATCACACATGAATTATGAGAAATAGTTCTAACAACGGGTTCATTTGCCTTTCTGAAGTCGATTTGTTGTTCATTTGTACCTGTTTTGACGTAATATTGGTAAAGTGATTGGAAATACGTTTGAGAGTCTGTAAATTGTGTTTATTTTTCTGTTTTATTTTGAAATTGACCGTATGCTCTATGCCTTCCCTAGTCTGACTTCCTGACTGGGTCGCTGTGCTGTGTTCAGCTTGATGCGGGCTTGTAGTGCCCTCCGTCAAAAATAGACTTGGTGAGCATTTGGAGCAGAGCAAACTGGCGGTTCTGGCATGGGCCTACGATAGACCACAGCATGGGCAGTAGAAACACAAGCACTGACCAAAGAGGATGGGATGAGCTCTTGAGTGTGCAGCGCTGAAGTAACGTGGCGCACAAACCCTGTGGAATTTGAATGTAAGTGAAAGGATATAGCATGGGCCATTAAAGAAACCGATTCATTTCTAGAAGGACGTCACACCTGGTTCACAAACAAACACTATTAATGGGTCTGACTCACCAACAGTAACACTGCTGACTGTCTAACACAAATGCCTTAAAAATATCAGAACATGTTACTGGGAAAAATTCTTCATTCGTGAACATACTGTTTTCTTCTTTGTTTTCTTGTCTGATAAGTGGCTGCGATTTTCTTGTTATTTCAGCCCAAACATTTTATATTTGTAGTCTACATGATAATGGCAATGTTATGCTTTGCAAATGTTAAAGTTTACTTTTCAAATTTGGGGTACAAAATAAATATGCATATGGGTCGATGAAGCGTCAGCTGCATAGCATTATGACAAACACGCTTGTATATCATTTCATTGTGCTTGTAAATTGGACATGGATTTACATTTCTGCATTATTTGCTGTACATTCGGCCTATTAAATGTGGTCCTATTTGTTCCTGTTCTTTGGGCATCCTCTTCTGCTACAGTCGTTTGAAATAGACCTTGTAGAAATCAGACCAGAAGCCTTTATTCTTCTGTAGCTATTCACCTCTCTGACAGTCCTATTGTTTATTTTATTTCCAACCATAATTCAATTTTTTATCAGTGTCAGTCCTCGCAAAGCATTCATTGTCAATAATTACAGCTGCTTCAATAATGAAACCTCCTGCACACAGTGCTGTTACTGCGCCTCATGTTGCTCTCAGTGCTAGCTCATGTGGTTTATAATACAAACAAAATCAGTGGTGAAGGATTTGTGCAAATAAGTAAAAATTTGCAGTCATGTTTTGCATAAAAAAAATGCATTTATTAGGTGTAGGACATGCAATTTTGCAGGACATGCGCAGATGGTTGGTTTAGTTGCAGGGGGAATTTGGTGGATTCTATGAACTGCAAGAAATATAAACCATTCAAAGATTTAAGGATGGAAAGTTCCACAGGTAGAAATGAATGAAATTCGGCAGCATCATGGTTGACTTACTGAAGGTATTTGTGGAGAAAGGGACGATGTGAAGGGACCTCTCTCTCACTCCGAGGATGGATACACAGGAGGTCGGGTGTTTGGGTCATTTCCCCTGCTTGCTTCAGGTCTGGAGAGATTTCTATGTTATTGACCAGGGTGGCGGCTGGCAGACGTTTGGCAATCAGACTCTATACTTAAGGCTGCAGTTGAGGGCACAAAGAGAAATATTTCCAACAGTTCAAGAAAGATTCCCTCTGTTGATCTGTGTTTTTTAAGGACTGATTTAAATTATGTCTTCTGTTAAAATTATGAGCAAGACATATTAGAATTGATTTGTATGGATGAAGCCTTTTTCAATGTTAGCTGTATGAAACTGAAATTTCTGCCACATTTGATCATGTTGTTAACCAACTGTCTTTCGCACTGTAGCACGATACTTTTCAAATGTGCACAGATTATATTTTCAGTCAATTACATTTGCTTGCAGCACCGTGCAATACACCATAATATTTCATGTTGTACACTCATTACTTTCAAGTTGGCTGAATCTATGGTGGCATAGTAGAAAATGTGAAAAGCAAAAAATATTATCAGCATATAAAGGTTTATTGAAGTCAAAATTGAAATTGAAGGAGTATTAATTCCTTTTAGTAAAAGACTTACCCGTTCAGAGGGGGCCATTATTTACAGCAGAATAAAGCATATTAAAAACATTTTCCTCTTCATTACTTCTTCTGTAGCCTGGCTGAAGTATATAAATGGGCTCAGCTTACTTTCTCTTGACTTGTGTTGTTGGGCATTTCAATGTATCACAGCCCGCATTTACGAAACCACTTCTAGTTGAAGGGCTACTTAGAAAGAAGATGGATTATGTTAGAAATACAGTGTGTAGACATTGTTCATTCCTGGGGCAGTGCTGTGTGTGATCAGATCTAATTGTGGAAGAAGCTTTGTGTGTGCTCTTGTAAGTGTCTAAATACTTGTGCAACTATTGTAAATGACTTTATACACAGAAATGACTAATTGAATCCAAAATCAAAGCATTTATGTCATTCTTCATAGGATTAACCACATTCCCTTTATATAATTGCAAAGCAACACTTTGATGCATTTCATCTGTGTTTATTTAAGTTGCCATCCTAAACTTGACTTTTTAAGGACTCAAAAAGAACATGAATTTCTAAAGTCACAATTTAAAGTATTAATACAAGGAAATGATCTACAATGAAACACAAAGAAAGCTACTTGTAGCCTGTTGCCTGCAGCCTGCAGCACAACCCAAAATATTGTTTTTTACATACATCTCACATCTTACAAGGCAATAGCATTTATAACTGGCCAGTACTGGGGCCTGTACTACGAAGCGAGTTCCACATACCCAGGGTATCTTTGGGTTATCTGGCTTCACTAATCCTAACATAAGAGATCATGCTTAACATTCCTACGGAGCTGGTTATCAACCTGATAGGTAAACCCAGAGTTGCCAAGAGCACGTTCACATAAAAGGGCGGAGTTAGCTTCATTTAACCTATCACAATCATCACTGCGTCTGCCGTCAGCAGATCGTCATATCTACAAACTCTGATCAAACTATATTAACAATATAAATACGTTTAAGACAAACAGGCTCCCAAAGACTAAAGTTACACCGCTGCAGGAAAAAATGCAGGAAGGACAAAATGGCATAAAAAAGAAAAATCGGCGAGTATTAACGTGCAAACTGCGGCTTATTATATTTGTTCCATCGTAATTTAACCTTAGAACTGACTATAATAACTCCTGTTTTTTCTCTTTACTGAATGTGTTGCTCTGACTCTTTCATGTGGCGAGTAGAACAGTTTGAGAAGTTATATTTCAGCTGCATCTCTGACGATAACAAACAGAGCGGCATGGAGACACTAAACATTCATATGAAAATACAATACAAAGCAATAAGAAGCTATTCATAATTGTAGCCTTCATCTTAAAAACACAATTAAAATGCTCCAGCACTTTTTCAGTCACTGTTGAAGGATGAAGGATATCAGTGAAAAATAATCATTAACTTAACGGACTATAATGTAAAATCATACGGGACACATGAAGTATCCTCCCTGCTCTCGATCAGCTCCGGGAGCTCCACGATCAAAAGATCTGATTGGTCAGTGGGCGGAGATTTTCACAGGTTGATCTCTTATCTCCAACATAACCTGCTCCGGAGCAGGTTAGGTGTGAAGCGTAAGTTACCGTGGCGATATACCCAGGTAAGAAGTGAACGACCCTCGTAGGACTGAAAACCCAGGGTTAACCCTGAAGTTACCTCGCTAACCCCAAATCCTGCCTCGTAGTACAGGCCCCAGGTGCCACCCCAAAAAAACTAAATTAAATTTAGAATTTTTAGATTGGTGTCATGAAATGTAAGAACACAGAACTGGACCCAATTGCAGTAACCAAAACAATGTAATATTTATTAAACAAAAAGGCAAGACAAAAAATCCACAAAGATCAAAAACAGGGAGCCACGAGGAATCACAAGGAAAAACTCACAGAGGTACGTAGACATCTCACAATTAACAACAATCTGACACAGAAGGGAAGAAACACTGAGACTAAATAGACATGGGGTAATCAAACACAGGTGAGACTAACGACACAGGTGAAGACAATGAGGGGAATCAACACTGCAGGGAAACACAGAGGCAGGAATAAAATACAAGAACACTGAGGACACACTAAATCATGAAACACTGAAGACACACAGAGAACTCAAGAATGTAACACAACACACTAGAACATAGAGAGACACAATAAAAAGAAATGACACCATCACAACAGGAAACACTGAAGACTAAACTAGGAAACATTAACACACAAGGGAAACAAGCAACACTAGGATAGAACAGGAAACTCAGAAAATATACAAAATACAAAACCAAATCATGACAGTTGGCATTGGGGCTGGCCAATCAGAGACCATTTCAGTGGGGTCCATACCAGCTGTGGTCATCAGTCTGGACACCCCCTGATAGGAAATATTGTATCTCAGGTTCCAAATGGTGATGTTGGGTTAAGTTATATTTCTCCTCAGTTAAAATTCTCAAATCTTCATACAAGGCAAATGTGTTCATTATTAATTATTATAGAATGACTAAGGTATGTTACCTCTCTGGAAATCCTTAATCCTTAACCTTCAGGGTGTAACTAATTTGCAACAAAAAAAACCTGACTGTATCCCTTTTTATTTCTTGATACACTTAGTCAGAAGTCTGTGGCCCTTTCCGAATAGCCACAGTATGCAGTGCGGACTTTTCAGAAGGGAGTTTCAGTAGACTGAACCCTCGTGGTCATTCAGTAGGCATTTTTTGGGTCCACCTCAGTATACTGAACATTTCAGTATGGACACAAACTTCCGGGTTTTATGCAGTATGGATCGGATGCATCCTTTCAGGAAATGAATTGTATTTTACCACCCACAATGCTGTGCGAAATAAAACGTAAATTAACATAAAACATCACGTGCGCCTCCAAATCAAAACTAACGAGCATGGATTAATTTAATGAATGTTTAATCTAGAATTAAAGTCCCTACTGAAATCGCTCCTTTTAATTAACAACACAAATGTAACAAATGTCTGCATTATTATTAAACCTTTCCCCCTCTATTTAAATAATGATTTCCATATTTATGTATGCGTCTTTATTGGTTTATTTGACTTTATATACTGTATATTACTGTCTTTTATTTGTACTTTCCTGTATGTGTTACTTTATTATTTAATCTGTTTTTTACTTGATTAACATTGTGATATTGTTTTTGTTTACCTGACTGTATATGTGCATTACTCTTCTTGAATAAAGCTAAACAAAAAAAAATTAAAAAACGAGGGTGGAGGCGGCCGGTTCGGGTAACGCAAATGAAGCCACTTCCATACTGAATGAATCAAACAAAGTAGGAACAAATATCTGCCTACTGTGCGTGTCTACTGAATAGTAGGTACTAACAGTATACAGCACGGATAGTAGGTACTGTCTACTGAATACTGCCTACTGACAGATTGTGTAGGCACTTTGCAATTCGGATGCACCCTGTGACTGCAAGAGATGTCCTTACTTGAACGCCTTCTGTTTGTTTACTCAGATTGACTGTTGGGCATGGAGAGATCAAAGAATTACAAGAAATCAAATAAGTGAGCAAGTGTCCTTATGTTAACTGGAGTTGAAGGGAACCACACACTCCTTTTAGTACTGATCCCCCTTGAGATAAGCTGTAAGATTTGAGGTGGAGTAATGAGCACACATCACAAACATGCTGAGGAGGACTGGGGATGTTTGTGTGCAGCTGATGTTACAGTGACGGCGGCTGACATCCCCTCATGGTTAGACGATAGCAAAATAATGTTGAGCTTTTGGGAAAGGATTTTTTTTGTGCTGCTTGCTGATGTTGTGGAACTGCTGATTGGGATGCAGGATTTATCCAGGAGGATCTGTGCCGGGATGCTGCTCAACACAAATCACTGACTGCTGTCAATTAAATAAAGTGCCTTCATTTAGTGAGAGTGTGTCCGCTCTGCAGTTTTTAGTGCACCACAGTGGACTATCATTTGTAAATGTAACCTCATTCTATTTTACTTAGAAAGCCTCTGTGAAATTGTAATTTTCTGAGGGTTAAAGTGCTGCAAGTAGGAGCAAACATAGTTTTATTCAATTAGACTAAAGTTTAAAAATAATTGAATTATAAGTTATTATTGCAACTTGTTAGAAAAGTGTCTAAGCAACCTTATTGACGCATAAAGCATAATGTAACTGTTGCAATTATTGTTTATCTTTATTATTTAGAAATTAAGAATTAGGTTGTGTTTAAGTTTATTTTGGTAGAATATTTATATGTTTAAGTTAATCATTTCATTAAATATAAGTGACTTTTATTTTGGAGTTCAGTTTGATGTCGCGTTGGACTGCTCTCGCGACATTTGTTTGGCAGCAAGGCAGCGGGTGTCGATCGGCGTCCAGGCGTGGACTGAATTCTCTCTTTATAGCATGCAGCCAACGAGGTACTTTGATTTATGCTGTATGTGTATTTATGTTTGCTTATATTGTTTAATAATTGTTATATTTTATACTGTTTAGTTTTCACGGTGGATTGGAGGGAAACTTTGAATAAACCCGTAGCAAGAAAGCCACTTGTGTCTGCTGTGCTTGGAGGGAATTACACATAATTTTACCCAAAAATTTAAATTGCTGATATGAGCCAACTCCATTTCACTGAGGGGACATGCAGGTTTTCGTGATAATGATATGTTTGAAGCTTAAACTTTATGTAAACTGTTTACACTTTAATATCAAAATTAATAAAAAATGTACTTAATCTTTGTTGTTTATTTGTTGTTCTTGAGTACTTACATCACCTCGAATATTTCCAACAGTTATCAAAGCCAGAAAAATCCTTAATTTTATAGTTGTTACAGGACGTGTCTTGCTGTGGCCGCTGCCATGACAGAGCAGCCATGACAGACACGGCATGTTTATTGTTGTCGTGGAAACACCGAATAGTACGTCAAAGAGCGCTGCATAAGGAAGCGGGAATTGCTACTGAAAGCTGCCGTACTGTTGCTGTATGTGCTGCTGTGATAAAAATGTCATGTATCATACTTGGATACATTGGCTCGTCAGCAAACATATTCTCTTCCTCCGGTCTGTTTTGCCTGTTCGACTTGACTTTTTTTTCTGTCTGCATTCGCAGTGCCACAGTGCTAAGAGAATACCTAAAACGTTTCCTCTAAATGGTCTTGTAGGAACTAAAATAGTTCATAGTTTCTGCAGGGTGGAATAAATAAAAAAGGGGTAGGGTTCCAACAGTTCCTAGAACTCCGTTCCGAAAACGTCTATAGGCCCAACAGCTATTCTGATAATCAGTCCAAAAGAACTCCTAGTGTGATGTTGTTGTTTAATAGACTTATCAGAGCAGACTAATGTTGTTGTTTTTGTCATTTTTAGAAGCTTCAATAAAAAAATCACCAAAATAGGTCAACATGACAACTGTTTTATGTTTACTTAACCCTGCACAGAGACCTTTGGCATCTTGACGTTGCCTTTTTAAGCAGGTGATATCTCCAGCTTTTAAGTTGTTTGAAGACGGTGGCTAAAGAACACGATCAGAGCTCAGTGATCAGAAAAAAACAGGAAGCAGGATGAGTCAGAGTAATACCAACAGAACCAAGGCCAGAGAGAAAGATAAAGGCTGCCGAATTCCTCAGAGCCTGTGGGCAAAACAAAATATAGGAATGGAAGAACACTTCATTCCAAGAGAAGGGTAAAGATCCAAAGATGGTCAGTCTGGTACGTCATAAATGTGTCATACGTCCTTTAAAAAAGGAATGCAAAGGCGTGTATGATTCATGTTTGTCTACCTAGTGGTAATAATCTAAGATGACTGGATGTCACTGTATGTACAAACTGTCTATGCATGCATGCAACTGTATACTCTTTAAGTGTACTTTCCGCCTTTGTGTGCTTTTCACTAATGATGTCAGAAAGAATTCTAGGAATTTTCGAACCTCCGGATTATTCATTTTTTCTATACTGGATCATTGAAACCTCATGCAAGCATTAAGCAGACATCAACCCACCTCCTACTCATGTTAAGGGTAGATAAAACCAAAAGCCCTCCTCTGCACTCAAATCTGCAATGAGGCATAACACGAGTGCTGAACAATCCAGGCAGACAGATGAGACAGAGGTATGGAAGGTTGTTGCACCATTTGAGGCCTGACAACCAAATATACATCTTCATCAAAGTTGAAGTACCTTTTTGTGCAGCTGTTAGTCTCTCATCTGTGTGTTCTTTATAATTTCTCCCTTTACAATAGATTAATTTCAAACTTGATATCTAAAAATAAGTTCATTCAAGTCTCCTAATCCTTATGAATTGTACATACATCTTCATGTCAAGGTCCATTAAACACCAAGCAAGAACAACGTCGATCCTCTTCAAAGTACCTATTGAAGGGTGATGATTCCTACTCGTACTCCTCTCAAGCGGATTCGTTGTGTGAGCGCAGGCGAAGGCTACGAGATGATGAGTGGTGGAAGCAGCGTCCCATCGCATCTATTATTCAGAAAAGCATGTGTGAGCATCTGTTTCCAGGCTCATTAGACAGAGATCATACTGAGACTGATGATACAATGATTGATGCGATCTCACTCGAACATGCTTCCTGCGAGGATCAAGGCGGTTTGCAAAGGACACGGCAGCGATAGAAAATTAACGATTGCAATTACAGATGAGTATAACATGCAACAAGTTTAATTCTACATGCAAGAATAGCCTGCTGGCAAAATGTTTCTTCACATGTCTGGAAAATATTTTTTGTAGGCATTAAATCAAATGAAATCAAACATTCAAATGTTAAACTATAGTCTACTAATTTCCCTTAGAAAAATAACTAAAAATATAAGGTTGTTCTTTCTTCTGTTGAAGCATTGATGCAGAGAAGATAAGCATGCTGGGGATATTTTCTTTGAGCTATCTCTGGGATCCTAGAGAGAGGAGAACGATGTGAGCTCCATTGCTCCTTATCCCTTTGTATCATCCCCAGATGCAATCCTTGGAAGATGAGTAATAGAGGGTAAAGGCTTTACCCGTCCCCCCTCAACTAGTCAATCCCGTAATGCCTGGCCCTGCCACTTGCTTGGATCTTGTTGCTAATTAAGAGAGTGCTATGACAGGGTTCGCCAGTTCATCCAGAGGACACATAAATCTAATTTGTTTTCTTTTTTGGTGCAGGATCATCACAGCAAATGTACACCAATGAAGTAAATGCTTTCTGATGTGTGCATGTTTGCTTGTGGACGTGAGTGGGCCCTAAAGTGCTTGAGAATCGTGCATTGAGCGAAATTGTGTACAGTGTGTTTATGTGTAAGTATATCCTGTGTGTGTGCATCCATGGACATTTTGTTGAGCTTCTGCTTGCTCCTGTTGGTGCACAAACGTGCATCTTAGTGGGCTTTGTTCTGCTCAGTCGCACAAGGGCTCGGCCCATTAAATGGATTAATTTCGGGGGATGGATTGAGATGGCAGGATGGGTGATGGTGGAAAGAGGAAGCATGGAGAAGAAGAACATGCTAAGCAGAGAACTGAAGGAGGGAAGAAAGGAGAGAGTACAAAGGGTTGGAGAGTAGACAATGATGGGAGTCTGTGGGAATGCTGTGGGAAGTCCACAGATGTATCCGTGGGCAAATGTGTATCAGAGTCTAAGGCAATTTAAGGCAGCTAAAGAACATGCTGATAATCCAGTTAAATTGAAAAACGGGAATGTCTATAGCTCCTCATTCTTACTCTTATTAATCCTTCCTTACATTCATGTAGCCAGATTTTATAAGATTAGCACTAATAACTTGCTCCAGTAGTGCAATGTTGGAATAGTCTCTTCTGGCAGGGGAATGTTGACTGAGAATGATCATGATGTAGTTTAGGGGGAAGAAAATGCTCAGAGCAGGTTTTTTACCTGTGCTCCAGCCATGCTCGATTATGAATAAATCAGCGGATTTCTCAGGCCCACTTGTGTTTAATGGAACATTTAAATAGAGTGTCATTGGAGGAGGGCTGAGGATGGACTCGGGTTATATATTAGGTGTCAATGTTTTCTCTAATGTTTGCATCTGTACATGTCTGTGTGGGCTGTTTGGCCAACTGATCACTGTTTTAGCATATATGAGTTATGAAACCCTCGACTGGATGTCTGCGAAAAATTCAGAGCCATAAAACATTTTTAAGGCACTACTGTAAATTTTTCTGTCCACCCAGCTGTCACGATAAAGTCCCCTCTTTCTTGTTCTGCAGGTTCAGATCAGGGTTAATGAAAATGGAGGTATTTTATGGCTGCTGTGGGCAGTGAATCTGTACCTGATCTTTATGCAGTACTGGTAGTAACGGTGGGTTTGTTTCTATTTGAGGTTCTAGCATCTCTGTGAGTGCGTGCATGGTCTTTGTTTGTGTGTGTGCGTGTGTGTGTGTGTGTTAGGTTGTAAATCTTTCCTTAAATGTTTTACAGGGCTGAGTCCGACAGAATCATCATGATTTAGAGGTGTGTCTGACCAGCTCCTCTCTTAACTGCTCACCAGTAAAGAGAGGACATGTTTTGTTTTTTGTTACCCTGGTTGGTGTAGGATTTCAACACAGTGAAATGTATTGGATTTTGATTAATAATGAATGTGCAGAAATCTGCATTGCTGAAATTGCTGCAAATGGACATGTAGAAATGCTTTTTTTTCTCGTAAATAATTAGACAACAGTGCATGTTAAGATGTTTGGAATATAAAAACACAGTGATCAAAACTATAATGATATGAACTCATTTTATTTATTCTTTGCACTATTGACAAACTCTGAGCCTTATTTCAATGTAAATGAATATGGAGCAGGGAAACCAGTTCACACACTTCTTATCCTGCTGCTCATTAATGCTGCATGCTATTTTGTTCAAAGTAAAGATATCGGTCCCTTGCAATAACATTTGCTCTTGTTTGTTCTTGATGATTCTGCAGCTAATTATTTTGTTATGTGTCATAATCATGGGTTATTTATAGTGTTGTTATACCAATTTATTGTTTTGAGTGTGTTAGAGAGTTTGCATTGAATTTTTAACCTACAATGAGGGCAATAAAACGTTTTGTTTTATAAGTTGTCTAGTTAAATAGGACTACTTGGTAACAGTGAGGGTTCCTTGGACCCGGTGCTGGTTACTCTTTTATCAATTAGATTTCATGATCCTGTAGTCAGTGCAAGTGTCAAAAGAAAGAAGGGGGACAAGATCGAATGGCGACAAAACAGTTCTTTCCCAGACCTTCCCTTATGACTTTGCTTATGACAAATGCTCCTTTTGCTTTCAGCTAATATCAACAGACTATTTGTTCAGCTGCGTAGTTGTTTTACATTTGAGAATGGAAAGTAACCTCCCTTACCACTTAGAATAACATTTCTTAGAATTAGGCTACAGCCACACACTATGAGGATACATGCAAGCATCACATTCATTTGATCGAATGCACACATTTGCTTCAGTCAGATCTGCTTGTGCTTTTATAATGGGGAAGTTTTATTATGAGTCTTTAAATATACTTTCAAACAGTCAGTGATTTTTTTTGCCAGCTGTCCTTCCTGCGTTGGGCAGATGCAGCTGTGCTGCTCGTAGCCTTGGTTATGTATTACACTTCTTCATAATTGTCTGATGTCATAGGTTGCTTTTTATTTGGCTTTTGAAAAACTGGGTGAGAGTTTTATAGTTTGTCTGAAGCCTGGCCCACACTAAAAGTTTTTAAAATTCTTAACAGTTGTTGGAAATTTGAGCGATCATGAAAAAAAAGGATTGATGTATTTTTTATTAATCAGCTTCCCTTTTTCTGATTTACTGTTTTAAGAATTTTCAAAGATTTTTTAGAAGAACTCTAACTGTAAGTGTAATGGGATGATAATAATACAATGAATCCATAGAGCAAAGTGGTTATAGTGTCAATATATCTGTCTTTATACTAGAAAGCACACTTCTCAGACACAAAATCAAACCACAGAGGGGTCAGCAGCATGTTTTCATTGCTTTGCTTTCTTTTACTGCTTTCTTTTATTCCGGTTAGGTGTTGTGCATTGCAAGGTTTTGCAGCCAAAGCCAGATTAAATGCAGACGAGTCCTGCCAAGGGAAACCCAGCAGGGCCATCATGGCCGCCAGGAAGAATGGAGCTCAGACAGGTTGTGACCTCACTCTTTGTTGAATGTAGAGAGGCTGGCCAGTAATATCAGAGTGAGTAGGAAAACACTGCTGAGTTTTTGTGTCTGGCAGTGAAGAAGGGTTAGAGGAGGAAATTGTTATACAATGTATGACTAAAGAAAGATGGTTAGTGTGTCACTTACACCTTTTGGCTGTATTGAAAAAAGGAAGAGGAATTATGACAGATGGCGGTCACATGAACACAAACAAGAGTAGAAGTGTCATCAATTAGCGGCTATTCAAAAAAGTACGAGAGTAATTGGACCCACTGAGGAGGGAAACCACTTTTGTCTGTCACTGATCCTCATTTCTTGTTGCCTTGTTTGTCATTTCTCTTCTTTGCAGCTAAAGGTATAAAATAAAAAAGGAAAAAGGCGTTTCTCTTTACAATATGTGGTGTCTGTGATGTTCCACAGGTCTAAATGTTTGCCTTGGATTTTCTGATGCAAATATGTTTTTTTACCTATTTTAATGTGCATATGTTTCTTTGGTTGACTGCAATGCAATTTCCCTTCAGGGATACTGAAGTTAATTAAAGTTGCTTGTTATGTGCTTCAATCCATTGTAGCAAAGTGAGGTTGTATAGGGAAATACCTGTGCAATATGACTACGGACAGAAACACGGCGCACATACAGAGCTAAATTTATACCTTCCAAACCCTTGTGAGAGGAATACAATGCAACCTCCCAGGCTTCAGGCTTGGCAGCCCATGGTCAGGCATTCAGCCTCGCTCATTAGAGGTCTTTTCCAATTACTGTGGAGCTGTCTGCATTTTTAATGGCACGGTTATTCAACAGCCATTGTTTAGACAGCTCTGCCCCTGTTCCAGGGTTTGGAGCCTGAGAGGATAAATGTGAAGGAGTTTATGTTATAGGGGAACAATGGCCGCTTTGGTCCAGAGAAGCGAAGCTGTGTGTGCGTGAGAGAGCAGGCCGGGAGACTGCAACACACACTATAGACGGGGGGAAAAGACAATATAGATTGGAAGTAAAAAAAAAAGGGGGACACCACCCCCTCCTCCTGACGCCGTCCACTGACTCAAGCAAAAGCTCCAATGTTCCCCCTCTGGGTTTTGTCACAGTCCGATTGGCCGATTGGTATCCCTGCATGCACAAAAGAACATCCAGCTGAGACCTTAAGGCAAAATGCTCCCCTGAAAAAACACTACAGCCATGCAGTGTGCCTACAAAAGCCACACTTCAAATAATTATTCTCTCTCTTTGTATGACTAAGTCGCCGTTGGGCACTCTGTCTTTTTTCTTTTCCCTTTCTGTCCTCCTAGTTTCACTCTCGAGCTTTTTTCCTCTATTAAATGGCCACCCTCTAAAAATGGACGAAAAATGTGGAAGGGGGCATCTTAGAGACAGAAATCAACTGATGGGAAGAGAAAAAAGGGACAGATGGAAGGCAAAGATTGAGGACAAGATGCAACGATGACTGTCATCAGGACACATACTTCAATATGAAAGCTGCGGCAACGTCACATGAATGTGATGGGCTCAAATTAATGGCCAAGTTAAACACTGGGAGAGTACAGAGAACACAAGTTGGTAAGTGGTTTTAAAAGCACCGAGGATGATGTGTCCCTGCTGTGTAGATCCACTAAGAGTAGAGAAACAATTGAAGCATGCACTTGAAGGCACTCAGATATTTTTTAACAATTTAGAGAACCACCAGAAATGAGAAGAAAAAACATTCGAAAACATGTTTAAAGGTGATTAGTGAGCACCACTGGACTCTTTTAGAGCTTAGTATGCCACGTTTTGCATTTTCACCCTGAAGAATGACCGTTTAGGCATTTAGAGGACAGCGCTAATTCAGAGCACTCTTTAATAACCTTTTGGGAAAGAAGGCACAACAGGATTCCAGCCAGAAAATCAAGGCTCATCATGATAACGCAGAATCATCCAGGTTAATGGCCAACCAATTAAAATTTATGAATCCTTACTAAGTGTTTAATTTATCTTTAACTGTCCCACTGGTCTTAAATTAATCATTTTAAAGGTTGTAAAATAAAACTTAAAAGGCTATTGAAAGGCGAGAAGAAGTAACCATCAGCGACATCTCGTTTCAGCAACAAAGTGTGAAATCTCATTCTTGGTTTTAGGATTCAGCCACAGATAGTTAAGGTAAATGTGGACCCTTAACCCTGCCACTTAACCCACAACTGCTTCAGTAGTATGCTCAGATAGTCGTCAACTGTGACAGACTGTGGTTGAATAGCTCAACTTTCAGCAGAAAACAGACACATCTAAAGCCTGACCGTCAAGAACACTTCAAATATAGTAAACACACCAAATGATCAAATATTAACACTTAGGCATCAAGTGTTTTAATTTACCCTGCACCTTGCATCTTTTTCTGCTATGTACCTAATAAAGAAAGAACATACAAGCACACACATGTTGGATGCGTTACAACCTCACAGTTATGATTAAGTCAGTAAAACCATATTCAATTAGTTACATTTGTAGGTATAGGAAGGAGGATTTCTTTTTTTTAACTTATGTATTGTTTTTGGCTAGCTGTGACCCTCTTGTAAATGGTAAATAGACTTGAGCTTATATAGCGCTTTTCTTGTCTTCTGACTACTCAAAGGGCTTTTACACTGCATGTCACACATATCCATTCACACCCATTCACACATAGATGGCAGTGGTCGCAATGTAGTAAGACCATCAGAAGTAACTAATCCCATTCATACGCCGCCGAAGCAGTGTCTTGCCCAAGGAAACATCGGACATGTTGCTGCAGCAGCTGGGGATCGAACCCCCAACCTTCCGGTCGAGAGACGACGACTCTACCACTGAGCCATGGTTGCCCCTACAATTAAAGGCAGGGTTGGTCATTTCCGAAAACTAGCATGATTTTGAAAGTAGCATTCTCTCGGTGCTCCGTCTTCACCCACCCCCTCCCCTCTGTGCTCCCTCAAAAGCCGCGCCCCTCACTTACATGCACTAGCGCCATTGTTCCAGAAGCGGATTTCAGCTCATGCTTTAAGTGTGGGCTCGTGCATGCATGGGGTAGGGAACGAGCAGGGAGACAGGGAGGCATGATTGGTTCATAAAACTCGAACCGAGTGCAGACATTGGTCGAAATTTTTACTTGTTTACAACTGCTACAGATGACGGATTTCCTTTGTTCCTTTTTCAGAGCATATGGATTGTTAATTTCTGTCAGGACCTAAAGACAGTTTCAACCAAAATCTTAAAAAGTGTGTCTGGAGGAAATTACCTACCCTACCTTTAACATACTTGTCCCAACAAAACCATGTCCTCGTTCTGCATATAATACTGTACAAGGGCGGTACCAAGAGTGGTACCCCTCTTGTATTGTATTATCCACAAAATGCAGAGCTATTCAAGCTTAACCATCCAGCTAACCACTACAATTTAGTTTTCTCTTTATGGTGCGTTTCATTTGGTCTCAGAAGTCGGAAATTCTGAGTTGCCGGTCTGATACGTCATCAGGAACGCCCCCCTGGAGCAACTTCAGTAGCCTGCTCCGTGCATCAACAGTAACGTTTCAGCTGTAGGCTACTTGTGTTTATAAGCAACATATTCCTCTTTATGTGTAATTAAATCAATCACATCGATAGTATCGTGCAAGTTCTATCTGTGGACATTTTGTAATGTTATTTTCGCGCGCACACTATCACGTAGCGTGTTGTTATCCTCACGTATTAGCTAACACAACAAAGGTACTCCCGGAGGCGTTCATGTTGCTTTTCCGACTTGTTACCAACTCATAACTGGAACACAGTTAACTTAGGTGTGACGTGATTCCCAGCTCCAAGATCCAAGTTCTAAGGTAAATGGAACGCACCATAAGTCATGCGACTTCTGCGTGTGCTTACGGCCCTGCAGTGTCATGCCCTTATATGGGTACTGGAGGGGCGTTTACATATGCTAATTGGGAAATGGTTGTACTAGCTTCAAACTGGAGGACACATCATTCATTAATTTAAGAACACAGGCAAGATTCTGCAGTTTGAGAAAAGGTCCATGAAACTGCCTTAGACATTTAAGCACCTTCTGAAGACCAAATTTAAGAAAAAACCTAAGCAGATATTGCTGAATGAGGCCAAGCGTTATGAATTTCATTTTAGAAGAAATGAAGAGTGGATGCAGATCAAACTAAAAAGTTCAGTTTCACATGTATATTCCTATCTCAGTTTGGCTACATAGCCGTGAACAGCAATCTCTGTCATCAGACTTTATTAAACCCTGTGAAAGGCTGCGTAGGGGAAGCTGGTGGCGAGAGGAAGTGTGTTGAAGGGCTGTATAAATAAATCTTGACTTTTTTCTGGGTTCTGACTCAGGTCCAGGTGGCATTTAAAGCATTTCCACCTGGTGCAAAAATCCTGTAGCACTTAATTTAACAGTGACCTTTCCCTTTTTCCTTTTGGCATCTGGAATAGTGGCTAACAGAACTGAAAGTCACACAATCTTAACACATGCTTAGAAGGAACATGAAAATATCTGCTTCTGTAATAAAAGGATTTGGGCTCATTGTGAGACAAGCTTCCTCTCTAAACTTGATTTGACTCAAAGTTGTTTTTTTCTAAGTGGCAGAGGACAACTGTGAATTGGTTAGGTGCAATTTGTCTGCTTTTTGAAAGCCAGCACAGCTGTAGAGGCTGATAAAAGGCAATAATAATCAAATAAAACTCCTTTCACTCGCACATACACAGGGTTGGCCTGGAGAACGGCAGAATTTTTGACCCATGTGTCATACACAACAAAGCAAGACACTCACAGATGGAAGGAGGGATTGCCAAAAAAAAAAATAGGCCTCTTGTGATCTCATACACTTTGGGATTATTTGAGGATTTCCGCACAAGAATGTCCAGATAAACTTCTTTTATGAAGCAGGCTTCGATTTTTTACTAGCCAGTGGTGATGAAATCTCTACTTCTTTTCTGTTGTGCCACAAGAAATATGACTGCATGCTGGAAAAGTATGACCCAGCATACAGAGAGCTCTGGGTTTGAACAGCATATTAATGCCTCAACATAATCTATATGATGTAACATTGGATTCAAGACTGAATCCAGAAGAAAGGGTTAGTGGATAGTTGCTTATACTGTAATAGCGATAGTGTAGAGAAAAATTATGGTCTGATAGAGACACAGTGTCCCTGGGGTAGCACCCAAGATTAAAGTGCTAAAGGTCAAGATCAATTTGAGCCATTTATTAACTTAAAAAACAGAACGAAAATAGTATTAAACTGATTTTTCCAAGCCAACTGTCCATCTACATATAGTACATATAACTTGCCAAGATTCTTTTTATAGCTGAGGATGGTAAACAGGGCTGTATCTAGATCATATGTCATGCTTAACTCATTGAACAACAGAAAAAAAAGTCTTGGTTGAAAGCAGCAGCAAGTGGCAATTTCCTTCCGATCATTATCTACATATTTCAATGCATGTGAGAGCCTGTGACCAATAAATCAGCTCTGAATTTAATTAGATTCAATTGATTACACAAGGAAGTTAATGGCTCATGTTAGTAACAAAGCAGAACCACAGAAAAGGCTGTGAAAAGGCAGCTGAGACACACAAGGACATATTAAAAACAGCTTTACAAGATTTTGGTCAGGCTCTGAAGAGGAAACAGCTGGGGAGAGAGAATAAGAGAGAAAAAACAACAGTACACAAAATTAAAGCAACAAAAGACCCCAACAACCCTTAATGGAGGGAAACAATAAAGCCCTCTAGCAGCTTCAAAATTACGCAAAACTGCAAAGAATAGCAGTATCACTTTGGGAAAAGCTAAGAACCTTCTTCTTAAGCGGGATCCAAGACTCACTATATGAATTATTTAACCTACTTAAGATTCTCAGCGCAAAAACACACGTCAGCTTTCAGGCTGATGAGCACATTCTCCGTCAGATATGAAACCAGATATTCTGGTGAGCTTCTTTAGTTCTCACTTACAAAGCTCCTTAAGACATGATATACTCATAATGTAGCAACTGAGGCTCCAGATTTAACATGAACAAACCAACACAGGAAGAGGAAAATCTTAACAGTATGAGGAGAAAATTTGCAGGAGAAGGATAGGTACAAACTCTCAGAGTTATATTCTGTAGGAGTCATTTGTGAGTCTGTCGTTTGAAAAGTTATAGTAGTAGGAGAAGCCACTGCAAAGACAGCAGTGACTCCCTGCAGGCACAGTGAATGACACTGGTGCACCTTTGAATGGTTCATTTCACTTAAAAAAAACTCCTAGATGACTCAGTTGACATATCAAAAGTAATAACCACCGCCTGACATCAAACATTTTACTTTTTTTTAACCATTCCTGTACGCTGTTTTCATTTAGTTTTCAATCCTGACAAGTTCCTTTTTTTTTGTGGTTAAGTTCGGTCTACCACAAGTTCCTTTCTTTTTCAAAACAAAAGCAGATTTATACCCAAACTGGAAGTTAAGCACCATAGCTTAACAGACAGTACATCAATACAAAATAAAACCTTAAAAAACATTTTTAGAATTCAAAATAACCAAACTAGTGATTATAAATTGGATTAATCGCGATTGACTGTTGATATTTATCGTTTAATCGTGATTCAAAAATGTAAACGTTTGACAGCCCTAAAATAAACAAAGACTAATATGTACAAGCCTATGAGACAATCGTGCAGTAGTGATTAGTGCAAAAGATGCTAACATAAAGTTGATAATAAATGATGTAATTATGTAACAGATGGGTTCAATTTCATGGGTTAGATAGCTTTGCAGTGCTTACATTATATAAGCGTGCATAGATTGATGTCAGATGAGGAGGATAACAATAAATACAGTTTAAGTCAGTGACCTTAAATTGTGCATAAATTATCTTATTTACATTCACAGTGGGTGTTTTGTTACAACACGTTACAAACACAAAACAGAGGCAACCATCCGTGGTGCTGTTTATCTATTGTTTGAACTTCTTGGTATTTTTCTAACATTAAAGTTTACTCTCAGACGGTAAAGTATGCCCATGTTCACACAACATGTTAGTGATTGATCATAGGCTGCCAATACTGCCTCTACATATTTGAAAATGTTCGTATGTACATCAGGAGACCCTGGGAGGACTAACAACAAATCACCGTTAAAGAAGATAGAGGCTGTTCCATCATAAAAACAGATCCCCTTTGTTTAAATCCTACATAAACACTTGGTCAATTTCAACAACATGCTTTTCCCCTTTGTTCTGATTTGACATTAACCTCTTCATCGATCAGTGGCTCAGCCTGTGGTTGGCATTTATGCATGTAACTCTGATCAAACACAGCGACAAGCTTCTTTGACCGTGAAATTACTATGTCGATGGTGGCAGAGGTGATAGTCTGTCCAAGGACTTGGAAAACATGAGCCATCTCAACTACACAGCTTTGGTTTATTTCTGAGTGACAACATATTTTCTTCTATTTTCAAGTATTAGTTCATCCATCAGACATACAGTAGCTGTAGCAGAATTTTATTCACAACTTGTGTTCCTTTTGTGTGAGCAATTAGAGTAAAACGCAACGCAATGCTGCAGCCATTCAACTCTTCTCAGAAGAGATGAAACCTTTCACCTTGGCAATATTGATGGCTAACTGACCTACTGAGTGATTTTAATATACAGGAAGTGATGTGCTGTCATTTGCTCTTTAAGAGAGAAAACTTTGAGTGATATTTATTACGATATGCTCAAGAAGACCTCGAAACAGGCCTTTACAAATGCAAAAAGGAAGAGTACAACAACAGGAACAAAGATGACTCAGATACAAAACAAGGTCACAAGGATGATCAGTGTAATTCTGAGCGACAGGAAATGGAGAGTTGCCTTCTTCTGGACACTAACAATTTAATCAAAGCTGAGTAAAATGCTAGAGAGAGGCAAGAAGTTAAATGAGTGGAAAGGTGAAGAGACACACATACACGTGTGGGTGTGTACTGTATGCACACACACTCACTTGATCAGAAACACTCATCCTGTGGCACACAGCCAGAAGTAAAAAGGCTCCAAATTCTATCCGGTATGATGAAAGCTGATCCTGTTTTCATTGAGGGCCTGCTGCTGCTGCTGCTGCTTCAGGTCTGCTGGGGCCAAATGCAGACTTTCCATGCTCACTCCAATGACCTACATCAGCTGGAGCACTTACACTTTTCGGATACTAACCCACTCCTGCAGTCTTTCTACCGTCAGCGCTACCTTTTAAGACCAGATGCACTTTTGCTGAGCTCATGACTTTTTTTTTTATATGAAAAGGAGCTGTTCACTATGTTTATGCCAGTTTTACATATTGGCCCTTTCCATGGGAGCATTGCTATTTGAAATGGAAACTGCTGATGTAGATAATTGCTGTCTTAGCTGACACATTTTAATCAAAGATCAATGTGGATTTACTCTCTGCTAAAACGATTGATACATGAAGCTTACTGGATCAATGTAAGTGACATGCTCTTATTCATATTTTATTTTTAACCAAGTTGTGGCATTTGGAATTAGCTATGGAATTTTTCCACAAAAAATGGTTGGGTAGTTACCTACCTCACGTTTGCTCTAATTAAATTGTAGATTAAGTAGACCATCGAGATGGTACAGATCCACGTTCTATTGCTTTAAAGCAAAAGTTGTAATATAATGCTATTGGGGAAATCATTGCAGCTTTAAGCTTAGAAATAATTTTAAGGCTTGTCTCCATCACCTTATTTCTCAAAACTATCACGTTGCTAAGTCACAGCACACACATCAAGTCGCCTGCTTTCTAACAATGTATAATAGGAAAATGCATTCTTTAATATGCTTAAAGTAAGAAATCATCTTAACATAAGAGTAAAACTATCTTTTAATTGATCTAAAAAAAACTTTGGTTATTCCTCAAATGTATATACCCTAGTGGCAAATATATATATATCCAGATATCTTAGGAGAGAGTATGAGATCATCTGCTGGATTGCTGTAGGGAAGGTTATGCTGTAAGAAATATTGCTGTTGTAGCTCACTGCTGGGGTAAAAAGGGCGCTGAGCCTGCCGGCTCCACTCTGGAATTACCAATCAACCCTCCTTTTTAATTCTCAAATATGGTCTTGAGGCCTAAAGTGATCCAAAAAATGCCATCCTGAGTAAAAGCAGCCAAAACTTTTTTGGCATATTCTTGGGCTCACCAAAATGAACAGAGTCAGACATCCCTGCTTGACAAATGATTTATGTAATATTTCTGGATGACAAAGGATAGGTGGATGCAACAGTTGAACAAATCTAATTGTTACCATTGATTGATTTATGTTGGCCAGATAAACATACCTGCGGGAAAATTTGAACACCATTACAAACAAAAAGACATCTCTGGGACCATTTCAACAAAATCATCATTATAGGTTCAGTAATATTGTTATCAGCAGAGCTAGCATATGAAATCATTTATTTTAATATTCCACTTTTTATTGCTGGATCCTATTTCTATCTCTGCTGCTTGCAGAGCCCATTAGTACCATGGCCCGGGCACAGTGAAATATGGTGATAGTGAATTTCTGGTAATTCCCCGCCAGGGCCAGCAGGGTTGAGCTACCCAATTCCAAATTCCACAAACAAATATAACTTTCGGAGTCATTAATTCATTTAGGGGGGCCTTATTGCTCCAGCTCTTGTCAGTATTTCCACACTTCCACCTGTCACACTGAGCAAACACATACAGCGCCGAATGAACGCCTCGAACAGACACAGCTGTGTGTCTCCCTGCAGCACAGTTTCACACAGGGGTTATTATCAATATGAACCACGGCTATAACACTCATTAGTGCTACAGAATATTTAAAACAGTAAACAACTTCTTGTATCATTATGATTATTCAAGTCTCTTCAGCCAAAAAAAATAAAGGAACAAAAATAATTATGAATACCATCATCTGTCAATGTAATGATGGGAGAAATAGCTCTCCATAGCTGATAACTGGAAAATTAACCAAAACAACCCCACACTTTTTAAAATCTTTATCAGTTACCTGAGTGTAAATTTGCTTCTATCTCTTATAGCCTTGCAGGCTTTTGATTCTGTTCATATGGTTAGGGTCAACTAAGATGTGCAAAATGATCAAACAAAGATGTGACTATCGAGAAGTTGAGACAAATGGATTTTTTTGTTTTTTTTTGTTTCGTATGTGGCTTTTAAACTGCTAATTTAAAGGAAAAACTGGAATCATTAAAAAAATAGGACACACACAAAGCTGCAAGGCATTCACCAAGTTGAAGCCTCAGAAATTAATTTTCAAACTTTGCATGTAGAACATGCCAGGACACATAACACTCAGCTGATTTACAATGCACAAGCAAGACTCAGTCCTTTTCAGTCCAAGATTCAATCTGTTGGGGCAGATGAATTTTCACAATTTATTCCAGACGAAATGCCACAGTTCAGCTTGAGAGCTATTGTTGAGCGTGAGGAGAAGTACCAATATGTTTGAGGAAGACATTTGTGAGGAAGAACAACAAACCATATCATCTCACCTGACTGCCCAGTGCGAGTGATAATGCGTTTCATCTAACTTCATTTTCCCTCAAATTGCGAATAATTATCTTGTGATGCTGTACATTTTTATATTTTTGCTGATTTCTCTGACACATAATCAGGCAGTGTTGGTGTTAAACAGCCACTATTAACTAATCTAAGTGCTCTGATAATATTCTGTAATGATAGATACTGGAACAAATCCATAAAGATCAAACAAATCTACCAGCTGAGCACATAGGAACAATATCAGTATGTGTCATGTACCATTTTTAGTAGGAATGAGTTTTTCTCTTTCTACACAAATGTGTATCATCAGTTTCACAGATAACTCTATGAAATACTAAATCTCATTTGTCTTTATATGCATTATGTGCATCAAGTGCACTTCACCACTCACCAAGTAAGTGCTGGAAAGACTCCTGCAAACTATTACTGACCACAGCACAGGATAAGTGCTCCTTCCTCCTTTATTTAGTTCACTTATAGAATAAAATACCAAGGCTTACAAAGAAAACAAAACTCTTGTTGGAGAGCATAGGCCTCACTCACCAATACTGTATCTTCCTGTTTTTTTTTTTATATTTGTTGTTAAGAAAGTTACCAAGAAAAGTCTAAGGCAGATGTGTGAAACTGTTCTTTAATTGTTTGTACTTTGGTTCTTAAATTGGACAATAGCATAGGTACAGTAAATGCCCCTCAGATGACTATAAAATGCATATGAGTGCAGGCACGTGTGCACGATCAGATATCGCACTGGACTGATGAGAGAAGTAGAGCGAATTCAGGAATGCCCAAATTAAAATCTAAAAATGATTGCTCATTGGACTGCAAATGTAACAAATATTTACAATGTTCTGAATTTTGCAGGACTTGGTGTTGTAGTTATAGGCCGTGGTTCAGAGGGTGAAGAGGAAGGAAGAAAGGACTTGCTGACCACTCTGTCCGACAAACAGTGTTGTAAGCGCACATATAGTGGTCTGCAGTCAGATAGTTGAAAATCCAGGACACGAGAGGAGCATCCAACTGCATGGCTGTCATCTACTCATGAAGCACAGCTTGCTATATTGTGCCAAAAGCACTGGAAAAGTAAAAAAAAAACACACAGGCGAGCGTAGACTTGGTTGGGTATCCCCCACTCCCAGTTGGGGCTGGTAGGCGAACCGAAGGGGATCTGAGAGGGCTTTACACTCTGTTTAATGGACATGAACACACACATAGGCCGAAATACACACACATGCACAAACAGGATATGGACATGCATTAATGGAGAGGTCTCAGAGTGAGGGGGCTGCCCACAGTGAGCGCCCCAGAGCAGTTTTGGGGTTCAGTGCCTTGCTCAAGGGCACTTTTGCAGTGCTCAGGAAGTGGACTGGCACCTCTCCAGCTACCAGGCCAATTTCCGGACTTGGTCCATGCCAAGACTTGAACCGGCAACGCTCCGATTCCCAACCCAAGTCCCTACAGACTGAGCTACTGCCACCCCAAATGTATTTATATCTGATTTTCAATAATAAATAGGTACAAAATTCAGTAAATTGCATTACTAATAATTTCACCCTGGGATATCAGCACTCAAATGTGAATTAGTTTGCTGTTGAGTGTTGGTAGATTTCCTGATTCAGTAAACTTTGATGAATGTAAGAAGCTTCTTGGTTGGGTTTTGGTGGATTTTAATTAAAAATGTCCTAAGATTGGTCAGTGAGTGAGGCCCATAATTCATAGATTGCAGAACAAGCTTTGTGGATCATATATTTTCCACTTTAAACCAACTTGGCTTATGAAAGTAAGCAAAACTGTACTGATTCAATTTGCTATTTTTTTAGTTCACCTCTGAGGCCCTTATTATTCTTAAATCACCCTCTTTATCTAACTTTGTTTTAGAGCAAGATCAACACTTCACTTTTAATTTGATGCGAAATGTTGACGTGTGATAAGAAAAAACACATATATTACAAATGAAAGACATCAACAATCACATTTGTTGTTAAAAGTCATCGCCATTTTTTCCCACATACATCCAAGCGTTTCCAGTCAAGCTTTACTGGAAACGCCTTTGACCTTTAGAAACAGTGTGACCATTCTGATGCTAATTTTGCCAATTCATGTTCTCCTAGCAATATGGTTTATCTTCTTCAGTCATTCAAAAGGGTAAAAAATGTGTGAAATGAAGTGATAAGAGTCAGAATAGATAACGTTATCAGGTGAAGCAGACTGATCAGCATTTAAAACCAATCTGCACTTTATGAGAATAACTTTCTCGAACAATAAAATTTGTATGACACACAGGAGACTGCAACTTTGAAATACAGACATATAAATGTCAAAAACATAAAGCTGATGTGGAACTATAACCGTGAAAGAAGGTGAGTTAAGCGAGATTGCTGTGCGACTGTCAAACCAATCATGCATGAAAAAGAACAACCTTCTGATTGTCTGGATCAGGATCAAGCAGGAGCCTTGCCCTTGCCCAAATCTCTACAAACTGCAGAGGCCATTCATTATTTGTGCCCTGAGATGGAAAGGCCAGCAGCTGTTATAATAAGCAACTTAAAATAAGAAACACCTGTCTTAGTAAGGCAAACCTTACCAGTTTCTCCAGGTGGACATACACCATTAAAAAGTGGAATAAGGGATATGGAGATAAATCTCCAGGCAGCAGGTATCGCCTTAGGTTTCCCTCCTCCCCCTGAAGTCTTATTGTTAGTGGAGGGAGAGAATATATCTATACATCCCCTAAAAAGGCATTCAAAAGATCTGAAGACATGTATGACCTCTGCATTTGTATTATGAGAAGGATGTGAGGTATGCTTTAACTAAATTTGAATACTTGTGACTTTTCAGTTGTGAAAGTAGTTGCTGGACCTCCACCTTTGTAATAGTCTTGTTGGATGATTTTTCTCATTAAAACCTGTGTCTGCTGGCACTAAAAGGGCAATAAATTTGATTTAATTTTATGATGGCCACATTTAGGTTATAATTCTGGTCGTGTAGTGTTCACAATTACCCAGTCCCTGCTGGGTCATAGAGAGAGGACAGATAGACATCCCTTTCCTTTGCTAGTACTACTGCTCCCCCACATTAGGCACATTTGTGACAAAATCCCTCTTTTTTCCTGAATGTAACTGAATCCTCTTTTAGGATGAGAGTTCATGGCATGCTTGCTTGTGTATGTGTTGGAATGTCCGTTAAAAAAAATGAAAAGAGGAGTATATGTCTTCTCCAGCTGGGAAGTCAAATGTCGATTTGCTGATAAATGTAGTCTCCTATATTTAGATATAATTTAACTTGACCACTTTGAAACTCCAAAGATGAATCTGTTCAGACTCACCTTGTTCATTTTTCATCAATGGAAAGAGAGAGGAGTCTCTAAGAATAGCAAGATTGATAAACCTACCCATAACCCATGAAGTCCATGTTTCTTATGCTGAAGGTTAAGAGTTTTGACCTGCAGGTGCTAAGGGCCTCTGATTATTTCCAAAACCAACCTGTTCTGGACAAAATGTTCACGGAGATGCTTTCAATACTGCTGAGAGGGGTTTCATCTTTAATTAACAAAGACCAAGTGGGCTTCATACTGTAGCTGGCTGCCTCATTTCAAGAATTAAATGTCAAGAGTGAAGTTTATTCAACATCACTCTTTACAACTATGAATTGACAGCAGACATTATGCTGATGACACTAACATTAGCTTATCCCCACAACTAATTTCTAAAGTTTATTGATGACTTTAGCAAACTCTCTGGTTATACGATTAATTGGTCTTAGGATGAAGCCATCCCACTTGATGATCATGCAATGTAAGATCACCCAGCTTCTCCCCAAATGGCATGGAAAGCAAAATAAATGGAATTGTTTGGTATTTCAATTCAATCTCTTTGAGGGTTTGCACTGCTCAACTGCAGAATAAATGTAATGGGAAGTGGTGCCCTGTACAACAAGACACAGCCTGTGTTGTAGCCTGAGTAACTGCTCCAACCCAAAGCCTGGAACTTTTTGTTCTCCTCCTTCTGCTTTAACCACCAAAGCCTCTTCCTGGTTGCTTTGCTTTTGTTTATTGGGGTGGGAGAGAGGAAGAGATGTATGCCTCATGCCAGGATGAGCAGAATCAGGCTCCTCTTCCCCCACGTATTCATTGCTGCAAGTACTAGATCCAGCTTTATGAGATAAGCATCACCACTGATGGCCAGAGCAGACCCAGGCTTATGGCTTCCCCCTATGCATGAGTCCATCAGGGTTAGGGGTTCAATAACAAGCTGCCTGTCTATGGCCTCATGGATAAGTGAAATCAAGGACAAAGAGCTGCATGTCTTACCTCCCCTTCTGTGAAACGTTGGATGATTTCTTTAACTTCTGGAAGATTGTATAAAAGGGGGACTTTTCAATGAGTTGGAGACACTTTGAAAACTCTGGAATCTGAAGCAATAAACAGTATAAATCAATATTGCCACATATGCCTAAAGTGCACCAAGCTACTTCACAAATAAGTAAAAGGGGAAAAAATTGCATTGACACGCATTGTTGGAAACATGGGCCTAATTTACTCTCAAAACTGTCCCCATTATGTTAGCTTTGCCATGGTTAAGAAAATATGTCTTCAAACTGCATTCCTGCTATGACCCAACACACAAGATATTTATGCTCATAACAGCAAATATTGGTATGCCCAAACAATTCAATTCTACAATTCTACAATTCACTTAGCAGACGCTTTTATCCAAAGCGACGTACATCAGAGAGTAAGAACAACACAAGCAAGGATCGAGGAAAAATAAAGGAACAATGTCAGTAAGGAAGAACGATCAGCTTTGAGTCCGATTGGACACACAGGTGCTGAAAGGCATTGCCCAGAGGCAAGGCACAACATGAACTGCCAGTCTGAGACTCTAATCAGTATATAACCATCTTATACTTCGTCGTTTTCAAACAAAAAACAAAAACCATCATCATTACCATCGTTACATCAATACTATCCAGATCATCATCATTGAGCTAAGTTAGCAGGTATTCCTGAAAGAGCTGGGTCTTTAGCTTTTTCTTAAAGGTACAGAGGGACTCTGCAGATCGAATGGAGTTTGGAAGTTCATTCCACCACCGGGGGGCGACAGAGGAGAAGAGTCTAGTCCTCGTCTTTGGACCCTGTTGTGAAGGTTGGATCAAACGCCTTTCATTGGCAGAGCGTAGTGGACGGGAGGGAGTGTAGACCTGAAATAGAGAGTCAAAGTAAGGAGGAGCCGTTTTTGTTGCTGTTTTGTAGGCGAGCAGCAGAGTTTTAAATTTAATGCGAGCAGTGACTGGGAGCCAGTGTAAGGAGATGAACAGCGGAGTGACATGAGCTCTTTTTGGAAGGTTGAAGACCAGTCGTGCTGCTGCATTCTGTATCATCTGCAGAGGTTTGGTTGTGCATGTAGGAAGACCTGCCAGTAGGGAGTTGCAGTAGTCTATTCGTGATAGCACAAGAGCCTGTACCACAAGTTGTGTAGCATGTTCTGACAGGTAAGGTCTGATCTTCCTGGTGTTGTACAGGGCAAAACGACATGATCGGGCAATCGAGGCTACTTGTACCTTGAAGGTTAGCTGGTCATCAATCATGACACCCAGGTTCCGTGCAGACTTAGCAAACATAGTCAACCGTTTGAATATCAAATAAGACAATGTATAAGGAGCCCCAATTTTATGCTAGCTCACTTAGTCACTCTGTGCTGGGTAAGTGGGACACTTGAATGGAGCAGAGCATTTCATTTTCACTTTTCCTGCCACATCAATCCAAAAGGCCTGCTGTGAAAATGATCTGTTCCTTGAATAAAAGGGAAAGCTTTGGTCACCATTACTCTTTTATCAAAATAACACTGGCTTTTTTTTTTTTTTTTACAGAATGTGGCTTTGCTTATGTTTCTCGTGTCTACAGATTTGACGGCAGTATACAGTATGGAACATTACTAATATGTAACAGTAGTTGGATTTCTTTTCTTATTGGTTTTGCTAAACAAATGTATGTCATGAATGCTTAGGGATAGTTGGCAGTTCACCAGGGGGAAAAAAGTCTTTATTAATACAAAATAAATGAAAACACCAACTGTTCTTGATGAGGATGATCTTGGAAATTGTTGGTGCTAATTGAAAATACTTTTGTTTAGATGAAGGGACAGCATTGAAAAAATGAGAAGTTTGAGGGATGTGATGAAATACAAAGTTTGCTACAAAGAGTGTTAAGAGTTAAAAATCTTCCTAGAATTTCAGCTAAAGAATTTACAGATGGAAAATCCAGGAGCTCAGGACTAATTAGACAGAGCTGTTGGAGTGAGCGGGAAGACACTTGCATGTGGGAAGACATCTGGTGGGCAGGTAGGAAAAAACAAAGGGAACTTAGAAAATGCAAGTGACTTAAATTTAAATTGCTCCTGATTGTTGCACATACAGTTTGCATAAACTCAAACCTCAACTGTGCTTGCATTTCTGGACATTTCAACTAAAAACAAGGGGACGAAAGTTGCCAAAAGGCAACATAGGTTTGCTTGACCAAGTTGTGTTAATTGCTTAACTCTTACAACCATACATATTGGCGTAAAAAAAACACTAAAACATCAAAAAATATATTGATCACTTATGGATCATTTTGCAATGCATTGGCCTATTTTTCATTTTTATCAGATTGCCACTGATACTGGAGAAGAGTATCAGAAAACAAAGACTCTCAAAGATGCATACTGATCAGTGCTAGAATTAAACTGTCTTGTCATTTTCCCAGCAGAGAGAAAGTGAAGGCCATTCTCATTTAACCTTTACTAATATGGAGGGGTAGAAATGGACAGGCAGACAGAGAGGATGAACAATGAATAGAAACGAGTGCCAGTAAGATAGAAAAAAGCAAGGAAAGAGAGACAGAGAAATACAGATTCACTTAAAAAGCCCCCCCCCCAAAAAACGTAATTAAGAACAGTCAGAAAATCTGGAGGAGAAATGAGCCCGAGACAATAAAAAGACAGCCTTACTCTCAATCTTCTTCATTCCTGGCCAGTTCCCATACTGTAAGTGTTTTAAAACCCAGTACTAAAAAGATTCCATCTGCAAAATTTACTCAAAGGATCATCAGAATGGCATCATAAAGTCAGCATAATTACAGCCAGCTGATAATGACAAATTGGCTTGGATTTCTAAGAGCAAATGGCTGTATAAGGAGACTGTGAATGTAGCATGTGAGATAACCCACAGATGGCAGAATTAAAATGAGTCTGTAGAAGGGCTTCCAGTTTTGCATTCCCTACTTAAACTTGAGACATTATAGTAAAAATTCATAAATCTAAATTGCAACTGCTTTTTTGGGTACACAAACCCAACATGATTGGAGTCTCTCCTACTGAAATAGATACATTTTACAGTTGAAGAGAAAAACAGTTAAATAAGGAGAGACTAAATTAAGAGAGAGCATTTATATATTTAACAGGTTAAGGAAAGATGAATGTGCGATGTATTTGCGCTTAGACTAATCATGATTCATGTACTCAAAGGGCTCAAAGGCTGACAGTAGGATAGAATAGTGTGCCAGATGTAGTCTACACAGTGGTGGTGGTGTTGATAGAAGAATGCAGGATGTGATGAGGAGTGGACACTGTTGAGATGGAGTGGAGGTGACAGGGGTGGAGGAGGGTCGCAACAAGCCAAATGAAAGCGACTAAAACTGACAGCAAAAAAGAGAGTGGATTTTTAAAATAGGATAGCAGCAGGATTATTGGTCGATAGATGTTGTGGCAAGATCTGGTCGGTTAAGTACTTAAAGAGTAACGCCTCCCCCACCCAATCAGCTGATCACCCGAGCAGGAAGACAGAGGGAGAGTGACATGAATGAATGTTGACTAATTAATGAGTGTCTGAAGTTACACTGAGATCCATGTCTTACATTTGCTGAAATAACATCATGATGCAGAGCTGTAAAAAGTGAAAATCAAGCTTTGTCGGGTCTGTCCTCAAGAGAAGAAAATACTTTTTTTTTTAAGATTTTCATACTGCCCCCTTCGAGCCAAAAAGACTGTACACTAATTATTTCACAGGTGACTTGGCCATAAAAGGATTGTGTTTTATATATATGCTGAGCGAACCTGAGGAAGCTACAGGCGGAACGCTTCATTCACTCCCAATGAAGTTACAGTAAAGACATTTTCAGTGTGCACATTTTGCTATAAAGCAGCTAGATGCATTAGCAGGCTAAATAAGCACATACACCTCGGTACTCTGCAGAGTTAGAGTGAGTACAGTTTAGAATGAAAGGTCCTCTGTGTTGGCCAGTACTTTATCCATCTTTATGTCGTTGCTAAATTTTATTTGCTGGAGTCCAGCTTACTGATTTGGCTTGTTTGTAAAGCAAAGACCACCAGGAGGTTTGGCCCATAGTTTGTGTCCAGCTGGGGGACCTTGTTGCATTTTTTTGTTGTTATTCCCTGTTCTCTCCACTGGCACTTTTTAATAAAGCTATAAAATGCCTCCAAAATAATCATTTAAAAGGCCACAAAGCACGAGCAAGTGTTTTAAAGTGTACACTGTTTTGAGTTGTCAGTCTATCTGCATATTGTAGTCTCTGCATATTTTAAAACCAGGGCAGTTAATTTCAAATTATCTGAAATAAACTGCCCCCTATAAAACTAATATAATTAGGTCTGATAAAAGATCCCTATGGATAATGATCTACTAAAAGAAGATTATATGCCCCATTTAATGTTGCTGAATTATTACCTTAGTCTAAGGGTCACAGAACAAAGTTCCAATTTGTTGTGGACTTGAGCTTGTATAGCGCTTTTCTAGTCTTCTGACCAGTGGCGATTTTAGAGTCTGTTGGAGCCCTAGGCAAAAATTCTCCTCCAACCAGCATTCATCACCATTATGTTTACCAGTTTCCCAACGCTTACTCCTCTTCCTTTCTTTCTTTGTTTTTTCACTCCCAGACAGGTAATTCCTCTTCATTGTCCTTCTGTGACTTTCATTGACAAATGTTGGTTTTCAAAGTAAATGCATGCACGCTTAGCAGGGCAATGACAGGTAGTGCTGGTAGATGGGGCCCCCTTAGGGAGGTATCCAACCGTCATTTCAAAATGTACAACATTTGGAGCCACTGCTGTGGTTTAAAGTTTGTCAGCCCTTGGAGGCCCCCTACTGGCCTGGGGCCCCAAGCAGTGGCCTGCCTTGATAAACAGCGCCTCTGCTTTTGACTACTCTGTCTACCACTTACACTGCAGGTCACACCTACCCATTCCCGCTGATGGCACAGGCTGCTATGTAAAATGTCCATCAGTTTTAACTAAAAAAATCATACATGTACACATTCACACATTGCCAACTACATGTGGCGAGCAACTTGGGGTTAAGTGTCTTGCACAAGGACACATCGGACATGTGGCTGCAGTCACTGGGGACTGAACCCCCTTCCCTCTAGTTGAGAGACAACTCTACCACTGACCCACAGCCGCCCACAAACACGTTTTTTTCTAACAAACTGAAGACATTTGGCAGATCTGTTATCTCTGCTGTACACCTTTGATTACCAACTATAGTCCCAAAGAATGCAGTTATTGTGCATCATGACATGTAAAAACTCCCTTCAGCCCATTAATAAAGCACTAAGCCACTTCACATGATTTACTGGCCAATAGCAGCTCACTCTCCTCTGGCTATGTTTCAAAAAAGATTAATCTTAATACCACCTCAGTGTTTTAAAATCTCCAAACCCTCTTTCTTTTATATAAGAAGCTCTTGTGAGAAAATGAAATCCTCACTGAAAGACGCAGAATGTAAGAATTTCAAAATGAAGTGATGAACAGAGTTGGGTTTATTTTTGAGTTCTTCTCAAATATCTACAAGACCTACCTGTCAGAGACTCTCTGGCATTTGGAAATTTGTATGGACTGTTTTAGCTCAATTTAAGCCCCAAAACGTGTCCACAGTGGCAGACTACCAGATACTTTGTGCCAAGCTGTCAGTTATGTTTGTGTTCCCAAGGAGAGGTTACACTTCCTGCTCCACTGCACACATTATTCAAATATTAGAGAAAACTTTTGCATAATTCTGAATAAATTTGAACTTTTGTATTCTATAAAAAACATATCCCAATTATATCTTTGAGTTTTTCAAGTGTAAGTGTTTCATATTGGCTGTGATATATTTAAAGCTGTATCACCAGCAGAGACAGGAGCATTACATGTTCCTGTTAGAATGAGCAATACATGGTAGATGTATTTGACTTTTGTGTGAATTAAACTTCCCTGTCAACATTCAGAAGGATATAAAAAAGAAACTGCTCTGCAGCAAAAAAGGATTTATGATGTAATAACATGTATATTTAAAGGATTCAAGCCAGTGCAAAGCGCTTTAAGCATTAAGGTTTTAGGGAAATTATACAACGTTGTCATTCCTATTGGGCCAAAAATAACTTACTTAGCTTTCGCAAATGAATAAAGAAAAAAATAATGGAGTTGGTTATTTAACACAACGTAGCCTTTAGTCTTCATGCTTAGTTTGAACTGTCTACACCTTAAATTACTTCAATTACTTCAATTACAGAAGTGTTTCAATGTCTGATTCATTTAGATAAGAAAACCACTGGATTCATGTGAACATGAGAAGTAACCCTGCAAAGCCATCCTGGAGCAGACTGACTGTCTGATAAAGTATGATCATGTTTTTATTTGACACAGATATTTTAGATCATAGGACTATAGTAAGGCATATTTTGAGAAATCCAAACCACCACCTGCATGCAGCAGATGGAAGGATAGTGTATGAATGCTGATTTGGAATAACATGCATGATTGCATCTTGACATCAAGGTCAAACAGTACTCCAAAACACCTTAACAGTTACTCAAATTAACATCCCTGGGCAAAATTATGTGCTAATAGAGAATGTGTTAATTTGATATAGGCCTAATAATTTCCAAATTAAGTGAGAACTTTCAGCTGAACATTCAAAAATGAAAATATGACTTTCTGTGTAGTTCTAAGTGAATCCAAGCCTTGCTAAAGTGTGTGAACAGCCTGGTATCCCCTCTCACATCAACAGAGTTTGAGACAAGGTCAGTGACATCATTCAGCCTGCTGCTGTGCGGCCAAACAATGATTACTGTTGTCAACAACAAAAGTGCTGTTGTACTGCTGTTAGTGAAAAGTAAAGGTTTGGATGTTTGGGGTAGTAGATGAGATTTCAGGCATTGAACCTTAAGAACACCAGAGTTTGTATCCTGTCACAGTCTAACAATAAAGTCAGCCTTTAAGTTATGCTATACATGTAGAAGCGTGGCTCTATAAAATATGTGACACTTTTGGTTTAGAGAAAGGTCTCAACAGTTATTGCAGAACTATGATGATTTGGGACAACTTTGATTATTCTCTCACTGTCCTTAAAAAGTGGTTAATTTAATCATTGCAACCCACCAGGCTCAGCAGTTCTGCGCTTAGTGCTAATTATCAAATGAGAACATGCTTTCACAGATACTGTGAAACTATCACATTTTACATGGTCAACATAATACCTACTAGGTGAAAGCATGTGACCATTGTCATTGTGGGCAGTTTGCTTTTAGTTTGAAGTACAGTACTGCTGGGTGTAATGTACAAACTCACAAAGAAGGCATGCATTTGTGGTATGTTATTGCTTACAAGGCACCTCAAGTAAATAAAAGATGCCTGAACAATATCCAAACACTGAAAAAATGTTTGTAGGTCTGGAAGTGTATAATGCAGTTAAAACTGATTAGAAATGTCGCACTTAATCTAATAAAAAGAGTGATTCTCTACATTGATCGCCTTTATCTCCATCATCATCCTCATCATTGCTATCTTCACTGTCATCAATTTGTTTCTGCAGCAACTCGGGATTAAACTAGTGACATGAAACGAAGAGAATAATACAAAGGAATAGGAATGGAGAATAAAGGAGAGACTTATGAAAACTGACTGATCGGAGAGGATGGGAGGAAAATAGGCAAATAAAATGAGGAAGGAAAAAGAGTAGGGATATAAAATAAAGCTACACAACATACGATTAAGTGTCCAGGAAAAATGCATTGCAGCAGGAGATAAGGGAATGATGCTACCTTTCCATTTGTGTACTATCTGGTGCTCGGACAGGGTAGAAGATAATGCTACAATTGAGGGGGGGGAGTCAGGGTTGAAACTGGAACTGAAATCTTGTCCTGAAACCAGAGCAAGGTTTATCCTAGTTTTGAAATATGTTATGTCAGGACAAAAAAGTTTAGAAATCTTGGAGCAGAAAGGTGAGAGATTTGGGAGGGGCACAGAAAACAATCTATACATGAAGAGCTAAACTATTAGGGAAGGAGAGTAGTTCATGGGAGAGGAAAATCCAAGACAAGATGCTCTGTGAGAAAGGGTTTAGACGAGACAGGTGCACCATTCAAAGAAGGATAAATGAGGCCGAAAAGCAATACAGCAACAGGGCGGCGGTAGATCATCATCCAGTCAGGGTGTCAGGCAGCGATATGAAGGCTAGAGAGTGATAAGGGTGCCTGGCAGTGAAGAGCTGGTAATGATAGATAGAAAGAGAAAAAAGTGACAAAGAGGCAAATCTGCCAGAACTCACAGCTTATTGCCTGCAAATGTTCTGCTTTGGGTCACCTTCTGCAGCATGGCTAAGGCCATGTCCCATAGTTACTACTGACTGCTGTTCTCTGGAACTAACAATTCTGCTCCACACAGAGTACAGACTTTAGTAAATAAAAAAATCAGAAAAGATTCCTCTTGACACAGTATTCGTGCACTTAAACCCAAGACATGGGCATTAGTGTGCCTCGTACTGAGTTAGATAATGTAACTGGAGTCCTTTCACTGAAGTAGGAATGTATTGACCCACTAAAGGAATAATAATCCTTGGGTCTGGACCAATTCAAGACGTAACCACTGTTAGAGCCCAGTAAATTGTAAATGGACTGTACTGATATTGCATTTTTCTACTCTTCTGATAACTCAACGCGCTTTCATTCATGTCGCATAAACTCATTAACACACACATTCATACACTAAAGGCAGAGGATTTACTATTATCCTTCATTTGCATTCACAAACCTTTTGGCAATGCCACTTAGGATTCATTCAAGGTTCGATGTCTTTCCCAAGGACACTTCAAGTAGACTGCAGGGGTTTAGATTGAACCCCCAACTTTCCACTTGTGACGAACAACTGAACCACTGATCCACAGCCACATTGTCAAGTCTTGGTTTTAGTAATATTCTTTACAAAGTGTCTCTCCCTTGTGTATCTCTGTCACTGTCATAATAATTTTTTCATTGTTTTCATAGCTAAAATATGCTTCTCAGGATTGCTCAAACATACACAGGTCAATAATTTGAATGAATGGTTGGCCGATTCTTGAGCTTATCAATGAACTATAATTTGGCATTACATCCTATATTAGGCTTTTGCAGATGCAATGTATAAGTACAAAGTCTTAGTGAAGGGGAAACTTGGGGCTGTTTTGGAATTGCTACACGTAATGATAATGGATTCTTATGTTAGCCTCTGCAACATAGGACTTTACATAACACTGTGTGTAAATCTACAAAAGATTACATGTATTTTAACAGAATCATAGGGAAAAATGTGAATAATTATATCTAAATATTTTTTTCCATTAAGCCTCAGAATCAGACTGGCAGCCTCCATGTTTTTGTTGCCAGTGGGGCTGGCAAGCTGAGCTCCAGCAGGGAAATAAGCAATACAATAAACAAACTTCAGTCGAAAGTGTGACCATTGGCAGTGAGTAAAACTGAAACTGTAGTGAAATGTACCCAATGTATTTTCCATTGGTAAGTCAGATCAAAAAGTCAAGGTGGAAGCACATAAGTCAAAAGTTCATGTTTGTAAGTGATGTATTAATACACATATAGCTATTCTATCTGTGCCGAGGGCAAACAAATAAAAAAGAAACACAGTGAGGATACAAAACACCATACTTAAAAAACAAAATAAAAATAAACTAATAAAACTAATTTATTTATTTTTGTTCAGTTTTTTTATTGGAACGTTAAAACATGTTTTACTTTTTTTAAGACCAAGGCTCGATTTGGCTCCAACACTGTATTTTAACACCATCAATAAGTAAATACAAAATGCTAATTCATTTTAAAAAACAGCAAAAAAAAAGTTTATAAAGCATAATTAGCTGTCTTTTAACCAGAAGAGTCTTTTATATAATACAGACAAAGAGAATCTGCCAATATTAAGATATAACTCACTGCACCGTCTTTCTCCATCATGAACATAATTCCTGCCAACAGAAGACAAATCAACAGAGACAAGAATTGGTGATGATGTCCTGCCAAGCGCTGTCATCTCTATTTAAATACTCTTTAATTAGCTGGCTCTGACAGGCGCTGTTAATATGCAGTGGCTAAATGACTTGCATCTCAAGATTATCCTCTGACCCTCTAATCAATCAAGAAGGCATAATGGCAGCTAAATCAAATGTTTCATTAACAAGAGAATGAGCTCAAGCAATAATAATTCATTATTTGGATTTCATCACATGGGGTGCAAGCGTCTGTCAGTGAGAAAATTCATGCAGTTGGAAGCTTCAAAAATATAGATGGCGTCCCAATTACAATAATCTAAAATCACAATACCTGTGCTGGGAAATAACCTAAATATAACATTTAAAACAACAGCATGACAATAATTATTCATGCATGATATCTAACTTGACCATTCTTGGTCTACCTATAACATTTTTGATGGCTGCATTAGTCTGCCAATTCCATTTCATTTAACTTAAAACAAACAAGCTGCACAAATCTCCTAAGAGACCAGAATATATTTGGAAACGACTCATGCGCTTGTGGGTCAATCCTATTTTCCGGTATAACTGATTCAAACATTTGTGTTGTCACATGCAGCTTCTCCAAGTAATACCGTGATAAGTTGAGGAATGTTGTGCACATGTGGAAGAGGCTTGATTGTAACTGTTAAAGGGATACTTCACCCTTTTGCATTAAGCTTTGTATCATTAGAAACCTGGTAGTATTTTTGAATGGTCGTGCATCCCACCCTCATTTCCCCTGAGACGGGAAAGCTCCATATTTCTTGTCTGAAAAGGAGCCTCCGATGATGCAAAAATCGTCATTTTGCATCATCGGAGGCTGCTTTGGTTAGAGGGGGTGAAACTACATCGCTAGTTCCTCATATTTTTGACCCACTGAAGCTACAGTCCTATTACAGATCAGTGGGTAGGACCACACTCCCAGAATCCAAAAGCAACGTCCACCATCATGCTAGGAAGCTATGCTAACAGGCTCTGTGGAGAAAGCTGAGAAGAACTGAGAATGGTGAAAAAAGTATGTTTCAACTTCAAACTGATATGGATGAAGGGGATTTTGAAGGTCTTGTGCTCGAATCGGATGATGGTGGCTATCTCTACGAGCCGCAATATAGCGAGTTTTTCTACTACATATATGACCCAATTTCAATACGGATTCATGTTTCAATCGGTGAAGTATGCCTTTAAGTTAACTGCTTCAACTACTTGGCAGGAGCTGCTCATAGCCAAGAAACTGCTACAACACCATATCCCTTGACAAACAAGCAACACGTTTATTTATGAATATACTGTAAGATTTAATGTTTTTTGAGAGCAGAGTGAGGTTAGATGTTTTCCCTTGGAGTATTTAGACTAGCTTCATATTAATATAGAGGTGAATGACATGAGAGTGTCATTGATGTTTTCATCCCACTTGTAAGGAAGTGGACATCCTTTTTTTAAAAACATCAATCCCTATGACCAAACCATCAAGGCCCCAGAGGAGAAATACAGACAGAAACAGTTTTACTAAATGTTGTTCTGTTGCTGCATTTAGGTGTGATGTGAGGTCACTGGTTTGATATGTGATGTGATTGCTCTCTATGTGCAAGCACCCACTTTGCAATGTGTCAAGCAACTTAGAAAACAAACCCCTGAAAGTGTATTTTTAGAGGTGAAAAAGTTTTATGGTCCACAGAAGCTGACAGGTTGATAGCTTTTTATCCATTTGGCTGCATTAGTCCATCATCGTTGTCATCATATGTGTCCTGAACTACAACAAGATAAGGGATTTTGGTGGCAGTAAACAAGTGTTAGCAACATTAGAGCATAGAGTTGTGTTTAGTGCTTGCATGTTATTGATGGTGACAATCTGCCATTTAAATTTTAGTTATGTGTCAGGGTAAGAGGTTCAGAAATGCAGCATGGGAATCTCAAGCAATGACCCATTATCAAAATAAGAAGGCTGTCAAATTTATACAACAACACAAACAAAATCATCTTTAACAAGCCGTATTTTTAAGTGTAAGTACTTTGAGAAAATGGTTCAATTAATGTCAGGTAAATGAAGATGAAGATTGTTGATCATTTAAACCCTGGAATAGAGCTGTCATTGTCAGGAGCAATGGCAATGGAAGTGTTTGGGTTTTTGTGTTTTTCTCCTTGTGTTCGTACCTAGGACAAAAGTTAGTGCAAACACATCTGTCATTTAAGAGTTCTTTCCTGAGCTTCCACAAAACAGACTGATTGGGGTCACTAGATGAGAGAGATTTATGGCACTGCCGTCTTTAACAAGTGATAAAATCTGACCATCCTTACATGGGTTTGAATAATCACTGAACTGACCTTGGTGGAACCCTAATGGTGAAATGTGGCTGCAAAGAGTGGAAGACGTGAAGAGATGAATATATATACAAAGGGAGAATCAATACTGCTGAACTTAATTCTTTGAGATTTTTAGTGGAGATGAAAAGGAATTAGATTTTGTCTTTCCCTGCAAGAAAAAAATCCAATAGAACAACTCCCTAGTCTATCATGCCATATTCGATTTGTACAAACTTGAAACAAGGGAAGAAAAAAAGGAAAGGTGAAAAAAATAAAATAATCCAAAGATCTTTAAGATAGATTAAAGAGAAATTAAGAAAATGAGTCCAACAAAGTATGCCTACAAGACATGCTGAAATTGTGTGAGCTGCAAACAGGAGAGGAAAATGTTTCATGGGTGCCTTTGAGTTTTCCTGTTTGTGCTGGCCCATGGGTCTCTAATTCTGTTCATTAGCTGGCAGAGTAATGTCAAGATGTTAAAACAGGCTGCCAAAGTCTTGAACCTTTGGTGTGAAGCTGCCTGAGTGGAGATGACATTCCCCCCAAAGGACTGGGCCTTGCTGTCTGTAACAGAGCATGGCGAGACAGGGAGCCCAGTCAATTAAACAGAAACAGTGCTCACATCAAGGCTGCTCCGCAGGAAATGCTGGGAAGCAAGACACCAGACAAAAATATGGATCTCAGAAAAAGGAACATACCAAGGCAAACAAGTTAGTCAGATGTAACAAACTGATTCTTATAATTATGTTGACACATCATCCTTGTCTTCCCCTATTATACAGTATGTGTCTGTTTATCTTTGTTCCTGGAATCAAAGGGTTCTGGCATTGGTGGTGATTTTTCCTGGTGTATTTTTAGTTTTCATTGACTTTTTGTGTTTTTTTTATTGGATTCTGATTCCTCTTGTCTATAACTACTTCCCTGTTCAATGAACCTGATATAACCTACCTCTATTCAGTTCATAATACCACATTTTTGTTAATCTCAAACTAAGAAATGTCATTCTCTTTGAAGCCTTTTTTCAGAATAACACAACATCTCTGTATTGTGAGAAGAAAACATTCATGGCAAACCCCCTCCCAAGTAGTTACAAGCCCTTTCCCACTTCTCGTCCTCAAGAAAGTTCAAAAAACAAAATAATATTTCTGCAACTCTGCTGCAGTCCTAGCTTCAACCATGGTCAGAAAAGCAATAGCTTGAGTCAATTCTGTAAACCTGGAGGAAGACCATGCAAAAAAATGATCTCCAGAAAAAAAAGCCCCTGAATCCATTTTGGCACCTTCCATTTTTTTAGGCTTTGCTTGCCCATCTTCCTCCTTGACTGCAGGGCCAGAGTCTGTGCTGCTGATCAATGAGATCACTCAGCAATGATAGCATTGCAGTCCCAGTTTCTACCATGGTTGATTTTTTTCTTCCACTGCTGCTATTTGTACTAATCTAAAACAACATCAATGTGGTTTGACTCGGAGGGGATGGACAGGCATATTGTTGATTGTGGAGATGTTTCAGTGTCATATGGCTGTATAAGATGTGGACAAAGTCTCATTGATGTCATTCATTGGTATTGGAAGATGAGTTATGAAGCCCAACAATGATGGTTGCCATATTGGAAATGTCCAATATATCTCCACCTATCTTTCAATAATTCTAGAAACACGCAAGGATATGTTGCCGAGGCCTTACGCCTCCTGGCAAACAGCTGTCAATCAACTCGGCCACACTCCTAATTATGCAAAGTAATTTTTAACCCTTAGTCAGTTTTGACAAATAAAGAAATGAGGTATTGATACAATGCTTATTTTCTGAATCAGGCTGTAAACATCTTTATTTCTGCCCTAAAGGTGGGCATTTCTATATGGGAACTTAAGGGGACTCATTGGATTTTACAGCCAGCATCAAGTAAATGGTAAATGGACTTGAGCTTGTATAGTGCTTTACTAGTCTTCTGACTTCAAAGTGCTTTCTTACACCACAGGTCACACCACATTCATACAGATGGCAGAGGCTATTATGTAGTGTCCATCAGTATCACCTAATCCCCGTCATACACATTCACACACCGTTGATGTAGCAGTTGGAGCAATTTGGGGTTAAGTGTCTTGCCCAAGGACACATCGGCATGGTCCTGCGTGAGCTGGTGATCAAACCCCCAACCCTTACCACCAGACCAGAGGTTGCTTCTTAGGCAGTTTTGCAATCCTCAGCTTCTCTAGACTCTAACTCTGAATTTGATCATTTCTTTCAGTGTTTTCAGAAAGTTCCTGTCTGAAGTAAATAAATAGACCTTGGCTGGACACCGATCTAACCATCATTTTAGGGTTTGGGAATGAATAATAAGGGGAACAGATTTCAATGAATACCACAATTAATTTTCTGTAAAGCAACCCTTTTTGTTTAGATGTAGTTCAAATACTGGACTTACGGATGACCTTGCTCTATAAGGCCATGTTCACACTTGACTTCTTTTTTCAACTGCCAGCACCTTTTTTACATACAACCCTATGGAAAAAGGATGACGCCTTTTCAAAAAGCGGACGCCTTTTTAAAAAGCGCTGCGCCCGACGCCTTTTTCAGTTGAATCGTTTTAACTTTTCAGAAAAGCGCTGTATGACGTCAAGCGCCTTTCTGACAGCTGACCAATCAGGACGAGTCGAGTAGGTGCGCGTGTACCTTCCCTAGTAACCTACGTCCCTAGTAACCGGTGCCCAAAAAGATGGGGTGTGAATTGCGTGTCCGCTCCGGTCCGTTACGGCTCCATGCACCCTCGTCCGTCAACACCCACCAGCTGCGTTCTCAGTCTGCAGCTCGGAGAGCACAGCTGCACAGCTGGAGTGCGGAGACAAAGGAATTCCCGCGGTAATTTTACAGATTCACTCGCGACAGCGGGAGATAATATGATGTACGTGGTATAAAACTCTATATTAACCTTATAAACACATAAACAAACACACATACGGTCGTTTTTCTGAACCGTCAAAACGGAGTGTTTTATTCTGAAAATAAACTGGATGTTTCAATGTTGTATCGATGTCTGACTTCCCGTCCCGCTTGTTCTTTTCTGTGCTAAATTGATGCGTCGTGCTCCGTCACGGTTGTGCCGTAGGCTAATCCCGTTGTTAAGGTTACAGAGCACTTGCACAGAAGCGCTCAAAAGGCAGTCAAGGCAGCGCTTTTTTCTGAAAAAAGAAGTCAATTGTGAACACGGCCTAAGGTAGCATTTTAAATGGTACTAGCTATCCCCTGTGAAATCTGAGACTTCTCTCATGCCCCATTGTGTGTCCAAATACCTGGGCTTAAAGCTAAACACCCTAGCCTTTTTCAAGTCTAGGCTACTGTGGATCACTTTTACCAAGACTAATCTATGAGAAAGGACAAGAATGTAGCCTATATGGCCATACATTCTGGTCAACATCACTAAGGTGCTGAAGGCAAGAAAGGATTCGTGATAGGTCCTTTTCTATAAATTTCCCTTATATTGATAATATAGGTACAGCTATACATGACATTCTGACAATATCTCTTAATTATTAAGTTATCTGCCCCAAAGATGAATAAACTCAAGGTATCAATAGTCTCATTCTGGGGTATGGCCAATCAATAAAGCTTACTTGATGATGCCTTTACAACATTTACAATGGCGTGTATTTAGTGTGAAATCAACACATGGCTTGCTAAAGGTTATGGAATTTATAGGCATCACATTAGATGCAAACTTCCCAGCCTTTAAAAATATTTAGAAAGTTCATAACAAAGGGTGCAGAACCATCCAGCCTGACCTGCCCTTAACTCATTCAAACTGCACCTAAAGAAACATACAAAGTGCAAACTTAAATGTGCTCTCTGCTGCTTGCTTTGTCTCAGTCTGAATTAAAAATGTATGATTCTGCATGGCCTTGCATCATCTCCTTTTGTGCAACCTTCTCTCTCGCTTTTGTGCCTGTCATAATTTCAATCATGATTCTTAGCTCAATGTTTCGAATCTGTGAAAATTACATCCAAGAGTCTGTAAGGGTTCTAGTTAGCTGCAGCTCTCCCCATAGAAAGGTATGTTCTCCCTGCCTTATACTTTTACATTTTCAAGTGGAAGGGCGGCAAGGTCAGAAAAAAAACAACATACAGCCAAATTCAACTTAATATGAATAAACACTTCCTTTGTCTAATGTGGGTGTGACTGAATCATCGTTTTTTGGATATTTAGCTAATTATCATAGACTGCTATTAAGGAGACTTCTGTTTTCTTCAGTATTGGCAGAACTGTGGGAGCTACTGCTGAGCAAGCCACGCGTGAGACAGAAAGCCTGCAATTGTTGATTTTCCATTGTCTGTAAAAACTGTTATGTCGTCATCCTTATCACTTGCTAAGAAAATGCTAAATGTTACTGTGGATAAGTATTTTCTAAATTTTGTAACATTTTACAGTATGAGGCACTATGAACTTGTGGGAGTTGTAAATCCAAGTGACATAAATTAATTCTGGATCAGGCGAGTCATGGGCCCAGGAGACTTGTTGGACTATCCAGCTCTAGACTGATTTTTTGTCAGTCAAAATGGCCAGTCCTCATTCAGTGTACACTCCTATTCAGTGGAATAGGCATGGAACTATAGATTACAGTTATGCAAGATAAATCTTAAACACTGAAAAAAATAGGTGTATCTAAAGTATAGATCCTAAATAGATCTATTTTTTAACACAATGTAGACAACACAATACACCAAAAAGACATACTTTCCCTGTCTTTCAAAGGAATAAGAGGTAGGCATATTGCAGCAGTTAAGAAGAAAAAACAAGCTGTGTGTCAAATTACTGCTCAGTTAAATGAACCACATTCAGTACACCCTGTCGGCATGCAAATAGCACCTGCACAAAGAAAACAAACAATCAAGCATACATACAACCTGTTTTAAACCTTTTTCAATGAGTCCTCTGATCACAATTTTTCATGGCGAATTTCAATGTATTTGCATTTCCATTTGCATTTGAATTACATCCTTTTCCTTTGATGACTTGCTGAAGATGGGGAGCCAAAAAGAGCCAGCATCTGCACTGAAACATACACATAGAATACCTGAACGTAGATCCATTTTTTCAGCACCATAGCAACAGGGGTCCAGTATATCTCGCCTGCTATGCAGCCTGGTACATTATGAACAAAAATAAACCAACACCTGTGTAGGTGGACGTGGCTTATGATTAAGATTATATTAAAAACTGTTATATTTAAAGAAAAGATGAACACAGCAAAATAAGTATGTGATAATGATATACTTACGGTATGATCATAATCAGATCAAAGTATGATGGGAAGTTGAAGTTATATAGAACAAATGAAAGTTGCAACACCAGTATGGCTCATTTCTCGCAGGCTTTTTTTTTCTTGGATTCAACAATGCCTTGTGGGAGGAATCATTTTTCACCAATCACATGCTGAGTGTTGTGCCGTGAACTAATCCCAGTCCAATTTATTTCATTTAGGTCAGAGCAGCAAGCAAAGAGAACACTCTTAAATCTTCTGTCTGCATTTAGAAACGAATAAACTAATTAGAAAGCTGCAAAGGCTGTGGCCAGAAATCAGTGCACTTCCATAACCTTGTTTCTGGCAGACCTAGCTATTTCCCATGTCATTTATGACTATCACCCCATTTTATTTCCCCCCAAAAAGGCAGCAAAATACAAAGAATGACCAAGAGAGTTGGAGAAAGTCATAAAACTGCAATGTAAAAAAGGCATGGGCAATTTTCTGTTTTCTTCTTGCTCTTAGGCAGGCTTTTATAAGCTTGTGATACCGTCATAAAAAGCACATTCATAATGTGGTGAATATTGAAGCATACAACTACAAAAAACAGTTGAGGAAAGGACGAAGAAGAAACTCGTCATTTATCACACATACCCCAGATTGCTCTGTTATCATGCCTTTGTTGAGGCAAGCTATCTTCATGTAAATTGCAGAATAGATTTGTCTTCCTATGATGGCTTGAATGCTTATACTTTTGTGATGGCTGTGATGGTAGCAGGGAGATAAGCCTGGTTTAAGGAAAATAAATCACAGGGTGTGGTAATGGCGGTCTCTGGATGTTCGGGGGTCAGGGGCGAAAATAATAAAATGGGCACCTGCTCTATGCAGTGGGGCACCAGCGCAGAAAAAGTGGTCATACATTTATAGTGATATCACATTTTTTCCTCTAAGAGGGCACCATAGATGGCACTTTATCATATTTTGTCCACTTAGAGGGCACCCTGAAAGACACTAATATAATATAATCTGCAAGTGTCTGCACAGAAACACCATTTGCAGGCCATGTTTAATCTAAGAGTAGAATTGGGGCTTTGCCCTTGATTGTGCAATTCTCTACGGGTGTGTATGTATGTGTGCTTGGATGTTGGAAAATAAGTGTTACTATTCTCATTGGCAATGGAGGAAACTGGGCAGGTTATAGAGATGAATGAGGTAATATGGAGACTGAAACAAAGAAGTTTATGATACAATTTTAAAGTAGGAGGAAAGGATGATACAGCAAAACTAGGTCACAAAGGAAGAGAGGGAATGAATGTTAAATGACATCTGCTTCTTAGGTCATTGGCACAAACAGAGTGTGAGCAAAAAGCACACGAGGGAAGGACAAATTAGTTCCTGCTCTCTGTAACCCTGAGCAATCTCCTCAGGAGGCCAGATTCATCCGATATTAAAGAAAAGAAAATATGGTTCTCTGGTGAATATTAGTCTGTTTACCTGACAGCTGGGAATAAGGTCAACATATCATTTCTGTCATGTGTTGACAAATTTCGCAACATAGCATATGTTGCAAAAAGTAAAAAAAAAAGAAAAAAAACAAAGAAAGAAAGAAAGAAAAAAAAAAGAAAAAAAGAAGTTTCCCTATTCAACAACATAAAACATTGTCTCATGTGAGCTATGCATATTTACAGGACATCGTGACAAAGCTCAGTGGAAACAGGTCGGATGCCAGAAAGACTCAGACTCTTACATGAAGAATGCAAAAGTTCCCTTCTACTCTTTGTCTCTTACAGGAAAGACTCAAAATCAGCCACCCAGAGAAGAACAGGCAATCTTATCCAATGAGGGGCAGGCAGGAGGTCAAGACGGCAAAATGCTAGGAGGCAGTAACAGAAAGCTGGACAGCTCAGGCTAAAGCACTAAAGATAATGTGACAGAGAATGAGTGGATTTGGGACAGTATACAGGACTGTCTCAGAAAATTAGAATATTGTGATAAAGTTCTTTATTTTCTGTAATGCAATTGAAAAAACAAAAATGTCATGCATTCTGGATTCATTACAAATCAACTGAAATATTGCAAGCCTTTTATTCTTTTAATATTGCTGATTATGGCTTACAGCTTAAGAAAACTCTAAAATCCTATCTCATAAAATTAGAATATTTCCTCAGACCAAGTAAGAAAAAAGATTTATAACAGCAAAACAAAATCAAACATTTGAAAATGTCCATTAATGCACTCAATACTTGGTTGGGAATTGGCAGGCCAATCGAGGACAGCAATGCCATGGTCAGTACACCAGTTACTGGTGGTTTTGGCACTGTGGGCAGGTGCCAGATCATGCTGGAAAATGAAATCCTCATCTCCATAGAGCTTTTCAGCAGACGGAAGCATGTAGTGCTCTAAAATCTCTTGGTACACAGCTGCATTTACTCTGGACTTGATGAAACACAGTGGACCAACACCAGCAGCTGACATGGCTCCCCAAACCATCACTGACTGTGGGAACTTCACACTGGATTTCAAGCAACTTGGATTTTGCGCCTCTCCAGCCTTTCTCCAGACTCTGGCGCCTTGACTTCCAAATGAAATACAACACTTGCTTTCGTCTGAAAAGAGGCCTTTGGACCACTCTGCAACTGTCCAGTGCTTCTTTTCCATAGCCCAAGTCAGACGCTTCTTCCGTTGTCTTGAGTTCAGAAGTGGCTTGACCATGGGAATACGGCTATTGTAGCCCATTTCCCGGACACGTCTGTGAACAGTGGCTTTTGATACCTGGACTCCAGCTTCAGTCCACTGTCTTTGAAGCTCCCCCAAATTCTGGAAGCGACTCTTCTTCACAATGCTGTTAAGGCTGCGGTCATCTCTCTTGGTTGTGCAGCGTTTCCTGCCACATTTCCCCCTTCCAACAGACTTTTTGTGGATGTGCTTTGAAACTGCACTCTGTGAACAGCTTGCTCTTTGAGAAACTTCTTTTTGTGTCTTACCCTCCTGATGGAGGGTGTCAATGATGGTCCTCTGGACAGCAGTCAGATCAGAAGTCTTCCCCATACTTGTGATTTAGTTTACTGAACCAAGCTGAGTGTTTTTCAAGGCTCAGGAAACCCTTGCAGGTGTTTCGAGTTAATTAGACGATTCAAGTGATTAGTTGAATACCCTACTAGTATACTTTTTCATGATATTCTAATATTTAGAGATAGGATATTTGAGTTTTCTTAAGCTGTAAGCCATAATCAGCAATATTAAAAGAATAAAAGGCTTGCAATATTTCAGTTGATTTGTAATGAATCCAGAATGCATGACATTTTTGTTTTTTTAATTGCATTACACAAAATAAAGAACTTTATCACAATATTCTAATTTTCTGAGACAGTCCTGTATATTACAAGGAATGGATGGTGAACATGGGAACAGGTGGTGTGCATGTACGTTGGGGGAGGTTAGAGGAAGGAGAATGGTAAGGAAAGGGGTTATTTCAGGGCAGTAGGGAGTACACAGGCTTGACCCACAATCTATGACTACACTTCAATCAAACATTGCAAGATTGCATTGAATGTTGCTTATTTCTTACACCTTATGATCAGGAATATGCTCCCTGTTACAAAGTCCTCTCCATTTATTCATTCATCCTTCTTCTATCACACAATTCATTTCATTTTTAACATATTTTAAAAGTAAAATAAACATATCCATTACAATCAAAGCAAACAACAATCAGAGCATACTTTCTGTAGTGGCTCGATTTTTTTCTTAACTAGTCCAAGTTTGAAAAGGGTGTAGGATGAAGTGAAAACACTTATCCAGTCGTATACCGGTTTTTTCTTTTAAGCTTAATAAATTAATCCAAGGTCAAGCTTCACAACATAAAGTCAAAGAATACAGATAACTAAGTAACAAAAGCAATAAAATGTATTACACACATGAATTGGGAGACGGTACAGACCTTACAACTGATATTGATTCCGTTTTTGTCATTAACTGTTCAATTATATATTTGTTAAATATGTTATTTTTGAAAGTTTGTTTAAACTTTCCTAATGTTTTACATGTTTTCATTTCATCACTGCAGCTGTTCCATAAATGAACACCCTTTGTTGTGATACAGTGTAGTTTCATGTTGGTCCTTACTGCTGTTTTTTTTTAACATAAATATTCTTCTGAGATTGTGTTTACTTTCCCTCTGCTGATAAAACCTTTGGATACCGTTCGGTAGCTGATCATTTTTAACTTTCTACATGATTTGAATGGTTTTAAAGTCAACCAAGTCCTTACATTTCAGAGTTTTCAGTTTGAGAAAGAGTGGGTTTGTTGGTTCTCTGTAGATGGAGTTGGCTATAATTCTTATGGCTCTTTTCTGGAGAATGAAGACTGGTTCTGTGTTTGTTTTGTATGTGCTCCTCCACACTTCCATACAGTAACTAATATATGGGAGTATTAGGGAGCAGTACAACATGTAAAGTGACTGTTGATTTAACAGCCCTTTCACTGTATATAAAATTGCAATAGATTTTGATAATTTTGTCTTGATATGTTGTACGTGTGATTTCCAGGATAGTTTATTGTCTATAATAACATAACATTTATCATAAGTTTCTTGGTCAAGCTAGTTGATCTGTTTTTGCAACCATTAAATGGTAACTGTTAATTTGAATGAGTACAAGTCATTCAACAATGACAACTTAAACTTATGAAAACAAATTATATACAATAATGACAAATACAGTGTAATACTACACATGTAACCAGCAATGTGCCCAATGTGAGGCTTTAACAGCTGTTCATCAAAGGATGAGGCTGATGTTGAGCTAACCTTTTAGGTTAATTGGTAGTAGTTTCTATCGGCTTCTTGAGTTAAGTGCTGACATTATCTGAAAAGGGAATTAAAAGAAAATGGTGTGTTCAATAGCTACACGTCAGCGCCTGTCACAGGGTTATTTCCGTTTCATCTTTGTCCAGTGGGAGGAGGTTGAGGCACGTTGTCTATGTGCATATGCAGTCTATTCTTTTGACTTACAACAATCATCCACTTGCAATATTAAAAAAAGAACTAAAACTAGTAACTGAGACCATGAAGTCAACAGGAAAATATTAGCTTGGGTGAATATAGTGTCACAAAAATGTTTTCAATAGTTTTTGGGCATCTGATAAGGATGACTCCTGGACGCCTCCCTTTGGAGGTTTTCCGTGCACACACAACTGACCCTGGGGCAGACCCAGAGTTCGCTGGAGGGATTATATATCACGTCTAACCTGGGAACGCCCCGGAATCCCCCAGGAGGAGCTGGAAAACGTTACTGGGGAGAGGGAAGTCTGGGTTGACTTACTGCACCTTCTGCCAATGCGACCTGACCTCGGGTAAGCAGAAGAAAATGGATGGATAGTTTTGAACAGTAAAATTCAAAATATGGAGGATATTGTCTGCTTTGGTCTCATAATAAACGTTGCTAACTATAAGGCTGCATTGCAAGAGCAGTTAGGGAGCTACATTAACATTGAGACTGTGTGTAAAGGCTGTATGAACACCTTGCCTCTGTGAAAGCTTCCACTGGTTAAAATGTATTTTTGGCACTGGGGCCTTTCCTGTCTTTTTTGTTTTAGGTGTATGCTGTATCTGTTATGGCACATTTGTTGTGCTATAGTGAACAGCCCTCCTGCGAATATCACAGCTGGGGACAATTGTATAAACACTCAAATAAATCATTTATATTTATATTTTCCCTCAGCATTTATAAAGGGTGAAGACTGGGAATTATACACCCTTGAAGCTAATCTCTCCTTTGACAGACGGTGCATATAATTCAGTGGGGTTGTAATTAAATGGTACATAGAAGAGAAATCTTTGTATTTGTAGAACATAATGAGGCGAGAGTATCAAAACAGACAAAGAGACAAGGCAATTGCATGGTTGTAACTTTAGTATCAACCCTACCTCCTAAAAAAGTCAAAAGCATGCACATTCATTTTAGCAAAGTTAAAAAAGGTCTGTTATTAAAAAGGTGTTATTCTTTCTTAAAGGGACACTTCACCCGTTGAAACATGAATCTGTATTGACATTGGGTCATATATGTAGTAGAAATGTGAAATAATTTTTGAAGTTGGTGCCTTCTTGACCTGAAGTTGGAAGTCATGAACACACTGAAGTCCCAACTTGGAAACTTGGACCACCCGAGCAGCACCTGAATGCAGCATTATTTACAGACATTTACTACAACACATACAGACGTTTCCTCAACTGATTCCGAGATTTCTTCTAGAAGGAATTGGCATCTTGGAAATTCCTGGCAGAAAACGGCCTCTATGTGTGTGTCCATAGGCAAACAGTGACAGCATGACATTATTTTGGTTTGTTTACCTACTCATTAGATATAACATATAACCATAGTAATTAATTTCTGACACATGGTCATGTAGTGAAGACATTACTTTTTTTTCTGGGTGCCTTTTTTGTTTGTTTGTTTATTGAAGAGGGGGTCGGGACTATTTCAATGACAGACACACTCGCACCTGCCTGCACGCGCACTGAGCGCTGATACAGTATGCTGCACGGAAATAATTGCCAACGATGAGGCCGCACTGAACTCTCTATTTCAGGTCTACACTCCCTCCCGTCTGCTACGCTCTGCCAATGAAAGGCGTTTGATCCAACCTTCACAACAGGGTCCAAAGACGAGGACTAGACTCTTCTCCTCTGTCGCCCCCCGGTGGTGGAATGAACTTCCAAACTCCATTCGATCTGCAGAGTCCCTCTGTACCTTTAAGAAAAAGCTAAAGACCCAGCTCTTTCAGGAATACCTACTAACTTAACTTAATGATGATGATCTCGATAGTATTGATGTAATGATGGTAATGTTGATGTTTTTTTGTATTTGCTTGAAAACGACGACGTATAAGATGGTTTATATACTGATTAGAGTCTCAGAACGGCAGTCAATGTTGTGCCATGCCTCTGGGCAATGCCTTTCAGCACCTATGTGTCCAATCGGACTCAAAGCTGATCGTTCGTCCTTACTGACATTGTTCCTTTATTTTTCCTTGATCCTTGCTTGTGTTGTTCTTACTCTCTGATGTACGTCGCTTTGGATAAAAGCGTCTGCTAAGTGAATTGTAGAATTGATTGTCTTAGGTGGCTGTATGCAATACCACGACAAAACTCAGTTTTAAAAAGTTCCGATCCCGTTATCACAACAAGTGACCCGCGTGTGTGGAGATTGCCATAGCAAAACCAAGAGAGAGCCCAATCACATCGGCAGCAAGCAGCTGCACAAAAACGGAAAATACATTGTTTGTAGTTTTGTGTTTTGCATTCAAAGACCTAACAGCGGACATCTCTCTCTTTTTTTCTCTCTCTCTCTCTGGTCCCCTGCAGATTATAAAGTTCTGCGACATACGTGAGGGGTACAGAGTGAGAGAGATCGATAACCTACTAGTTAAATGGTCTTAAATGCCGATCAAAACCCGGCGGAAAATATACCTACACAGCGCGCCTACCATAAAGTGCTGCATCGCTAGATCCCACAGCTCGAGTGTTGCCAAAACCCGCCCTACTCTGTTTCTGATTGGCTAGTGACGTTGTTAGGTTGAGAAAGAGAGCTGCGGTACTCACAGAACATTGGTAGGTGAGCTCTAGTGAGTCGAACTTCATCAGTACCATTCACAACAAATTCCCACGTGTAATTATTTTTGTTATATATATTTTTTCCTGCATGGTGCAGTAGTACTTAAGCCCAATAATTCCATCACTCTTACCCCCCCTTCGCAAGAAATAAAAACTCCTCGGATCTCCACGAATTGCACAAGTCACCTAAATTAATGTTAAAAAAGCGGGAGTTGCCAAAAAGGGACTAATTTGCATGCATGCCCGTTGGACTTTTGCAAAACTCTTGAAACAAGCTGTTCACAGAAGCCGGAGGACAAGTCTGCGGTTTACTCGTGTTTTAAAACTTTCCCCAACATGTAGCATGGACTTCCAAATTTAACATTATATGTATGTATTAAAATGCAAAACAACCTGCAACCAACCCCCTTTTATGCTCAACATATTAAAAAAAGATACCTAAAGCCAAAGCTAGTAAGTAAAAACAACGGATAGAGCCGCATTATTAACCATTGACTTATATCATCCTAAGCAAGCTGCAAAAAAAACAACTATGCAGGACCATATGAAAAGGACCATGGAGTAGAAATCAACATATTTTTGTATTCTTCGATGGTGTGGTAGTTGCTGCTATAGCTGAAACTTTACATCTCTGCACCTGACTGCTGATCAAATAATTCATAGTTTACTTTCATTTAGAGATGCCGTCCTGTCAGGTTCAATCACTCTGGCAAATACTTGGTGTTCCCTTTCCCCCCTTGTAAGAACTGCAAGATATATTTCTTTTTAAATAGGAGTCTACTGCACAGAATTCTACCTGTAATAACATTCACACATTTACCTACTTTTGCATTTGATAATATAGATTTGGCAAAGTTGCAAAAAATTTACATTTAAATACAAAAACATGTTCAATTCAAACTTAAACATTGAAAAAATATATTTTAATGTTTCCTAATTTTCAGACAGGAACACATTCATCATGTCCTAACAGCACGCGACGCAAGCGAGCGAGCATCAGCGAGAAAATCAGCCTGATTCTATTGTTTCCTATTGGAGTGTCCTAACTGCCCGCGAGCGACGCAGCGCGCTGTACTTCGACTCCCCGTTTCTATTTTCCTGTCTGTCGCTCGCGTCAACGGACAGGGAACGGGGAAGGAGGGGGCTCTACATGGTACTGACACTCGCTTTTCTCACTCAACAGAGCTTGGTATCTCACCTTACAAAGGGGAGATAACGGTACATTGATAATATCCACATCCGTGATTGAAACGTTGAGCTTTGACTAGTGTCAACACCGGAAAATAAACTTTTTTTCGTCAGCCATTTACCGACGAACCTCTGTGTTGTGATTTGAGTCAGCTAATTGTTAAAAGAAAGCAACGCACATCCGTTTGTCCACCTTCAGTACAAAATAACTAGATGTTATTCTCTTTGCAAGTGGGGATACTGAAATTTACAGAGCAGAGAATTCAATATTTAATGCATGCAGTGTGGACAGCGAGCGTCCGTTTCTGCGCAACAGAACGCGACATATAACGCTTGCGTGCTGTTAGGACATGGTGTCATTGTAAAAAGTATATTAGGACATTTAAGCTTGTGGAATTGGGTGCATTGATGATGCAGATTTTTAGCTGATAGTTAAAACAAGGGTCAGAAAGGGTCAACTAATGCTGTCAGTACTCTTTTCATTTAATAACAGCATTCTAGCAAAATAAAAAACACATCCTGTCTGGCATTGTGTTAGTAAGGGAAGTAGGCTATAGAGAGGATTTATTAAAATGATTGTTGACATGCCGTATTTGGCAAAGTGGATTATTTTTTTTAATGAACGGCAGAAACACAAGGTCAAATGTTTACACTATATTCTTTTTCATTTTGTTTTGCTGTCATTCTCTGACAATGATTTCAAGATACCCCTGTTATGACACAATAGTTGTCTTGGCAACAGAATCTTGAGCATGATCTAAAAATAAAAATCCAATTTAAACACCAGAGTGAAAGTATGCTCCACTTTGAGATCAATGTGTGGATTAGAAAAGTATCTGCGGTAATGCTGGAGTTATGTTGAAGAGGAAGCTTAGCATGAAGATGACGCCTTCAATTTATGTCCATACCCTCACAGCTGTGTGTGGTGACAGGCAGACTGAGATCGCTGATACATGCAATCAAGTTAAGCATCCTTTGCAGGATATTACCCTTGAAGGAGCTCAGACTCTGCAAAGAACTCAGAGTAGAACTACTGGTTCTTTGCACTGACGAGACCTCATTCAGATGGCTCTGCACTGTGCTGGATTCCTCCTCCCTCTGCTTTCCAGGTGGATCAAGCTACGAGGACTGAAGAAGCTGCAGAATCTGAATAAATGGAAAGACATTTTGGATTGATGAATCATTCCAATTTGTTATTAATGGAAACCAGATCAAATGTACTATAGTTTGGCTCTACTTGCTATCAAAACACACGGTGGGGAGTATTTCATAGCCTGTATTTTGTCCTTTACAATATGAATCAGTTTTTTTTTTGTCAGAAATCGCATCAAAAGTTATCCCATGTCATATATCAGGCCTAAATGGTACTTTTCAGTGTCATATTCACTGAGACCCAACATTAATCCTGAAATAATAAAGGCACTTGGCGATATAATGTTACCTTCCTAGTAATAGGTAGTAGCCTAAAGCAGAACTAGTTTCATTGGTTGCGACCATCTGCTGTGACCAAATTGACCAACACAAAATGATAAATGTACATGTAAATGTTTTATACAGCTAGTAAATATCTTCAGACAGTGGAATGAAATCAATAAAATGTGTTGCAAACCTGAATAGAAAAGTAGCTCTTATAGGTCTGTTGTTGTTGTTGTCAAAATGGACATTTGTTTTTGTGCATTTATACTCAGATTGATGATTCACTTAGAATGATTTGCCGCCGCTAATAGCTCCAAAAGTTTTGCACAATTTTCTCCCGCTAACTGCTTTGTCTATAGTTCACAAAGCTTATAGCAATCCGTTATAAAGTTTGCTCTTGTTTTGTGTTTAAATGTAGAGAAAAGCTGTCTGTGCCATTACCCTGTGCAAAGATAGATTGAGCTGTTTTGTCCACATAAAGATGATGAGCTATGAGTGGAGTGGAAACTTTTTCAGGGTTATTTAACAAAAAGTTTCCTCTTTGTAGGGAGCAAGCAAAGGCAACATAAAAAAAACAAAAAAAACATCACATCCTCGTGCGTAACGGCTCTAGACCATCTCCCTAGATGTGGATGAAGTGTTGAGTCGCTGCCAGCCGGACTTGATAAAACGTTAGCTATACTATTAGTTTACAGACTTTTTTACAGATAATTTAAAAGTCATACAGAGGCTGAATTGTTTTCCTGAGCACTTGACCTTGTGTGTGACTTCTCTTATAAGCACTACAGCGCAGTTACCACAAAGTCTCAACAGACGGTTCTTGCTTAACTCTCACTGCATGTTGCTATGAGAGCATGGTATATGAAATAGACGCTTTTTTTGCAATGACGCTTACCCGATATAAAGGGGCACATTTTTTCCCAAATTATTGCTGAATGGCTCAATTAATACGCAGAACCAGCAAAAGTGCACAGAACATTTTGATTAATTTGCACATGTTTAGCAGGAGCAAAAGCTGCGCAATTTCTTTGTGAATCAGGCCCTAAAGTTTCAAAAACAATACAAGAATGTAGCAAGTGCATTACATGTATGTGCATTACGCTCATCCTGCAGACTCTGCTTTACACAGACTTTGCTTATATGTTCACTTATGTACTACCTGCATGGAGAATTGTCCATGAAATTCACCTCATTTCTTCAGCACTTTCATTACACTTATCACAGACAGAGCACTGCAGACTGTTTGCTTGGTCGCCTAGACGGCAAACTGCACCGCCAGCAAAAGGTAAGCAAAGCCTCTATCACAACACATCAATGAAGTACCTTCACATAGGCCATATCAGTGGCTTGGTTGCCACTGAAAAGCTGTCTGCAAAAACCAGATAACTAGAAAGCCTCTGTAGAAATACCTTTAGACAGAGTGCTCTTGGCTCAAAACCCAAATATATACTGCTGAGGGCCTGAGAATGGAAAAGTCATGATACAAGCAGAAGCACAGACATAAAGAAAGATAAACTTGAGTGAGTGAGTGTAGTCAGCATTTAAAGAGAACACACAAGGAAACTGTATGACCTTTTAACATTAAAGATATGGCACATTTAAAGTAAAGACAGCTCAAGAGTGTTGCTAAGTACAACATTAGTTATATAGTTTAAATTTAAATTATATTTAATAATAATCAATCCTTATTACAATGACTAAGGTGAACTATTAATTCCATTTTGCTGCTTTGGACACAATGAGTGCTAACAAAGCTGCTATTTAGCATTCAACCATCATTCAACTCACCTCTGTGGACATGTTTGTAATTTTGATAAAAGTGCCCTCAGAGTTCACAATCTCCTCTTGAGCTGTGATCATCATTTTGTGTACTCCTTGTAAGATAAAGTCTATGATCAAGACTCGGTGTAGGGGGCCGGATTTCGACATAACACAAGGATTAGTGGCCTTCGTTTTAAGCAAGGAGAAAAATCGGCTGTATAGTGTGCATTAGTGAGACCCACTGTTGTTTGTTTGAGTGCATGTGAAGGAGGGCTACATTCATACAACAGCTTCAAAGAAAGCCTGAACACAGCACGCAGGACTACCCCAAGAGAACGCTGCGCTTCAACAGATCGACCGGCAAAATGTACAGGTGTTGCTCTGAATGTAATTTTTTACATAAAAGCTGTTTGTTTTGGAGGGTGTTTGTGTTTGGAGGGATTTCATGCATTTTATGACTATTTTGCTATCATTGTGTATTTCTAAAGATAAAGTAAGCTTACCTTTAAATAATTCATTTTCTGTATCAGACATTCATGTTTCTAAGGGATACATCTCTGAAATGTTAGGGACCAACGAAAAACCTGATCACATGCTGCTCAGTGTAAACACATGCAACTGACAATAAAATCAGTGCATACTGGGTACATTTGTCCTAGTGTTGTATCAAAACAAAATCATTTTGAGTGTGAAGGAATTTAAAATGGTTAATCATTTGAACCCTCAACTTTTGATTGTCTCATATTGTCAAATGTGCAACATCTCCATTTTTTAACGCTGAAGGTTTACTTCATTGTTTGTGGTTACAAGTTCTAAACATTTTTTCATAACCTGACCTTTCTATTGATGTAAAACAGAGTTCAGACTATTGGAACCCATTTAGGACACTTTAAAACTGATCCATCATCAAACCCAATCACAGGAACAATCTTTTTTAAGAACTTGGTTGTGAAGAAAGGCCTATGGCTTTTATCGAAAACGCCTACTAGCCTACATACTAATGTCAAATGTAGTGCTGAAAACGAACACTGTAACAGTGTACCATCCACTTACAGTCTGAAAAAAGTGTTCCATTTTGATTTTTTGAATGACTTTGGGAATCAAAAAAGATTCATTGGTGTTATCTTTGGTCTGATTGTGATTATTTCCACTGTTGCAAAAGCCATTGCTATCGGGCCAAATAGTACATATCAGTACACTGTACTCTTATAGTATGCAGTTTCAAAAACAGTTACTTTCTTTGGTAATGTGAGGGGTTTGCAGACCCAGTCCTCCAAACAGCTTGGCCAATCAGACAATAGTCTACAAGGAGCAGATTCCAGACACTGAGTCTAATGTTAGGTAACATATTATTAAAGACGGAAGATAAGGATAGATATTATTATCAAATTAAAGATATTATCAGGTAAAAAAATAAAAAAAATAAAATAAAGTATGTTAAAGGTCCCATATAATGTAAAATACATTTTTAATGTTTTTCTAACACCAATATGTGTTCCTAGCCTGTTAAAAAAAAAAAAAAAAACAATTATGAGAAAAGTTCATCCTCCATCTTTTGAGAAAATGTGAGCTCAAAAAAGGCTGTTTGGAGATTTTCCCTTCATGACATCACAAAGGGCAGTAACCCCTCCCCCAGGTGGGTGACACTCCCACAGATAGGTATTTGTTCTGCCCTCTGAGTTTGCCTTCTTACCGTAAATAATAGGCCACGGAGCGAGAAAGCCCAACCACCAAAGCCTTACAGGGGCATGGTCAGACACAGCTCACTTTGCATTTAAAGCTATAGACACAAACAGCCTGTTCTGATCAGGGCTGAAATAGAGGGGTTTTTAGGCATGATAAAATGCAGCAGGATGAGATTGGATTTATAACAAGAAACTTCACAGATATGTTTTGGGGACCTCTGAGACTTATTTAAACTGCTTTAAAAGAAGGATAATATGTGACCTTTAAAGTTTGATAATTTTTGAACTAATCCATAAATGTTTAAATCAGGCTGTAATGGACATTGTAAGGTGCCCTTTCACTTATTCACTTGGACAAAAAGCTATTTATGTTCAGGGGACTGTGTGCAGTGTGTAACTGTCACTTACAACAGCTTTAAATAAATTTAGAGTTCTCATTTTCAACAAATTGGAAACATTGGAACATAAAAAGCTACTGAATCCTGAATCTGCTTAAACTTCACAGATCAGTTTTGAAAAAAAATATTATAGACTTTTGTATCTGAGAAGATTGCAAGCCTGGAGGCAAAAGTGAATCTGTTGCAAACACAAAATATGATAATGTCTTGATTTAGTTTTCCTATAAATATATGAAAAAGATTGTTTCCTGCGGAGGGCATGATTGGTTAAATTGATGTCGACGAAGGCTTGTTTCACAGCAAAGATTTAATTCCACAGTGCAGATACTTGTGTTGCATCGATCTTTTATGTCCTTCACCTGAGCCGCTGGGGTTTTGTTTATGTGTTCAGATGGCTGGCTCATTACCTCTTCAAATAAATTGCTTCTAAATTAGTTTGAAATGGTAAAAGGACCACCTTGTTAACAGTGTCTTGTTTTTACATTCAATTGTAAGGTACTTGAATGTGTTGTAAAAGACAAATTTACAGTGCACCCAATAACCTGATTTGATTTAAGCATTATAAGTAAACTTTCAATGCAATGCCTCCAGGCGTAAAGCTCCTGATACCAATGCATTTTTGGTTTGAAGCCAGTTTGTTGCTTTGCAAGGACATCATCACTATTCATAAATATTGCTTGTTATTTTAAAGATCGAGAAATGTCATGAATAATTTATGTTTTTTTCATAACTAAGGGTATCCAGTCATCATGCTAGAGCTGCTCTCCCTTGTGGCTTGATTAACCATGGGTGAACACAACACGCACAACTCCTGCATGTAAACCTTGTAAGGTTTACATGCCTCTGTCGCCCCCCGGTGGTGGAATGAACTTCCAAACTCCATTCGATCTGCAGAGTCCCTCTGTACCTTTAAGAAAAAGCTAAAGACCCAGCTCTTTCAGGAATACCTACTAACTTAACTTAATGATGATGATCTCGATAGTATTGATGTAATGATGGTAATGATGATGGTTTTTGTTTTTGTTTGAAAACGACGACGTATAAGATGGTTTATATACTGATTAAAGTCTCAGAACGGCAGTTAATGTTGTGCCTTGCCTCTGGGCAATGCCTTTCAGCACCTGTGTGTCCAATCGGACTCAAAGCTGATCGTTCGTCCTTACTGACATTGTTCCTTTAGTTTTCCTTGATCCTTGCTTGTGTTGTTCTTACTCTCTGATGTACGTCGCTTTGGATAAAAGCGTCTGCTAAGTGAATTGTAGAATTGTAGAATTGTAAACCTATGACCCATAGCACAACCAAACACAGTCATACTTACCTCTTAGTTAGTTTAAAATAAATATGCAAAAAAGCATTAAAAACAGAGCCAGTGAAAATCAACCAAACCTCAAAGAAATTGCTTATTTCTCAATGAAAGAGCCACCCAGTTTCTAATAGAGGCCACCTGAGCTGTACAGTAATTGGTCACACTCCTCTGCACTCTAGTGAGCCAATGGATTTGATTTGTCAGATAATAAAATGTATAATCTAAACTGGATCTGTCCTTTATCTGTAATGACTTTTTTAAGGGGGAGCAGGTAACTTCCCTTGACAATGAATAAACTCCAGTGAACAAAAGTATGAACGTTTTTTGGTTGCCTTTTAAAATATATATTCAAATAAGTGATTCCTCTTTTAGAGCTGACCGAGTTGCAGAGTGGGATTTTCTGGCACAACTTCACCAACTATCAAGGTGCATGAGGGATCAGGGTCATCAAGAAACACATTGCAAACATCATTTAAATAGGGTAGGTACAAAATTAAAATAAAGTAAAAAAAAATCTATAAGGTAAAAGAATATATAAGGCTAACTAATCATATACATCCACATATATACATTTGTTTGGCAGATTATTTCTTTGTTGTAACAATGCTTCTTGGCAATAAATCTTATACCGTTGAAAAGCCAGTTTATTTCCCTTTTAAATGGTGCCACATTTGTAAGGAACATGCATTTGTGGGATAAGCAAGCAGAGCTGAGTATGTTGGTTGCGCCCATGAAAAATTGCCAAATCTTCTCTGCCAATGCAAAACAGGTTATTCTGCTGTTCCTATTGATTCTTGTTTTGAGCTTCTGATACCCCAGGTGCTGACAATCAGGTGCCTGATTGGCGTTTGATTGGCAGCACCTGTGAGCATGGGCCCTGCTACAGTGGTCAGTTGGTGTCTGCTCCAAGCATGCCACGTTTCACTGATCTGGATAGGGACCGTGTCATACGGCTACTTCAAGCTTGTGTTCCGCACAACCAAGTTGCAGTAGTATTTGGAGTGAGCCCTAATACCATCTCCAAACTGAAAGCCAAGTTCCATATAGCGAGGATGTCAGAGACAGGCTGCGAAGTGGGCGTCCCGAGAAGACGACAAGAATACCGTTTCTTAACCCTGTCAGAATTTAGGAATCGTAGGCAGTCTTCTACAGATTTGCAGTCAAGATTTGCAGGATGATATGGCCGACGGCTCTCTATCCAGATAATCCGGACTAGACTGCATGAAGCCAATCTCCAGTCTCATAGGGCTTCCAGGAGGCCTACCATCACCGTCAGGCCTGTTTGCGTTGGTGCTGGCAACACGTGCACTGGAACCTGAACATGTGGAGGAACGTTAGGTTCAGCAATGAGTCCTGCCTACGACAGTTAGATTGTAGCATCAAAGTGTGGAGAAGACGCGCAGAACGCTATGCTGATTGCTGCACCGATAGGGTAACAGCTTTGGCGGAGGCAGTCCCATATCTCCACAGTCTGGGACCAAACTCTATCCTCCAAGATGACAATGCTCGCCCCCACAGAGCGGGGTTTATCAGAGACTACCTCCAGAATTTGGGAGGGGAGAGAAAGGAATGGCCAGCCTGCATTCCTGACCTCAACCCCATTGAACACTTTTGGCGTGCTGTTCATGCCAGAGTGACCAACACAACCACATTGGCTGACTTGCGACAAATGCTGGTTGAAGAATGGGATGCCATCCCACAGCAGTGTGTTACCAGGCTGGTGACCAAGATCAGGAGGAGGTGCAAGGCTGTTGTGGGTGTGTATGGTTCTTCCACACGCTACTGAGGCTCCTGTTTGTTAAATGAATAAATTATTAAATTGCCAATATGTCTTGTTTTTTCAGACTTCAATCATCCAATCCACTAAACGACACCAAACAAGAGTCAACACCAAACAAGAGTCAACAGCAGAATAACCTGTTTTGCATTGGCAGAGAAGATTTCGCAAGTTTTTCATGGGCGCAACCCACATACTCAGCTCTGCTGCTCATCCCACAAATGCATGTTCCTTACAAATGTGGCACCATTTAAAGAAGAAATAAACAGGCTTTCCAACGGTATAAGATTTATTGCCAAGAAGCATTGTGGCAACAAAGAAATAATTTACCAAACCCAAATTTCCTTACTTTTTGTGCGATGTTTTATATATATATATCAGTCAATGAGGTACCCGTAAAGGTGGGCTGATTAGATTTTAAAACAAAATATCTGTATATTTTTTTTATTTATTTAATTTAATGTTGTATTTGTTTTGTAGCTTTCTTCCATCCTTGTGCAAACCCTAAACCATTCCCTTGATTCCAACCTATTGACCAAATATGGTGTCAAACTTGCCTGTGGTGGACACGCCCCATACCTGCCAACTGTAAGTACTCCTTGGTCTAATCAAAAATAGAAGCCTTGCGTATCAGCTCCGGAGGGCTGAGACGCAGCGCAGCGGACCCAGTGGAAGCACACACATTGAATAAAGTGAAACGTATCAGCTCCGCTCATTCTCTTCGAAAATGACAACAAAATTCTGCATTCTACATACATTATGAGGCAATAACAAAATAGTAACGCACAGCCACTTAGGAAACTAACTTTAATCAGATTACTGGTTTGGAAAAATGAACGCGTTAGATTGCTCGTTACTGAAAGAAAGTAATCAGATTAAAATAACGCGTTAATTTGTAGCGCGTTAGGGACAACACTGTTGATGACCCAGATGAAGGCCACAAGCCAAACATCAGTCTAATTTGTTAATAAAATTGTTCTTCATACTACAAGTGTTGCTAAAGCTGACATAGTTGACATCCAGTTAGCCACCAACTACTTGAGTAATATTCAACACAGGAAAAACGATCTAATAAATATACTATAAAGTACACCAGCTAATGAAATCTGTGAAGGGTCTTATAGGGCCGGCTTTGTTGCATTGCCACTAATCTGGCTAAATGTAGTGAGGATCAAATTTGTGAAACCTAGATTAAAAAGTGTAACAGGATTGCAAAAGTGTAACATAAATAAAAAGAGAGAACTGAACACGACCCCTGCATGCACTGTGATGTTAATACAGCCTTGTAGGGTGGGAACTGTCAGCTTTCTACACACAGCGGGACAATTCATTGCTGTCAACTCTGACTTACTGTATGTCAAAGGCTTTATAGAAACCTGGACATGCTAAAGTGTGCTAAACACGGTTTATGTGCCAGTGGAATTAAACAGACTGTATGTCTGCAGTAAAATATATGTAGTGGCAGACTAGCATTTGTTCTTTGATGTTCTCATTTATGGAAATCTCATTTAGGTGATGAAAAGGATAATGAAATGGCATACCCAATGAGTTGAAACAATGTGAGACCTTTACAGTCTCTGCCACAACAGATTCAATTGACACAATCAACCAGGATGCATTTCGAAATAGTCAGCCTTAAGACTCCTGTGGTGATACGACGACAATAACCATTCCCTTTTACTGAGATCATAAGTTAATACCCACAAGGCAAGTTGCTGGTAAATAACCTGCTTTAAAAGGGGTAAGTCAACAGAAGCTTCATTTTTGCATGACATTAATGATCAGATACAATGGTTATTGTAGAATTGGATAAGGTTGAGAGGCATACCACATAGCCATTTCAATTTAGTGTTTTTGCTTCAGGGGAGTATGTGCCCATGGCTTTACAACACCTGAATCGATTGGCATATTATCCACCTAATTAGGAATTTTGTTTGTTTGCATATCCCTTTGAGACAGACACAGAAGCTCCACCGCAGCCCAAAGTTTCCCTCAGTCTCTGACACAAAGGATTTTCTTTCAACAAAGTCCCTCCATCAACTCCCACCCTGCTGTGCCTAAACAAACCGCCTGCTTATTTATAATATATTATATTCTCAGAAGCACAACTTCATTTCAGATGAAAGAGAAGAATAATCAAAACCAAGAAACACTGTCTTTCTGACCTGCAACAGAGACTTATGGACTTTTTTTATGACCATGTAACCTTCTAGCCGGGGTCCTTAAGCCAAACTACCTTGTGATACTGATAATATACACAACATAGGGATGCACCATCAGACCCGTTGGAAAGTCATGCTAATCAAGCAAAGCGTTTAATCTTTTCTAGAGCTGCTAATTGAGTAAAAATGTCATCAAGGTTCTTAAACAAACAAGCAAACAGTTATAATTAGAATGTATACAAATTAACAGATCAGTTATGGGGGTCCATCCAGGTAAAAGCTGCTAAACACATGATACCCAAACACATTAATATATATACATTTATACCTAATTAACAAACACACTTACTGGTTTGCAGATTAATTTAATTAATCATGTGCCATTTAAAATAGACTTAGTCACTTGTTGAAAACTGAGGCTGCTTTAGAAACCACATACTATACTAGTAGTATGTACTGATATGGCCAAAATGCAGTATGCGAACAAATGCTGGATCCGCAGTATGCAAATAATACCAGGATTTTGTACGGATTTCGGAAAAATCTACAGTATGCATCAGACAAGTCTACTTCGCGTACTGTTCCCACAATTCAACGCACCAGGTAAGAGATAGAAATGACGGACAGCAACAGCCATTGTAACAGGGGAAATCATCACAATCAGAAAGAATCACACCACCTATTATCTTTCAGCTTTTTTCAGACAGTAATTGGATGCTACACGATCAGCTAGGTTGTTGTTTACTTCCGCATTTCAAGACCTGAAACCAGTTTACTGCCCATTTCAACAGTCCATGCGCCACAGCCTACAGTATGTATGAAGTACATACCACGTTCCACAGTAATATATAGTAGGCATTTTCTAACACAGCCTTCAACTGACTTCCTGGATGCATCACAAATGAGTGATCCCACCTCCGTTCATCAAACAAGCATTTTAAAGTAGCTTACTTGTCCTCTTGCGCCACACCTTTCAAAGCATTTCTACTTTTTACAAATCTATATCATGATGTTGTAATATTTCTAAAAAGTCCCAGAAATATGACATTTCTTGAGGGGCCTGTATTTGCGTTGCGGTTGTTCTGAACATTCCTAAATGATCTCTCACTTGAGGCAAATACTGTACCCATTTCTGAATACACCTTTAGTCATCTGAACTTTTAATAACTATTTAATCAACCATTATATCACTCATCCTGCCAATCCATACATGTTTGTGTGTCTCATGGAAATTACAAAACAGAAATTGTAGGTTTGTTTTTTTAGAGCTGCTGAAATCTTACTTAATCTCAGATAACACTGATGTGCACACCTATGTCAGTACTTGTATAATCAATTTGGGATTAGAGAAAGAGAGACAGACGGACCCAGGCACCTCGCCTCTTTCATTCTGAACATGTTCTAATGAGTAATTTTCCAATTAGCAAGAGTGCCTGCGTTTCCCTACATAACTATCTCTTTGCAGCATTAACACAGATGAAGCTTCCAATTAAATATTTCAGAGGCTAAATCAATTTCTGGCTGCAAAGGAGACAGAGTCAATAAATTCATTTAACCAGGTGAAAAAGACCAATTAGACAATTTAAGAACACATGCCACAAAGGCATCTTAAAAAGAATGAAAACAGGTTCAGGGCTAAAAGTTCTGCTTACTGTCCTTTCAGTTCAGGTGACAACCTAAAGGCGCATTCACACATACTCTGTGCGCGCCGCCGCGGTCCGTCAGCGCCGCGCCTGTAGTCAATCATTGTGTTCACACAGCGGGCGCTTCGGTATGTCTTCGGAGCGTGTCACCAGCGCCACGTTGCTCTGCTCCGTTTCAAATACACTGCAGGTCTATTTTCGACGGAGTACGCTGCAGACACGCATCAAGCTAGACAGAATATCACAACCCGCACAGGAAGTCAGACAAGGAAACGCACAGAGCATCCGGTCAATTTCAAAATTAAACACAATATACGGACTCGCAATCGTATTTTCCTCACTTTATCAACGTAACGTCAAAACAGGCACCAAATGAACAACAAATCATCCTCAGAAAGACAAAGAGACATGTTGTCTGCACGTTTTTCTCTTTATTCCCGCGTGATGTTGTAGTTCTCCTGTGATGTGTGTACAGCTGATCATGAGTGCGCTTCGCTGCGTTGACGTTCCAGAAACGGATCCAGTGTGAATGGGCGCACGGAGTATGTGTGAATGCGCCTTTAGAAAATTTCTCACACACACTGCTGATGCCTAATGTCAGCAAATTAACACTGACTTTCCTCTGCAGTACAACATTTTCTGAGTGAAAATTTCACATGCATCACATACAAATAGCCTATATCAAAATTCACAAACAAGAACGTGAATCTTTACAGGGTCCTGTGTCGTTTGGCTATGCACAGGTTTTAAGCAAAGGTTGCATTCGTTTAGGCCCTGGTTCCAGAGATATCTCCAATTTTTCTCCATGTTTTATACTGCTAAATAATGTCTTGAAGGCCTTTAGCTGACCAACTTTCTATTTTTGAATTATTTAGCTACAAGCTTAAAAACCATGCACAATGCAGAGCTAGAATTTTGATCTATTGCGTTCTTAATTCATGTCCAGCTCCACATGAAAGTGAGCAGTGAGATCAAAACTTTAAAAAAAATAATCTTTGAACCATTTCTTAAAACTAGAAATATTGTGCCAGGAATCTCTCTTCCGAGATCTCAGCGAAAACAGATGCACAGACTTGACAAATTCTCAGCAGTGTTACTTTCATTGTAGCGATCTGTACCACTTTGTTATCTGATACTGCAGATATCTGTGCTACACTTTTAAGTTTATATCTGGCGCTCTCTCATGTTTTGCTTCAGATGTATTTTAAAATATCTCTCTGACATGATCCCCCAATCAAAATCATTTTTTTGCCAACATTTCAAATTTTATTAGGTGAGACTGGCACAGTTACCACTGAGGTGAGCAAGCAGGCAGGGAAAACAGGACAGCTGATGAGAGGTGATGCAGAAGAGGAGAAAACAAGGATAAATGTCAGCAACAGCAAATCAAAAATGCAAAAACAAACACAGTACAAGTGTGGCCTAAAGGCGGGCAGACACTGTGCGATGTTTTCGATCGTTTTGAAAATCTCAGACTCAAACTGCACGAGTAAATCGCATACGATAAAAAGCCAAAGCTCACGATGTATGTGCGCACACTGTGCGGTCCGATGCTCGGCTGCGACCTGATTGCTCACATTATAAGAGCGAAATAAACACGTCGGGGTCCCCAAATCCGGAAGAGGACTGGAGAGATGCTCACGAAGAAGAAACGTGCTGCCTTGGCCATTTGTGCCATTCTATGAGCTGAAACGACAGTAAAGGCACGAGTGTGCCTGCCACATCTCAACAACAGTGCTTAATTTATAAACCCTGAGGTCCCGGGGCACAGAGAAAGTGCTGTTCCGGCGCGGCAGGAAGACGAGCGGACACACGGACATCAGTGCGCACTTATTGCACGTTGGAGCTGTTTGAACAGCTTCAGCGTCTGTTAACAGAGACTACAGTCTGCAGTGTAGATCCCACTATTATGTGCTAAATTGATTTACTGTACATTAGAACTGATGATCGATTGAAGTTTCTGTTTCAAGTCTCTCCACCTCTGTGCGCAAAGTTTCAAGTCTCTCCACCTCTGTGCGTAATGGCACACTCACGCTTATCTGTATGAGCTCACTCCGTTTCAGAGGTTGTTCTGCAGTTATTAAAATAATAATTAACTAAACCTCCAAAATCTAGGATAACATCTAGTTGCTGCTCTGTCTGACAGGATGATCAAACGTCTTTGGTTTCTTTGATTATGTTGAAAACTTCTCCGCGACACTTCAACGTGTGCGCAACGATATAGAAGCTCTGACCAGCTGGGAGTTGTGGGCCTGTCACTCTGCAGAAACTATTAGTTAGTAAGTTTAAATGTTTTAATAACCTGATAGTTTTAATTGTGCCTGATTTAGGGGGCGCTGCCTACTTCCCGTGTCCCGGCACAAACAGCAACAATTTCATCATCACACTCGCCACTCTTCTAAACAATTATCAACACGACACAGCAGCACAGCAGAGAATAACATTCTTAGTTATTTAAATACAAAAAAGAATGTCAGAACAGATAATATTATATTGCGCCAAATGTAATGAGAGATTTGGATAGTGACAAAGGGGCTGGATCCAAACAAACAGGTGCCGGTCCCAATCTGGTAGGTGCCGGATCTTGTTCCGGCAGGATGCGGCACAAATTAAGCGCTGCTCAACAAGTCTGGCCTTCATGTCCTGAGTCCAAACCACAGGCTGCAGCGGCATCGACATGACGACATGCTTCTTCTTCTGGACGTGGTAATGTTTACATTTTTCACGCAGGCGCAATGAGGGGAAACCCACTGATCTCAGGTGAATCGGCTCGTAGCTCTGCTTCAACTGTGCGATACCCTCACGAGGGGCGACCAAAATATCAAACAGGTTTGATTTTCATGCGACCAGCCGATTGCCGGTCGGGAGGGGTATATCGGTGCTCGTTGCCCCCTGTATACTACACGACTCACGATTAAGCTGAAATTCGGCCTGACTCCAAAAATTCTCGCACGACTCAGAAAATCGGCCCAATATGGGGAAAAAATCGCACAGTGTATGCCCGCCTTAAAGCGTGAGAATAAACAGCAGCAGTTAAACCAACGACGTGGTGATGATTGAGTGGAGAGCTGCAGTAGATTTACTGCAGAGTGATGAGCTTAATGGAAGGCAGGTGTGAGTGATCAGCAGCAATCAGGGAGCCGGGAACCAGCAGTGCCAAGCCTCAGCTATATGCGCGCACACACACACACACACACACACACACACACACACACACACACACACACACACAGGCAGAGAAAGCAGATAATGTCTTACACTCTTATTTTTCAAAATCATGGTGGAGGATGAAAAGAGGCAGTCCTTGCAAAGGAGGGTTTCTACGGGAAGAACACACACAGAGATGTGTAGACGGGGAAGATAATTCATGGGATAAATCCTGACTGAAAACAAGAATTAATTAATCAATTTAAGACAACAGCAGTTGACCAATAACTAAAGCTGCTGCTTGTCAAAGCTTGTCGCAACTAATTATTTGTCCAAATAATTATTAAATGTGTTGTGTCAATACGATTATTGTACTGCTCCTAATCGAGTTGGAGCCTCCCCGATCTGGAATGGTAAATATCAGTTCTGTTATCGAACATGTTTGATATTTACGTCATTAACGTATTATCTTATTTTCTGTCAGAGGAAACCCCACCTGGAATGATAAATATCACACATGTTCGATATTTATCATTCCAGGTCGGGCTGCCGATGAAAGAATACCTGAAATAGCCAATGAGAGCGAGCAGACAGGGAAGCATCCTCAACCAGATATTGCAAACTTCAACAACTCACCTCCAGCTTGTGCTGCAAATTGTATAAAGCTGCGTATTCTCAGCTAAGATTTCGCGCATATTTTTTTTTTCGTTTTTTGTTACTGCAGGACAGCCAACTGACAACATTGATCGTTCTCCATATTTGTTTTTCTTCTTTTGATCACGTGAGTTTCTGTGAGATCTCGTGTCAAACTTCAAACATCAGGTGTGGTGGCACGGGATGGATCCTTTAAAAGCCAGGGAAAGAAGGACGCATCTGTTGGCTGCATTTAAAGGAGACTTTGAAATGGGACAGCGTTGTTTGGACCTAAACTGCCCTCCTGAACTCAAGCATCCCTCTTGAGCCTGGCTCACACTGTACGATTTTCCCCGATTGTATAAAAGTAGGGGTGGCATGTCAGCTCACACTGTACGACTGAATTGTTTATGACGCACGACCAGACCTTCAGATTTATGTGCTCACACTGTACGACCAGATTGTCGGGCACGACCTGAGAGCTCACACTGTAAGAGTGAAATCGGGACGGAGTGTTGACAGTTGTTAATAAAGTTTCATTAGAAAACTCCAACGGACTCCAGGGGACGGCGGCTGGTGAAAGAGAAAGAGGTGGAAGTTGTTTTAGGATGTAGGAAAGTTGATACAAACGTAGATATACGGATACAATGTTTCAGAAAAGTGCTGCACTGATGATCTGTGCCGTCCTGTGAACCGAAACCTAAAACAAACAAAAAACGCCGGCGTATATGGACTTGTAGGTGGCTGCTGAGACGAGGACTGTAGGTTTGTGCGTTTTGCAGAGAGAATTAGAGGTTATATAATATTATGATTATATTGTAGTCATGCCGACTTCTGCCAGATGCGTTTATGACGTAATCGTCAAGATTTTAGATCCTAAATATCAAACATGTTTGAAATAAATCGGGGCGTTCCCGACGATCGCCGAGCTGATTGGGGACGTTAAGATTGGAACTTTGTACCACTCACACTACAAGATAATCTGGGCAGATAATCGGTTCCGAGCAGTCTTGAGTCGGGAGCGACCCTACGATTGTCGGGAATGAGGAATCGGACCTCAAATCGGCCCGATTATCCTACAGTGTGAGCCAGGCTTTAACCAATTCAGCTGGAAAGTAACAAAGAATTTGTCTCAAAAACGGCAATGTTCTCCAAACATGGTAGGGTGAACAGGATGTAGTTTTCTTTTCTAATTATCTACAATTATGGACATTATTGCTCCCTCCATGGCAATGTTTAAGAACTAAATGTACATTTCTTTGGGTTGGCTCTGGAAATAAGCAATCAAGTGGTGAGGTTACCTCAGTCACGCTGTTCAATTTTCTTCGTTGCTGTTTCTTATGTACTGTAGTTTTCTTTTTAGTTTGTAATGTGAAACTTTTCTGAAATTGCATTGCATTCCTGGGAGACAAACTCAGCTGCAGGTTACCAACTTTTCAGTTAATAACTTAACATTACTCTGTTCAATATTGATTGTATAAATGAGCAACACACAAACATAAGTAGCCTACAAGAATTCAGAATGAGTGCCTCACACACCAAATGCATTAAATTAACAGCTGCTGGGAAAAACATACACCTACCCTTAGATTTCTTCATAATTAAGCAAACCATCTGTTATTTATTTATATTTTTTTGCAGTCCTGCATTTATAAAACCATAGATAAATCCAAATATGTAGAATCCATACCAAAAATGTACGTGCGCCACAAACCCGGGAAATGGCGTGCGCAGAAAATAATTCAATTGTGAAAAAGTGAACCTTATTCTCTGTCTTCTTACAAAGGACGCATAATATTCTCACATGTCCTTGCTCACTGCTGGAAGCCCACATGTCTGGGAGGGGGGTTGTGGGTGTGTATCCTCATACATTTTTGGGGGGGGGAGGTCCAGGAGGGAGAGGGATGGCGAAGCTCTGTGCCATATTGTGCAGAATGCCACACGCCATGATAATTCGACACACCTTTGCCGGAGTGTACAACATTCTTCCACCAGAGGCATCCAAACATCTCCACCTGCATTAAAAGGACAATGGCACACTCGACAACCAAGCACGCACAAACGTGGACATGGTTAAAGCGCATTTCCTCCGCGCATTTCCTCCGCGGTGAGGAGCCAGCAGTTAAGGGGGTAACCACTGTCACCTGAAAGCAAAACTAAAACCAATTATAGTTCAAGCTTCAATTACTGGAATTAATGTAGTATAATTTGCAAGTGTGTATTTACATACCAAGAAGACAGCCATCCCACACAGCGCCTGCCTGTAGTCTGTTCCCTACACTGCTGTGCGTCAGGATAAAAGAATCATGTGTGTGCGTCAGGATAAAAGAATCATGTGTTGACTCAGGCCATCATGCCACTAAATTGGTTAATACCATGTTTTGGTCACATATTACTTGCACATTAATCGAATAGACATGCTTTCGATAAGCTTAAACATATTCGTTTTCATAGCCCTAGTAGCAACATGGGTGCAGTCAATTGCGTCGATTACGTTTGGGAAACCGGACATTGCTGCAAATTGCCTTTTAATGCTGGCCTGTTCGTCCACAGTGAAGGAAAATCTGATGTAGTGACTACTCAAATTATTTATGCCTTTTATTACTGCGGGCATTATTGCGCAGGGGTACGGCTGTGATATCCCAGACCTAAAATGAAAGTAACCCATAAGAACCCACACCCATTTCCCCTTATAGGAAAATTATGTGTGTTACAGAACAGACCAAATGGACCACAAATAACACATTTCTAAACTTTTTTTTTCAATAGCACCCCCTTGTTTCAAAGATCTGAAAAGTTACAAATTTGTCACATTGGGCGTTTACTGTGGGTTTTTTTCTTCAATTGAAAATGAATGAGATAAAAACTTTGGTTGCTTAGTAACAAACATTTGCATTTATTTGCATTCAAACAGAAACAATACCTTTCAAAAAGGTTAAACAACAATTTTGGTCTTCTCAAACCAGTTTTTTAGTGCATTAGAGAGCAACTAAATATAAACAACAGATTCACGCACAAAACATGTACTTAAGTACAGTAAACAAAGGACTGCTGAAAAATATAACACTTCTTTTGCATTATCAGCACCATGTCTGAACAGTTTCTTCACAGATTAGCTTAGACCAAATGGTACGTCTTGAAGCAGTTTCGCTCCTCTGTGAAGCACAGACGCACGTCGTACTTCTCACAGAGGATGGTGGTTGCATTGACTTTGCAGAGTTTGCAACAACCTCTTTTCTCACATTTCACAGGCAAGTGTGCAATGTGGTCAGTGCGAACATCATCTGGAACACCAGTACGGACTCTCTTGTGTGATAGTGGTGGTGGAGATGGGCTGTAAAATGCTGGGCGCCCCCTCTGTGAATACAAGAAGCTTGGAAGCTCCTTTGTTTCAGTGGCTTTCTGACACCGAGTAGTTTGCAGTCACGGCGGTAAAGCAACCATGCATTGACCAGGCCTAACATGATGGTTTGCCAGAACAGGTAGAGGTACCACCTCCGTGATCTCATGTGATACTTGCTTCTTGCGACGCATGCATCAAGGTCTATGCCCCCCATGAATGTGTTGTACTCTTTCACAATGTGTGGCCTGCTGACCTCTACATATGCTTTGTCTGATTTGCTTCAGTGTCGAGCTTTGTCTTGAGGGTCAATGGCACAGTAGGATAAGATCAAGAAGACAGATTTGTTATCATACCACTTAACAATGGCCACCTTTTCCCCCTTCTCCACTCTGGCATCAACGGATCCTCTGCCTCTCTTAGCAAGACTTTTCTCATCTTCAAGTTGACAACCAGCCAAGCGATTGCTCCGGAGTGTTCCTACGAAGTAGATCTTTCGCTCAACAAGCTTGAGCACCAGTGGCACTGAAGAAAAAAGGTTGTCTGCAAATACTTTGTAGTTTTGGTTTGATGGGAGCGTTTCACACAGCTTGACCACAACATCACCTCCTAAGCCAAGGAAGGTTTTTTCGCCAGTGCCACCTTGATAAACTACAAAATCACAGAGGATTCCTGAGGCAGAGCAGCGGCCCCAAATTTTTAGTCCCCAAGGGTGGGGCTTGTCCTTCACATACTGTCTTATTGGACTGTGTGACCCTCTGAATGAGACCATTTGTTCATCAACTGAGTTGTGCTCCTCTGGAGTGACATTCAGGCATTGTTTGCGGAACATATCGAGCCATGTCGTGTCTACTTTTATTGTGTCCTGTCTAAGTTTATTTTGATAGATTGATCTTCCAACACCCGCTCCTGCTTGCCTGTTTGACAAATCAGTGTTGTCAGTGAAATGCAGGTGTGCTAGCAGGGTCTGAAAATGATTGCGTGACATGTGGTCAGCCACCATGGAACATCTTGTGTCGTTTTCCCAGTATGCACGATTCCCAGGCATTTGGCATAGGCCCATACGCAGATAGAGGCCAATGAGTATTTCCAGTTCTTTCACAGTAGTGTTAACATTGCTGTGCCTTTCAGATTTTTGTACACTGTACAAATGTGTTTGTTCCTTCAGTAACTGGAGCATTTCTGCTGTGAAGAACTTTCTGAAATACTCCTGAGGAGTATGGAGAGTGTCTGGTGGCGTGGCATTCTCCCTTTCGAATGTGCAATCAGGTGTTTCAAAAGATTTCTGCTTCCAGGAAAATGATTTCTTCTCTTCCTTTTCTTTTCTTTGGACAGTTGTCGCTTGCTGCCTCGGGTTCATGCTTGGTTGCTGTTCATCCAAATCACTTGATTCGCCACCGTCTGAATCACCAGACCAACTTGACTCATCAGTCTCCATGTCTTTTTTGTTTGGGGTATAATCAGGGTCATCAGGATCTTCATCTGAGCTATCTTCACATCCCTCAAAATCGCTGTCATCTCCCGTGATGATATTCAGAGCATCCTGAAGACTGTATTGCTGCTTCTTTTTATTCATACGACAAACAAATTATAATGAAATTGGATTAAAATAGGATAAAACATCTTACTTATTTGTGTAACTAATCAATTGTCTCTTTCAATGCTGACTTACATTTTTAGGAATGACATACAAACTTTTTCATTAAAAGTTTCTTAACACATTTTTATTAATTAGTTTAATGAATTTCACATGAGATTTCTTTTTCATATTTGTTTGAATATTCTTTGACTTCAACTTTAGAGAATATATTGATTACAAAGGATTGAATGGGCTTAAGTAATTGAGCAATTTTCTACCATTTTCTTTGATTGTGACATATATGTCACATGGGATTTTTCATGATTATTTTAAGAATAAAAGCCGGATGTGACATATTTGTCACAGCAATCTTCTCTCTTCTTGTTTTATATCAAGTTATCCAAAAAATGTATTAAAAACAGGTCTAATGTGTGAAAGAACACGTTATTTTAACAAAAGCATCATTTTTTGGGTTGAAACATACAGTACCTTTGACACACAAATCAAGCTTTCCAAAATTAGCTGGATTTGCCTCATGGCTTAACCTGGTGCACAGCCATATTGGAAGTGAGGTCAATGGTACACCAATGAAGGCACAGTCACATGACTGCACCAGGAAGTTAAGTAGATGTCACTTAGGGACTTTATGGGTAAAAATGAAGATTTAAGCACTTTGAAGACCTGCCCACAAGATTTAAAGGGGTGGAGACACCTGTGTCACGGTGGGTCCTTAAACATTTATTATTCTCAACAGTCTTTAGGCAAAAAAAGTAAATATAGCCTGTAGTAAATATTAAAGTTAACGCATACCTGTCAGCCAATTCCCGTTGGTAAGAGCAAGTTGCCAAATACCCAAGGGTAGTTAGAACCTGTATTGGTACAGGAATGGTACGATTTCGTCTTGTGCCTCTCTCCAAACCTGGACCCAGCTCAGCACACAGATCTAAGAGCACGGCTCTAGGGAATCTGAAACGGCTTATTATTATTATCATTAGCCAGTCATCATCTTGGGCCAGAACATTTTCGTGGTCCCTGAATACTCTTTCTCTCCGTATTCTCCCATCCATCAAGCAGCGCATTACGCTCGAGTGTCCCCACAGCTTTTATGTTTCCACAAATCAGACTAATTGCTCCACATCTTCACACCTTGTCAATTATTGCTGATTTAATACTGCTCTGATTTATGAATTGTGTTGACTTATATTTCAATCTTTGCTTTTGGGAAATGGATCCCTATATGTGCAATTAATAATAACAATACTGATTAACATGTTTGCCATAGCGTGGATAAGTCATTAAAATATCACCTTTTGTGAAATGAAATGTTTAAAAAGCATCAATATACAGCTTTGCATGAATTCGACACTTCACCGTCTGTGTCGCCAATTCCCCCTGCCTCCAAAATGTACATACGTATATGGGTTTTTACAACGACCCAACACTGACATGAAAAAGTCATGTCAGCCAGCAAGCTAACAAGTTGCCTGCTGATGCAATCACATGGATTTGATGGACTTTGAATTGTATTGATTTCAAAGAAACTCACACTTGACACTCTCACCCATACATGGTTGAATAGATCTAAGATCACAATACGAAAGGTAGCGTCTGTAGCTTCATATGGTAAAAGGTTGAGCTGCCGACAGCTCATGTCTGTGATTTCAGTGTGAATTACCATTATTACAGGGGACAGACGAAATGATGAGAGATGATGTCTACCGTCCACTTTGTGACACCTTTAGGAGTAAATAGTGGTATATAATACGTATTTGTGGGGGATGTGTGGTGTGTGTTTGGCTGGATTGTTTCTCAAACCACAGTTTGAGGTAGTTTCAACAACCAGGTCTCATTTACACTTAGATTTTGTGCGATCAGATAGATATCCAACTTAAATGCATTTTAGCCTTCAGGTAGTAGAAAGAAGTAAGCAAACACAGGCACATCACTTACTTAGGTGCTGAGTCATAAAAAAAATTGTAGGTAACAGGAGGGTTAAATCACGTTTGAGGAGGGCCCAGCCATTTCTGTGGTCGGGCCTGATTAGAGCACATTGACTGACTTTTGTGCCTTACTAATCTTAAGAGCATACTGGGCACTGACTTTGATGAATTGACTGTTCGATGATCTCTTACCCTCGTACTTCTTCTCAACACAATTTAAACCACACCTTATTCTCTCGTGATTATATATCCTACCTATTCTTGCAGTAATGTGTAACTTAATTGTTTTAGTTTAGATTAGATTAAAACAGTTTCAGATGGGATTGTATGTTACTGATAATTTGACTAAATAAATATCAAAAAACTCTCTTTTAAGATATGTCTGACTGTTTTGTTACCATTTTTCAAAATCTCCAAGTTAAACTTGAGTACACAAAATTAGAAACAAATAATTCAGCCAGGTTTTGTTGACATAATGCTTTTAGATATACACTCGTCGGCCACTTTATTAGGTACACCTTGCTAGTACTGAGTTGGACCCCTTTTGTCTTCAGAACTGCCTTAATTCTTTGATGCATACTGTAGTTTCAACAAGGTGCTGGAAACATTCCTCAGAGATTTTGGTCCATATTGACATGATAGCATAACAGTTGCTGCAGATTTGTCGGCTGCACATCGATGAGACGAATCTCCCGCTCCACCACATCTCAAAGGCGCTCTATTGGACTGAGATCTGGTGACTGTGGAGGCCATTTGAGTACAGTGAAGTCATTGTCATGTTCAAGAAACCAGTTTGAGATGATATGAGCTTTGTGACATGGCCAATATCCTGCTGGAAGTAGCCATAAGAAGAGTACACTGTGGTCATAAAAGGATGGACATGGTCAGCAACAATACTCATGTAGGCTGTGGGTTTAAACGATGCTCAATTGGTACACAGGGGCCCAAAGTGTGCCAAGAAAATATCCCCCACACCATTACACCACCCCCACCAGCCTGAATCGTTGATACAAGAAAGGATGGATCCATGCTTTCATGTTGTTTACGCCAAATTCTGACCCTACCACTCGAATGCCGCAGGACAAACCGAGACTCATCAGACCAGGCAACACTTTTCCAATCCTCTATTGTCCAATTTTGGTGAGCCTGTGCGAATTGTAGCTTCAGTTTCCTGTTCCTAGCTGACATGAGTGGCACCCGGTGTGGTCTTCTGCTGCTGTAGCCCATCTGCTTCAATGTCGACGTGTTGTGCGTTCAGAGATGCTCGTCTACATACCTCTGTTGTAACCTGTGGTTATTTGAGTTACTGTTGCCTTTCTATCAGCTCAAACCAGCCTGGCCATTGTCCTCTGACCTCTGGCATCAACAAGGCATTTTCGCCAAGATAACTGCCGCTCACTGGATATTTCCTCCTTTTCTGACCATTCTCTGTAAACCCTTGAGATGGTTGTGCGTGAAAATCCTAGTAGATTAGCAGTTGCTGAAATACTCAGACTAGCCCGTCTGGCACCAACAACCATGCCACGTTCAAAGTCACTTAAATCACCTTTCTTCCCTATTGTGATGCTCGGTTTGAACTTCAGCAGATCGTCTTAACCATGTCTACATGCCTAAATGCATTGAGTCGCTGCCATGTGATTGGCTAATTAGATATTTGCACTGAGGAGCAGTTGAACAGCTGTTCCTAATAAAGTGGCCGGTGAGTGTATAATTTAACTTGCTTCTGATATTGGTTGTTCCCTTTCTTCTGTTTATTATGAAATCTGTAGAGCCATGATGTTTTGCTTTTATTTAACACCATCTATAATAATCTCCTGTGCCGATAATATAGTGAAAGTGTGTCACCTCTCCAGGATAGTTAAGTTCCCTTTTTTGTTATCCTCATGTTTCATGTCTTGTGTTTCCTGTTTTATTTTGATTCTTACTTACTGCTTTATAAGATCCTCCACTTTCTGCCCTCTGTCCTGTGTCTCTATGATTACCTAATGTGTTTCACCTGTGTCTAGTTGTCTCTATTCCCTTCAGTATTTAGTCTCTGTGGCTGTTTTCAAAAACCGCCTACTATACAAGTAGTACGTACTGATTTGGCCAAAATGCAGAATACAGTATGAAGTATAGGAACAAATGCGAGAACCCCAGTATGCCAAAAATACCCGGATGTTGAACTGATCCGGGAAGAATATTAATCTCCTGTACTGTTTCCCACAATGCAAAGCGTCAGGTCAGAGATCAAAATGATGAACAGCAATGGCCATGCAACAGGGGAAATAATCACAATCAGACCAAACCACACAAAGATACCACCAATCATCTTTTTTGATTCTTAAAGTCATGAAAATCGAAGCAGCAGTGTTTACTGTCAGCTGGGCTGTTGATTACATCCTCATTCCATGTTTCCATTTTTCAGAGTTTAATGAATTGTGTATTTTTATACTGACTTCATCTCTTGGATTACTGGATGGATAAACAGTCAAAGTGTAAAACAGTGCTGTTGGTTTGGTCATGACGGCGGAGTATTTATTTCTCCATTTTATTATCAGGAGATTTATATTTTTAAGTCAACTTCGAAGCAACTCACAAAGGAAGTATGTTGAATTTTATTTTTTTAAATTGACTGCTTGCAATCAAGGTCAAACTGTTCACATATTACTGTAACACTTTATAATAACCATCATCTAAAAAAAGGTAAATTGATAGTTAATTAATCTGTATTGACTAAAGATGAATTAACTATCAATTTACCCTTTATTGATGAGGGTTTTTATAGAGTGTTACCCATATTACTAGTACATGTTATCAGAGAGCAGAAAAAAGTTCCACATATTGACACGTTTTTAGTCCTCCCCATGGCGGCAGCAACTAAAAAAGGTATCTGTGATTCCACGGAAGAATTTGCTAATCCCCTTCAGGATTTTTTTACCGCAACCAGAGGAGGCCGAGAGACTCACATCCGTCTCTCACCCACTATTGATGTTTTCAAAACCCGCCTCAAAACATATTTATACTCAATTAGTCTTGTGTTACACTGGACTGAAACTGTTTCTTGTTATGTTGTTGTTGTTAATTTCTTTCTAATGCTTTGTTTTATGTTTTTATCTTCACTGTTCAGCACTTTGGATCATCTGTGTTGTGTGTAAAGTGCTACATAAATAAAGTTGAGTTGAGTTGAGAGGACCAGACTGCCAAATCTTCATCATAGGAGACATAGGTTAATTTTCCATCAGAGGACCAGGCAGCTGGTTCGTCATAAGAGAAAGAAGCTAGGTGTCCATTAGAGGACCAAGCAGCTGGGTCATCGTCAGAAGAGAGAGAAGCTCGATCTCCATCAGAGGACCAGGCAGCTGAGTCATCATTACAGGAAATAGAAGCTAGATATCCATCAGAGGACAAGGCAGCTGAGTCATCATTAGAGGAGATAGAAGCTAGATATCCATCAGAGGACCAGGCAGCTGGGTCATCATTACAGGAGATGGAAGCTAGATATCTTTAGGTTAAGAAATTAACCCCGGTTCTCTGAAACATGAGTGAGGTATCTCACTATGGGACACGCCCCTCGCGCTGTCCCCCAGAAGCAATATTACATTACGCCAGTCTTGACTGGCAGACAGACGTGACGTCTGCTCTCCAGAGGAGGGACTTCCTCCTACTATAAAAGCCCGACGTAACGTCCCATCTTCAGTCTTGGCAAACACACCTCTTCCTCGCTCCAGGCAAGGAGGGTGGTCTGGTGAGATACCTCACTCATGTTTCAGAGAACCGGGGTAAATTTCTTAACCTAAAGTTCTCTTTCAACATTCGTTTCGGTATCTCACTATGGAATATAGAGACTCCCGTATTGCCAGACAGGCTTACCTCCAAGACCGGTAAAACATAACTAAACAAGCATATCATGCGCACCCACGCGCAGCACTGAATGAGACAGTGTGGGCGCAGTCACATCAAGCTTGTAGAATCTGGAGAAGGTGTGAGGCGTTGCCCAGCTGGCAGCCGCACAAATCTCCTCAATAGTTACACCCTGAAACAGTGCCATACCGCGGGTAGAATGAGCCCGCAGACCCGCCAGGGCCTGAATGCCCTTACTGTCATAAGCCATGGCAATTGCCCCCACGATCCAGTGTGATAGCCGCTGTTTCGTGAGAGGTTTTCCCAAATGCGCTGTTGCCCTTGACACAAACAACTGTTCCGATTTCCTGAATCCAGCTGTTTTTTCCACGTACGCGCGTAATGCTCACACCGGACAAAGCGTATGTAGCCGCTCCTGCTCCTGTGTGGTGAACGAAGGAGGATTAAAGGCAGACAGCTCAATATGGCGGTATGATAGCGCCGGGTTCAATATTTTAGGCACAAAAGCGGGATTAGGTTTCAATAAAACTCTAGAATCCCCCATTTGAAACTGCATGCACGACGGATTTACCGACAACGCATGAATATCACTCACACGTTTCGCCGAGGCGAGTGCGAGTAAAAGGGCCGTTTTAAAGGAGAGTAACTTCAGCTCTACCTGTCCTAACGGCTCAAAAGGTGGGTGAGACAGTGCATCAAGCACCAAGGATAAATCCCAGGGGGCAGTTAAGTTTCTAGACACTGGCCTAAGGCGTCGCGCACCTTTCATAAATTGACATATGAGAGGATGCTGACCTGCCGTTTTATCTCCAAAGCCTACGTGACAAGCCGATATCGCGGCTAAATACACCTTTACAGTGGAGAAAGTCAAGCCCTTATCCAGCAGCTCTTGAAGGAATGTCAAAACATCCGACACCGAACTCTAAAAAGCAACTATACCCCAGCTTTTACGCACCAGTCATCAAACGCACGCCATTTGCCATCATAAGCACAACGTGTAGAGGATGCTCTGGCGCCCTGAATGGTTGCGATTACGCTCTGCGGAAGCCCTGTAGCAGTTAAATTTAACCTTTCACGGGCCAAGTCCACAGAGCCATGCGCTCTGGGTGGGGACAGTGCCCTTTAAAGAGAGAGTTACAACATCTCCGTTTACGCCAATGGACCGTTTTTTTTTTTTTACAGCAATGGCGGTTCATGGAGCGTCTCAATATTTCCCGGAAGTGAGCAGTTGACTACTGCAGCGCAATGGAGCTCAAGCGGAGTAGACCGTTTGTGATGCACTTTTAAACGGTAAGACGTTTAAATAATCATATTGGATATTATTATTATTATAAGCGTATCTCAACCCATTAACATGTGCATTAAAGCGTGTTAGTGGATTATTCCCCACTAAACTAGTAGATTAAGGGATCATTAGCAGATAACAGATGAGGCTAGGATATGCTAACGTTACTGGATAAAGTTAGCAGTACACAGCGTTAATCACGAGGTTCAATTTTATTAATGCCATTTAATCCAACGATGTGGAATTAGAGAAAATACTTGTAAATGTGATTTTTTTTTGCTGTATTAAATGAAATTCATCAATTAAATATAATTTTGGGGCGTCTGATTTTAGAATGATGAGTGTCAGCGGAGAAATGAGGAATGGATTTTGGAGTACGAGCTAGCATGATGAAAACAACAATGAAGAGAGCTATTTTTGTGATATTGCTATGAATTTAGAGTGCATATTTGAGAATTCTAAAGAGCAAGCTTAAACAAAAAGGTAATTTATGGATTGAGTGTTTTAAGCTTTGTGTTTCTCTTAGCTGTAAATATCAGCTAAGAGGGAAAGGGAAGAAGCCCTAAGTGAGATTGAAAGCACACAGAAGTTTAAAATAGGCCAGCAATGTTGAAAATAAATTATACTAGGCTTAATCGGGAACCATACTTAATACTATAAGTATTATAGGCTACTACTGTTTTATACAAGTAATTATACTAATCATGTAATCTCGTTAGTGTAGAAGTGACCTACTGTAGGAGCACAGGGCGTTGCGTGGTGGAGGAGCAGTGATGCCACAGGACTGGTTTCCTATGATGGAGCATCAACAGACCATGGTGAGTTATGAAAACATGACGAGGTGTGTTTCAAAGGTGTATTATACTGCAATATTACATAAGAAATCATACTGAACATTTTATATGAATTATATTAGTAATCACACCTATTATATGTAATCACTTCAAGGACTCCTACTGCTGTGATGCTGCATGGTGAGGACCAATGATGCTGCAGTTCAGACATCAAGCACATGTAGCCCTATGGATGCTGCCCTCTGTATTATATCTACAATTATTGGCCTGTACTCTGCTCCATTGGTAGAATTGCCACTGTAATGATAAGCAACTACTTGCTTCCACCGTGTTGTGTTTCCAGCCAACATAAACACACAAGCATGTGTTGCTACTCCTGTGTGACCTGGTAAAGTCACATCACCATACAGTTTGCCAGTAAGCATGTGCAACTCCACACTTGGTGAGATTGCCATTTCATCCAAGGTTAGTACACACTCCCTTTCAAGCTCTTTTAATCCATCTACCTTCAGTTTTAGGAATGCAAAGACCTCTGTCAACACACCAGGCTCAAATTTAACACACTGCATCCTTCTTTGCAGGGTTCGTATTCCTGGCAGGGGAATCTCCAATTCCTGCAGGGTCTTGTAACCTGTTGGACCGGCAGCAAAGCGAATTTTCAACGCCTTTTTAATCGTTTCATTGCACCATTTCATGCCTTTTGTGGTTAGCTTGCCTAATGCCTTAATTTGGTCTTTTGAAAAAGTTTTCTTTATTTTGTGCTCCCTAATTTTCATTGTCTTCTTGAGAGCTGCATTTTCCTTCCTTATTTTTTTTGTGCTGCCTTTGTTTTTTTGGTAATTTGTTCTTGTCTCTCTAATTTTTTCAATAGATTTGATTGACTGGCTGCTGGCTCACTGGCTGTTGGCTGACTGGGCTGTGACGGCTCTCCCTGTCTCTCCTCACTAGCCATGATCTCTCTTTCTTCACTCTCATTTTCCCTTCTCTCAGTCTCCTCATCCCTTCTTTCCTCAATCTTTGAAACTGAAGCAAGTAGTAGACATGGCACTGTCAATTTTTAAGTATTCAAAATAATGTATCGCTTCAAAAAATAGATATACAGTATTAAGAGTTCATATTTGTATACCTGTGTCATCTTTAAGACTGTAGCTGTGATCAACAGCTATTGTTGTTATATTTACATGTCCAGGGGTGCATCATGGTGCAGGGCTCCTCCTCTTTTTGGCCGCAGGGCGATGCATGAAGAATGTGGGAATGGCATCTTTCTTCAGTCTAGTCTTGCCCTTTTCTGTCCTTACAAACTGGTCTGCCTGAAAATGTGCCTGCAGAATAACTTGAGTTTACTTCACACACACAACTCAGTTTTTTCTACCCACATAGGCTACATATCTTAATTTTTTTTTAAACAAACAGTAAGCTTTCCTATTGTGTTCTTTGTGAAAAGTGCAAATGAAGTGTTTGAATATGATTACCTCACAGATTTTTTTATTGTTATAATCTTTATTTAATTTCAGATTGCTCCTGCTGACTTTGGCTAACCATTTCTTTCTCCTCTCTGGTTCAGTGGGGAATCCATACATTTTCACTTCTTTTTCAGATCGTTTGGAGCATCCCCACGCAGCACAGCAAACCATGGTGGAGACTACATGCAAGGACAACAGACAAACTGCATGACAAGTTATTAATGTTTCTGACTTTGTTAGACATTTTTTTAATGAATTCATCTTGGTACATAAGTGCATAGTAAAAATCTAATATCTATTTTCATATATGTATAAACATAATAAATATGTTTTCAATGTGTCCTGTCTGGATGTGGTTTGTTTTTTATGACCCCTTTTTAATAGCCGATTTCTGCACATGCAAGCCAATCTAATTTTGCCTTTTGCAAAACAGAAAGTAGACAGTGAAGTTGTTCTGAATTTGTATATATTATGTATTCATGTATATACAGTATTATGACGTGCAGGGTTGCATACAGATCGTAAACAGAAAGAATTATTTAATGCAATGGATTTCCTGGACAACACAACATCTTCATGCTGCTGATGCTCATCCTCCTCTAACCCGTTGTGCTGTCAGTTGACAATCATTGATAGTCACCTGTCAGACTCCTTTTTTCCTCTTCTGTCCTATCTGAAAGTCAAGATAACATTACATCATTAAGATTACATAGGCCCTTAATTACCATGGGATTACTGAAATGGAAGAAAATAAACTAGTATGATTTTTGAACCTCCCCCCTTCTAAATAGAAGTTGATTGTATGTATAGAAGTTGGATGGTTATTAGTATGTCAATAAACATTGGGATGTGATTGCTCTTATTACCATACAAGTTTAAGAACATAAAAGAAAATTCAAAGCAATACATATCAACACGGTTTTTAACCAAAGTAATGTTAGCCTTAACTACGTCAAAAAAGCAGGTAAGCTAGTTGTTTACACTAATCTTTAAATATTGGCGAATTTACGTTAGAAAAAAAAAATATTTATGGAACTACATATACATATATTGTATATACACATACATAATGACGGTGTACTGTATAAATATTGTAAATCAATGCAGTTATTGACTACAAATTACCGAAAATCTCAGTTCTGTCACTCTGAACAATGGATTTGAATTGCCCGCCAATAACTTCTGGGAACTATTTGAGTTTACATGAATCACGTGACGGTCAAGCATTTCGAACTTCCGTTGTCGTAACTCTCTCTTTAAAGGGCACTGGGTGGGGATGGAAGATTTCTCCGCGTGCCTGTGACAGGAGGTCCCTGCGGAGAGGCAGAGGCCACGGAGGTCCCCAAAGCATTTGAGATATCTCCGCTAACCAGTGTTTCCCCGCCCAACGGGGAGCTACCAGAATTAGAGAGAGACCCCATTCCCGCACTCTGGCGAGAGTAGGAGTGATCAGTTCTAATGGGGGAAAAGTGTACAGGAGGACACGCGGCCACTCGTGCGCTAAAGCATCCAGCCCCATCGGAGAGCTTTGACCGGTCAGGGAATAAAACAGCGGGCACTGAGCGTTTTCCTCCGATGCAAAGAGGTCTATCTCCGCTCGACCATACCTCGCCCATATTTGAGCCACCACTTCGCTGTGGAGCTTCCAGTCCTTGTAGCGAGGGTTGCCTCTGGACATTAGATCCGCCCCTCTGTTCAATATTCCCGGCACATGGGTGGCTCTCAGAGATAATAGGCGAGAGCTGCTCCACATAATCAGTCTGCGTGCTAATGTGTACAGATGACGTGAGCGCAGTCCCCCTTGTCTGTTTATATACGCCACCACTGTGGTGTTGTCCGTCCTGACCAACACATTCTGCCCTCGTAGAAGGGGCAGAAAATGTTTTAGAGACAGAAAAACAGCCTGGAGCTCCAGGTAGTTTATATGAAACATCTGCATCTGTGAGCTCCATGTGCCATTTACAGCCCTGCCCTCGTGCGTGACTCCCCAGTCCGCAAGAGAGGTATCTGTGGTAACAACTTTCCTTGCTATGATCGTTCCCATGGAAACACCTGTAGTCAGAAAAGTCCTGGCACTGCGCCCTTGGGGACGCACGCCAAGGAAATCAACACCTGGCGATGGCAGTGGTGTGTGGGGCTCAATCCTAGTGACGCCACCCACTGCTGAAAAGGCCTCATGCCGAGAGAGATGACAGTCAGTGCCGACGCCATCAGTCCCAGCATCCTGAGACAAATTCTGAATTTCAGCATCGCTCCTCTGTGAAAAAGTGCCAGACAAGCCTGAAAAGCTTTCACCCTTTCCACAGACAGACGTGCTTTTAGTGTGGCTGAGTCCAGCGACAAGCCTATGAACGTGATGTTTTGAACTGGGGTCAAAATACTCTTTTCCCGGTTTATTGTGAAACCCAGAGCTGCCAGATGTGACATGACCAGTCTGATCTGTGCCTGAATCTGCCGGGGAGACTGTGCCGCCAGAAGCCAGTCGTCTATGTATGTCGCGAGGCGCATTCCCTTTTCCCTCAGGGGTGCAATAGCTGCCTCGGTACATTTCACGAATACCCGCAGGCTCAGAGACAGCCTGAACGGGAGTACCCGGTATTCGTAAGTTACACCTCGGAAAGCAAATCTTAGATACTTTCTGTGAGGGGGATATATGGGGATATGGAAATAGGGGTCCTTTAGATCTATTGAAGCAAACCAGTCCCCGTGACGCACGAAGCGTAGCAGAGCTGCGTGCGTCAGCATCCTGAACTTGTACTTTCTCATGTATTCGTTCAGAGCGCGCAGATCTAATATCGGCCGCAGACCTCCGCCCTTTTTTGGAACCAGAAAATACCTCGAATAGAAACCGTTCTGACACTGTTCTAATGGCACTTTCTGAATAGCCCCTTTTATTAGCAGAGAGGCAATTTCCTCCTGCAAAATACGAGCTTTTTCTCCCTGTGCAGACGACTGCAAAATCCCGTTGAAACGGGGTGGAGTGCGTGCAAACTGGAGTCTGTAGCCCTTGGTTACAGTCCTTAACACCCAGTCCGACACACCACAGGCATGCCACTGCTGAGCTCGGTGCGCAAGCGGACCTAGTGGCGGTCCAGCTGACGCACCGGGCTGACCAGGCATGGTGGGCCGCGCTGTCACAGCGCTTATGGTGCCCACAGGAGCAGTCAGGCTGGCTCGCTGCACCACAAGTGAGGTCATGGCGCCCTCTTGTGGTGCTGTGCGAGCCTGCACAGGCCCGTTCTGTTCCTTTATTATTTTCATTGTTTTCTTTTTTAAATGATTTTGCGCCCTCGGCCCATGGCCTGGATGCGCGTAAGAAAACATCTTTATTGAATGTTCTACATGAGAGGGAGGACACTGGTGTGTGTTTGGGCCCTGGTGTGTGCTTGTGGGACTCGGCTGGAGCTCGGCGAAGCTCCCTGCAGGTCCGACCTTCTTCCTCTTCATACGGCGGCAAACTGTGAGCGCCGTCATGGCCTCTGCGCGCCTCTTGAAGGGCCTGGAACATGCCTCTCTGAACATCACGCGGAACAGAACATTTCCCGAGTGGGACGGGACGAGCGTCTGGCTAAGCCCGCTGTCCCACCTGTCCGGCAGCGCATTAGGTAGCGCGCCGCTTCTTCCTTGCCCCCTGAGTGACCGGAGCGCTCACCTGGTCTCTCGGCGTCACACCGGCAGCGAAAGGCTTCTTAGCCCAAGCACCCTTTATCTCAGGGGGTTTGCCCTGGCTCCAGCTGCTCGTTTGAGGCTGAGGCTGACCTTTGGGAATGCGGTAAGCTGGTTTTGCTACTGCCTGAGCAAACGTCTGCCGTGCTGCAGGAGGATGGGAGGGAAGCATTTTCTGGGGAGACACAGCTGCAGTGCTTTACCCTCTTTTTTCTTCTCCTCGCAGCGCTTCTGCATCGTGGCTACCGCTGGGCCGAATAAGCCTTTCGGGTCCACAGGCACATCGAGAAGCTGGGTCTTCTCTTTGTGAGAGAGGCTGGACAGGTTGAGCCATCTCGCTCTCTCCTGAGAGACCATCAGGGCCATAGCTCTCCCGGAGGACTGCACAGCGCACCTGTGAAGACACAGGCAGAGGTCCGTCACCACGCACAGCTCGTCCCATACGGCTGGGTTAGGAGAGGTTGCCATGTCGTCCTCCAACTCAGCCTGGTAGGCTAACAGTAGGGACGACGCGTTCAGGGCCCTCACTGACATCGCCACTGCCTTATAACCTTTCTCAGTCAGTGAAGACTGGAAACAATCAGTTTTTGAAGGCAGGGAGGGGCTCGCAGAGGTCATGGTGGACTTCTGTGAAGGGTGGAGGTGAGACGCCAACAGAGGTTCGACAGGAGGGAGGTGTGAAAATCCTCTTTCCTCCATATCAGCCCAGTCCAACGCTGACCCTCCCTGGATGGGGTTTTTAGCGGTCAAGGGGTTGCTCCAAGACCGGGTAGCCTCCTCCAGGCACTCAGGGAAGACCGGGAGGTGCTGCCTGGTAGAGAGTTTAGCTTTAGGCAGCCTCTTTCCTTCGTAGCGAGACGTGGTGGTCTCGGCGAAGACTTCAGGCCACGCAATGCCCAGCTTTGCAGCTGCCCTCTTGCAGGTTTCGTGCAGGTCCATGCTGACAGGCGGGTTTGGGGGGCCGCTGCACGCACCACCCTCAGCCGCCGGCTTTGCAGCCGGAGAGGTGATGGAAGAGTCCACATAGTCCTCATCGTCTTCGTCAGAACCGAGGCTAAGGGGCTCTTCTCCGGAGTCGGAGTCAGTTTCCTCGACGTCTTTCTGCTCTGTCTTCTGGCTTGCTTCGAGATCATCGGGGGTCGTCTAGCGGGGCTATGGCGTCGAGCTGCTCGCCCCAACTAGCGGTAGTGCCCAGAGGGATGGCGTCACTCTGGGAGCTCTCTGAAAGTTCCTGATGTGGCGGCGTGGTTACCCCCAGCATAGGATCCTCTGTCGACAGGCTAGCTTGGCGTGCTAGCCTGCGTTGGCGAGTTTTCAGTGAAAAGCGAGCACAATGTTCACAAGTAGCCTGGGGTGTCAGTGCGTCCTGGGCATGTTGCAGCCCGAGGCACGCACTGCATACAGAGTGGGTGTCTGCCCCGGCTATCTTGTTACCACATGTACACAGCCTAGCCGGCAGCTTGCCCTTTTCCATGGTGAGGGAAAAGTTTAAGCACCGTGTCAGGAATGCTCCTTCAATAAAAGCTGAGAAGCGGGAGGCAGTTAGTATGGTGGCTAACCGTGACAGCTAGTATGGTGGCTAACTGTGGTAGCTAGTATGGTGGCTAGCTGTGGTAGCTAGTATGGTGGCTAGCTGTAGTAGCTACTGTTTGGGGACAGACAAGCTACTGGCTCAGTTGACTGTGTAGCCTGTAGGTAGCATTCGGCGACCGAGCGGTTCACTCCTAGCTAGCTAACTACACCTGCCTTCTGAGAGGTTGCTTCTAGGAGCGAGAAGAGGTTTAAGACTGAAGATGAGACGTTACGTCGGGCTTTTATAGTAGGAGGAAGTCCCTCCTCTAGAGAGCAGACGTCACGTCGGTCTGCCAGTCAAGACTGGCGTAATGTAATATTGCTTCTGGGGGACAGCGCGAGGGGCGTGTCCCATAGTGAGATACCGAAACGAATGTTGAAAGAGAACCGTCAGTAGACCAGGTAGCTGGGTCATCGTCAGAAGAGAGAGAAGCTCGATCTCCATCTGATGACCTCTCAGCTGGATTATCATTGTCATGAGAGAGAGAAGCTCGATCTCCATCAGAGGACCAGGCAGCTGTGTCTTCGGAAATAAAGCCTTGATCAAACTGTTCACATATTACTGTAACACGTTATAATAACCATCATCAATAAAGGGTAAATTGATAGTTAATTAAACTTTAGTAAATAGTTATTTTACTGTTAAAAATGAAATGATTATTTGTAATGCTATAACTTATGTTATGTTAACGGTTTATTGTTGCACACAACATTTTATACACTTTATAATAATGTATAAACTTATATTAACTGTTTGTTAATTATTACCAAATGATCTGTAAACCTTTAGGAGATGGTTGATAAATATTTTGTAAAGCATCTATTAACATTATTTTAATGGCTATTATAAAGTTGCAACTGACAATTATAATATATTGTGCCAACCCAAATAATGTTTATAGATGAGCTACACAGTATTTAGTAAGTATCATAAAGTTCAGTTGCAAATTTACAATAACCATCTTAATAATTTGTGTAGATGGTTTACAAACCAATTATTATTCATTGATAAAGTATTAATTATCCATCTAACAAAGTTTATAGATGCTTTACAAAGTCTTAATAAGGTTTTATAATCTTTAGTTCCGACTTTATAATTGCCATTCAAATAATGGGAATAGACGGTTTACGATCCAATTTTTGACCATTAAGAAAAATCTGGTCCAATTATCTATGTCATGTTTATAGATGATTTATAAACGATCTCTTAAAGGTTCAAAAATCATATGTGTTACGTGGTGTGTTCTTTTTGTTTTCTCTCTCTTGTGCTCCCAGGTGTTGCCTCACTGCAGCGACTGATTGAGTAAAACTGTTCCCACTCTGCAATCAGTGGGCAGAGTATAAAGAGCAGGAGGGAGCTGGCAGTCAGGGCCAGTGGACCATTTGGCTGTGTTCTACTCTGCAAACCCTGTAGAGCAGGGGTCTCCAACAGGTAGCTCGGGGGCAGGTTTTCAGTAGCTCGCCTATAGGTTGACCGACTGTGTTAAAAAAATAAATAATAATCTGACGACAGTAAATGCACCTCTTCCCACTATTCATATATTTGGCCCATAAAAACAAGTGTAAAGTAGTAATGTTTTCTTAGACGTTGATGTGAATTTTCAGTAACATAGCTTACTATGTGGCACAATAAGAAGTATAAAATATTCATGTTTTTTTCTCGGACCTTGATGTGAATATAAGATTATTGATAAGCATTGGCTTATTGCAATTTCACACGTGTACAAACAGTAGCTTCATTCAGCTGATGTGTGCTGTGTAAATAAATGCAAGCGATGTGATGCAAGTAGCGCTTGGCCACTTTAATTTTTTTAAAGTAGCTCTCAGATGAAGAAAGGTTGGAGACCCTTGCTGTAGAGATTGTACTCCTTCTGTGGAGGGATGGTGTTTTCTGGGAGGAAGTATTTTTGTTGAAGGTTGTTAGGCTTATCTTTAGTTGCGTTTTCTGAAAGAAACTTGGTTTTGGTTTGTAAGTTCTTTGGATTTTGTAAATAAATTCAATTTAAATTTGCTTATACTTAGTTCCTCTTTCTTTCCCTGGGTTTTATTTTATTGCTACATCCCCTAGCCATCTCGGGGAACGTAACAATATGGTAATAACTAACACACACCTTATATAGTGTATAAAATGTTATTATGTGTGCAACAATAAACGGTTGACATAAAATAAATTGTAGCATAACAAATAATTAGCAAACATTATAAACTATCATTTCATTGTTTTTTAAAAAGTGAAATAAGTAAAGTTAATTAACTATCAATTTACCCTTTATTGATGAGGGTTATTACAAAGTGTTATATATATTACTAGTACATGTTATCAGAGAGCAGAAAAAAGTTCCACATATTGACACGTTTTTAGTCCTCCCCATGGCGGCAGCAACTGAAACAGGTATCTGTGATTCCACGGAAGAATTTGCTAATCCCCTTCAGGATTTTTTACCGCAACCAGGAGGCCGAGGCTGCAGCAGTAGAGTCTTTAGCTCCGTCAGATGAACAGGAAACTGAATCATCATAACCGGAGCCGGGATGTATTCCAGGAGCAGCTTCGTCTGAGCCTTTTGCTGGTGCTACATCAGAACACCAGGAAACTAGATCGTCTTAACTGGTAAGGGAAGATAGATCTCCATCAGAGGACCATACTGCCAAATCTTCATCATAGGAGACATAGATGAATTCTCCATCAGAGGACCAGGCAGCTGGTTTGTCATATGAGAGAGAAGCTAGATCTCCATTAGAGGACCAAGCAGCTGGGTCATCGTCAGAAGAGAGAGAAGCTCGACCTCCATCAGAGGACCAGGCAGCTGGGTCATCATTACAGGAGATAGAAGCTAGATATCCATCAGAGGACCAGGCAGCTGGGTCATCATTGTCATATTGGGGGAAAGATGGACCTTCATCAAGGTACAACTCACCTGGGTCATCATTGTCATATTGGGGGAAAGATAGACCTTCATCAAGGTACAACTCACCTGGGTCATCATTGTCATATTGGGGGGAAGATAGATCTTCATCAATGTTCAACTCACCTGGGTCATCATTGTCATATGGGAGGGAAAACATATCTTCATCATCAAGGTACAACTTAGCTGGATCACCATTGTCATGAGATAGAGAAGCTGGATCTCCATCAGAGGACCAGGCAGCTGGGTCATCATTACAGGAGATAGAAGCTAGATTTCCATCAGAGGACCAGGCAGCTGGGTCATCATTGTCATATTGGGGGAAAGATAGACCTTCATCAAGGTACAAGTCACCTGGGTCATCATTGTCATATTGGGGGGAAGATAGATCTTCATCAATGTTCAACTCACCTGGGTCATCATTGTCATATGGGAGGGAAGACATATCTTCATCAAGGTACAACTTAGCTGGATCACCATTGTCATGAGATAGAGAAGCTGGATCTCCATCAGAGGTCCAGGCAGCTGTGTCTTCGGAGATAAAGCCTTGATCTCTTTTGGATGACTCGGATGTTGGACCATCGACACAGGAGACCGTGTCTTTGGCTCCGTTAAATAACACCTTGGCTGGAGCATCATCACGGTTAACACAGGATCCAGAGGCTGACTCTATGTCAGGATCACAGGTGGGTGAGGTGTTCAACCTGTAGGCTGAGTCCTCCAATGAGCAAACAGTCATGAAAGTTTGGGAGTCGGTCCGACTGGATAAAGAATGACAATCAATTAATGAATCAATTTATCATCTAATCAAAAACAGCCTATCCAGGCACTTGTGTAGTCTAATGTCAGAAATAATCATTACATTTACAAGCACAGTTAAGTCGTTAAAGCTCCATAAGGCCATTTAAATTGACTTTTCTTCTGCTAGTACACAAGCACAGGAGAGAATCGATTTATTGGCGGAAATATGTTCAACTCTGCTACGGTATGTGGCGATTTTCCCCCTTTCAACTAGTTAATATTCGACCTTCTTCTTCTACGCCACATAGCAAACAATTGACAAACAAGTTAGCAGGCAGAAAGTGGTTGTTGAAATGTAAAAAGTGTGGACAACTTTTACAGCTCGGTTCATTTTGTACATTGAATGGTTTACTTTTGGTACTAAATTTGTGTGGTTCTCGCTCTAACATTATCTAGGCAGGTTTGGCCATCCTCTTCTGGGGCGTTTTATGCCTTTATTTTAGAGACAGGACGGTGGACAGAGTCAGAAATCGGGGGGAGAGAGAGAGAGTGGGTAATGACATGCGTGAAAGGAGCCACAGGTTGGATTCAAACCTGGGCCTCCCGTTTTAAGAACTATAACCTTCGTACATTGGGCGTGTGATAACCGCTAGGCTACCGGCGTCCCCTTAAAAGTCAAGTTTTAGTCAGACTAACACGATAATTAATTTCACTATTTTAATATCATGTCAATGTATTAAATAAGACTTATGTTGTCAGGTTGCTGGACCAGGTGGGACATTGTAATAAAAGGGTGCTGCAGAGCCTCATGAGCAGAGATTCTCTTATCGCTTCAAGGTGCAGCAGCCTTTTCAGAAGGTCCACAAAAGCCCTCCTGTCCTTATGTTCAGCAGCCCCCTTTTTAGGGTAGATCTGGAATTGGAAAAAGATTCAGGTCACTTTAGCGTCTAGCAGTCTGAGATAGATCATTGAAGAATACTGGTTCAGAGTACGTACAGTAACCAGGTCATCCAGAGAGCTGATCGGGTCAACCATGTGTAGCCGCTCTTCTTCAGATTTCTAATGAACAAAATATTTAAGATTTTTTAAAGAGTTGAATTGAATTGAATTAATTTAGCCTACTCTAAAAAAGAAGAACAAGTTACTGTACCATCAGCCTCCATGTCGGACAATCCTTAGTGTGTCCTCATAGAAAAAGCATTTTGAATATAACCCAGCACAGAGCAGGTGGTCCTTTGGCTAGCCCAGAACCTCAACAATGCAACTCATCTGCACACAAAAATATACAAAATGACATCAGCTAACTATTTTATTCTGCATAAAGTCTCTACTTTGTCCGAGGTAGATGACATACCATCTGATATTCACAATATACAGGGAAGAGGTCATCAGTGAGGTAGAGGCAGGCCAGGGTCCATCCGGCTCCCCACATATCTATTGCCCCGCTGAAGGGCAGGCCCAGGGAGATTTCTGGAGCCCTGAGGAGGGAAGACAAGATCCAAAGATGATGTATTAAAACTTTTACAACCAAAAGAAACACTTGTATGTTGAGATAAATGACATCAAATCTGCTAGATTAGCTAACTAGCGGTAGCACCAATTTTTTCTTGTGTTTAAATGTTATAGACCAACTTTAATATGACGTTAGGAACATGTGAGAGAGCAATGTGAGAAGGCAATGTTATCATAACAAATAAAAGGATATCCACAACCAACCTAATAATACCCAATAAGTAATATTTAAAAAAAAATGAATGTTCCCTTTTTTGGTTGATATCTGGTCAAATGAACTATAAGGAGGCAAGTATATGGCTCAATAAAGGCCTTAAATTAAGCCTCACATGTCTGATTGCAAGACCAGCACACATGGCTGTGGATGCTACGTCTGATAATAGTAAAAGGATGCACAGTATCTTATCGAACGAGAACCAGACTAATGGGCTGACAGGTGAAAATTATTGTTTAGAGAACAGTCAAACATAATTTACATTCTGGGTGTACATTTTGGGCCCAGGAGTCATTCAGTAGATGTGTTGTCGGACTTAAGGGCTTTCTAAATAGCTCTTAAATGGATGGTATGTCAGGAAAAGAGGGAATATTTCTGTTGTGCATGGGTATGATGTATGTATCACATATTAATTATTAAGACTGATACTCAAAGACATTTTCTCGCTGTAGGATTTCTAGACAGCATCTCCTCCTGAAATAAAGAACCTGCTGTGTGTATGAAACGTGAATATATAGGAACATGACATTCTGCCAAGAGTCTGATGTCCAAGCAACACTTATTTTTTGGATAAATTATAAAAACGAGATGTGTCATGTAAATTTGAATTGCAATTTGTATGTTCTTGTAGCATTTCGGGTGGAGCAAGACTACACGTTTTCACCGTTCTCCCATACTATATGCTAAACTAAGCTGCCAAATGAATTATAATGTATCATATAAAGACAGCAGGTATGAATATCAAAAGGTTATCATGACCGTATAATACTTAAGGTTGTAATGTTTGTATGAGAAGTCAAAAATGGAGCTAAGCCTAAGTTCAAGCAGGAAGACTGTTTAAATTCTCTCACAAATGTATTAAATTTTCTTCACTCAACCATCTCCCTGTGATGATGAACAGTTGATTTTGGGCGTTTACTCTTTAAGTAATAATCCAACCCAATTCTGCCACAACCTCTCTTGACCAATCATCCTGCCACGGTCAAATTTAAAAATCTGCTCTTCCACAGTCAGTTTGTCATTTCAGTGTGATTGCTGCGACTGTCCTCCGCCCTAGTCACCACTATTCTAGCTCAGCAGGGCTTAGATACAGCCTCAGAAACCCACTCCTCATCACAACCTGTGTTCTTCTATCACCACCACCAACAACACTGTCTTTAGATTCCATGGGGGGGGGGGGGGGGGTATCCTGCTGCCAGCCTTGCTACCCCTCTGAGTGCATCAAATCATCATGACGGAGTCTAACTGCCAAAGACTGCACATTTATCTTTTCATAAACTGTTAAAAAAATAATTGTAAACTCTTACTTAAGTCTCTACTGATTGAAATTTGATCAGTTTTAAAAATTAGAGTAAAAACATTTTAGAAAGGAGACTTAAAAGGAGGGGTTTGCTCCAGCTCCATGTCTGCATGTTGATGTCCATCCTGATTTCACATGCTGATCACACTCTTGGAACAGAATAGAGTTGAGGGGGTTTGGACATTTGATTGATGTAGCTGCTAAATGCTGATGAAGATACAGTGCATAGCACACATAACTCAGTGTAGGAGGAACTTGAAAACAACACACTGCAAAGCTCTTAATATAAGGCGAGTGGGATGTGTTAATGAACGTGAAGAACTGCAAGAGGGAATAGTTTGTTACCAAATGTAAAGGAAACATAGCCATGGGTTCACAGGGAAGAGTGAATGCAGTCCAGCAAAATACAAATGAAAATACAAATGAAGGATGCAGTAAGCACTTCAGAGCCAGTTGTATGAACATTTTACCAAAAACAGAGTGGATGTGATGTTTGTTGTTTAGGGAAATGAAAATCAGCAAGCAAGAATAATAATGTTCACACTTTTCCTGACTCAGTTGTGCTCTATAGGGGGCTGGTGCAGAGATTAGGATTTATTGACACATGCTTTAAACCCTATCTATTGTGCACACGGTTGGCATGAAGACAGATGAGTGAAAGAATGGGGAGGGAGGGAGAAGCTCAGAAGAGGTAAAACAAAACAGAGAGAAACAGCACTATATACCACGAGTCACATCTCTGTTCCAGTACTTCAGTTAAATGGAGATTAGTCTGAACAGTAAAGCTATTACTCTAAAAGCTTAATCTAGTAACCTCAAAGCCCTTATGTAAAAAAAAAAAATAACAGTTTGCTAGTACAGAGAGGAAATGTGTGTACTTCACTGTTAATGGTCCCTCTTGCTCTTCAGTCTTTTAGAAGTATGACAGCTTTCCAAAGTAGCAGTTAACATTGTGCTTCAATGTGTTTTATTGCGTTTACAGAAAAACAGACCATGCAAGACATATCTCTCAAGGTATGCAACGAAAATAAGCAGCCCACTCTATAACATGTATCAGCCATCAGCCACATCAAGCAGCGTCCAGGACTAATTTAATGGTAGCATTTGTTTCCCCTCCATAACAAATCTCAGGTCAGTAAACATCCTCCACAGCTGTCACAGGGATGAATAGATGCCAGTAATGAGAACACAAACACTCATGGATCAGCAGGCGCTAATGGCTGTTATTATTTTATTTAAGTGATTGTTTCAGCAGGCTGTATTCAACATTAATTGGCACACACTGTTGGAGTTCAGTAACTTATGGAAGATTGCTGTGAGTCACAGGCAAGATGGCATTTTGAGTTAATTGTGTCAACGACCTTCATCTTGTAACAGTTATGGCTATATTTCTTTGGTTTGAAATAAAGTTCTTAGAGCACACTATGGGCCTGATTTACTAAGATCCCAATTAAAGAGTACAAAATTGCGTGTTCACTCCAAAAAATTGCGCGTTTGGCTTGTGGGCGTTTTGCGGGTGATCTACTAAGAAACTTTGCGTGAATGATAACGGGTGCAAACCTTGAGGAGGCGGTAGTATTTAAGTCAGGCTTTTGCGTGTTCTACTGGGTTACGTCACGGAGAGTTTGGACGGAAAGCAGAATGACTGCAAGCGCAAAATAGGTATTATTGGGAGAGGCAAATGAACGTACAGTATTTTCGAGTTATAGCAGATACATCTGAATATAACAAAAAGAACATTTGGCTTATAAGAAAACCTTGGCATTAAACAGGGCCTCTCTTTTCTTCCCTCGATCCTTTGAATGAATTGTCATACATTGCGCAGGAGGTGCACGCTGTGTCCTCTGTGGCACCGGCGCTCAGGCGCGCCCCTCGGGCTATTGTTGCGCACCAGACTGCTGGCCAGCGCTGTGTCTGATCGGACATAATTGCCCTGGCAAGAGGTATCAAAGACGGGGGTACAAGCAGTGGTGAGGTCCCCCAATCCAAGTGCCTACAGCGTAGCAGCACGGAGACGAGCTGGAGAGACGCGCAACCCGAGAAAAAGGAAATGCCCAGTTTAAAATGTAATGTTGCCGAAAAGAGGGAAATAGGAAGACATAAATGTCAATGTGTACATTCTTTAGAATGCAGAGGCTGTGAATGTTCAGTTATATTAGTTTAATCATGGTGTTTCTCTTTATTAACTATTATTGAATCCAAATAAAAAAATAATGCATGTCATTTATTTTTATGTCAATCGAAAACATGTAAACATGTTGGGAGAAAAACGTGATCTTTATACCATATTTTATTGAGCCTCTGTCTCCTTCTAACTGCAGCCTGTTGTGTGTAACACTGGGCTCCTGGATTAGGACCTTCCTTTAAAAGGTGTTAAATTTAGACACCGTCACAATCACCGCAATTTTTGCCTGGCTTGGTAAATCACAATGCGTGTACTAACTTAACTTATTTGAATTTTCTCCTCCCAGTATTTTGCACGCTACGGCAGAAACGCCCCATATTGCATATTCATTAAGGCAAACGTGCTAAATGGACAATGCGTGTTGTTTTGCTCATATGAAAGACGCAATCCTCACTGCGTGTCGTTAGTAGATCAGATAGCACATTTTTTGCTGGTGGTATCAAGTTTGCACACGTTTTAAGACACGCAAACCTTTAGTAAATCAGGCCCTATGGGTGCTAAGAATATCAACGCGTCAACTTCAGTAATGTTCGTGGTTTAAGAATATCTTAAGGCCAAAACATTTTTTAAATCAGAATTTCATAATTAGCTGTGTAGTTATTTTCCTCAAGGTCCATAATAAAAGTATGGACTCAAAGGACAAAAATAAAGAAATTAACATCCAATATCCTTGGCCTATAACCTACTAATGGAAAGTTCTGATTAATCAACTAAGTCAGATGGTTGTGCTTTACTCAGCCAATTTGTCATCTTGAAATTGCTTATGTCAGCTACCTTGTCACAGCAAATATGTATGGAGAGAAATACAACGTGGTCCTTATTACTTTTATTATTAACATAATAAGCGCACATTTAATCAAGATACTGCGAAGACCGACATGGGATTTGGGATTTGAACCCCATTTTTTTCTTTTGTAAATGCTGCACTTTATAGAACAACCCGACCGCACTGACCACCACTCTATGTCTTGTGTGCAGGTTTTTTAGCTGTTTGTTTCTATTGAACATGTACTGACATTATAGCAATAGTAAACTATAATATAATTCCTTATGTAGGCAAATTCTGATTTTAAGAAAATGTCTAAAGATGTAAAAGCAGCTTGTGTAAGGTTTGTTTCCCTCTTGGATATAACATGAAATCAGATCAACCTGTCTAAAAGTTAATTGCACTCATTAGAAATTAAAATTACTGGTACTGTGAAACTTGAGAGAACAAATTTAAACAAAGCCATTAAAAAAAACTGGGTAACACTTTACTTTACAGGTCCACAAATTTCGTCGTAATTAGGTTATAATTAGACAATAATTACCCCCGAATTTCATGACAATTGGGTGAAAATTAGCACTTAACTTATTTGAAATAATGCCCGAATTTAATTTGTAAGCAATAACGATTACAGCTTTTGGTAATAAATGACTGAGATCAGCTTTATATGATTAACCAAAACAAGATTAACACTGGAACTCCTATAAAACTAAATGAACTCAGCTGTCATTCTAACTCAGACATTTATTAATGAATCCTGAATCACATCAGCTGCTGTTGTTCACAAAGTCATTTTGAAGATATTCTATGATTTTCTTCATGAAATTAATTATTTCAAAGAAGTTACGTGCTTATTTTCACCCAATTGTCATGAAATTCGGGGGTAATTTCAAAGAAATAATAAAAGAGTTTGTCTAATTATCATCTAATTATCACCTAATTACGACGAAATTTGCGGACCTGTAAAGTAAAGTGTTACCAAAAACTGTAATAAAATCCATTTATGTACCCATAATCTCATAGACCTGCATGTACCCAGAGTCCAAAATGACGTGTTTCTGCCAATAGTGTAGTTCTGCCCCCCCCCCCCCCACTACACTCATCAGTCTCTCTCCTGCTGACTTCCACCCTGTCAGTGAATCCCCCCGGGGCGATGTTTCCCTCTGGAGCTCCATCACAGTCAGTTGGAGACAAAACAAGCTGAAATAAGACACCAAAACCCACAGCCGCCGGGGGATTCAGGAGTCTGGGGAAGTCAGACTTTCCACTACTTATCTTGAAACAGGGCCAAAAAAACAAGTCAAGCTAGTGTCATCCTTCAGCTACTGTGGTGGTGGTGGTGATCCTCATGGATTACATTTAATTTACTTTTTTTCTTCAGATTTTCAGGATGCAAAACAAGGAAAGTGGTATTTTTTTATTAAAATGTTTTTGAGCATTTCTAGGTTTGCAGAAAAGCCCAGGAGTCAATATAAAAAGGGAAAAAACATGTTCTCTCTTTATTGGTTTTGTCTATTAATTCAAATAAAATGATTTGGGAAGAAAACTCAGGGATCTTATTTATGCAACTTAACTATTTGAGTTACACAGACAAAGCGAAATGATCTGAGCTTCACAGCTTACAACTTTCTGCTCAATATCACAAGGCTGCAGAATATTTTGTCCCAACACTCAACAATTTCTCTCCCTTGCAGCATTAAAATATAAATATATTTCAAGTCTTCTTTACTTTTTTAAATTTGTGATATGTAAACTAGCGATGTCAAAAGGATGTTAGCACTTTAAGCAATTAAATATGCAGTTAATTTAAAAAAGCCCCCCCCTTTTAATTAACAGTGTGAAAAGCCCAAGAACATACCAGTTCATTAAAGAACTTATCTCAAACTCCACTTATTAAAGCAATTAACACAGGGGGGATTTTCTAATTGAAAGTTATTTTTTTATTTGGTTACCAGAACACAATGTTTAAGGGATTCATGATAGTAAGAGAGCAGATGTAAAGGGTTAAGGGTATTAAAAAGATAAAAGCCAGATTCTTTCAATATAGATAGAGGAGATCCATTGTTCAGATTTCTGTTATGCTCCACATAAGATTTAATAAGAGTGTGTAATAAAAAAATAAAAAAAGGACTGGTTGGTTGAGGAGGGGCTGTCCCGGATGGTAGATTTACTGTGTGTTCCTACAAAGAGGCCATTTTCATTCTGTAAGTTGGCAGACTTCCATTCTCCCCTCTCTTTCTAACATAAATGACTTTCCTGAAAGGACAGGAGGGGGTGGTAACAAAAAGACAAAGGCTGGAATTAAGCATTTTCTTTCTCTGGGACATATTTATTTATCTGTTCTTAGGTCTGGATCGACAGAACCGGAACGAAAAAACACAGTGAGTAAAATCTTGAGCTTTTCAGCCAGGTGTGTTCACATTTTTCGGACTGAGGGGGCCCCAACTTTGGCACAGCTTTTTATTTTTATTATTTAAGGACTCACATTTTAAAAAGTCAGTAAATAAATACCAAAAAAAGACAAGAAGCTACACAGGAAAAAACGCAAGAGCTGCTTGCATCCTGTTGAAACAAATCCAATCATTTGTTTTAAACTCAGGTACTGCCTCTGACCAGGCTGACAATTATTGTTGATAAGGTGGCACATTGGGTGGCCCATCAGAATTCAGAGAGGGCCCATGCCACCCCATGTGGAAAAATGCCCCTAATATAAAGAAAACATAACCACTGTCCTTTGCGAGAGATGACACAACTTTCCTCCAACATTGACGAAACAAAGTTTACAAAAGAAGAAGTATATTCCATTTACAGCCTAAATCTGTCTGGCTTCAAAGAAACAAACAGAGAGAGGCAGTGGAAGCAAAAACACCCATTTATCAAATGGGAAAATGGCTTCAGCTAAAAGTCCAGGGATGCTGTTTACTCCTGATAGAACTCAACAAGTGGGGCTGGTGTAAACAAACTGAAGAACAACATTTTTATTGCCAACAAAAACACTCTACAAGGGAAAGAAAAATGAGTCCCAAAATAGAATTAATATCAACAACCAAGCCAATGTGGAATTATATTTGAGAACACAGAAATGAGAACCTTTATTTGAAATGTCTTTGAAGTCAACAAAACAATTTGAGTATCCCTTACACAGGAGTGATGTAGTTCTGCACTCAGGTAATCAATATTGTTTTACCAAAACGCTCTATAGAAATATTGCATATTGCATGTGTACACTTAAATGCATTACATTTAAATTTGTATTTGTAGCTGACGTTGGTGTCAGCTACACTAGTTTACACTCAATTCCAGAGAAGGCTCAAAGGCCAGAGTGGCTATTCTGGAGAACAAGAAACATTCCTGGTGGGCCAGACTGGTTAGGGTTGCAAAGGCTGATGTACAATGAAAGTATATAAATGGACTTGGTAAATGGACTTGAGCGCTTTATATAGCGCTTTTCTAGTCTTCTGACTACTCAAAGCGCTTTTACACTGCATGTCACACCTACCCATTCATACCCTTTCACACACTGATGGCAGTGGTTGCTATGCAGTAACATCCATCAGAAGTAACTAATCCATTCATACACCGCCACCGAAGCAGCGGGAGCAATGTGGGGTTAAGTGTCTTGCCCAAGGACACATCAGACATGTTGCTCAGCTGGGGATCGAACCCTCGACCTACTGGTTGAGAGACGACGACTCTACCAACTGAGCCACAGCCGCCCATATCTTTCTGTATGTGTCCGATGTCGTAGGAATGCTTCAGTTAAATATAACTTCAATCCTCCAGTAATATTTCATACGGTGTCCTGTGTGTATTCTGTGTATTCAGTGGCACAAGAAGGTTATAGTAGTCTTAATGTCCCAAACACACTTCTGGAATCTCTCTAGTCTCTCTACTTTGCATTACAAAGGTTGTAAGTTGGCCCCGGTTTAATTTTCATTAAGAAACACCTCAAAAGAACCATACTGTATATTATATAAATCAATACATAAATAAAATTAATTTTAAAATTAGCTACCGTCTTAGGAATGTATGTTTGTTTTCATATGAGTGGCTCTTCAAAACCATGAGGATAAGATGGTAAATGGTAAATGGACTTGAGCTTATAGCGCTTTACAAGTCTTCTGACTACTCAAAGCACTTTTACACCACATGTCACACGTACCCATTCACACTCATTTACACACTGATGGTAGTGGTTCCTATGTACTGAGACCATCAGAAGTAACTAATCCCATTCATATGCATTCATACGCCGCCGCCGAAGCAGCGGGAGCAATTCAGGGTTAAGTGTCTTGCCCAAGGACACATCGGATATGTTGCTGTAGCAGCTGGGCATCGAATCCTCGACCTTCCGGTTGAGAGACGACGACTCTACCAACAGAGCCACAGCCGCCCCCTGACCAACAAGATAACTTAAAGAAAAAGGACAAGCTGACAAACATGGATCGTAAGACCAGAAATAAACAAATCAATGAACTAATTAACTTCCTAATAAATCAAAATGGTTAAGAAACCATTGTATTGTTTTGTATTGTGATTTCTGCAAATAAATTGCTGTTATCTTGTAAGCGTGGCTGATGCTTGGTTAATGGACAGCCTTACATAAAATCTCTGCATAACTTCAGCTCTTGTCCAAAGGGCAGTGACATAAGCAGGTGCCAATTCCAATTATAACCAGGGGTCTGGTTAAAATTCTGCCCCTGCTAGGTCATCGATTGGCTAAGCGAGTCATGAGAAACGGCTTCAGGGATAACCCCCATAACCTACAGATGAGATATGCTTTAATTACTGCACTTATCCCAACAGTAGTATTTTAAACATATTGCTAAACTCAATCATTTCTTGCAGAAGATGAACACCTACAGAGCTGCTGTGCACAGTGAAGGAGGCCAGCAGTTGGCAACAGCTTTAACAGGGCAAAATATGCATCTAGGATTATCTGTCCATTGAAAGAAGGAAACCTCCCTCTGTTGACATAATTTAAAAGGTTTTGTGATGTTTTTTCCCCCCCGCATAACGGTAATGGCTTGAAATCCCTGTTTGATCTGGGCTTGTCATAGATTCATGAAAGGGTAGTGGATGTAGTTCAGACCTAAGGAAAATAGAGCATCCAACACTGCTGGCATCTTCTTGCTCATAAAGAGCTTAGAAATGCCTGCTCTCTCGCCATCCTTATGCCGGAACATTTCAGTGGCCAAACCTATTGGATGGACTTGGCTTGGATGTGTACCTACATGGCTTTCCTGCATTAAAATGTCTTGCTCCAACACAGGTCCCAAGCCATAGCAATGATGTAGCAAGATCAGTTTTGGGTAGCAATGCAAGATTTACCATATTACATATTTGTTGTGTCTTCCATGAAACAGAAGCTTGAGTGTGACATAAGTAGCATGCTTAATAAAAGTCGTGTTTTCTTCCTTTGTGTTTCTGTATTTCCTACATCCAAGATTTTTCTGTTAATCTGGATGGACTACTCATCTTCTTCTTTTTCTCAAACGAGTTCAGTTTTGTCCTTTGTTCTGCCGTGATAGTTTAGTACTATTGTGATTTGATTTCCTCAGATGGCAAATAATAGGTCAAAAACTTAACTTTCGGTGTTCATTACTCTGCTTTAAGTCAAACATTGACCCAAACCATGACCTTATCCTAAACCTAATTATGTAATAATAGAAGTTAAAAAAAAAAGAATATGTGACAGAAAATCCTTGATGTCAAACTTTAGGGCAATGTTTACTAGACAATCACAGCATCAGAGTTTTAAATCAATCAGAACTCCATTGAGAACATAACGTATCCATGACATCACTCTCTAAAAGCCTTAATTTTTACTTCCAGACTATTTATGAGAAATATAGTAAAGATTTAGGAGTTCTTTTATTGCAACATTCTCATGTATAGTATTATGAAAATGACTCATGAATGAAATACACACGGGATGAAAATATGCGCATAAGAAAAGCCCAATAATTCATTTTTTTCTCCCTTGTGCTTTTAGTGATGAATCGCAGTTGTTACCTAAAGAACAGGGAAGACAAGTTATCTCCTGATAAGCATATATTCCTCTCCAAGAGCCGGAGCGCATGAATAATAGATAACAACCTTATCTATACACTTGCTCTGAGACGCAGGTGTCCAACTTTACCTGAAGATTTCTGGGGTTTTGGCTGAAAACACGCTTCAACATCTGGACATTAAATAATCCTTATTACACATATAAACAATCTTGTTAGGAATGAAATGCAATGGAGAACATGCTTTGCACTTGTGAATTTATAATGTACACAAGAACCCAGCAGAAAAATCCACATTGACTCTGCATGGGTTAGGAATGGGCTGGCATTGTGGCAGAAACTTACTCTGAAAGTGTTTTTCTCCCTCGACTAAAGACCCACAGAAAAGAAGTTTGATCACTATGTCCTGAAAGGTTATTTTATTGTGGATATAAAAGATAGAAATCTTTATGTTATACAGTTTACTCTCCTGTCTTTTTTGTGAGCCATGTCAAAACAATTTCCTATTAATGGGTGATGATTGATAGTTTCAATAAAGTCTCAAACTTGATCACTATCTAGTTCCATTTGATGCAATCCTGTATTGTCTGCAACAACAATAACCTTTTGGTTTGTTTGGCAACAAACCTAGATGGATAGCTACCATTCTTACATACATATGGAGTTTAATTGTGATATTAGGCGCTAAGTCTTCTGGAGTCACTGGCTGTTCATTTTAAGGCTATTGAACTTCACCTTTTTTCCTCTCTTTTTGTTTATTTGGTACGTTCAAATCGTGCTCCAGATTTCCATATCTATACTAAAAACCATACAATATACCAGCATTTTTGGTAATTGTGCTTAAACATATGGGGTAAAACATTCTGTAACACGGTTATTTTTGGCAATCCCAATTCCCTTGTTATCTGGAATTTGAAAAGATTATTTGAAGCTTCGTCGCTTCAACCCATTGGTTCATGTTACAGCGGGCAGTCTGCAATGCTAAGGAATTAATCACAGAATTTTCTTGGACAGTGAAGATCAAATCTCCCCAACAGGGAGAATGTCTGACATTAGGGAATACATGAAAAATTCATGAACTCCATCTCCCTCCTGGACCCTTGGCATTTTGTTGGCAATTCAATGCCCTTAAACGTAAGATTAAAGATAGTTTTTCAAAGCTCTGTCCCTCTCGTTTTCTCCTGAAAAAAAAGTTTCAAATTATATCGTGGTCAAGTTAAAATATTTATGTAGAATAAAGTCAAAAGAGATGAGTTCAAAGGGAAATAAATCAGCTAACTCAAAAAAGTCTATGTTAAATGTATCAAGTGATTAAGCGGCATTCCTCTGTTATTGACACTTACAAAATGTGTCTGCATTAAAGTTGTCTAAGGTGAGGTTCTTATTTAGGAGGGAATGCTTATTTCAAAATCATACATCCAATATCATATCTGATTAGACTTGATATGGGTCATGGTGGGTCAAGAATCTTCCTGCAAGGTGACTTCTTCAAATATAAGCAAGCAGAGAGAAAAGCATGTATAGCCCTCCACTGGATGCCCATGGTGACAGGAACCCACATCAACAAGCTAGATAATGGGAATTCAGTTATGTTAAATTCCCAAATGTTTTCCCAAGCTATGCTTAGAAGTGTCTGACATTAATGTGCCTTCTGAGAGGATAGCCAATACAGTTTGGATGAAAGTCTTCTGCAATAGTGAAGCATTCTCCTGTAGTCCTCGGAGTCCAACAAAGAGCTCCATTCATTAATTATGAATGCTGGCATGTGCTGTGCTTTTGCAAATGAGGTGTGAGCCTTTAGTGTTTGCATCCATGAAATGCCATCACACAGCCTGTCTGACTCAGATTAAGACTAATGATGAGGAGTGAACTCATGAGCAAAGTCGACGGACAGAACCAAGATTTTAGAAATCATAAGGCTGTCTGATTTTCAGGATGTCATGACGGATGAGCCGCGGCGAGGGTAAAAGGCACAACATATATCTGTTCCTTAAAGTTACTTGTCTTTTAAAGTTGGTAACTTTGCTGTCTGTAAAAGACAGATTGAATTGAATGGGTCTATTTGTTAAATGGGCATTACTCAAAAAGGGAGTTACATAATTATTTGGCAACAGGTCAAATAAAGGCTCAGCTAATAAAATAAAAGGTGCTAGTTATGCTTTTGTTTAATCATTACTGCAACAACCCAAACAGGGTAATTTGTATAAGGAAATATTGAATTTTTTTAGGCATTATTTCCGGAGATGGATCTACCATCCACAAGACTGAACACAAGTTAACATGCCCTTATGATTCAAAGCAGAGGTCTCCCACTAAAGGCCTTTTTCAGCAACCTTCTCCTTTGGATGCAGGTAACACTTGTACCTGCCCTTGTGCCTGGTTTTGCTTGCGGGTGTAGCCAGTCAAGAGAATAAAAAAAGTGAGCCAAAGACGGTAATCAGAGTCTCGCCTGGAGGGGGGAAAAAACAGCTTTCCTCTTTCCTGGTGGTCAGTTCAAGTCAAACGGTATCAATATTTATTGTAAAGCATAGATATATACCATCCTGTGACTGTGACGGATAAGAAGCTTGTAAGAATCCTTGCAAAAACTGTCATTTATCTAGAGAAAATGTATTAAATAATTTCAAAGATTGTAAAAGACTTATATTAATGCTTCTCACAGCATTTCATTAACAATATATTTTGTGGTTGCACAATGCTACTATCAAGTACTTAAGTAGGTAGGGAGGAAACAATCTGCTGGTGGAGTTCTGCTTTCTGTAAGAGTTAAGGAGCTACACATTGGCAACAACACATGAAAACTTTGAATGCTGAAGTCCTTTCTTTCTTTCTTTGATCGCAGTTTAAATGTCTCTAAGCGGATTAAACTGTCATATTAGATAGATTTGCCTCTGAGGGGATAAATTTAAATCCTCCAAGTCTCAGCAGTGAAATCTGTAACCTTTCGGATCCTTCCACACATGGCAGCGGTACTGAAAAATGCAAACCCTCAGCATTAGGTTTGTCATTTCTTGTCATGTATTATACAGCGTGTCAGAATTCAATGTTGACAACACAGTGAGGGATGTATAGTCATGCCAAAAAAGTATTTGGCAATACTATCTCTTTTTTCAGTAGTATTAGTGATATTACCCAGACATATACAAACACAATTCAGGATGTTTAAAACCACCCTGACAACTCACACTGTCATCGGTTGTGAATGAGCCTTTTAGAATAATTATTTTTAAGTGGTCACTCGTTGATAAAAATGTTTTTATCAAACAAAAGAATGTAAGCAAACCTGGACAAGATATGACTATAGTTTTTTTAAAGCTTTCTCTTGCCATTCCTCAATAAATCAATCAATCAATCAATCTTTGTTTGTATAGCGCCAATTCATGACAAATGTTATCTGAAGACACTTTATTATCTACAAAGACCCAACATGAATCCATTATGAACACTCAGCAACAGTTAGCAAAGTTAAAGTGGCAAGGAAGAACTTCCTTTCAACAGGCAGAAACCTCGAGCAAAACCAGACCAGAACCAGAAATGAACACATTTTGTCAGAGCAAAATGTATTTGAAATGCAGTTTAATTACCTAGACTGCAGCAAGTCAAAGGGGGGAGTGTTCCAAATGTGTTGGTTTGTTTTTGGGGAGCTTGCAAAGACATTATGGTGTCACAGTGATGTAGATCTTTGATGCTTTTATAAATGTCAACACTTTATGACTTTCCTATTAAGACATTTGTGTAAAATTGTATCATAATTGTGCAAAAATTCTTGAGTTACACGGGGGAAAAACCCATTCTGGAGCAATAGTCACTTTTGGCCTTTGACCTTAGATTGGGTGTTTGTGCCAGATGAAATGTAATTCCCTCCCAGGGTTGGTGAGCTTTCTGTTAAAAAAAGAATAGGCAAGCTATGAGGTCATAGTGGTTCTGACCTTTAACTTTTGACCCCCAAAATATAACAATTTCATCCTTGAGTCCAATTGGATGTCTGTTCCAAGTTGGAAGTGATTTCCTCTTAGTGTTTATGATATGTCATGTTCACAAGAATGACATGGAAAGGTGGACGACACACATCAAAGAGCCCTCTGTCCTCCGGCACACAGACATAAAACGTTGTGATTGGCCTGCAGGAACAATCATTTGTCTGGTTGTCTTTTCTGGCTGTTATACCCATATTGCAATCCAGCCTGCTTCTGTGAGTGGCAGCACAACATGAAGCGACAAGGACAACCGTTTTGGCGCTCCAGGTGTCACTGTTATTTAGGAGTCACTCAGTTTGCAGTGGAGAGTTGTTGGGAGGCAGGTGGATTTGCTGGGATTAGTCTGATGCTTAATGAACCTCTTGGGCTCCTGTGATTATTTCAAAAAAAGAGACAACACCTTTCACCATCTCCGGTTAAACAATGTGTGAAATTAATTTATAAATATTAATGACTTTCCTAATGAAACCCCGCTAATCCACTTGGATTGTGTTTGTAGGGTTGTGTGGATTAAATGCTTTGAGCTGGCTCCTTTAGCCTCTTTATCTCAGGTGCTCAGTATGAGCAACTGATCAATGCATTGATTAAATCTCACCGAAGATATATCCAGCTCTTTATCAGCCTGCTATCACTGCCATCAGGGCTTTAGTTTCTGTCTCCAAATGAGGCATAATTGCATGCACACAGGGAGAAAATGATCCCCAAACGCAGGCAAGGGTGACTAATCATCAAGGCTGAGTCTACCAGCAACCAAACCTGGTTAGAAGCGTAGCTGTAGGGGGCTGCTTTTCCAGAGACTGGCTAATTGGTGAAGAATAATTACCAAAAAAAATACACAATTCTAACTAAATGTTCACATTATATTAAAGGATTGGATATTTGTTTCCCTTTTTGGACAAATAGGCTCTCACATTTCTTCACAACAACAAAAATACAAGAGGGGGAAAAAAAGTTACATTTTGCGACTTCTTCACAACAACATAAACATTTTAATAATCAGCAGAACATTCCCCTGACTATATTAACCTTTTTCTATGCCCTTCCCCGTAAAGATTTGAAAAAATCTGTGAGACAGCAGCTCTTAACAGGATGCAATTGGTGCTGAGCAAAGCCCATTTTATCCTGACCACTGCGACAGGATGTATAGATGCTATGAGGAAGCCTGCACTTGGCATTTTTCTTCCTGAGCTGCAGGTCCAACAACTATATCACAACAAATACTTGTGACCTCAAAGACGACCAAAGAACTTTCAAATGAGCAATTTAAAATAAACAAAAAACGTCCTTCTTTTTATGAAATCCCAAGCTATTAGGAGCTGAATAATTATCGTACAGCTATGCTATATTATTGATTACCATTTGCATGAATGCTTCCAGTTGCAGAATTTGGAGATGGAGAAAGAGGCAAAGGGAAATGAGAAATAAACAGAGGCAGGAAAGCAAACAGAGAAGAGCAACACAAAGAGACAACAGATAAATAGAGCAGCAGATGAATAGAGACAGATAGCAGATCCATATGGATGGGAAATGTATTGTTTCTTCTAGAAGACAGGCTCTGATTGCATATCACTGCCCTAATGATAACTAAGACAGTTTGGGAGTGTTGACTGAACTATGGTCAGTGTGCAGCAGAGATCTCATTCTTGATCTTAAACTGGTTGGAGTTTAACAGAATGGAAGCTGAACAGAGTCAGACAGAGAGAGAGTTGGACGGCAGTACTGCAGCATATTTCAAATACTGAAATACACCACTGATGTTATATTAATCATTCAGTTGTTTTCTGTTAAACTTTTATGACTGTTGGCAGAATTCACGGACAGATGCTTTGTCCAATACATATACATCAGCAATTGTTCTTGTGATTGAAGGAGGGTTTTTTACTTGGGCTAATTAACTCAATTGGACAGAGAAACTGGGGGATATAAAATGCAATATTATTATTATCATTATGTTTATGGTATATTTTACACCAGCGTACTAGAGGCAACTTCGGAGGTATCATCATCAATAACTTTAACAGAATTTGTCTTAAGAGTTTAAGAACAGGGTTATTGACATCAATGACATCTTAAACAACTGACTGTAAACTTTGGAAATCATCCAGAATATGAATTTGCATTTGCATGCAGTAGTGCGTGGTCAAAGTTTGAAAAAGAGAAGTGATAAAAGTTCAGGACTATTAGTCACCAGATGATATAATTCTTCAATACTCAGCCGGACCATGTATTTTGATTATTCGTACATTTTCGGTTATCCTTTCTTACAGTCCATGTCCAATAAGTAAGGATATGAAAATGCAATATTGCTTGAGAAATGGAACTGCTCTGGCACAGTCCTGCGGAGAGAATGAGAAGGACACAGTAAAATAGATTACTGAAGGTATGTGGGATTGTTAACAGGCTGACATTGAATTGGTATTGACATGTAACTTTGGATAATAAAATGTTTTCCCACCTTGAAACCTAATCAAACATTGTAAAAGACTTCAATTTCTATCCACATGTGCTGTCACCTTCTATTGAGCATTCTTCAAACTACCAGCTTTCAAACCTATAAGAGGTGAGAAAGATAAATTCTGTTTAGAGTTCCACTTTAACCTCATGAACAATGATTTATTGTCTCGCACACACACTCTGTAACATCATTTGTACAAAGTAGCCAGCATATGGTGTCTCGACACAGCTGCTGCTGCTGCTGGGAATATTCAGCGAAGAATTCATTTACCACTTTGGTTCCACTCCCTGTGACAGGCGTAGAAAGCTTGCTTTGTACCAGAGTGTAACAGCAATGAAGGTGAAGTTCAGCTGTAATGCTCTCTGGCAAATTGATTATATATGAGCTGCAATGAGGTACCTGCTCAGAGTATTGATCGAGAGACAACTGGTCTGTGGAGTTCATGGTTAGCAGATGACCTGCTTTTACTTAAATGAATTGGCAAACATTCAAAGCTTGAGCCCTGAATCCTAGAATCACCTCCCGGCCTTGTGAGTCGAATAAAAGCAGTTCAGGTAGATTTTCTGTAACTGGTTCATCTAATGTGACTGACCAATGCTGTGTGGCCACATATTGCTTTCTCTGTCCTACCTTTTGTTTTTTAATTTCCGCCTACAGAGCAAGCTAGAGGTTGGTGTGTCAAGGTAATTTGGTATTATGCAACGTGTTGCTTTGAATCTCATTTTAAGTCTCCTATTCTGTTGGGATAACATGCTTTGTCACACAAATAATGTCACCAAATGGCTTCTGTAATTTTGTATGCGTTGCAATATTTTTGTTGCCCAGCTTTGTGGAAGTGGCATGCAGATTTTTCCTCCCCTTCTGTTTCAGAGCGACTGTGACAGTCACAGATGTGAGATACATTGAGCACATTAAGCCTCCAGCCACACTTCGTTCTCTTCCTTCTCTACCTCCCACAGCGCTTTGTGAGAAATTATCACTTGTGTGGATTGGATGCTGCAAGGCAGCGTACAGACAGACCAGTAATGAGGATATGATTCCACAATCCACCACCTGGACTGGAAAGGATGGGAAGGAGGAGCGAGGTAGAATGAAGAGGTGGAAGGAAAGGGAGGCAGGGATGGTGAGATGAGACAAGAACTGAAGGAGGATTTAATGGTGTTTGTGTAGAGCCACATTCCCCCGGCTCTGTCTGGACCCAGAGGCAACTGAAGTAGCATCTGCTCCATGGGCAGGATATAATGCTGAGGACATTGAAGAAGACTATTGATTAAAACCATCAATTCATCCTGTTTTTCTGCTATCCTGTTTCTTCACAGCAGTGATTATAATACATGTGGAGGTAGGTGAAGAGGGAAAAAAAGAAGACCAAAAATTTGCCAAGAAGGTATAAGACATATGATTGGTGTCTTTGCACAACAAATTAGGTGATTGATTAAATCACATGCTATGACAATGGGCGTGAATATGCTGCTTAATCTGACTTCAGCTGTGTGGGAAGGCCAACAAGAGCTGTCGCTCCAATTTCATCCAAGAGCATGAGTGAGGTCATGCACTTATGGTTGCTGATGATGCCAAGGTCCATCCAGAATGTGTTAGGGGGGTGGAGGTCAAAGCTCTGTGCTGGCTTATAAAGTTTCTCACACCAAACAGAATTAATTAATTTCAAAGTGATGCAGCTATTCACACACTGTTGGTCCTGTAATGTATCAATTAATCCAGAATCCAAATTAAGGGATGAATATGACAGGTAGGTGATAGGCTTTGATTTTGCAGTTACTTTTACTTCATATGTGTTTCTATTAAAGATCAAGGTTTTCTTTATTATCCCAGAAGGGCAATTTGCTTTCCAGCCAGCAATACCACACAAACCATCACAAAAACTGTGGGAAAAGAAAAAAAGGAAATGTGGGATACATCAGAAAGAAAAAAAATACACTTAAATTACTAAAAATGGCAATGGCAACGAATAAATATCATACAGAAAAATCAAACCGAGTAGTTTTACATGCAGGCTAATGGCAGTCGGAACAAAAGAGTTTTTAAGTCTGTTTGTCCTGCATTCCAGAAAGGTGTATCTGCGGCGAGACCGGAGCAGCAAGAACTCCTTAATAAGTGGGTGTTTGGGTTCATCAAGGACAGACTGGTCCCTTTTCAGGGTTTCAAGTTTGAAAACGTCAGTCAAGTCATTAAGAGAAGTGCCTGCAATTTTGCAGCACATTTTGACAATGCCCAGCAACCTGTTTCAGTTTTTTAAAACTTATTGACTTATAAAAGCAGATAAAAGAGGATGTAAAAACAGATTCAATAAAACAAGAATAGCATTTTCTGAAGAAAACAATATCGACATTAAAATGACGCAGCTTCTGATAAAAATACATACTTTGATTAGCTTTTCTGCAGACAGAATCAACCAGAGGCTCAAAGGTCAGCTTGTCGTCAAAAGCAATCTGGAAATATTGTACTGCCTCACCATCTCCACAGTCTGTCCATTAATCACTGAAGGAGTGATGGCAGTGGGATTCTTCTTAAAATCCACTGCCACTACACTGATGCTCACACACTAACAGCCAATGTGAAAGCATATCTAATGCACCTGAGGGGGTGGATGCAATGCAGCTTCTCACTGCTCTTACAAAGGCACAGAACATCAGCATAAGCAGCTTCACAATGGCTGAGTTTGTGTCACGTAAATGGAATGTCAGAGTGTGAAAATTACGATTGTCTCACTGAAATGTGCACTTTTTATCATGTTCATCAAGCAATTAGCTTGAGCTTGATGTGTGTTGTAAAATAATACAAAGTGAATTCTGCAGTCATTTGAAGCGATGCAAGATCAATGTCATGTTATGTTAGTATGAGCACATCTTTAGGGTTTGGTTTTAAAACAAAATCGATTTTGGAGATGTTTTTTGAATATTTCATCAGTAAAGACGGGTCCACAACACATCTAGCATTTTAAGCAGGACAAATGGAGCTCAGCGTAAGTTCAGGCAGGAAGACTGTTTATATTCTCTCACACATTCATTCTTTTTCCTTTATTCAACTTAGCCACTATACCTCTCTCCCACTCCCTCTGCCGTCCTTCTCTGGCGATCAGCTGATTATGGGCGTTTACTCTTTAGGTAATTAACCAACCAGATTCTGCCACAACCTCTCTCAACCAATCATCCTGCTGCTGTCAGTTCTCTCTCCTCTGCAGTTATTTCAGTGTGAACGCTGTGATCCTCCTCCGCCCCAGTCACCTCCATTCCAGCTCAGCAGAGTTAAGAGACAGCATCAGAAGCCCACTCCTCATCACATCCTGCATTCTTCTATCACCAACAACACCATCGATGTCTAGACTCTGGGGGAGGGAGGTACTGCGGTAGGCCTCGCTACCCCTCCGAGTGCATGAAGTCATCATGACTAAGTCTGATAAACTCTTAAATAAATAATTGTTCACTCTTAATTAAGTCTCTCCTGATTGAACTGGAAACATAGCCTCAGAGGGAAAATGAATCTTCTAACTATGTGGCATTTTTTCTGGAAAAAAAACTAACTATCATTCTTGCTTCATCATATCTAACATAACAACATACTGTATACTAGACACAACTTATTACATTTACATTTTGAAAAATGTGAAGATTGGAAGAAAATGCAGCCTCTAATGGAGCTAGGCTGACTAGATTCTTACTACTAATAGTGCTCACTTAACACATCCAAAAAGTCTCTGAGCTAAACTTACAGATATTTAATAATTTTCCTTTCCTTATCAAAATCATAATAAGAATTAAAGCAGTCTTTTTTGCAATGATGATACATCACTTAAAATCAAAGTATTCAAAACCGTTTGAGGCACACAGGCTGATCAACCTAATTGTTGTTTTGGCCTTTGTCCAACCACTGAGTAAAACATCTCATTCTTTTCTGTGCATCTAGGTAACATTTATTTAGCCATTTGTGTCGGTCTTGCTGTGAGAAACTGTGCAGAGCATGACCTCCAGTATGATAGAGTGAGCAAACATTGGAATAACTGTAATCACTCGTGCCCAAAGGGAGTCAATCAGTCACCAAATCCTGAGCCTAGCCCAACATAAGCAGCGATAGCCGGATTAATCACCTGGAATAATGTAAGGTCTGCATTTTCAGATTGCATTTTTTCAAAACCACAGAGAAAACAAAAGTAGCAACGATGATTACGCACACAGGGTTTGACATCTAATAAGTCTGAGATCTGATAGATGCTCTAGAGATTGGGCAGAGAGAGACAGACAGCATGTTCGATTCTGAACAAACAGCTGCTGTTGTAAGAGAAGAGAATGATGACCGAGGCAGTGGATGTCATGAACTCTGTTATTGTTACTGAAGTGTTAAACCATGACAACATATATAAAATCACGAGCCTCATGCTGTCCCCTCTTACTCATCTGCCGTGTGTTTCTTTTTGGTACAGTTTTATTATTTCTCCCTGCATGCCCTCTGGCACTGTAGCAGCTGCCCTTGTCAATGTCTGATTTATGACTTAATTCTGTTGTCACTGATGCATATTTGAAAGCCACACCTCCTACTGCTGTCCCATATTTTATTGCTTTTGATAGCAGTGTAATTAAATCCTTAATACTGCCAAATGTTACTAATGTAAAAGCAGAAATACTCAACAGCATGACATATGACAATATTTTGGACATAGAAAGGGAAACGGAGCTACAACCAATTACAAACACTAAAGTTGCAGCATGAACACCATGACAACAACATCTATCAAAAAAACCTTCTTTTAAAACTACACATGTGTCCTTGTCACTAACACATTTATGTTCACACTTTGCTCAGCCTTTGTGCTAATCCCAAATGTTATTTCTGAAACAGACAAAAAGCCCATAACAAAAGCAGCTGCTCTTCTCCAATTTGTCCTCCGACTATGACATGACCTGCTGTCTGCTCTGTGTGACTGTTTTCATGAGTGCGTGTGTGTGTGTGTGCGTGTGTGTGTGTATGTGTGTGAGCATGTTTGTGTGCTCTCCAGACAAACTCCATATAAAATGTTGTTGAAGAGAAAAGTCAAATGATGCAAAACAAAAGTAAAGGATGGAAAACAATAAAATTAAAAAGATGTTAGATATTAATGCCAGAGGTGTTGGGGGTTCGGTGTCTTGCTCGAGGTCACCTCAGCAGTACTCGGAAGATGAGCTGGCACCTCTCCAGCTACCAGACCAACTTCCATGTTTGGTCCACACAGGGATTTGAAACAGCGACCCTCCAGTTCCTAACCCAAGTCACCTACAGACTGAGCTACTGCCGCCCAAATAATACATTTGAATCTGATCTTTGTTAAGAACTTTGCTTCATTCAGGACTGTGAAAAGCTCTTGATGCACAGCTTTCTCACTCTCTATTGTTGTGGTTCTTTTAGTGCTAGAAAATGTGCAGCCTTGGATCAGCCTTGGTAAAATACCTCTGAAACAGCAGACGTTTTTCTTGTCATGTAAGGAGAAGCCCAGGTATATTTCACATAGTGTGATCCGGTTTCTGTATAGTGGGTCACTTTCATGGCACTTATACTGGGATAATTACATTGAAAAGAGTCATTAGTAATGATATTAGTTCCACAGTGCTTCTCCTGCTATGACAGGTCAAAATATCTGCTGCTCTTTTCGCACTAAATCTACTCCCCATGTACACACCCGGATTTGCTGAAAACACTTGCGTGGACATTCATGGCCTTTTAATTGAGAGGTTTTATGGCCATTCATATTCAGTGGAACACCTGTGACTCTCAATTTAGTAATGAAAGCCATGACATGCTGCCATTCAGGAAGAACTGACACACAATTCAGTGCAGTTAGAGATTTCAGTCTGCTGCAGGGGAATATACAGTCAGACAGTTTAAAAGAAACTTTTCAACTCCCCCCCCCCCCCCCCCCCCCCCCAAAAAAAAAAAAAAAAAAAAGAAAACTTACTTTTAAAGAAATCACTGCATTGTTCTTTAGGGAACCTAAGTTTCTGACGTGTCTTTTTCTTAATATTGCCACAAAAAAAGATCAAGACATAGAGATTCGTGCAAAAATTGAGGCAGGACATCAGCCTCTAACAATTCATCAAACAGGACATACAGTAACTTGGCAACAACAAAAAGTAATGCATCACTTTGCAGTACTCCAAGTTATCAGCAACAGTGTGCCAAACAAGCCCTTTTCCCCAGCAGACATATTAACTTGTTGTAGCAGAAAACGCAGGTGTAATTAATAATGTTAACGATGTGCCTGTTCTGCTTAAGGCCTGACAGTTAGACAATGGGCCATTGTTGAATTCAACCATCGTTAATTTTATTAGTCACACCTGTGCTTCTCCTACTGTGACTTGTCAAAATGGATTCTCTGGAAAGATCATTGAAAAAGAAAGTTAGGAAAGTTAGATTAGATTAATTCAAGTAATCCCCCTACTGTAGCTAATAATATTATTAAACATGAAGCATTCAAGAAACTTCTTATGAGGGGATTATTTCGCCTTTCTCTGTATTCTTTAAACTTGTGCTTCGTTATCTGGAATGTAAAAATAGGGTTACAAATTACAACAAAGAAGCAATAGACCTATATTTGTTTTTTTAGCAAAGAAACTATGAGAATGACACTTAACATGCCGACTGACTTCTCTGCTTCAAGGAGGGAGCTAATGACAGCTCAGAGAAAGTCAGCACCATAACCACATTAGAACTTTTAACCAACCTGCCTTTAAAATTAGCCTGACTCACCAAGACTGCACATTTTACCAGCTTGCTCGAAAATCTTGGGATCACAGTGGCGTCTCTACAGTAAAGCATAGTAAAGATCCTCATGTAGAGCACAGGTACTAGCAGTTTGGTCAGATGTAGCCTACTGTATGCTATCAGAATAAAATCGTGAGCAACTATGGATTTTTTCAGTGTGTGCCTGATTAAAACACCTTTCGGCAGTTAATTTTGATTTGTTGTTTTTATAGGATGACACATGAAAAACAATTAATTAGCTTAAAAATATCATCAACCCGTGCTGAATTACATGCCCTCTATAAGGCACTATTTAGGGAGTGCAATGTCCTGACATATGAGGACACTCAATCTTCAGTGGTAGATTGTGTGTGTCGGATGCATTCTCAAAAATAATGCGTTTGGTTCAGTTAAAGAGGTGAGTAGAGCATGCAGGAGGAGGAGGAGAGGGAGAATCACTGTTCCATAATGATGATTGTTTCTTGGTTAATATCCTTAAAAGACGTACGTAAATGGACAATATACAGACAAGAAGTAAAGAGTAAAGGGCAGCAAAAGTCTGCCCAATGTGAACCACATATGACCTGCCCACTCACCTCTTGAGAATGTTCCAGACTAGTAGCTCCCCTCACATCAATTTCCCACAAACTCTTAGCTCATGGGCTGGCATGGAAAAGTCAGCTCAAAGACAGATTTGGCTGTTTGTGTTCACAAATGCATGGAAATGTTGGGAAATTTTCAGGAGTGCAGTGCATGTGTGAAAGGAGTTTTTCGTTTGTGTTAGTATTACTGAGCTGTAATGGACTTTACAACTGAAACATAACAAATCTTTTAAGTCAATCTAGTTGTAAGAGATTGATTTGCTGCGATAACAGAAGCCTGACAGGACTGTAACATGAACCATGTACTGCACTGACTGCTGACAGTGACATGCACACAAATATATACATAAACATAGAGAGCGCATGCAGTTCATAGAGCCAGCTGACAGCTACTCTTTAAGGTTAACATTTACAGGCTGCAGACTTCGGCCAGCATTTCCCCTTCACAGAGTTGACATCTAAGGATCATATCAAAGGCCAAACGCTGCTGCTGCAGACATGAAACAGACAGACGTGGGGAAAAAAATGAAACTGCTTCATATCAGCTGGATGTCAGATAAGACCGAAGGCTTGGTTCTTTTTTTTCCACAAATGTCAGGTGAGAAAAGTTTCTTTAAAACACCATCTGAGTGCAAATAGTTGCTTCATTTCTGTTTGTTTGTAGCTAGCTACATCATTTCCCTGTTCTTTCAGGAAGGAAGCTTTACTGGTAGCATGTTTTTGATTTGTATTTTTAAGGTTTTTCAAATTCTCATTGATATATTAGAGTGAACATTCTCAATTTATCCCCCAAAAATAAACAATTAACAATAGAAGCAAAACAGGCGAAGGCATGGAGATGGGGACGAATTCAACTGCACAGTCAATAGGAAAAAAAAGAGATTGTAAATACTGTCTCTAACTTAAATTAGCACACATACCAAGTGCTGGGTAGGATAACATTTCCTTTCTTCTCAAAGAAACCGGTGAAGCAGGAGATAAAGGTGCGAGATATCCTCCACAGTGATTTTGGTTGCTGGTATTCTGTTAACATAACACAGATCCTGACAGAGATTTCAGTGATGCGTTCATGGTGGGAAAATCCTATTTCAGTTTATATCTAATCCTTGGTCAAGTTAAGATCTAGGTCCTGTGTATCATGTCTTTATAAAATGGTTGTGTTCCTTGAGTCATTGCATGCTAGGAGGGAAGTGCATCGTTCCCCTTTGTACACTAATATTTAGATGATATTTGGCTGGTGATAACAGTTCTGAGGTGTGCCAAGACTTGGCTTCACTATGAATTTATTGATTGTGCACAAAATTGAACAACTTCCCAAAAGCAGTCTGCAAAAAACAAATTCCAGAGTGGTTGGTCATTCAGTTTTAGAGCTAGTCAACACCAAGTTTCAATAAGACACTATACCTCAATTTTGTGCCAAGCATATATATATATACTTTATATAAAGACCCAGTTATTTTCATCACCAACTAAAAGCTTGTTGATTCTTGTGGCAAAAAACCTGCAGCTCATTGCATAATGTTTGTGCTGCTGTGACTGCAGGGCTTTGCTCTGAGGCTTTACCAGTGAAACGCTAAGGTTAAACAAGTTATCCAATACACATTCCTTTGGCTGCGAATCCACATAAATCATTGAGGATTGCGTTTGGAAAAAACAACGGTGAAAGGGAAGCAATTTACATCCTATTTAATCAAAAGATGTGTCAATAACCTCCTTAAGAGAAGTTTAGTTGCGTAGTATGAATCATGGCTAGCCAGGCGAAGATAGAACCAGCTTTGCAACAAGGAAACCCTAGCATTCGCCATTTATTTTTCTATATACACCTCTCAGGTCAAGGGCATTGGCATGAATATTAACTTATTATATCAAATTCTAGTAGAGATTTGTAAACATACAGTACATGTTAATGTTAGATTGCAATGTTTTCTTCTGATAAAATATTTTTTTAAATGACACCACCCTTACTGGGCTGGTCTCTTTTAGGTGTTAATCTAGAGGTGAGAGATTGAGCATCCGACAACCCGGTGTGGACAAAACAACCTGGATTTCAGCGCTCTAAAGACAGCAGGGTGGATGTGAATTTCAGAAAGAGCCAAACCCCATCAGCCTGTGTGTCATTCTCTGTGAGGCGAAGGTGAATGGCTGCAATCTGCCATCTGTAAGAGACCTCTACTCCTCCAGGGCCCTGAGGGCAAGCAGGAAAGATTATCACCAAGCTCTTCCACCTCAGACATAAACTTTTTAAAACTCCCCTCCGGTCAAGGCTGCAGTCCAGAAAGACCAAATTCTCATCCCACAAGAGCAGTTTCTCCCAAACTGCAGCCAGCCTTATCAGCAAGGGCAAGGACCTTCACTGACACTGACTGTTATCCAGCTCCATGGACACCATACTTTACTTAATCATAGAGTTTCTTCTATTTAAACTTTCATTCCTTTTCTCTACTCACCATTCCTGACTTCCTGAAGTGGTAATTGTGTAGGTTAGGTGTATAAAGCATATACAAAACTTAAAAACAAAGTATGCAAACTGAGAGTGTAGAGTTTAGGAAGCAATGTCACTGGGGTTAAAATAATTTTTTAACATCCTGTTGAGATATTGTCATGTTCTCCTTCCGTGTGCTTACATTACTGTATTGACTGTCCTGAGTTAAAATGACAGATAAACATGTTACTTACACTCTTCCAGTCTTGTGTTTCCATATTTTAAGTTATCAAATTCATATAATAGATACAACATATTATTATCATGAAATGTCTTGCCTATGTTTACACTGATTTATTGATACCACCACTTTTATGTCTGTAAAGTAAATGTGCGAGCCAGCTTCATCTGTCTTTAACCCCTTCACAGACTGAGTAAGAGGAGATGCGAAAGATACTAGTTAATCCACTACCACCTCGAGAGTCCATTACCATAACATTTATTTTAGAAAAAAAATGTCATTGGGTTAGGTTAAATATAATTGTCAAATGTGTGTGTGTGCGTGTTTCCATATAGGCCTATATAGAAGTTATGTATGTCTGCCTCTTTAAGATGAGATGGTTAAATGGGGTTTAAACATCAATTAAACAAATTAAAATCCAATCCGTACAAAACCACAGCTCCACTGATGCCAAACAGCGTCTGACCTGTTCTCAACCCCAATCTGATCTGATCGACCATTGACATAAATTAAATCCAAGTCAATGTTGGATTTAACAGAATTTTATCCCAGCTTTTTCTGTGTGTGCATCCCTTTATCTTTGAACTGTCTAACAGCTGACTCAGTCTGCCTTTACTTTAGATCATTTACAACACATCAATCAACATTGGTCTGTAAGTCAGAAGTTTTTAGTGAATATAAAAACAATTGGCTGCGTGGTCCTAAAGTGTTCAATTAAACATGCATGCCCTCTTGATGACACACTGAAAATTATGTGGGACAGTCATAATTTATTAGTAGCAATTGGTGGTTTTCTGAATCCTTATACCCCTAATTTTCTGGGATTCCTCAGGCAGATCACTGATGGTTTTTCCTTTGATAAACATTATTAATTTACAGTGGTTAGAATCACTGGCACATGCATTAGCATACACAGTGGCCCACTTTCTCTTTGTCTCTTTGCAAGTTGTTCATTTTAAACTGTATTTCTTCAAAGTGTGGGTTTAATGTCCAACAAGAAGTTGTCATATAAACAAGGCAATAAACACAGCAAGGAATTATTGCAGCAACCTAGTGGACAAACTGTATACAATTAACATCATTTTACACAGTCAAGTTGCATTAAATGCATACAGCGAAGACCTATTCTGTGTGCAGATGATGTGCCAGCCATATGCATTGACTTGAGAGCAGATTGATCCTAAAACCATACATCATCTTTAAAGGACATGACTTTAACAAGTCATTTTAATCTAATGATTTTTTTAAAATTGAGAGTTTTGGACCTGCAAGGAAAAGGTAGTTAATAGATTAAATGCATAATTAATTAAAATAACATGAGGTAAGTGACCTAACTGGATTATATGATATGTAAATTAATACACTTTAAAATCCTATGTTGTTTGACCTATCCATGCTGTCATAACCCGGCTTGTGGGTAATGACAAAAAGACGAGAGGAGTCAGAATTTACTAAAGAAAACTAATAATTTATTATAAAACAAGTTAAATTAACAAACAACCAGAGTTATGAAGTGTGTTTAATCTCTATTGTCAGTGGTGAAAGTGTGGGTGTGTGAAAGCTTTATGTGGTGTGAGGTGTTGAAGAGTGCACTAACAAAAAGAACTAAAGAATGAACAAGCATTGGTCAGGCTGAGAGAGTGAATGAGGGAAGCAGCCGATCTTTGTAGACCTAGGGTGCACCAGGTCCAGGTGCAGCTGATCCTGCTGATTTAGCCCCACACCCCCTGTAGCAAACACACAGACAGACAAACAGCAGCAAGCCAAAAGACTGCCAGTGACCAGAGGCCTGTACTACGAAGCAGGATTTGGGGTTAGCGAGGTAACTTCAGGGTTAACCCTGGGTTTTCAGTCCTACGAGGGTCGTTCACTTTTTACCTGGGTATATCACCACGGTAACTTACGCTGCACGCCTAACCTGCTCCGGTGCAGGTTATGTTGGAGATAAGAGATCAACCTGTGAAAATCTTCGCCCACTGACCAATCAGATCTTTTGATCGTGGAGCTCCCGGAGCTGTTCGAGAGAGGGGGGAGGACCCTTCATGTGTCCCGTATGATTTTACATTATAGTCCGTTAAGTTAATGATTATTTTTCACTGATATACGCTATATCGTCTTTCATCCTTCCTAGTTGTGTTTTTAAGATGCACAATTACGAATAGCTTCTTATAGCCTATCTTTGAATTATATCTTAATATTAATTTTTTAATGTCTCCATGCCGCTCTGTTTGTGATCGTCAGAGCTGCAGCTTCTCAAACTGTTCTACTCTCCACATGAAAGAGTCAGAGCAACAGTTCAGAGAAGAAACAGGAGTTATTATAGTCAGTTCGAAGGTGAACTAATGATGGAACAAATATAATAAGTCGCAGTTTGGATGTTAACACTCGCCGTTTTTTCTTTTGTATGCCATTTGTTGCTGCAGCTTTGTAACTTTAGTCTTTGGGAGCCTGTTTGTCTTAAACGTATTTATATTGTTAATAGTATAGTTTGATCAGAGTTATTAGATATGACGATCTGCTGACGGCAGACGCAGTTATGATTGTGATAGGTTAAATGAAGCTAACTCCGCCCTTTTATGTGAACGCGCTCTTGGTAACTCTGGGTTTACCTATCAGGTTGATAACCAGCTTCGTAGGACTGTAAAGCACGATCTCTTATGTTAGGGTTAGTGAAGCCAGATAACCCAAAGAGACCCTGGGTCTTTTTAACTCGATTCGTAGTACAGGCCTCTGGTCACAGGGTCGTCACAATGCACACTGATTTCCTCCCTTGGTGAACTTGATTATCTTTAGAACACTTCACTTGCTTGTTTTTATGAGGTATCTAGTCCTGGAAGTTCGATGGGCAAATCACATGTGTACAAATTTAAACTTGGGAAAATACAAAAGTGCTGAATCCTGGTTATTCCTTTTCCATGAGGTGCGAGATGGCTGCTTGCTGAAATGTATTGCTGACACGTAATGTATGTAACGTCGCTATAGCTCAAAATTGGCTTCGATGCAGCTAGGATAATTGCAGCCCCGGCCTCAATAGTATAATGACACAATGGAATTGTTGGAAGGGGTCCTGCTCAGTGCAACTAATGCTCAACCCCAAATGGCCCTGTTCCAATGTTTCCAACAAAACCTCTAAAGGTGCAGTCTTATTTGCCTTCTGTTAAACAAAACTGGCAGCCATGTTCAAAAAAGTAACGATAGCAAATGTCAGACTTTTGATTCTTTCTGTCCAAACTTGAATTTTTCTGATTCAAACATTAGTCTGAGACATAAGAGTTCACTGACCTTAATTTGCATTTTCTAAGAATTGTTGTTATTTTTAATCAATTTATGCTTCTTTTACAGAAGGCACAGCAGAGGATGTACTTCCTGCGTCAGCTCAGGCAGTTCAACCTGCCCCAGGAGCTGCTGATCATGTTTTACACCGCCATCATCCAGTCTGTTCTCTGCACCTCCATCACTGTCTTGTTTGGATCTGCAACCAAACTGGACAGACACAGACTGCAACAAACAATCAGGACTGCAGAAAAGATCATCGGTGTCGACCTTCCCCCCATCCAGTACTTATACCGTACCAGGGCCAGGAAATGGGCAGGCAACATCACTGCAGACCCCTCACACCCCGGACACAAACTTTTCAAACTCCTCCCCTCCGGCAGGCGTTACAGATCACTGTACGCCAAAACAACCCATCATAAGAACAGTTTCTTCCCCCAGGCTGTCACTCTGATGAACACTAAACAGCCACAGAGTGTCAGACCTGCTGCTGTGAAGTACTGGTAACCTTAGTTTCTTCCCCCAGGCTGTCACTCTGATGAACGCTAAACAGCCACAGAGTGTCAGACCTGTCGCTGTGTAATAACCCTGGAACAAAACTGTCACTGTGAATGTACATAAACGCAAATATATATTATTTTTATTTTATTTAAATTACCATCTACACACACTCTTTAATTTAAATACTGTAAAAATAACTACCTCATGTTTACTTCAGCATCTTTTGCACTACTCACCACTGCACTATTATCTTATTTAGTCTTGTACATATTAGTCTTTAATTACTTGTTTATTTTTGAGTTTATTGTTGATATTTAATGCTATACCTTTGTACAAAGAGAGCACAGTCTACCGAAGTTAAATTCCTTGTGTGTTAAACATACCTGGCCAATAAAGCTGATTCTGATTCTGATTTCTGTTACGAACAATCGCCTGCACTCAGAGTAAGGTACAAACTTCAGTGGTGTATAAAGGAAAGGCTGGTGTGAATTTAATAACGGGCACAAAAGAATAAAAGGGAGAGAAGGAATATTTCCAAGCCTATTATGGGTTAACCTTACTCTTCCATGCTGTTCCATGCCTTTTTGCTCAATTAGAGATTTTACCTGAAATAAAACTGAAACTCCATCTAATAAAAGGGCAGACATGTTGTGAGGTATCTAACATGCTGCATGTGTCTTTGTGAGTGTTTTCTTCAATGAAGGTGGCAGACAGGTCCCCTCCTGTGGGAATACAGCTCACCCAGGGGCTAATGATAACATGCCAGTGTCTATTGTTGGTATATCTCTTCTGTCACAACTGCTGTCATTACATTGTTCCACTGTCTGTTGTTCTATATTGAATGCCATAGTTTGTGACCACAAACTATTAAGTGTTCTGAATAAGTTAACTCCTGTATGTCAACTTAATGCTCATATTTTAATGCAGGCTACACACAAGGTTTAACATACCAATCTCTGAACCCATCGGCTTCCACCTGTCGATAATATTTACCTCTGAAAGCGACAGCAACATTTCTGGGCGCTTTCATATCGCCAGCGGTTTGTGATTAATGATTTTTTGCAAGGACTTGCACCCTCATCCGTCAACAGTCACAGTCTGCTTTCTTAGTGCGCAGCAGCAAACAGCTGGAGTGCCGAGACAAAGGAATTCCCGCAGTTATTTTACAGATTCACTCGCGAATCTGTAGTTGTGAGATGATATGATGTATGTTGTATGAAACTGAATAAAACCATTTAGAAAAACATAAACAAACACATACGGTCATTGTTCTAAACCGTCAAAACTGAGTGTTTTATTCAGAAAATAAACTGAATGTTTTAATTTTGTTCAGGTGTCTGTCTTCCCGTCCAGCTTGATCTTTTCTGAGGTAAATTGAAGCGCTGTGTTTCGGCATCCGGCAAAAATAGAACCTTTGTGTATCTGCTGCGGAGGGCTTCGCACTGTTGGAGCTGAGACGGAGCTGAGATGCAGTGCAGCGGAGCCAAGTAAAAACATATCGGCTCCGCTGCCTTAACGGAGTGGAGTGGAGACAGACCGAACACGCATCTGGTGGAATTTTGTCTGTATTTCCCTTTTTAACTGTTCTTGCACCAATACACCAAGACAAATTCCTTGTATGTGTAAATGTACTTGGCAATAAACCCGATTCTGATTCTGATTCTTACGTGCTCACTCACTTCCTGCCGTCTTTGCCTGGGGGTCTCATCTATCCAGTATCGTGGTGTCTTTCCCCTCACTATTCCCCTATCATCTTTCTGCTCTGTTTTGAATAGGATTTTTTTTCTGTCTTTAGAGCCTTAATGTCTTCATTACATGCGCCCCTCCACCTCCACATCACTGCCCAGTCTCTACAGAATCATCATCCATCTGGTCCAGTTACTTGAGTACTGCACTTAAGTAAATTTTTTAGAGTATCTGTACTTTACTTGAGTATTTTTTTTGGGAAAACATATTACTTAACTCCACTTCATTTGAAAGACAAATATTGTACTTTTGATTCCTCTATATTTCTATGAATGTTCTCGTTACTCTCTACTTTTGCAAAGAAGTAAGCTGATGAAATGTCTTTTCTATAATCCAATCGAAAGACAATAAACTGTGTTTGTGTAGTTCTGCGTGTGGTTTGTCTAAGTGGTGTTGTTCTACTCGTCAACGCGTCTCCATGGTTGAACTTTAAGCAAACGAAGAGCAAAAGTCTCTCCGATCAGGCAGTTCATTTAGTGGTAGTAATGATGGCTACTGCAGAGAAGGATGACCATTCCCCACCTGAGCACCCATGGCCAGTGTAGTGTAGAGTATATGCAGGTATACAGAGTACCCACTTATTTTTCAGTCTTCATAGGGTATACCCACTTCTAAATCCCCTCTGATTCACAATATTCAGTAGTGTGCTGCAATTTGTTTTCCCTAGGATGGTGAAGGGACTATGTAGTTATCTCGGCCTGTAGTCTGTTGGCCAGTTAAAATGATAAAACCTGCTCTTCTTTTGTGGTTTATGGTAATTTCATGACAAACGCTGATGAAGGCCTAGTGCTGAAACGCGTCCATTGTTTTGCTGCTCTTACCCAGATGAAAGAAATTTAAAGGACATTCAGTGTGCTGATTTTTCTGTCTCTTTTTAGTCTTTTTGCGGTCGTGCACCTGAAACTTTGTTTACTGTTTAGTGTGCTCCTTATTTTGCTGTTTATGTTAATTTCATAACAATCCCTACTCCCTTAAGTCAAGCAGTGAAATTTGAGTGCTTACGTGAAAATACAAACGGCCCCTTTTTTAAGTTAATTAAATATGCAAGAGTAGTTTTACATGTCACTGTTTATAACAGAGGCTGCTGGACAGACCCCTTAAAAAACATTTTGGGGAAAAATTAAAATTACCACTACACCACTTCCCATGGCCATATCATAACCCTAATAAATTTGAATGCTTTCTTACTTTGTAAAGCCTGGTCATCAGCTATTTTTGGCTTTTCCTATTATTTCTAAGCTGCAAATCTGGAAATAGGTAGCATTTGCATAAAAAAAAAAATAATAATTATGTTTTAAATTCAGTTGTTGTTCTAAATGTTCTAAATAGAAATAACAGCAGAATATACACCCATGTATTTTTGACTGCGCTCATGCATTGTTAAAATAAAACAATGTTTTGAGATTTTAGCCAGTAAACCAGTCAGCTACCGGGAGTCTGGAGGTTTAGTCGACAAGAGCAGCACTTAGTGAATCAAGGGTAAGGGGAGCAGGGAACAGCTGGTGACACAAACAGGAAATCATCCGTAGACTAAACTGTCTCAGTTCAGTTAGGCCTTAGAGGGTGGCACAGGCTAAAAAGTACTACTGTACCACACTGTAGTACTACCCACCCGTAGTACTCGTCCTTCGAAGGATGCAGCCCCAGAATAAGGATACAGCGAGAGAAAACAAAGACTGGAATGCTATGATAAACTAATCAAAATAGTATTAAACACAGCCATGCAAAAACAACAAACATGGTTAACAGTTTCTGACCAATATCAAAAATTAAATTTGAATTGAAATTGAACAAACTCAATATGGGGAATGTGGTGTACGGATCCTTTCATATCACACTAAAGTCAACACAATATTGTGAAGACATAATTTTTTTAGAAAGATGTATAAATTACTATTGTCTAACATAAATTCCTTTCATCACTATGGAAGTGGTACAGCAGAATGTTAGATTGAGTTCAGGTGATAAAAAGAGATGAGCGGACAAATGAAGACAGAGAGAGGGAAGAACTGAAGGAAGCAGAGATATACGAGCGCTGCGTTTACTGTTTTACTCAGGGGAACAACTGAATAATTGATGAAGAAAGATTAATGTGAGAGGGCTGTTAATGTGCAGTTCCTCAGCCTATATTATCCTAAATTAAATTAAAGTTTAAATTGTATGCTATAATTACAGTACTCGGTGCAAAATATCCCCCAGTGTGTGCAAACATTTGCCTTCATACAAAATGTATGTATGAGTTGGAGGAGATAGGATGTTCCTTTAAATCTATCAGTTTCATCCCAGAAAATGTAGCCCTCAGCAACAGATGAAAAGTCAGGAGATCACCAAAGTCACTAGGATTTATTGTCCATCTAGGATGGCATAATGTACCAAGTTTTATTGCAATCCATCCAAAAAACTGACTGAGAGACCCAAATGGCCATACTTCAAACGACAGACACATCATCAGTTCATGTAGAAATAGATTGTGATGCATTTGGAGAGGTTTTGGTGCTATTGGCTGTTACTAAGATTAAAATAGCAAAGCTTTTAAGGAAATGACGTTTGTTGTTATACAGATGCAAAAAATGTGCCTTCTGAACAAACACTCCTTTTCTAAATCAAGCTTTAGGTAGAACAAGTACCACCAAATGTTTTATAAATCCACAAAAGTGATGATCTCAAGTGATTTTTGCAGCAACAATTATTTAAATTGCCCTACTCAGTTAAAAGTGAGCAACAAATTAAGCGGCAAACCTCAAGAAAACTAGAGAAGATAAGGGTTCTTTGAGTTTAAGGCTGAAGTTTAGTAAGAAGTGGAGTCAAGGTGAAGGCATTATTTAGGCAGTGTGTGCCTGTATGTGTGTCACACTGTAGATTTGGCCATTTTCAGTTGATTACCTGACTCCATTCACAGAGTGACTGAATTGCAAGACTTGCTGGGAACCAGTGACACTGTGTGTGAAAAATGACTTGTAATAGGCTATCACTGCACAAGAGCTGCTCGTCTCCAGCAGTCTGCCTCTGGGATCTTTTTCTGCCACTGGAGAGATTACAGAACACAGAGAGAGAGAGATTGAGATTGATTGACTGGCAGAAAAAAGTAAAGATGCCAGTAATCAAAGCTGGACAAGAAGATTCCAGACAGAAGATGTGGCTCACAACACCTTTAACAGGAAAAAAGGGGCCTTGATCAGCAGATAAGGTTTGGATTATTTACCACCATTATCACTCTAATCCTACACAAAGCTTTTTGGGATGAAATAAAAAAATAATCTTTTAACAATCCTTTTCATAGTTTCCAAGAATACACAGTTTAAAAAATATCAAAACCAATAAGGAATATGCTTCCCAGAAATCATCCATTTTGGCATTATTTACTGAGCTGTAATCTGAGATAATTCTTGCCTTTTTTTTTAAAAAAGGACTATTTCTGACTTTTCATTACATTTTACTTTCAAAACACATAATTGTGTGTATTACCTCAGTAACAAACAGATAAATAATGCATATAGAAAATTTAAAGGAAGATAAAGTTTTACCCTACATCAAGGTTAAGTTGAAATTCTGAGGATTTATAATATAGGCCCATCATGCACTCATTTTTCACAGTTCACTACTTTTTGGATTACACTTTACCTGCCTGCAATCAGCTCTCACCTCCTCAGCCAAGTGTGGTAGCTTCTCTCTCTCTGACTCGCAACTCTGTTGATATTCTCTTGTGTGTTTGCATGTGTTTGCAACTTTCCTCATGCCTGTTTGTCTCCTCTGCGTCAGAATCCCAGCCATGTCTGCCTGCTACTCACCCTACAGTGCTAGTGTCCCCAACGCCACCATGCAATCTATATTCTCCTGCCATCTCCAGTCAACTTCAGTTTTTTTATCTCGTTGTAAAAGTGTTAAACCTCGGCACTTAGGTCAACTAGTGAACACAACTTGACAGTTTCGCTAAAAAAGAATGTTAAATATTTCATTCTTATGGTCAAAACATAGGCCTATATTGTGGTTTCATTATCCAGAAGACTCTTGTGTCTCTGAAGAGGGTTGAAAATAACTTTGGAAAGCAACTTTTAGTACAACCATATTGCTTAAACTCTTTACACTTTCCTAATCTCAAGATGCTTGCTAAAGATTACACAGCAAAGCTTATTCGATGTATTCTGAATGTTTGCAAACAGAGCCCCAGGTGAATAAAAGTGGAGATATTGTTTGGATTGTTTGAGAGAAGGTTGAGTGTAAATGTTGTAAAGTAAAGTAACAAGCAGCACACTGAGAAATGATAATAACACTGATCCTTTGGTGCTTAGAGAACATCCTATGTGTGACTGTCCAGTCTAATGATGCTTTAACAGCCCTACGAAAAGCCCATGGTATTTCACTTCTGACTTCTACCGCTCTAAAAAGAGATTGTTTTGGACCAGAGAGGAGCTTGTGCTGTGACAATTTTCTCCCTCTACAAGGGACAAACAAAACCAATGCAAGCTCATACTGGGAAATGAAATAGAAGTTGCCAAAGAGCCCAATCCACAAATGGTTCTGGCTTGCTGGCTTCAATCAGGACAACACTCAGTAACAATAACAGCTCTGACAAGGAGCACTTCTCTACAGTACTACTTTTTGTTTCATAGCCTGGCCTGACGTCACTCTTTCACTTCTGTCAGATTAGTTTGCCCCCCGAGATTCATAGGTGGTTTTAACATGGCTTTTTTCTCAGAATGTTAAATGAGCGACCCAGTCCTACTGTATGCTAAACCACATCCTCTATGCAGTCATTTTGTCCTCTTTCTGGTGTTATAACAATAATAAATGTTATTTAAAGGCGCCTTTCAAAGCACTAAAGGTCACTTTACAAAGCAGAGATAAAAACAACAAAGTAACAATACATTGATAAAATTAACATTAAAAAGACAAATTTACAGGATGTATGAAATCATTGTGTAGAGGATTCATGACATTAGACTGAATATGCCAGTTTAAAAAGATGTGTTTTGAGATGAGATTTAAAAATGGAGAGAGAGTCAATATTACGGATGTGTGGCGGGAGGGCAGAGCGGCTGAAGGTCCTGGACCCCATGGTGGACAGGCGGGAGGGTGGTGCATTGAATTGAATGGAAGAAGAAGACCTGAGAATGTGGGTGGGTGTGTTGATGTGCAGGAGTTTTATGTTGTTGTCTGTACAACATAAGCGAACTGGTTCAGATATAACTAATTCTACCTGGCCTAAAAAGCCTGCTTTCGATGCTTATGAAAAATTGTGAGAAGTTAGAATACAGAGAGGTTACAAGACCGATACAGAACTGGCTAAACACTGAAGCTTCAGTGTCCGCGACATAGCAACCTTTGTGTACATCGACTCAGTGAATTTGGACCGAAGTAGTTATAAACACTAGGTGTCAGAGTTATAAATTGGTCCTTTAAGTTTGGCCCACACTGAACATTTTTGAAAATCTTAACAGATGATGAAAATTGGAGAGACCCCACAAATGACGACAAATAAAGGCAGATTTAACAGTTAAATTCCTATAGTGGGTGGAAAGTAACAGCATAAGCAAAACAACACACCACACACAAACTCTCAGAGCTGAAAATCTTGCATTAGCTTTTTGCTGTGAGGGAAGAAATAAGCTGGTTGGAAGGTGTAGCCAACTGAGTCCTGTACAGCTAAATTTCACCTCACTTCACCACGTAATTGGTAAATGGACTTGAGCTTCTATAGCGCTTTTGTAGTCTTCTGACTACTAAAAGCGCTTTTTACACCGCATGTCACACATACCCATTCACACAGTGATGGCAGAGGTTGCTAAGTAGTGAGACCATCAGAAGTAACTAATTCCATTCATACACATTCATGTGCCGCTGACGAAGCAGCGGGAGCAATTCGGGGTTAAGTGTCTTGCCCAAGGACACATCGGACATGTTACTGCAGGAGCTGGGGATCGAACCCTTGACCTTCCGGTTGAGAGACGATGACTCTACCGACTGGGCCACGTATTAATTTAAAAAATTGGTCTATTCAGTGATTTTTAAAAGATTCTCATTTATCAAGGGTGCATTTCTTCTTTTAAAATAACTTAATTATTATAATTAAACCTATAACCATCAAACCTGAGATACAGGGTCCCATGTTTAACTGAAGTCCAACTGAAGCACTCTTTTGTACACCAGTCAATCTTAAAATTGAATATGGACCTGAATCCAAGATTAAAGCAAATTGAATGTTGTGTCAAATGTTTATATGTTTGTATCCTCACGTTATTTTTTTAAGTTGTGAATGGAGCCAATGTGATGTAAGACACATTTTAGAAATGGTCTGAGATCTATCAATCAATCAATCAATCAATCAATCAATCAATCAATCAATCAATCAATCAATCAATCCATAATGGAAACTGGTTAAGCTGGGATCAAGCTTTTATGTTCTTCAACGGTCCTATAATATTTCAATAATAAATTAAGCAATTTCAGCATGAACTCAGACAAAACTTGTCATGGGTGTGACAGTGATCTTGTCTATTGATGGATTGTTTTTGTTTTTTTTACATGTAGCCTAATAGAAGTGACCTGTCAGTTTTCCTGGAGAAGAATTACTCCACATATTATGTGTATATTTGTGTTGGTGGTCCATGTTGTCCATAAAAGCTTAAACCATTTCAGTGCCATTCACAGGGAGCAGCTTTTCCTCTGCCTGCAGAAAGCCTGTCCCACAGAGCCTGTAAATGCCCTCTGCAGTAAAAGTGAGCTTCTTCATGGCGAACCCTCAGAGCAGCCCCATTTAGAGGGAGCATTTTTACCTGGTTGTAGGCACGAGCATCGTAGTCTGTCTGACTACAGCTTTTCAGACAAAAGTGCTCTCACAATAACAAATGCATGCACTCTGGGCTGCAGTTCTCTTCTACCACATGAAAAATATACGGTTTAGGATTTCATATGTAAGGCTTGAGAGTTAAGGACTTGGTATGCAAATTGGGACTGTATGCAATTAATTGTTTCTCTAAAGATTATTTTTACAGTCTCTTTTTCATATCCTAATACATCTTTATAGAAAGAGATTTTCCTCAGCTTTGGAAACATCTTCACAAGCAAAATATAATTAAGGATTTAATCATTCCCCAACAATGTGTTTACTGAGATTACGCAGCAGCTTTTGAATGTTGAAAAAAGCAATTTTACTAATAATCCTCCAGCAAGTGAGCTATTTAATGAATAAGCCCAGACACTTCCGTCGTCAAAATTCATCCCCTCAGTTTTAACCTTTATTACACTTTTCAATAGACCAGTATGAGCTAAAAAGGGCACAGCAACAAAGTGTTCACAATATGTCAGTGCCTGCCATCTAAAATGACAAAAGTTATTCATGTTTTGGAGTTTAATTAGTTAAACACACAATCATAACATATACTGTATTTATCATATGCAGAGAGCAGGAAAGGGAAGGGCTGCTTCTTAAAAATGTCAAAGGAAGACTGTAAGGACACGGGGATGGAGTGGGCAGAACTTTCGAGAACTAGCACGCACTAATGGACTCCTGATGTGAAATGTTTATTTTTTAGCCACTTGTGCTTATTTGGAATTAATTGATTTGGTCCATGAGTTTAATGTTTCAAGGTAAGATATTTGACTCATACTGACTAACAGAAGCTGCAAGTAACCAGAAAAATTAGAACTCCTGTAAAGAGAAGAACTACACAACAGCCCTGCAAAAACTCACTCCAAATGTCAACTTGAAGGTTTTATCAGAAATACCTTTTTATTTGCATTTCTATTTTTTTCTCTCTTCTTTCCCCTTCCTTGTCTTATCTGGTCCCTTATATTTGTAGATTTTATCTTGGGGTTTTATCTTTTTAATTGTTTTTGATTTCACTTTACTTTTTATATTTGACTATGAAACACTTTTTGACTGGTGGCCTTAAAATAAAACTTTTCTTTTTCTTACTCCACATTTGTGGTGGTGGTGGTGGTGGTGGTGGTGGTGCTGAAGGTGTTAAGAGCAATATCTAATGATGTAGATGGATGTGACATGGAGAGGCACTTCTGATGAGCTCAGTTAAAGGACCCATGGGTGCTGGTCGGGATAAAAACTGGAGGTGAGGTGAATTGCATGGAGGAGCTGTACATCCATCTGACACTGACATGATAGATAGCAGCAGCAGCAGAGAAAGGAACAAAGTTAGGCAGTAAGGAGATAGTTGGCAAATGGAGGTTGTGGCTAAATCTGATTTGTTTGGAAACAGTTAACACACTCAGAAGGCTGATTGTAAAGGGGACAGACACAGGGCACACATTTCCATAGCTTTGAAATGCTTTTGAGAATGCAGAGGCGTTAGACTTATTGGAAGAATTCACAAAAACTAAGAGCTAGACACTCAAAAGAACAACCTAGCCATGTTTGAAAAGTGTCCTTGGTACACTGAAAAAGTCTGGGCTGAAGACCTAAGTACTCGCCCTATATTCTTAAATAGGGGTGAAGAAAGTCCACAACTCATGCAGGTATATGTGAAAAGTTATTTGCATCTATGACTTAAAAATCTCTCAATGAGAATTTAACTGTCACAGCAACTATTTCATCCCCGTAAATCAAGGGCCAATGTACTGCAGTTCAGGTTCTTTCATAGGCACATCTATCATTCAGACAACTTACATCTAAGCTGAAGTTTAATTTAGCAAACATGCTATGTCCAATCACCAAAAAACTGTATCAGTTGAATAAGCAAGACTGAAACTTTAGACTGAGCAGTAAATAAATACAACAATGATGAATGACGCTGCTGTAATCCAGTCACTCATCTGACATGCTGCGGCGGAGAAACTCAGTGTGATACTGGAAGACTAACTTGTTTATAACTGTGACAAACCTTGTTATATCACATCATCCTTCTTCCTCATCATGAACAGGAGGACTTAGTGACAAGACAGGAAGAGAATACAAATTAGCACCGCTCAGAATACTGCAGGACATGCTGATGTTAAGTGTGATGAATAATGTTCATGGGGTCCTCAAACAATCCATCTGGATAGTAAGTTCACAGATGGCTTACAGCATGCCTTACGCCCGATCCTGCACTAACCAGACTTCTGAACTTGCTCATTATCTAATGCAACTGATACCCAAGATGAAACAATGAAAGGCAAGAGGATAAGAATAAGAGCTGCAGGTAAGGAGGAGGAGAGGGAGTAAAGAGAAGAAAGGGAACAGATGTAACACAATAGATTTGGAGACAGTTACTGCAAGATTTAAATAAAAAATGCCATCTTGCAGTAACTGTCTCCAAATCTAAAAATTGACATACAGTCAGGCTAGACTGAAAAACTAACTCTCATTCAAAGCTCTACGAATGTGCACACTGCACACACATGGGTTGTGTGTGTTTGTTGTAAGAGAAAATTAAGAAGTTACTTGACAGCGATGAGCCTTATCCTAACAGGAAGTTGTACTCTCATTTATCTTAGTATCTGTAAACACACTTTTTTCTCCATGCCCATTTCCCAGCACATTTCCGTCGATATCACTGCTTAATCAACTCTTGGCAGAAGGAAACGTGCCACAAACCAATAGTGTTGCCAGTTTAAGGAAGGTCAGAAAAGATGAGTTATTTTCTTTGTCTTCATGTGCACCTCAAAGCAACACTAGCATACAGTAAGAGTCTCTTAGTATGTTTGACTGTACTGCCTTTTGGACTGTAACCACCAATTGTATAGCCTAAAATCTTTTTTATTGGTTTCACTGAAAGCAATGAAGGCAACTTCTCTCCTGCTTCAAATCACTGAGAGGTTCACAAAAATGAAGCATTCATGTAATCCTGCATAATTTGATCTCATCAATAACAAACTCATTGTTTACTTCATTACCACATGCTGGTGTAGTAGTGAGAGCAACTTGGGGTTCAGAGTCTTGCAGTAGGACACTTCAAAAGCTCCCGCAAACCCAACCCCCTGTTTGAAAGACAACCAACTCTACCGCTAAGCCCAAGTTCGCTCTACTTTCAAATTGATTTGTTTAGACATTACACTTTTTACACACTATTTATACTAAGAACAGTGGTTGTCCAAATTTTATTTTATTTATTTATTTATTTAGCACACGTATAAGTATACATCAAATAGGATTACAAAAATATTAAAGGTGTGTCAGGAGAGGTCAAGAAGCCAACAGGCTTATACAAGGGACCTCACCTCTTAACAGACAAATAAAGGCATAAATATGCCAATTTAAACAGAACCTTTAATTGCCAAACACAAAGTGCCTTTTATTTTGAGGCAAGTGAACACAATGTGTTTGTCACGGTAGTTCAGAAAAGCATCGGCTGTTCATTAAACGTCTGTTCAGACTATGTTCATTTTGACCAGTTTTATGTCATAATTCTTCAGTTGAATATATAATTTTCTGGATGTGAAAGGACGAGCAGCTTTTTTAAACTGTAAGATGAAGAGTTGCAGGCAACAGGATGAAAGCCTGGAACCTCAGGACAACTGATGTTTGTTTCTTGTGTTGTGGAAAATTACTCGAACCATGTGCAGTTTGAAACCAGACTGCAATCACAATCATTTTTGACCCACTTTCTGCAACTTAAAGCCCCTATATGTAACTTCTCAGTTTTGGTGCGCCAACAGCAGGTCTCTGACTGCAACTGCACTGTTGTAAAACGGTTACGTCTCCCCGTCTGAGACAACGTGCATTTGTTGACAAGCAGAGGGTGAGGAAGCCGGCAAATACGCTGTGAGAAGATAAAGAACCATGTCGACTGAAAAGGTACAGTAATATTACCAGATTTTGATAAAACCTAAACGCCTGCTGCCCGTTGTTTATTATGAGTATGTGTATTCAACTGTTACCATGATATCTTTAGGCTTTGGCTAAATGGCTACATGTAAACATGCTAGTTGTAGATCGGTTACATACTTTTATGAGACAACATAAGATGGATATATTTATTTATATGTTTGCAAACCGGAGACATAACTTGTGCTGACTTTCTGCTCCCGGTAAAGCTGCTAAACGTGAGACAACGATGACACCGGTAATGATGCAGCCTAACGTAACGACTCAATCTGTTATAAATAATATCTGCAGGGATGTTTATTCTGCCATCGAATAGCTTTCCCGTTAGCAGTGAAACAGATCATAATACTGACTTGTTGGGCAATATTATAACTACTTTGCAACCATGTATATGTCATAAGATGCGTTATAATGGTTTGTTTATGCACTGCTAACTGTGTACGAGGTTCATGTTTTTCAACATTGGTTTTCCTTTTATTCCAGGATTCAACTTCATTTCGCCATCAATGATGAGCAGGAGCCCGGAGTGGAGCAGCGTCAATACAGGCATGCAGCATACAGACAATGTGTGTTCTGGCAGCATGGCTGCTTGGGAGAGGGAAACAGAGTCATGAATCAAAGCTGCTGCATCTGGAAGATCAGAGAAGCTTTCCTAAGAGGACAGTACCCTGGCTTAAGGGTGCGCTGCCTTGTGTAAAAATGTCTTATCGACGTAAATACCCGTTTTGGCGTAGATTTCCGTATTTTTGTGCAATTTCAAGTTGAGTTTGTTGAGTTCACTAAAGTTCTTTGTTTTGACCACTTTTTGCAAAATAAAACAGACATCTTTTTATGCTACTCTCTTGTTATGATTGCATTTAGAAACTGTAATTGTACTGTAGTGGTTATAACAATTAGTAATTGTGTGCATTGCCCACTGATTTTAGGTCTGTCTTCTTATTTATATTTGCATAATAACAAAAACTTTATCCAGGTTTCAAGATTCAAGAGATTGACATTGGGCAGAACGATCTCCTTGAGCGTTGTCATGCAGAATATACCAAAGGTAATAAGAAAACAGGAGAATATAATATGAAGGAAAAGCTACAGAGATCAAGATCAAATAGTTATTTATTAGAAAAACACTGATTTTCCATATAAATACAATCAAAAGCACTTTTGGGCACTTATTTACACATTCAGCAGCTTGAGGGAGGGAGGGGGGTTCTACATCATACTGGAGCTTTGTTATGATGGACCTGATCTCTGATTATGCACAGCTGTAGATACAGGCAGGCAGAAAGTTAAGGAGCAGCTTCTCCCTGTGAAATGTGAGTAAAGTTCAGCTGTGGGCGGAGCCTGTGGATCATCTTCCAGGAAGGCCCGTTCAACTTTGAATTCTCTTTTCATCACTGGTCGTAGTCTTGTCTTTTTCAAGGCGTTCACACTCCAGCTCTTTGATTTTTATTGCAGCAACTTCAGGACCTTGGACAATAATATCATTTAGTATTAGAGTTGTTTCATATTTTCAAAACTGTATAGGTATATACAGTATATTATTAGATAACGTTACTCCATGAAAACACACCTGTCGTGGTCTGACTCTGGACTCTGGCAGGGATGGAGGTTGCATTTGTCCTTTGCTGGAGATGATGCTGAGCTCCTCTTTAGAAAGCTGGAATAAAGTTTGAAGTCAGTATGTTAGTTGATACAGCTGTGCAGAGTATAGTAACGTCAGTTTCTATGGCAACATGAGGGCAAAACTTTTGACCAGCGAGAAAGTTTGTACTTAGCGCTGCTCAGATAACTAGCAACCGAAGCTGGCGTAACAATATACTGGTTGTATTATCATGCTACGGGCTAAACTTCTGCTGACATGGACCGACTTGGCATACGAACAACCGCTAACGGGTCTTTTGTCGTCGTGCATCAGTCAAAGTCTGCCCAAATAACTCTGACAAATAACGTTAGCATGCTAGTGTTGCTAAACCAGGGGACCCTAATGTTATTCTGCTATTCTGGTCGTTATATGATAGACTGAATGTGTTTTGGTGAAATGACTCTATAACTATGATGCAAAGACATAAGACACAAAGTTTGAAACCAGTTACTCACCAGTCCTCAACATCACAAGCCCAGAGTCGGACTAGCAGCCTACTGTTTCTTGAAGCTCTCTCCAACATGTAAAAGCCGGTCCAATATTTCCTCTGGTCCGGCTTCTTGTTCGATGACGCTCACTTTTTCTCTTCTTATTTTCATCCATCACCGTACTTTTATTTCTATTCTCAGCCATCGTATCAAACAGCACACAGACGGGCAAACTAACTGGCCGCCTCATAGCATGACTGCAGTAGTAGTACTTCTCGCGAGATAATCGCGGGGCTTGGTTAAAATGTTACATACCCCAGTTTTGAGGCGAGAGGACCGCTGTGCGGACCTTAGAGAGTCAACATTCTCTCCACTGAACGCTGTTGCGCTCTTAGATCGATTTTAAAACGACATATACTATAGGTGAAAAAGTTACATATTGTTGCTTTAATTTGTGCTTTATTCAGTAGCATTTGGTTCATCCTCTGTTGAAGGTGTTTTGGGGCAATAGCCTACACTGTCTGTTACCACGCGTTAGACAAATCACTGAAATCTTTACAATTATCCTTTATTGCTAATTTAAACTGTAAACTGTGTCTGCTCTATCTCAGAACCCCTCAGCTATAAGCTGAAGATAATATAGCCTCTGGAATTTAACAGTCAACTTTTTCAGGCTTCCAGTGTAGCCAAGCATTTAGAGAAGAAGGACTTCCAGTGTTGATAGATGATGTCCAGAGGGACAGCTCTCCTGTGTCTACCCAAAGCTGGTTCAAATGCTTGTAGATGATACGCCTCAAACCAGAACAATTCTGGTACAAAAATCTGGTCCCACACTTAGGCCTCGTCCACACATTGGCAGGTATTTCTTAAAACAGAGGTTTTCCTCCTCCCTTTTATGGAATATTCCCGTCCACACATGCTCAGTTCTCAAAAACATCTCCGTCCAAATGAAAACGCAAAATTTACTGTCACGCCTGTCATTAGCATGCCAGTTCAACAATGATGGCCTTGACGTGCCAAAATTTTCTCCCCATTCCTCTGCAATGACCACTTCATATTCAAAGTTGTCCATTCAGGTGCCTCTGCTCATCAACATAGTGGGAGAGCAACTGTGTATGTTACAATGTTACAATTCACTTAGCAGACGCTTTTATCCAAAGCTACGTACATCAGAGAGTAAGTACAACACTAATCCATTCATACACCACCACCGAAGCAGCGGGAGCAATGCAGGGTTAAGTGTCTTGCCCAAGGACACATCGGACATGTTGCTCAGCTGGGGACTTCTGGTTGAGAGTCGACGACTCTACCAACTGAGCCACAGCCGCACCACCGTGTATGTATGTGTAAGCATGTAAAAACACTAAGGCCACGTCCACACGTATACGGATATTTCTAAAAACCCGTTTTTCCCCCCTCCGGTTGCAAAAAAAACCCCGTCCACACCAACAGTTTTTAAAAAATCTCTCAGTCCACATGGCAACGCAAAAACGATGGAAAACGCTCACATTAGCATGCCATAAGCATGCCAGGCCAGTTGGTTGCGATAATAGCTGTGTCTCATTCACATCAAACACCGTAGAAGAACATTGCGAGCATGCGCATTAAGCGTTCTTTTGACAGCGGCGATTGGGAAAGATGGCGAAACAAGTCAACAAACACAAATCCGATTCATTTGTTTGGATGGACGAGGAAGTGGAGTTGCTGCATTAAGTACAGACATGTAGACTGTAGACTCGGGGCGCAAAAGTGGACATGGAAGAATGGTTTTAATTTACTTTGAATTATGCCGGCGACAAGCGCGGTGTCATCTGGCATAGAAACAACGGATATTGATGACAACACCACATCGTCATTCAGTAAGGACTCTACTTCCCCAGCATCTGATCTTACAGTGTCTGAAATGTCAGATCAAACAGAAGACTGCGAGGGTCACAATCTGTCCGCCTCAGTTGTCAAGGAACGACGACATTTACTTCAGGTAAATCTTCGCTGATCTTTGTTAGTTAAACACAACTAGACTACTGTTATGTTAGGCATATGCATAGGCTATACAGTATGTTTGCGTGTATAGCCTATTGAGGTATATTGCCTGTTTTTAAAGTTACTGTAACTTATGTTTTGTTTGGAAGTAATGTTATTATCCTTCTGCTCTGTTCAAGGAAAAGCTTAAGGGGTACAAACTGGAGAAACTGAAAAGAAAGCTTCCAACGGAGAGTCAACTACTGAACACAGTCCAAGAAGAACTACAAATAAAGAAGAAGATGCTGGAGATGATGGAAAATGCAGAAAGGCAAAACACAGAAAATCTAAATAAAATAACCTCTAACATTGCAAACCTGACAAGCTCAATCACAGATGGGTTTTCCGTTTTGAGACAAATTATGTACCAGCAACCTTCCCACAATATGCCACCACATCATGCACAGCAGGGCAGCAGTAGTTATGCTTACACACAAATGCATACACCCCCCACCACCACATGGCCAAATGCATACACCCCCAACACATACCACACCTGTGCAAGGTTTTCCTCAGCTTTCCTACATGCAAAGCCTGTTACAAAATGACTGTGACCCCTTTGAGGCAGATGCATGACGCACATAGGAAATGTGTTGTACTGTACTGTATGTTAAGTGGCATATGCTGCTGTATTGTTATTTTGTTTTGATTGGCCGAGACATGTCATGTGCATTATTTCTCTGTAAACCTGCTAAGAATGCAGAATGCATTATTTTTTCTCCAAACGGTAGCAACTAATACATTTTCTTTGATATGCACTGTATTTGCATTATTTTTTTTATTTAATTTGTTTTTGCTTTGGAAGAGCCAGTACTTGAAACACGTTAGGCCCACATTGTTTAACTATTTATGTTGTATGTATATATACAGTCAGTACTCTTGCAAGTATTGTTCCACTTGAGGTGCAAAATTGGTAGTTTAATCAATAAAACTTTTGTATCGCTCAACAGGTTTGTTCGAACTTTGTTGTTCATGAATACAACATTGGCAATTCTAACAAAAACATCTAAAATCTGTATGAACACGCAATCATTTAGTAGATAGCTATGCGTTCTTCAATGGAAATTACAGCACTTAGCCTTCTATAACTTTGCTACACATTCTCACATATCAATGTGTTTCGGATGACATGTTTGCGTGCATAACATAACACTTGAGTTCATTTATTTACATGTCACAAGTAATGAGTGTCCCAGTATTTCATTTAAGGATCAAGGAATTTTGTAACTACTCTTCTGACCCTCTTTCCTTCTGCTTCATTGCAGTCTGTTCTGAAATTGTTATTCTGTGTGGGGGGCTGACGTTCCTGCTCACACTGCATGGCTGCTAGCACTGTGTTCTCATCAACTGTCTCTTTGTTGGCCTCACAATAATTATGAAGTACAAAACAAGCATAAATGACAAAAGGAAGGTCATTGAGATTTATGTCCATTGCCCTTCTTAGCGCTCCAAACCTCGCCTTCAATCGTCCAAAGGCACATTCAATGACCATTCTGGCTTTACACAGAGATAGGCCAAAGTACTGTTCTTGAGCAGTGCAGCCACCATTTCCATACTCCTTCATGAGGAAAGGCAATAAGGGATATGCCGGGTCCCCGAGTAGAAAAATTGGTATTGCTTCCTCATCTTCAACAATTTACTTTTTCAAGGTAGGGATCCTGCCATTCTTGAAATGTGTATTTAATTGGGAATTCGCGAACACTCGAGCGTCGTGAACGCTTCCAGGCCATTTGATCACAACATCAATGAATGTGTATTTATAGTCACAGGTAGCTTGCACGTTCAGTGAATACTTGTGCTTCTGTTTATGTAATCTGTGGAATTGGTGGGCGGCTGTTTAATTTCTACATGGGTCCCGTCTATAGCGCCCAAGCACTGCGGCATACCATGGGCACGGTAAAACGCTGTGACAAGTTCTTCTGCTTCGGGTTATGTGAAAGGCAGCTTGATGTACTGCGGGCCTAAGTAGACTGTTATAGCTTTACAAACTTGCCTGACTATTTTTGAGACAGTCTGTCGTGACAGGCCAAATGCGTTAGCTGTCTTGCGCAGTCTTCCTTCATCGCTTAGGTAGTAAAGTGTGCACGCAACCTTTTTCACAACATCAACTGGCGATCTCATTACAGTAGATTCCCCCTTGATGTGACAACGAAGAAGTTCACTCAAAGATAAGAGTGATTCCCTGGACATCCGAAAATTTTCCTTCCAATCCTCAGCAATAACAACGCTGCTCTCGAAATTGTCCCACCATCTGCTAGTCCGACCAGGCCTTGTCCAGAATCGACGTTTGCGCTGTGCTTTGAACTGCGTACGAAGAGGTGGATTGAAAACGATTGGGCGCAATATATTCATGCGCCGCCGCACGGCCGTGTAATGGTGAAGTAAAGCTAGGTTGCTTTGTAAACATGCAATTAAACCTAACAGCAGCGAACACATGTAAACAAACCGGTAGCCCGCCATCTTGGTTATGACGCATGCTCAACACGTAAGTCGACGTAATTACGTCACTATTACAAAAAGCTCAGTTTTAACTGTTTTAACTGTTCACACAAATACAAGTAAACATGGTTTTTCAAAAATCTCCACCTTGGATTGCGTTTTTCAAAGACTTTGTTTGCAGTGACCAAAAACTCAGTTTTCAATCGTTTTCATGTGGACGGGAGACCAAAAGGGAGAGAAAATACTACGTTTTCAAAAAAATCCATATACGTGTGGACGTGGCCTAAAGCTTCCAAAAGGTGCGTTTTAGTGACCTAAAACGCAGTTTGCATGTGCATGAAGGGGCCAAAACACACTGAAAAAGCTACGTTTTGAAAAATACCTGCCTACATGTGGAATAGGCCTTACAGTTTCTGCATACTGACTAATCTGTATACAGAAGATTGTCTCTTCTCAATACTATACAAAGCTTCAAATCTATTACCAGGTGATTTCACAACACAGATGTAAATCTTCCTTGCAAACTCAAGTGAAAGTAGTTACTGTTTAAAGTTGCACTTTGCATTTATGTAAACTTAGAAGAGTGAATTAAGAATTTTAGGTGAAAGGATAACATATGCACACTAAGAGATAAGCAGAAGCAAAGAGAGGAACAGGGAAGAGAGCAGTGGTATACAACAGATGCATGAATAGAGAAATAATAAGAGGTCACCTGCAATACTGTGAAAAAAACAATACCTTTCTAAAACTTTTTTTTTTTCATCAGTGTGTCGCTGTGTAATTTGGTTTATTTATGCAATTTGCACCACCTCATCAAGTATCAGATCAACCCACTGATCCATGAAGGCTGAATAGATTTCTGATCCCTATCGATACACTCTAAACTTGTTAGCTTGTGTGGGTGTGCCTTTGTCAGCTATCTCTTATAGACTTATTGTTTTGTTGAAGAGTAGCGCATATATGTTTGGTTCATTATAACAAGACAATTCAAAACACTGCTGGTGATGTGATGGATGTCAAGAGGCTTAGGTAATAATGGAAATGTAAAAGCATATGTGAGCTCAAGTTCAGGATATGTAGCTATATACACACAGACTTCCAACTGGCCTTTTGCACACTCATAATTGTGGCAAGATGCAGTATGCTAAAAAAAAAAAACATTTACCATGATAATATGTCCACTATATTTTCATTGGGTGAGGTGGTTAAAGACAGAATTTTTTTTCACATTTTTCTATAGTTGCTCTTGCCTCAGTCACAGATCAGAACTTGTTATCAATCAATCTTTTTTTTACTTACTTAAACAATCCTGAATATGAACCAATCTAATGACACCTTAAAACAAGACCAGGTTTAAATCTAAATAAAACAATTAACATTTATCCACCATCTGCAAGCACTTGGCAACAGTTGCAAAAAAAAAAAAAATCCTTTACACGGGCAGAAACCTGGAGCAGAACCACCCTCATTGATGAACAGCCATCTGACCGGATGGGAGAAAGTGGGATTGAGGGAGAGACCGAGAGGAGAGTGCTGAAATTCATGAATCTCCATTGCAAACCCCACAGCACAAAACAAACAGACAGAAGTGACAGTAACAAAACCTGTCTGCCAACATTCAGCAAATCTATCCATGTTAGGAGAGGAGCGGGGACACAAAACGATCCCAGGGCCCTGTCGATTCACATTATGATGACAGACAAACAAAAATGGCAGCCTGTCTTCCTGCATGGTCAAAACAAGACAGCCATCTGTGAGTGAAGCAGCCTGTCTGCCTTCTAGTTACTCCAATTATCAGTGTTGCCTCAGTACTGATGAAAGATATGATTTTGTCAGAATTTAACCAAATACAATTAAAGGTTTGGGCTGGACATGATCTTAAGATTCAACTTGTTTCAAGAGTCTCAGCCATTTTATTTTATTACTGTTTCCTTTTAGGAACAGTGTCTTCGCACAGTATCACCACTTTCCCATATCCACCTTTTTTGTCATTCTGAGCTTCACTTTAACTTTGTGCTGATCTGCATGGAAAAACAACAGTCAGACTGACAGTTATTGATAGGAGAAGCAAAGACACAACAGAAATAGAGGGAGGTAAAGACAGACACTGAGAGGGCCAATCTGTGAAATGGAGTCTACAATCTTTCATTACGCTCCACTGGAATACGAGCAGCATGTTTTAGATCACTGTTGTCGATGTTTGCAGCCTCAGGGGTTTGTGCTGAGCTGATGAAGGTTGGAAGTCAACAACCAGCAGAGAGCCAGCAAATAACATCACAGGGATTAATGATGAGCGTGTTATCAATCTGGAAGATCACAATCAACAAAATAAAGCAGAACAAGTGATGTAAGGGGTAACATATTGGATAATATACTGTATTTATTCATAAATACAGGGCCAACTGAAGGATTAGGCTGGATAGGCACTTTGGTCTTGTAGGGCTTAAGCCCTGGATGATTTTTTTTGGTGTTGCATACATGAAATGTTCAAGGTAAGCCTAATGCCAGTTTGACAACTTCAGTGATAAAAGAGTGAATTAAAACTCCTCTAATAGATCAATAAATATACGGTAATGATAGCATAAAGACAACGTCTGTTTTTTCAACTCAGGTCAAATGTTATATACTGTAATTGGCAGTCTTTTGTCCTTCCACAGCCACCGTAGCTTTGGTTTGTGACTGCACCTCCTACTTCCCTCACTCCAGTTAAGATATTTTTCGTTTATAAGCAGTCCAGGTTTGGCACGTGTGATGCTGCTTCTTCTGCTGTGTCTTCCCCTAATGTACGACCTTTGCTGGCATTTTTTTAGTTCTGCTGCTGACTATCTTCCATTGTTTAGCAAAATGAGACGAGCGGGTAATATTACTCTATCGATGCATGCAGGAAAATAACAATTGTTGTACACGTCACCTCAGCTCCCTTTCTCAGTCTGCCATTAGGTTGACTGAAAGTTAGGGTGAGACAGCATTTCCAGCAGAGCGACCATCATCAATGGGACTCTAAAAACCCCCTGCAGTAACAGACAGGTAACGTCTCTCAAGCTTTGTCCATTAATATTTACAGTCTCTGTTTGAGACAGGCGCCTGTGTAAGGAGCCTAAATGTCCATCCACCTTCTTGACTGCCAATATTTGACTTTACCTGTAGGTAGACATCATAAGACTTGTTGTATTCTAATTTTCAAGTTTTTTTACCATCCTTTTTTTGGAGACAAGATTGTGTTAATGAACTTCCCACCCTGGTGGACTTTTAGAACTCATTGTTTACAGCATCAGATAAAAAGAGACACAGAGAGAGAGGCAAATTATTGATAGGTGCAGTGGTTTACAGTTACCTCCATAGCAACAGAGCTGTGCTGCAATTTGTTTCATGTGTCTTTAGACTCATCCTTTCTGCTACCCTCTCTCTGCTTTGCTCTGTCTCTGTTGTTTATCTCTTCTTTATTCCCCCTTTCCTCTTCCTAGTATAACACATTTCTTTGTCCAGTTACCCTTTCCTCCTCAATTATTTTAATGGTTGCCCGTTTTTGTATTCTCTGAGACGTTCTCTTGTACTCTACCTTTATGTCCCCTCACCCTTTCCCTTAACTCCCTCTTCTTCCTCACCTACACCTGCACCAGCAGCCCTCCTGACAAAATAAGTAGATAATAACGAGACATGCTGCGCCAGGGTTGGACACTGTGTCACTGTCTTCTCAGCATTGGATTTATGCTACTTGCCGCCTCCATGTCTGATACAAATTTTTGACAAATGCACCCACACAGTGTAAGTTGTAAACACGGGAGTTCTGGGAAATGTCACCAAAATATTGATATGACATCAGCTGTGAATGACATTTTATGAAGGAACTTTATCAACTGCGATTAAGTGAGCCACACTGAATGAGCCTTCTGAAAAACAGAAAAAACAAATATGCAAAGGTGACCTACACAAGTAGTAGAAAGTACAATTTCCTGTGTCCTGAGTGTCTCTGGTGCACTCTCACGGGGTCACTAATGCAACTGTTGGAGCTGCTCTTTGCTTTCCATTTCACAGAACACAAGTGTTTACGCTGTTTTACAACCTTTTCGCACCTTCACTCTCTCGCTCTGTCTCACAGTTTTCTCCCCATCTGTCTTTTTTCTCTCTCTCACTTTTTTCAACACTAACAGAGCAGCTGTCAGCACTGGTTCAGTGTGTGTGTGGCAAGTGTTTAGTGTCAGCTGTCACTTTTACTGAAATCACAGTAGGCCCAAATTCCGGTGCTGCAATTCATATCAATACGATTAGCAGTGCTTGTGATTGATTGGCTGTTACTACCCTTTAAAAAACCAATACACAAAAATCAGATGATAAATTATGTTACTAATGTTACTAATGACTACTTACAGTATACACTGCCTCATTTTTATATCTTCCAGCTTACGTGCTTGTCAACATAAAGACTTACAAGTAGTTTTTGTCTCCCAGGATCCATCTTGTTTTTTTTTATGTCTGCCTCTTTCTATTTATTGTTATTTTTCTCTCAATTTCAATTTGCAAATCTAACCTCTTCTTCCTCCCTTGGTGCCTCACACAAGGAAACTGGGGAAATTATTTCTTGTCCAGGCCACCAGTGATGTAAACACAAGTCATCTCTTTTCCCTCCTATAGATAGCAAGAAGATAAGGACGCTTTCCAAAAGGTATTATCATATATTACCACACCGACTGCTGGGCTGTGAAGATGACACTGCTGTGACCCATAATGGTATTGCATGCAAAGATGGATGGATAGATGGATATCAGTTTCCTGAATAAGTTTTAGCTATTTATTGTGGCATTTAAAGTGTTGTAAAGTAAAACACTCTTACTTTGTGCAGGATCTGGGAAGAAAAACTGTTATGGGCCAGGGAGGATGTTACATTTTGTCTAAAAACAATGGACAACATTGAACATGAATCATGATCTTAATATGCTTTGGCTTACATTTCACTTACAGTATAAGGGCCATACTAAGCAAAGCATCTTAAGATAATGATTCATGTTCACTTACTTCCTAACTTACTATCAATAAGCAGTAATTAAGAGTTAATGAGGGTAAACTCTTATCTAATAGCCTATTAGCTAGACTACAGTCATGTAGAGTAAGGTACTAATAAGCACTTAGTAATGACTAATAAGCAGCCATTATGCTACTAACTGATAAGCAACTAAATGGTGAATATTGTGACCTTTATTTAAAGTGCTACCTAAAAGGTTAATTAGTTGCACTTGCGGTTTTTATGAAAAAAGGCGTATGATATGTTAGGATGTCATTCTAGCTATTTGGTCAAATACCTCAATTTTCAGTGGAAACAAGGGACATCAAAACTTCAAGATGGCATTAATTAAACTTCTTGGTTTGTGACTGCCATACAGCTAAAGGGGAGGAGGAGGAGGAAGGAGAAGAAGCAGAGTAAGAAAAAGAAGAAGACAGATTTCATTGAAAAAAGAAAAACCAAGAGCTGCTTCACAAACTACAAACCTTTCAAAAAATCTCAATACCAAATGAGAAAGCATACAAGTTTTGAATAAACTGTGACATTTTTCAAAAACTTAATATCTGAGAAAAGAAGTGACATCTCAGGAAACATTAACAAAAGTGAAAAGACAAAAACCTTCCACACAACCAACACATACAAATTAAAGGTTTCACAGCAGAGGTTCAAAAGGCTTTTAAAAAATCCTCACAATTAGCCCTTTGTACATTGACATTTTGCACAACGTTCCACCGTCAATATTGGTGTTTTAGTGTGTGATTTGAATTCACATTGTAAATGGTACTGTTAATGGACTCGAGCTTGTATGGTGTTTTTCTAGTCTCCTGCCCACACAGCATGTCACATTTACCCATTACATCACATTCACACATTGATGGCAGAGGCTTCTGTAAAGTGTCCATCAGTATTAACTAATATTAATCATTCACATTCACAAACCGTTGGTGCAGCAGCACGAACAATTTGGGGTTTAGTGTATTGTATTGGACATGGGACTGCAGGAGCTGGGGATCAAACCCCCAACCTTCCAGTTGACCACTGAGCCAGAGCCCCACAACTGTCCTTGGTGGGGCTATGTTGTTGTTGATGCATGAGAGGGACAATGTGTTAACAAACAGCAGTAGCTTCACACACACACACACACACTCACACACACACACACAAAAACATCCACACACTAAAGTTATGTTGTTCACATATATTTATACATACTAGTTCTTGTTAATAGTTTACAATTTTACAATTGGAAAAGCTTTTAGCTCCACTTTTATCCCGCATCCCGTCCTATCCAATCCCAACCCAACATTTTTAAAGGTTTTCTTCAAAACATGGACTCTAAAACCCTAGGCCCAGCCAGACTTATGTATCCATTTTATTTGGATGCTTGTTGTCTATACACATTTCTTATAATAGAAATTAAATGGCTCACAAACTTTATCTAACAAAGGCAAGATCAATGTGTAGGTGTCTAAGTATGAGTTGTTTTTTAGTATAATGTGTTTGGCTTCATCATTGTACTGTCTCCATTAGAATTTATTCATAAATAAGAATGTAACTTCAATCAATTTTTCCACAGAAAGAAATTGCCCTTTGGACTTGTTTATTAGCCTATTGTTTGCAATAAAATGGAAAATGGAAATGACAGTTTGTTAACTGGACAGCTCAGAACCACAGTAGTTATGATATTATTTGTGAAGTTTGTGACACACGACACATATGAACACTTAACCTATCTAAACTGTTGAGAAGCAAATTCACTGAAGCAGGAAATTGGTTAAAATATGAGGCTCTGATATGATCTATGAGATGAAGCAGTAAACCTTGTCACTCAGTAATCTAACATGACAGCACCATATCTAATCCATTAATCACACAAACACATTGTTTGATAGCCAATCATGCACTTCCACAGAAACAATGTCTAATCTCTGCTCTATCTTAACGCCACTGTCCTGCTGTAGGCAAAGAGCAAGCAGAGTGTTGCTGTTTAAATAACTTATTTTTGTAAGAGATTATTGCATGATTATTTTTTATATTTTTACCAAAACATACCCTCAATTATACTAAGTTATGCATACATCTAATTTCAAATTCCCAATTGGCCTTTTGATGATAAAAATAATCAAAGTGGTTTGTACTGTGAAGCACCATTTTTAAGTGGTGTGAGTGCTTAAAAACTTGACAGGAAGTCACAAATGGATGCAAAAGGGCGAATATACACTATAGCAGTTCAAACTGGGTCAGAGTCGTGTGAATTAAAAACCTTTCAACGAGTGCAATAAATGTGCACCTTTCTAAAGCTTTATGACTCCACTTAGTGAAAATGTAGAGACAAAACAAGAGGGCTAACACAGGCTGTGTCTGAGGGTTGGGGTCTATAAAACGATGCGTAAAAAGATGCAAATCCACCACATAAGCCCTGTGCAGTGTGGCTTTCACAACCAGAGCTTATAAGAGAGCCCTGCCATTTATGCTTCTCCTTTCAGCTGCAAGATTGAGAGGTGTTGACCCTTGGACTTTTCACTTTGCTAAAATTCAACTTAGAAAGTGGTAAATGTTAGATCGACTTGTGCTTGTATAGCACTTTTCTAGTCTTCTGAATACTCTTACACTGCAGGCCCAACCTACACACGCACACCCATTCACACACTGATGATGTCTTGCTGTGTAAAGTCACCATCAGAAGTAACTAATCCCATTCAAACACATTAATACGCAGCTGACGAAGCAGCAGGAGCAACTTGGGATTAAGTGTCTTGCCCAAGGACACATCGGACTTGTGGCTGCAGGAGCTGGGGATCCAACCATGACCCTCCGGTTAAAAGATGGTCGACATTACCAACTGAGCCACAGCCACCTGGTAAGGCCGCACTGTTCCTCAAACAGAGACGGAAAAGACAAGAGATGTGGTGAAAACATCCTGTTCTGCTGAGTGTCTAGTTTACAAAGTTTTCATCATTACACAAATGACTGCCTTTCAAATTATCTGTCTAAAAAATGTGTGATGTTTGTTTGTTACACAGCAGTAATTTCATCTCTTTTAAACTGCTGTAGCTTAACAATCTGTCCCTAGTGGGAAACTTTAAAACTGAAGAGCCGGAGGTCAAATTCTGGAGATAGGGAAAATGCTAATAAGAAGGAGCTGGTGGACAGAGGAAACAGTGGCATGTTCTGTAGTATAACACTTTCCCTTTCTCTTAAAAAAGACGAGAGGTTTGCCCAGAAAAACGTCTGTGCCAGCCTAATAAATGTGGGTTACAGAAATAATGATGCAATCATTCTATAGAGCAGCTTACCTTTCAATTACCACATGGTCTGGGAACTCCACTGCTTGATAGAGGAAGCCGCTGGATAGAATTGTGCACTGAGCCTTAAAAATCATGGACTGTGAGCTGACTATCATCTCTGGCTCCCATGAGACATGCTTTTAGTGTTAAGGAAACTCAAAGGCACTGGCAGAAATACAGCAAGTGGGTGGGCACATTCATATTCCCCTGAGGGAATTGTATTTGAAAACAAAGACTCTCATTTCCACAATATATTTCACCAGATGGAATAGTGTTGAACTGCATCAGGACTATGACATCAATACCAAATCTTCTAAAAGTCAGTAAATGATTCTTCAAATCAGAGATGTGTTTTACAGCGTTATTGTTACCACAGTACAGTATGTGCTTTACCATTTTAGTTTCAGGACAGGGTTGGCAACCTTACAGCCTTTCCATCACAATCATTAGGGCCTACTAAAGCGGTGCAATTGATATTGGTCATTTTATTCCTGTATTGTTATTTTCCCGCATTCCAAATTAATAGCATATTTGTCGGCTTTAACATGCCCGGAATCAGGTCTGGCAAAAATGTACTTTGAGATGCGTCACACACTAGTCTGTCTAAATGGCTTCAAAGTGCCCCTTTGAAATTTTTGAAAAGGGCTTCCCATGGAGGTTACTTTCACCAACAAGTATGAAATGTGGCATACCCTCAAATATGCATGTTTATTTTTCAGGAAGTAATTTTATTCTCATGCTCTACATGGTCCAATCTGACCCAAACTTAATGTGTATGACATGGGTCCTGACCTGTAAAGAATCAGTACAATATCTGATTAAAGTCATAGTTCCCCCTATGCAGGCAACTGGAAATGTCATGTTGGTATTCCATGAGTTACAACTGGTTGAACATATCCGCACAAAATATCTGAGATGTTGATCGCGCTCTGTGGTGAAATGTTTGAGGCTACATCAGAGGGCGTGCTAGCATGGCAAATTTGGATATTGGCATGATGCACTGCCATAAAAACTAAAACATCATCACTAGATTTCATGTGCTTGTCAAGGGTACCAGCCTTAACACATCTATAATCATTCTGGTAACAGGAAATTCCTTTCATATCATCACTTTGAATTCCTTTCCTGATGGCCAAATCATACTCAAATTTGATCAGGTACATCCCAAGACCTTCATCGTTACCCATTTTGAAAGCCGCTGGTCTTTGCCAAAGGATGTTGCTATGGTGACACATTGTTTGCAATGCAAAGGAAGTCCCTGTCTGAACATATTTTCATTGCCAATGTTCTGAATCTGAGAGATTTCATCAGAGGGCATTTCTGTGGCAGCACAGCAAATTTTGTTCATGACAATCATGTCTTTTCAGAAGTATTTAGACTTTTATGACTCAGCTGTTCATCATAATATCTGAAGTAGATTTCACGTGTTTCATAAACCTCTAAGCCTGAACACATCTGTATTTTTTAATTTTCACAAATTGCTTCTTGGCACAACATTCAGGCACTGTATGATATTCTACAATTACTACAAAGTGTAACATATCCTACTCAGACTTGTTCAGCAGCTTTCAAGCCGCAATCAGCTCTGTGAAGCACAATGGCCTGCATCTTATGCTGTTGCCAGATAAGCCAAGTGGAGAAATTAGATGATTGATTCTGGGTTTTTTTTAATGGGAATGGCAAAGTGGCTCAAGGGTTCCCCACAACAGCTAAAATTCTGCATCCCAATATTCCGTTCAGTGGTTCTTGCAGCCATAGTTTCATACCTATTACTTATTTACATTATAGTCTGAGAGTAAACAGTGACAAAACCGAGGTTCTCCTCATCGGCACCAAATCCACAATTTCAAAACTTAACACTTTTTCTCTCAGGATTGATCACTCCTCAGTTTCTCCCTCCCCTCAGGTTAAGAGTCTGGGTGTCATCCTCGACAGCACACTATCATTCCAAGCTCACATCAATAATGTTACTTGGTCTGCTTAGTTCCATCTACATAACATTAATCGCCTCAGCCCGTACCTCACACCCAACAGTACCGCCATCCTCGTTACATCAACACACCCACTCGCACTCTCAGGTCTTTTTCTTGCATTCAACTCACTGCACCACCCTCCTGCCTGTCCACCATGGGGTCCAGGGCCTTCAGCCACTCTTACCCCCAGGAACTCACTGCCACCACACATCCGTAGTATTAAATCTCTCTACCATTTTAAATCTCATCTCAAAAAACATTTTTTTAAACTGGCATATTCAGTCTGAGTGCTTTGAAAGGCGCATTTAGATAAAATGTATTATTATTATTATTATTATTATTAATATTAAAGCAGCTGGACATATCTCAATCTCCTCTGCTGGATGGCATATAGCAACTTGGGTTATTAAGCCATGCAGTCCTTACATCACTTAAGAACTGTGTCCACTTCCTTTCCACAAATTCATTCATTTCCAGTGAGTGTTGGCCTCCACCAGGGTTGTTCCTTGTCCCTGAGAGTGTTGTGATATTTGTGTAAACATTTCCTGGGATTGCATCAGAATTGGTTGGAGTTGGTCAGTACGACCTCATTTCCCTTTTTTTCACTTTTGGACTGAACAAACCATTATAGAAGTAATAAGAATAGCGAACTTGGCAATAAAAACATCGTGGACATATAATAGTAAAGAACACGATTTGGCATCATCGTCCCATTCTATTTCATCATGTTATGTCCCCTCCCATGAGCCGATGAAGTGAAGGAAGCTGGCATTCCTCTGCTGAAAAAACTTCCCTCACTCCTCACACCAACAGCTGAATCTTAATGTGCAAACTGTGAACTGGCAGACTGAGTCATTGATCACAGTGATTTTATGTATTCTGATGTTGACTGGAGTGTTCAGAATGGGCATGAGTTCACAAGGGCGCAGTCATGTGAGACAGCATAAAGAAGACAAATGTGACACCCTTTCAAATACAATCCTTCCAATGGCCACAGCGCTACCGAGATATGGGATGAAGCAGACAGCAAACAGGTACAGCCACATTAAAAATCATCATTTTATCACCATAATCTTGCAGTGGTAACATGTAGGGAAATAAACATAATCTATTTGATCTGTGACATTGCTGGCATTATAGGACAAAATACTCCACCATTTGCAAGAGCTATAAAAGGGAAAATCAGTCGATGATGTTTTCCTTTAAGGAATAACAAAGTTACAGTTTACCATTCAGTTTGGACTAAATTATAATTATTACAGAAACTATGAGTGGCAATTTTTCTCAGTAATTTTGTTGTGTTCTTTAAAACATAGTTTTAGGCGGGAGTCTTGAATGCCTACCTTATCTCTGCAATCCACATTTTCACCACTACTTTGTCTGAGCAGTGGTGCTGTATGGTTGTGAAAGGGCATGTTTTAGCTGTACTAGATCAATGGCCTTAGTGTTACAGTTTCTGTCCTTGCTCTCGACCAGGGGTGGCCAACCCGCGGCTCTCGAGCATGTGGCTCTTTGCCCGGTCTCATGCGGCTCCTATATATCGAATTTTGTGTGTCCTTTCTTTGTGTTCGTGATTAACATTGCCCGTGCGCGTCAGTAATTCACACATACTCCGTGTGCGCCGCGGTCCGGCAGGGCCCTGCACTACGCTGTACTTAGCTGTCATTCTAGTCAATAATTGTGTTCACACAGAGAGCGCTGCGGTCCGTCTCCAGAGCATGCCACTGCGCCCTGCTCCGTTTCAAATACGCTACGAGTCTACTTTCGACGGAGTACGCTGCAGGCACGCGTCAAGTTGGACAGAATTTGACAACCCGGACAGGAAGTCAGACAAGAAGCGCAGAACATCCGCTCAATTTCAAAATAAAACACAATATACGGAATCGCGATGATTTTCACGCATTTTGTTCGTGTGGAGTGGATGCTATTGTAAATTGTTATATTTTTGTTTGTGGACTTGATTGAACTGAGGGTTTGTGTGTGTGAGACAGTGCACACAATATTCATTGTTGACAATGACTGGCCTGTGGTCTAAGTTAGTTTTAAGTCCATTTTTGGTCAGTATCATGTTGGTGTGTGACATTTACAGTAAATGTGGCTGAGCAGAGGTATGTGTCTGTCTGTGTGAGGGTGTGTGTCTGTGTGAGGGTGTGAGGGTGTGTATGTCTGTCTGTGTGAGGGTGTGTGTGTGAGTGTCAAGGCTATTGTTAATTTTTAGATTTGAAATCTGTGTGTGAGAGAAATAGAGAGGAACGTGGAGGAGAACGAGAGTGCGTGAGGGACAGAGAAAGGCAGAGAGCAAAAGAGAGGGGAAGGGACAGGGGGATGTTCATGTGTGCCTGTGTGTATGATGTGGCTCTTAAAAGTAACACAGTAAAAAATGTGGCTCTTAGTCTCTGACTGGTTGGCCACCCCTGCTCTACACTTAGTAAAAGGCATCAGAAGTATATGAGGAAATGTATGCCCTCATGGGCACATTTTCCTTTAATTAAATCTAGCCATTCACTTGTATGCTCATATTTTTCTTTTTACAGATTTAAACACTTTCACAAATGGAACATATTTACCATATCATCAGTGTAAAGTATATATGTGGGCAAAAATAACTTATTACAATATTCATTTCAACCTCGATACGAAACCCTAATATCAAGCTTCACTATCAGTAGGCTACATGGATCAGTAAACACATTCTGCTGCTTATGGAGGCTCAGCTGCTTTTTGATTAGCTGGTAATCAGAGATGCATGGAGAGTGGGCATGCGCAGTCCAATCAACAAAGTAACACTATTTTTATTTTATCCATAACTGCTCATTGCTACGAAGTTAGTTAAGGGACTTTTGGTTCTTTGGAGGGGGTAGAACCAGATGCGCCTGTGTCAAACTCAAGGCCTGTGTGTCGAATACGACAAGACACCTAATTTAGCCAGTGACAGCTCGCAAAGGATATAATTAACTTGTCACACAATTCTATGTTGCCTTACAGACATACAGTAAGATGTCCTTAAAACGTAATTTCCCACAAAGCATCTCGATTTTGTTATCCACACAACTTATGCATCTAGCCACTAAATATCAGTCACTCCAAAACAGTCGTTTCCAGCAGCAGCACTTTAGCCCAGTAATATGAATAATGCCAAAATATAAGATTAAAGTGGATGCAGAGGGAAGGCAATTTCATTAGCCATGGAAAAGCAAATACATGTTGGTGTTAAATGGAGACAAGCCAGTAAGTCTTCTTTGTTACAAGGCAGTTGAATTGCCCAAGGAATACAATTGATGGCAATACCAAACACAGCCAAGTATGCTAACTTTAGCCACAAAGAGAAGCAACAAATAGTCACATAACTGACTGCAGCATCCATTCTCACCAACATTTATAACAAAAAATGATGCAGCAGTGAAAGCCAGATTCAAAGGTGTTTTTTTTTTCAGAAGATGCTTTCTAAAGCAGTGTATACTGAAGGTGACACAGGTGTTCCCTGACCAGAAAACAGCTTTTGACAATGACAGCTTGTCAAGAAACAGTACGGCAGCCCCGGTCAGGAAGCAGGATATCTAGAGACAACGCTGGCTAGAGGAGCAGGCAGTTATGTGGTGTTTCATTAGCTTTTGGAGTAAGCACTGACAAAACTGACACATTGAGAGGGTCCTTGATATGGCCACCATGCACTGGATGATTTTAGAGAGGGATTTCTTCAATGTGAAGTCCTTAAGTAAAATTAATGACCCTTGAAAACCAAGAACCAAGAGAGGGCATCTTGCAGTCCCTTGAGTTTCACATAAAAGTGACCCAGGTGGCCTAGTGGTTAGTTTGCACACCCAATGTTCAGAGGCTGTAGTTCTGGAAACAGGTGGTCCAGGTTCGAATTTGACCTGTGGTTCGTTTTTAACACGTCATTCTCAAGTGGCAACCTCCGGTCTTGAAAAATGCAGCCAATGCATAAGTGCAAAATCCTGCAGTTCGTCGAGTGTCTGCTTGAGGCTGGCTCCAGGAACACTGGAAGTCACATACACATGACTGGCAAAAAGCCAATAAATAAAAATGTTTACAGCCTGGTACAAAAAACAAAACAGGTATGATTAGTTATTGTCATCACTGTACGCGGGCTGAATTTTTTTTGAACGGCTTTGTTTTGATTTTGAAAACGATACGTCTTATCCATAGTAAGGCGCGCAGCAGACATGATCGACTGAACTAGACCAAGCCAAGACCACACATCAGCAACGACAATCTCCGAGCTGTTTTACTGATGCTACCTTACAAGACCTAAAGCCAGACATCGGCGGACTGACCTCAGGAAAAAGATGCCAGTCAGCTTGCCAGAAAACAAATTGGTTAGCCTTTTTATTTTTTTACCTTTGTGTGGCAATGTGCATGTTAGTGGTTGGAAGGTATCTTTACTCTTATTTTTAGTTAAGTAACCTTAACACAAACCCAGAAAAATGGATGCACGACGACAACACCACCTTGGGAGTTTCACCCAAGGAATTAATTGAATGTTACGGTAACAATTTTATAAAGCACTCAGGTTTGTTTCACTTAGAGGCAGGAGACGTTGTTACATTTTTCAAAAATATATTAAGTTTTATTAAAAAAAATTATTAAAAGAAAGTTTAAAACACTAAACACACTGGAGCGTGAAGGGGGAAAAAAAGAGACCTTGACAGATGTTGAGGCTTACCAATGGTGAAATGGGTCGATTAGGGGTGAGAGGGATTCCAGTGAACTAAAAGTGAAAAAAGCACCCCAATCACATGTGGCATTCACTCACACACTGTCGTGAAACAAAATCAAGACCAGGGCTACACAGCAAACGAGACGGGGGGAAACCACCACCCGGGTCACCAGCACCACCACCTTTGGCTCTCAGCAACTGCAAGGACAGGGAAGAGGAATTAGTGACGTTGCAAAATAAAATTACTATTTAACTACATAAAGAGAATTGACCAAAGTTGATATAGGGTTGGCAGCCACCAATTAACAGGTTTAAACTCAGATTAAATAAATGCTGCCATAACAACCTGTAAATGCAAATTCAAGAAACAAAACCCAGAAAAACGAAATAAAAGAGAAACCAAACTTAATTGAGATAAATTAAGTTATAATGTGCTCAAATTATCAAACAAAAATAGCAAAAAGAATGAAAATTCACAAACACAAATGTCAATTTCAACTGTTAACTAAATTAATTAACCAAAACATAATATCAGTTTCTGAAACTATAACTAACTTGTAAAACACCTCGAGATTGAACTAAAGGAAACAAAATGATAATACCAAACGAATAGCAAATCAAGAGAAAAATAAACAAAGTATTAAACGCCACATTTAATACATATACGCTTTAAATTGTCACACAAACTGGCAGCTACGCCAGCACACTTAAGGATTTAGGATACACTCTGCGAGATAGCAGAATCCGCCCCACAGCCATCGCTGTGAGCATCAAAATCACGGCAGTAACAAGCTAAGTAGCCAGCGAAATGAAACGTGGCAAGGCCAACAGAGCAGACTAAACGCAGACAGAAGGTTGAACAGCACAGGGCAAATCAGAGGCACAGCAAAGTTCAGGAAAGCCGCGTCATAGCCAAGACGCAATCTAGGAAAAGCAAAGTCAAAGCCAAGCAAAGCAGCAGAATTCCTGCACCGAATTAATCCAGCACGTCACAGCACACCAGAGGAGCAGTTACGAGCCCAGCAAGCAGTCCCTGCCACACACATAAATACACCATTAATACGAACATATAACAGCAAGGAGTTACAAGACTTGCCGTGAGGCGTACATACAATCAGGCCATGTCTGGCTTCACACAAGACGGAGAGGAACGCGATGCAACGGTAGAGACTAGCAGCATCATTCATGCCTGCATCTAAATACAAGCAAGAACGTATGATGAAACAACGCATATACGTTTTCAGCCAAAACAGCTACTGCGAACATACCTGAACCGGTGGCGGCGAGGAGAAGGAAGTGAGGCGACCCGGAGGTGGACGGGCAAAACAAAGAGCAACAGGGAGAGGAGATGGACAAGGCTTCACTTTATAGAGTGCCCCCATGAGGCGATAGGCTAACGAGGGCCCCATTGAGAGAAGGTTACACTACGGTGGCCGATAGGGGTCAAACGCTCGGCAACTGATGAAACCACAAACATTTAGAAAAACGCGCAGCATATTCAGAAACGCTGCGCATTCAAAAGCAAATGCAAACTCCCAAACAAATGCAAAGACACAAACGCAATCCGCTATTAATGTTGTCTCCGTTTTTTTAATACAAAGGAGAGAGAAGGCTTATTTTCAATAGTCTTGCTTGGTTTATGAGTTTGTAGTTTTATTATAGTTTAAAACGGTGCACGCTCCGTTCTCCACTCAGGCTTTACAGATGGACGCTTACAGATGTGGGAGGACGGGGAAGTGGATTTATTATCAAACCACATACCGATAAACATCACCGGAGCAGCGTTTCTCCGGGGCTATGCCACAAAATCGATCGGACTCGCTCCGTGTTTATTGATGTTATTCTGTGTCTTTCAACAACTTTCTGTACCTAGCTGTCTCTTTTACTCTCTGCCATAAATAAAAATACACAGAGCGCCCCTACAGGCCTGGAGCCCTTCCGTTGTGGCTGAACTTGCAGCGCGTTTGCTGTTGTTTTCTGAATGTGTGTGTTTTTGACTTAAGTTTTGTTTCTGTACTTGCAGCACGTTTCATGCTTATTCAGTTGTTTTGCCTTTTTGCAACGCGTTTGTTTCTTTTGCAGCACGTTTGTGTTTTTGCAGCTCGTTTGTGTCTTTTCATTTGTTTTGGGAGTTTGCATTTGCTTTAGAATGTGAGGCGTTTCTGAATATGCTGCGCGTTTTTCTAAATGTTTGTCTTTTCATCAGTTGCTGAGCGTTTGACCCCTACCGGCCACCGTTCTACACAGACTCACATTAAACAGGGATGAGACATGTCATCCTGCTACATTCGGAAACATACAATGTCACAATACCCATTTCAATCAAGAACAAGTCAAATGTAATGCCTTTGTTTTCTAATGGTTGTGCTTGTATTTTATTTTTTTATTTTTTGTTTGTTGTAATGTGCTGGGATTGATCCATGGATTAGGATGGTATGTAATATGGTCTCAGGGTAGCGAAGCAAGTCCTAAATTGGGCTGTTAAAATTTTTTTGGAAATGTACAATGCCAAACCATTCATAGCATTTATATTTTAACACATAGCATGTGAGTTTGCCACCATACAGTATTGTTATGTCTATGTAGCATGTTTATTAACATGCATAAATAAAGTCTACATAGTTGTAGACTTGAATGTCTGATTGGGTACTTTTGGGCCACTCAGAGTGTGAAATAGGCTAATATCTTTCCGAGACACTTTGATGCCTTGATCCTTGGTTCCATTATAAAAGCAAAGTTGACTGCATTTCCCCTTATCCCTCTTAAAGTGTTTGCAAACCTGCTCAGAGGTTAAATACTGTTTGTGGAACTATAGTAGTGGATAGGGAAGCTGGGTACTATACATACAGGTCAGACTTTTCTGTAACCCAGAGCTGTTAAAATGAGCCGGATCATTTGTTTCAGCATTAACATTTTATGCTGCACCTCTCTCTTTTCTATTGCTATGATACATGTGTTCCTGTTTTGGGAACTCTCTCTTCCCCAATCCACCTCTTATGTCATATTTGTATCTCTCATACTCAGCTGTCATGGTAGCCATGCTTAACAGTTTTAGTGAGCATTTCATATCTGCAGGATTGTCCTCTGATCTGATCAGTTTCCAACATCCAGTTAGACTATTCATCCTTTGTTCCACATGAGGAGATTGATTTTCCCTGCTGGGAAAACATGGTCTTGGTGAGATCCTGGTGGCTGTATTTTTGGGACATTGCTGCAGGATAGTAAGAGCTTAAATAGAGCAACAAAGATGTGGTTAGACGTAAGAATGCAAACCCATTAAGGTCCCCTAATTAATAGAAAATACTTTTAGATGTGGAAATAAATAAAATAATACCTACAGTAGAGTCCTGGTTTGGCTGTTTGTGTGTTTGGGAGTGTGTGAGCTTTATAAATTATAAATTGCTGGGCACTTGTAAGTTTGGAAAGAGGTGAGCTCTTATTGATTTCGCTGCAGCCCTCTGTTACTCTTTGCTAACCCCAGGCCTCATGCCTCTGTAATCCAAAGAGTTCACCATGAGGCCGATAAAGACAGAAGTTTTTGGGGTGTATTTACTGCAATGATTTAAAGGTTGTGGATTTTTAGAAGCCCTCTCTTCTGATCTTAAAAGAACGGTTCAAATAGACGCAGAGAGAGCAAGTTCAGCTTCACCTTTAGACTGTTCCACATCAAACAGAGCTATCTGTGCTTTCTTTGTGCTTCATGCTTTCTCAGGATCCTGTTTTGACCGCAGATTGACCATTCCTGCCCACTTTCCTTCTCTTTTTATCAGGGAGAATATCTTCAATTCAGAAAGAGCAGAATGATGTTGATGGATAAAAGGAAAGTGTTACCTTAAGAAGAGTAATCTGTATTTGGGATTTTACATCTGGCCTATGTAATTTATTTCTTTTGCAAATATACCTTAATTGTTTAGTCCGTTTGGGCCATAAAATTGCTTGCTGAACTCTCCAGACCCTGAGATGATGCCTTTAAATCCCATTTTGCTGCAGAACACCCCCAAACTCAAAGATATTACATTTTACAATGAAATACGACAGAGAAGAGCAGTAAATTGTCACACTTGAGAAGCTGGAACCTACACATTTCGGCATTTCTTTACTTTCTCTCTCGCTAATTAGTATTCTCCTGTAGTCTGACAAATACTCTTAGTCTAAACAAAGCCCCCCCCCCCACACTTCTTTCTGGTGGAACCTGAAGGAGCTGCTAAGATGAAGGAGGAGGTCTCTCTGGGCCTGGATTGGACAGGGCATGCTTGCCTCAACAGAAGAGGGATGTACCAGAGGAGCAGTGGCTGATGCATTTCCAATGAGCTGGTTGCATAATGTAGAATCAAATTCTGGAAATTTCTCATTCTCCCTGCAGGGATCTCAGGCGTATCAAACAATTTGAACAAGTTTGGCTTCGTTATTTTCTAATCAAGTCTTCATTTCCACTTATTAGCAGATTTCTGGAGAGTTAAGAGGCTAAAGATATGCTTGTCAGGATCTATCCTCGTGAGTGATACGGTTTATGTGGGTGGTTTTGTGTTCTTTCGTGTGTGTGTGTGTGTGTGTGTATGTGTGTGCGTGCGTGTGTGCAGGCAGCTATGACTGTACATCTGCATGAGTGTACTGAGGCATACTGTATAATCCTTCAATAAATGTTTGTGTAACAGACTGACGTCTCCCTCTGGCGCTCCAATAATAGCCTCCGCTTGTTTCTCCTCTCCTTGTGTGACCTCTCATCTCTGTTTAGACCTGTGCCGTTATGTTTGTGCCCATTCTGATTTTATGGGGGAAAGTGCAGACAAAATGTCTGGGCAAGCAGAGCCCTATTGGCATGAGTGACATGTCAACCATCCGTGTAGGTTACAGAGTTTTATTCAGGAAAAACAAGTACCCACTCAGGGAAAACATGAAATGTTGCACGATGTTGAGCACTCTTGTAAACAGTGCATGAACATTGTGCTAATGCTGGACTTGAGACAAGTACAAATGTATTTGTAATGTTTTTATCTCCGGGCTAGGAGACTGTCTCCAAGGAAATGGTCAACAAAATCAGGGTAGTAACCAAAAATGACATCCTTTTTTTTTTTTACATTAGCTGCCTGTATTTCCAACCAGCAGTATTCGCAAGTGTCTCCTAAGACAGTTTAGAATTGTTGTCTTCATCTGAGTTTCAAACTAAAATGTCTTCCTTCATGTGAGTTGTGTTAAGCACAACTCAATATAGAGAAAATAATACAGCGACTCTCTCTGGGAGACCAACCAATCCTGGATACAGAGATACATGGCTTTCAAATGTGGAAAATGTCTTAATTATTGTTGTAAAGTAAGCCATAAAGCAGGTGGGTTAACAAACATTATTTAACACTAACCAAGGCAGTCATTTTGACAGTTTATTTTTATTTTGGAATGTTGTAACTTAGTGAAATAAAACCTATGTAACAGGACCATGACTTTTCCCAAACATGTGTATATTTTTTTCTAGCAGTTTTATTTTATCAAAAATACAAAACTCAAAAGAGTTCTGAGTATTTCTACCTTGAATGGCCATAACAGTAATAACAATAATTTACAGCATGATATTTTTCTAAAGTTTCTAAGTTTCTAAATCTGTTCGATTTCCTGCAGTTTCGAGATTTTTCATGTTGTTTTCCTATGAGGGTCAGATTGACCGTTTTGGCCATTTGAGGTAGGCCTACAGTATAATGGGTTTTACATGTTACATTTATACAGTATTATGCATTGAAATGCAAATTGATGGTGTTTTTATAATTTATTGTACCCTAATATCCAATGAAGAACGAGTTTCTTTTTATTTTACAAAATATATAATATTGATCTAATTTGAGTTTGAATCTGTATTAAAAATGTTGTTTCTGTGGTAGTAGATTAACTTAAAAGAATTCACATTCATTAGGAAAAAAATGTTTGTGTCCTGAAATATATTATTATTATAGAATTAAAGTTTGAGTGCTAACTTACATTTTTTGAGATTTTATAATGAAAGAAGGCTGTGTAAGATCCGAAAATTTCATCTGCTATTCAAACAAGTTTTTCTGAAGTGAACTTTCAATTATAATAGCATTTTGTTGTATCTTAATGCAGTATTAGCAGTGTTCTGTAATACAACACTTTTGAAATTCTTTATTGAATTCATTCAGGTTTAGCTTTAAACTTGACTATTTTAAATCAAAATAATTTACAATACAACTCAGATAAATACCTAGGAATACCTGAGTTGCCATTCAAATACAATATGTTCTAAAATACTTCTCAAGATTGACTGCCTTTTGCATAAATTAGGTTCTTATGTATGCTTGACAGTGGGGAGTAGCAGACAGAATTACTCCCATGATTTCCCACAGGCCTCGACGTCATCTTTTGTTATTGTTTTGATTGAGAGCCCGCTGTTTTGTTCAGCAGGATAATCTTGACAAATGAACCCCATTTTTATGATGTTTGAAGCCTTAATGCAGCCAACAGGAGTAAAAAGCTAATGTTATGCTATAGCGAACTACACCACGGTCGGATAATTATGACGTCACTACCGTTATGCTTCAGATGATCTCCGATAAGCTAACCTAACCTAACCTAACATTTACCTTAACCCAAAGATTAAACCTACAGGAAACATCACGTCAAAATTCACAAGTGGGGGTATTACCTAACGTAGTTTATGTCGTCTGTCAAAACGCGAAAATCTCTTAAGCTTGTGTTAACCACAGACCTTATTTCAGGCGTCTAACCACAAACCCATTCAAAATCCCCATTGAGTTTGAGAGGATAGACCTCATGGCGCTAAAATGCTAACTTACTTCCGGGGTTTTAGGACTCATTCCTGTGGCGCCCTATACAGTAACAAAGCTTCCTCTTCCATCAGAAATCCACTGATTATGCTCCCTTATGTCCCCTTAATGCAATAACAACATAATTAAAAGGAAAAAAAAGTATGGAATCACTGAATTTTCGTGATTGAGATTGAACCTCAACTTTGCTGTGCTTTCTCAAAGTGTGACTGACAATCAGAAGGTTTGGAGGACAAATATGAAAGGATTGATATGAAAACATTCTGATGACTACAAAAAACTCTTGTATAACATTTTCCCTTTCTGTAGATCATTAAGTTTTTGTTCTGCTCCCACCATCTTTGCTCTTGGCACAGATTTACAGTATGTGTCAGTGTTGGGTTGAAAATCACAATCTTTTAGGTGTCAATCAAGTTGCTGTCTGCAGAGACAATATGTGTCTCTTGTCAAATGATGTCCTTCAAGACTTTGTGTGAATCAAATTGAGGATACAATCCATCATTTCACTTTTTCAAATGCTTTGTGCATCACCATTCTGGCTCACACTGAGTTATTTTTCATCTTTTTCATAGACAATCTGCATATAGAGGTTTATTTCACGTCATTCAGTTTCAAAGACGCCTCAGGGTAAGATAAAAATGTGATACCTATGCTGCAATGTATCCTATTCTGCATATATTATTTTGGTACCACTGGAAAATATGAAGATTAAACGCACATGTAGTTCAAATGTGTCTTTGTGTTTATGGATAGATGCTTCAAAAGGGTAAAAAAAATATCCTTAGCCACATCACTTTTGATTTATATTACCCTTGTTTTGGTTTTGTTTTGCCTGTAGGCACTTTGTTCAAAACATAAATCCTTAAAATACCACAAGACACTAACAGAAAACAAAATAAGCATGGTGATCTACACAATAACTGACTGCAAAGCTAAGTTAAAGCCGCTCTGGACTGTATACAAATTGTTTACTCAGTGTTTTAATTTAGAGTAAGGTACATTATTTAATTAGCATCTTCCACACATTTCCTGTTGTACAGCTTCAGGCCATTTGGCATGGACTGTGAGTGCTCTTTTTGTTCAGTGAGATAGACTATCCAAGTTACTCCTCAATTATTGATTCTTCCATTAGTTTAAAACAAAAGTTTAAGCTCTTATAAATGACACAGATCAGCATTGCCTAATATTTGTATTATCATGGTTGCCTCATGGGCTTTTGTCCTTTTCAAAAGCCTTGTTCTTTTTCAAATGGTTTTATTCTCTAAACTTGTCAAACTTTTCTCCGAAGTGTCAAAGCATTGGCTTTCTTTTGCATCTCAGCATTAACATACAGTACCAAAAGAGAGACAAAAAACAATCTCTCTACACAAACTGAATGTTTGGATGAATAGAATAGAAATGAATTTTTATTCTGCTTTATCGTCACTTACCCTCTGTCCTACCCTCACCATTTATCAAGAAGACGTGTTTCATGAAGAGTGACGAACTGACGTACCAACATCTGCACAAGACCTTGGAGGTGTGGGCGGGAAAGGTTGAGACATTTCTGTGCGATTCCTTTGAATGCCTGCATACCCATCCTTAGCAGTATTGTTTGAAGGCCACTCAGTGAAACAGAGCTTCCTCTGCCTTTGCTTCTCTCTTACGGCTATGGGCAGAATTGACAAGACAAGTGAAATTGATTAAAGACACAAAGAGGATGACATAGAAGCAACAAGCTCACTTGGGGGAAGGCATTTCAGAACTTTAGTAGTTTTTGTAATTATTGTCAGAAATATTGTATCACTTACAAAACCTGCATCATTATTTGATTTTATATATTCATAGTTATTTTTATTATTTTTTTCTCCCAGAAAATTGAACTAACTCTACAGGGACTCAAGCAAGACTATATCATCCATTATTTTATTTTAGTTCGTAGTAGAGAAAACTGTAGCAGTGGATTTAAGCAAGTTAGGGTTAAGCGATTGTAGAACAGAAGTACCAAATATTGTCTTTTTGAAACAGTCCATCAGGTTTGTTGTTCGTCCACCTTGGGGTAGTCATAATTAGATTTTAAGCCTTGCTAGATGTGCTGCTCTACGAATGGCAGCACATATATGCATGTTAGGCATCTTATCACTTTGCTCCAGCCTAAAATATGTTCTCATCGTTGTGAATTGGCACCAGACTTTGAAATTATAGGCTTTGTCTATTTACTGACTTGACTAGTGTCAGAAAGATGTTTCTATTTGTAAAACATTTTAAGAACCTAAAAATCACTGCATGGTCTTGCCCCCCAGTGCTTTTCAGACCTCCTGCACCCCTACTCTCCGTCCCAGATCCTCCAGGCCTCAGAAACTGGTCTGAGATTAATACTATATACTATCCTTCTGCCCTGATGTAAATCGTCCTTGGGTCCCTTATAATTATGCTATTTATATCCAAGCTATTATTATTACCAAGTCTAGGATGGATTGGCTTGAAATGTGGTTCTGATGTCCATGTCCCCCTTAAAAATAATTATAATAGTTTTGTTGTCCACTGACATCATGAAATAAAAGGTATATATTATTAGTGCTTGGTTGATGACGAAAGCACCAACCTCAGCTATACTTTGCATAAATTGTGTAACAAAAAAATATTGGTATGCTATCGTGTAAAATTAGGATGGTGGACATGCAGCCGATTAGCATTATTATTAGCTGTACAGACAGATAATGCTGCTAGCATGGGTTTAAAACTTGTCTTTATTATATTATATGTTGTTTTAAGTGATTATTTCGAGAATAAAACAATAGTTCATGTGATTTTTTTAACTTTTAAATGTAAATTTAGTATCAGTCTATAGCCAGAATCTTGTACAATTCATATTGACTCTATAGCAATGGGGCCAAGTTGGACTAGGGCCCTTCTTAATGGTTTTGGGTGTAAACGTCAAAATAGAGAACAGAAGAAAAACTGCCCCAACTCACCCATTTCTACCAACATACTTTCTCTTAATCCTCCTCATTTCTTGTGAGATTGAAAGGCCACTGATGTTTACTCAGACAAACAATTTAAGACTTTTTTGTTGAACTGGTAAGAGCTGAAACATGCAGTATAGCCTACAAGCTGTGATCAGGGGTCAGAGAGAGAGCAGACATTATTTCCTTTCAAGAGGTCCAAAGCCTGAAAGGTTGAGCAGCCAGAAATGGATTAGAATCATGAAGCAACATTACAGCATAATCTTCACCCAGAGGTGAAAGCAGGACAAAAGGATGGAAAAGAAAATTACAACCTCCTTCCCCCGAGGTCAACACAGTATCCCTTTAATGTGTTCTTTTGTGCCTACGCTACCTGTGTTATCCGAGATACATCCACCTATCCAGACTGCACTGGGACTGAACTGATCCTACATGTTTAACATTCCACAGGAAACTCTGAGAGGGATTTGGAGCCTGAAGAAAATGAAAGCCTGATGTGGTTTCAGGGGGAGGCAAACTCAGTTTCAATCAGCATCACATAACGAAAGTAAACAATTGCAATTACAGTAATTAGTGTTAGTTTATCTTCAGCTCTGCTACATTTGCTGGCTGAAAATAAGAACGTTTTACAGTTAAACTCCTCAAACAATACTGCCCTCCAGAGGTGAAAACCTCCTGGCAATCACAATTTGACAGAAAATCTTCCCAGTGACCTGATTTATTTTTTTGACATACTGATTCATGCAAAATGAAAACAATTACTTTTTCTTTAAATCAGTATTCATTTTCATTGACTTTTAAACTAAAAATAAAACTGATCCTGCAGACTTTATCTATACTTGCCAGTCTTCCTGACTTTTACTCTCCTATCGGTGCTGTCACGGCTGTGATCAGTGATGCTTCCAGAAGTCAGCAAGGTTCATCTCCTGCAAAGCCGACTTGTCTTTCCTGAATAACCACAGGAGCCTTCAGACACAGTTGAGGGTTGACTGTAATCATTTTCCTCGGCTGAAAACGAGAGCTGTGCTTAAATCCGTCAGTTTCTTCTACAACATCTTAAAATATAGGATCAGCATGCTTTTTAACTCCATGCTGCATACGTGTACAAAGATAGAAGGATGTCCATCTGGAAGAAATGCACCTGTTTTGGTTGCTAATTATTATTATCTAACAAGAACATAAACAGATGGAGCTGCTTTCCGTAATGATATTTATAAGGCCTGTCCTTGGAGGTTTCATGAGCTGTAAGTTGAAGACTCCACAGCGTGTTTGTCTGTCACACTGTGATTTAGAGCTCAAATCTGTCCGTGTATAGTTGATTTTTGATTTATCTCCTCCTGCAAAAGAAGCTTAGGGACTGCTGTTCTGTGCAAGCTTTTTTTTGGGTGGGGATCCTCACAATCTATCCACACGCAGACTGACAAGACTTTGGACCCTTGGCTATCTGAAGTTAACTTCTTAGTATGTTAATGCATGTTTATGTTAAATCAATACCTCTATGTACACATACAATATTTCTGTGTAGAGTTGGACAGCTTACAGTTCTATTTTGTCTTATTTAAGGAATTAACTGTGAGATCAGATTTTGAGCAAAAGAAAACCAGCACAGAACGAGTTGTTCTGATTTCTGCAGCTTTTGGGTGTTCAGGCCACATTCTTTTATTCATGAAGCAAAGAGAGGTGTTGAGTACCACGGTGTAGGTTGGAGGTCATGTTGTGTAGGAGAAAACAAAAAACTGAATGCACAATATCTACATCATTTTACATCTCCCAAAAACAAAGTTTTTACAACACTCACTTTTATCGAGGCCTTGTCTATCCAATATTAAAGGGATAGTTCAAAATCACATCTTCATCAGAAGAATGGGAGCAATATGTTATTCTGACACCTAGAGTTTAAAATGGGTACTGCAGTCCAAATTCAAAACATTGGAGAGAAATGTCTCCCCCCTTGCCCCCTCCTCCCTAGAGTCAATGTGCATGTTGGCTGATATGTTTGCTATGTCGTAGGTTGTCGCGGACACTGAAGCTTCAGTATAACCAGCTCTACATCGGTCTTGAAACCTTTCTGCTCCAACCTCTCTCCATTATTAAAAAAACACCTCCAATATTTATCCCAATTTTACCACGTTTCTGGTCGCTGAGCAGTTTAAAACAATTAGGTCACGTAGAATCAGTTATACCTGAATCAGTTATACCACTGTTTTTATGACAAAATAATCAACCAGTCTAGCTCCTACAGGTATCTTGGTATACACCTAGATAACCTGTTTAGCTGGAAAACTCATGTTGATAATTGTGTTCTCGTTTATAGCAGAGATTGTACTTCTTGCGTAGACTCAGGGTCTTTGGTGTTGACCATATAAGATCATGTTCTTGTTTTATCAGGCTGTGTTGGAGAGTATCCTTAGATACGGTAAAAACGAAAGAGGAAAAAAGAGGAAGGGTAAGCGTCGGGACACTGGCAGACATATAGGTGATGAATGCTGGTTGGAGGGGCCCCTTATTAATCTTTGCTTAGGGCCTTGACAGACTCGAGAATCGGCACTGAAGACCTGTTGGTTTGCGACATTTGAGACATGAAAAGAAAAGGCTTAAAGGTATAGTCCATACCAAAAAACCATACATACTACCATACTTTTGGGGTACAAATGGCCCCATCTGCAGCGATGTATAGCCTGGCTTCCATGCCAGCACTCTAACCGGAGAACACACTTACTATTGACTATTATTCATGTTTAATTTTTCCTTGCTTCATATGTCTTTAAAATGAATCTTGTTTATGTGCAAGTTTCTCTTAAGATCCATCTATCCTGGTGAGATGTGATTTTGTATTGCGAACTTGAGAAAGCAGCATCAGCACAAGAGAGAGGCACATTGTGACATTTTTAGCCTTTGGATATTAAATAATTTGGGATGGGTCATTTCTCCTTGTTTACTTCTTAATGATAATCATAATCTTCTATCTTCTATTCATCATTTCAGACCTTTAACTATGATGCATTCTGATAGATTACAAGATCTATTCGCAGTGAGCTCAGATGAAAGCAAAGCTATTTTGGATGGTCCCTTCATTGTCCCTCCGAAACTAAAATGAAAGCACAGAAATTCAGCAGTTTTGTGCTAAAGATGAAATCATGAGGCATTTACATAAATGGTGCTGGCAGCTTGTTATGAAAGGTAATGAAACTGTGGGAGCTGGACTGCCTGGGAGAAAACACTGAATCTGAAAAAAGTGACAAAGCCAAAGCAAGCAAGCAGTTCTTTTAGCACAAATATTTGTCATTTCTACAGAAGCAGCCAGAAACACTCAAGAAGTATTATCAGATTAGTGATAATAGTAGTTTTAGACTGAATATTTAGTGTCAGACAAAAAAAAGAGTCACCTCAATTGAAGTTGCCACAACTGACAATTATTTTAGTTATTGATTCAAGTAGCTATTCTTTTTCAAGTACATTATTTTGATTCTCCTCTTAAAAAACAATTGAGAAAACTATCAGCCACAACAAGTGAAGTAGATTGAGATAAGAAATGAATGAGTAGCAGATGTCTCATATTGGTCTGACAGATAAACATCAGAGCTGTTTCTATAAGCCTTTGCCCTTGGGCCTGGCTGGGAGACTCAAACCAATACAACATTTTACTGATTTATATTTCTGTACACAGAATCCCAGGTTGCATTTGACAGTATAACTCGTAGCCAGACTGATTGAAAATTCACATCACATCACTGGGTAGCAGATACAGAGACCTTGTGGCCTTGCATTGGCAATTTAGGATGTGTATCGACTTGAACAGGAAACAAAAATAACTACATCTTAGAATTTATTAAGATGTTTTTGTTGCTGATTGTGAAGGAAACTATTATAATTCATGTGGAACGAGCGGAATTAAAAAGTACTAGGCTATTGATTCATTTCCCCTTCTAAGCTGAATGAGCTTTGCAGTCTGAATAAAAGTGCCCCTAACATTTGTTTTGGCTGAATGAGCAGCAGTGCTTTATTTTCAGCTTGAAGAGTTCTTCAGTTAAGGTGAATGGAATTTTGAGAAAACTTCATTCACACAGTTGAGGGTCATAAAAAGGTGGAGAGGAATCTCACAGCTGTTGTCGGCTGTATCTATCTGTATGAGGTGATGGAGCTGACCTGGATGAAAAGGAGAGCAGAGTGAGGTCAAACTGGACATCACTGTTATTTATCTTTATAATGCATCCTGAGTGACAATTTTCACACTTACATGTGTGTGTCTTTTGTGTTTCTATTCAACCTCAATTTCCTGCATGTCAGTGATTTTCTGCACTGCTGTGCACACAATTCAATCCACAAAACACATAATTACAAGAGTGACAGCGACATTAAAGAACAGTGTTGTGCTCCACCGAAGGACACCCAAGGGTAAATCCGTTAAGTGTTAATGGCAATGAAAGAGTTTTGTTTAATAGTTTTGTGAAATGTAGCATGCTAATGGTTGTCCAACATGGCATACATTTAAGAACCCTGAAGGAGAGCGTTAATCAACATTTTTCAAACTTGTAAAACCCTGTCAGGACACAACAAGAGCATGAAATATTTAATGCTATGACAGGAAGAAAAACTAAAGGGTGGTGTTATGGGAATTTTTTATCTTCATGAATTTTAGATAAATTATGTATTTCTTTCACAGTTGTTATTTAAGATGGACTGCGCAACTCATTGAACAAAATTTATGATTTGTTAAATATTTGTAGTTTAAAGTTTGACAAATTGAAATAGAGAAAAGTCCCAGAAATGTTGTTTTTCAAGTAAGAATATGGCATCTATGCTGTTTTATAGGAACAGACTGGCCCCTTAGCTTGGTGCAGAGTATGCAGTGAACATTTTTTGATGCCTTTTTTTTACTATATTTTGTTGTTGGTTTTTTTGCTGCCATTTTAGGATCACACACTGAGAAAAACTCATATTAAAGGAAACAGGGAACATATATCCAACTTTTCATCAATAATGCATTGCAGGTGTTCTGTTCATTTTAGGCGACTGTTGTGCTTTATCTTGACTGTAAACTGTTGCTCCTTTGTCTGGCAGGGTTGTCTTTGAGTTGCTGGAGGTCATTTTGGCAAATATAGGAAGTCAATAACTGTGATAAAAGTAGACAAGAGATAAAGTGGATAAAACACAAACTTATATTACCGCACCTTATCTCAAACAGCTCTGCAATACTCTCAACATCTCTGATTTATGATATTTACTAGTGGCAGACTTTACTGTTAAGCCTTGTTGGAGGTTATTGGATTGGCCCACAGCGAATCATCCAAGCAATGTTAGTGCCGTATTCCACCCACTGAGCATTACATGATTATATCAGACCCAGCTTTTAATCATCAAAGTGAAAACGCAATTAAGCCGTATTGCACTGAGCGTAAACCTCTACCCCTGCCCGCCTGGTTAATTAGGTGGTTCATGTGGAGTGGCTCATATTTACCCCACAGTGAACTGGAGCCATGGCCCAAATCCTCATGTATGTCATCTGATGGAGTTTTAACAGCTAATGAAATGACTTGTTCTCAAAAGTGAAAAGGGGTCAGACGGATGCAAGGAGTAGGAGCAACAGAAGTGTTGAAATGTCAAATGATGTATTCATAAGTGTGTGTGTGTGTGTGTGTGAGAGAGAGAGAGAGAGAGAGAGAGAGAGAGAGAGAGAGAGAGAGAGAGAGAGAGAGAGCGAGAGCGAGAGAGAGAGAGTGAGAGAGAACATTATAGAAAATCTTATTGCTTTAAAAGCATAAACCAATAAAGAAAAAATTAAATGGGCCACTGAAGGATGTTGTAAAAATTATGGCAGATGTTATAACCCCTTTCCTCAATCCACTTTTATGCTCATTCAGCCAGCTGATAGTTTGTAATATATTTTATATTTCATATATTTTGATCTCAAGCCATTTTGACAAAACCAAAAAGGTAAAGCCAGACTCACATGACAGCTGGGTGTTGCACTACTGGTGTCCCATTGGGGTTTCACAGAGGGAGTCATCATCAGCGTTGAAGTCAAATTGCTCCCCAACTGCCCGCCTGCTGACTCCTGGGTGTACTGATCTGTGAAATCACTGTTAAGCACTGCTGAGCCTGCCAGCAATCATGCATTATTGATTTATGTTTTAAAACTGTTAATAAGTAAAAGCGGGGTCCTGCACTTTTTCACAGATAGATCACAGATTCAAAACTGACAGGTTCATGGGTTACGTTCCCTCTTTAACCACTGCTTTTTATTTCTAATATAACAATCAGGTTTTCTTATTGGGTTTTATTGAGCATGGTAACCTTCTCTATACATGTAAACTGATATACAGACATTTTAACATTTTATTTTCTATCCTTATAACACCCTTGAAGCATTAACAATGCTGCATTGTAATGAATTAAATCCAAGAAAAGCCATAGAAATTATATTTTGACAGATTCATAGATGGATTTAAACTGAAGAAAACAACTCAGCATGAGATTACAAAGTTATTTTATCAAAACTTTGACATGTAAATCAAAATCCCAAAAAATCCCAAAAAGGGAAAAAACAAACCTCAGGGAGCCAGAAAGAGAAAAGCAGATGATCAAGGACCACTAGGTAGTGTAGACAACTGACAATTAACTGACACAGAAGGGAAGAAACACAGGGGCCCTTTCCGAATAGCCACAGTTCAGTATGCAGTTCGGACTTTTCAGAAGGGAGTTTCAGTAGACTGAACCATTCAGTAGTCATTTTTTTGGGTCCACCTCAGTATACTGAACATTTCAGTATGGATACTAACTTCCGGGTTTTATGCAGTATGCATCCTTTCAGGAAATGAATTGTATTTTACCACCCACAATGCTGTGCGAAATAAAACGTAAAACGTCACTTCACGTAAATTGAATCAATGTTTAATCTAGAATTAAAGTCCCTACTAAAATTGCTCCTTTTAATTAACAACAATAAATGTAACAAATGTCTGCATTATTATAAAACCTTTCCCCCTCTATTTAAATAATTTCCATATTTATGTATGCGTCTTTATTAGTTTATTTGACTTTATATACTGTATATTACTGTTTTTTTTATTTGTACTTTCCTAAAAGTACTGCATGTTATTTTATTATTTTATCTGTTTTTTACTTAATTAACATTGTGATATTGTTTTTTGTTTACCTGACTGTATATGTGCATTACTCTTCTTGAATAAAGCTAAACAAAAAAAAACTAGGTCGGATGCGGCCGGTTTGGGTAACGCAAATGACGCCATACTGAATGAATCAGATGAAGTAGTTATGAATTATCTGCCTTGTGCCCGCCTACTGAACAGTAGGTACTACAAGTATTCAGCACAGATAGTAGGGACTGTCTACTGTCTACTGACAGATTGTGTAGGCACTTTGCAATTCGTATGCACCCAGACAAACACAAGGATAAGAAATTACTAAATAAAACAGGAAAGTAAAAATGTAAACTGTGTGTGCAAATCACATTTCAAAGATCAATTATGTAACATAATACAGTTTGTAATATTGTACAAATTGGAAAATGGATGAAATGCAAAGCCCTTGGATGAGTTTATTTTTTCATCTCTGACAGAAAAGAACTTTTGATACTAGCTTCATTCCTCCTGCCTTTTATGGGACTCAAAGTCTCTCGGTTCTGCTTGCACAGACAGCAGGCTCGACTCTGCTGCCTGAGCCAATTCAGGGTGACACTACAAGAGGTTTGCACTGTGAAGGAATTCCCCTAACTCATGCATTACAATGGCTTGTTACAACTTAAGCGGCTCCATCCCTGTTTTCCTGCAGAAGCATACTGTTATGGCTGTACATCTTTGGGGAAAATGTTAGATTAAGAGGGAGCAGGCTGGCACATCTGTTTTAGCTCTATGGACTGAACCAACTGCTAATTAGTAATTAGCAGGTAATTATTGCCTGGACAGGACGCTAGCCAAAAATGACAAAAATTATCTATGCAAAGCACTGCAGGTGTTGCTGATCCACAGACTGTTGCAAAATGTTAATTGTGGCCAACAACACTTGAGACTTTCTTGTGTGTAGTTTGATCCTCCTACATATTTCCATTAGGGATTACAAACCTTGTAATATGTCATTTTATACACCATCAATATCACAGAAGAAATCAATAGATCTTTTGTTGACTCAGAAAACACAGAGTTAGCTCACCCCATATTTGCAGGCAGCAGATACTATAATTTATTTTTTCCAACCTGTTGAAGTTGCACACAACATTTCTGTTGTCAAAAAATATCCATTACTCATTATAAAAGGTGGAGCCCTCAGAAAAAACCCCTATATTGAATTATACTAAAGTGCTGATTCAGAAATGGATTATCATACTTTCAGGCCAAATAGAAAGGGGAAGTTCCCCTTATTCTAGTGTTAAAGCTACCTCTAGTGGTGGAAAGACAGAAATGCATCAATTAATAAATTGAAATAAATGTTTTATTGTTATCAAAAATGTATAAAATCCGAGAGATACTAAAGTGGTTCCGGTCCCTCTGAAGGGAAATGTTTCCAGGTCTTTCCTGGATAAATATTACATATAAAGCTGTAGTCTGAAGGGCAGCACGCTCAGGGTGTGGTGAGTGCAGAGTTGTTTTAATGCTGAATATATGTCCCTGTGAAAAAGTCATGTACCTGGACAAGTGTTCACATCTGAGTCAGAGCATCATACATAAGTCAGAGCAGGTGTTGTGCTCTGACTTTATAAGTCAGATATGTATGTCTCAGATTTATCACCTTCCAGTGGAATGGTGTATTTGAAAGGTTAGTATTTCCACATTTCCTATTGTTCATATGAAAAAGAATAATTCCATCTGTCAGGGTATTGAATACAAAAAAATGGGGTACACAAAAATGGGGATTTATAAAATGTATGAAGTTTCAAAATGATATGCAGTGTTTGAAGCTTCTTTGAAAATTTGACATGTTAAAACGTTTTAACACTGCTGATTATTGGATTAATTTCTTTACATTTTGCACTTTGCACCAAAACACTTGAAGAGACAGGGTGATAAAGAACGTTAAAGTGTTTGAACAGGTGTTTGACTACAAAATTATTTCATGGTGTTGACAGAGCAAACATCCTGCCACACCCTGATAACTGTTACTATCCTCTGGCTAGTGCTTTTCATTCATTCAAAATGAGATCATGCATTTTGTCTATAAATATCAAACAAAGCATATTTAAAAGAACAACATCTTGACCAAATCTTTCTTTGCTCATGGCCACTGCGAAGATAAAGGAAGGTATTGTACCGTGCAGTGAGAAACCAAGATGCTCTTTAGTACCCACAAGCACACACTACATTATTTATGAAAAGCAGCACATCTGATTTGAGACTGAAGCTTTGGGCTTTGTGTGTCACTCATGTAAAAAAGGCCAGGGATGGGTTTGTTATTTCAGATGATTCTCTGCTGAATCTTTGTCTGATAAAAAATGCAGATGCAGTGATCCGTCCATGTCTCCAAGCACACAAGTCATTTTCACCTTTGTAAAGAGACAGAGGAAGACACACAGCAGAGCACATTAGCTGTCAAAAACACACAATGTGGCAAGATGTTCATAGAAAAACGCCCTTCAAAAACTAAATTAATGATATAATGACATTCTACTCTTTTTGTGCTAACATTTTACCGTAACAATTTTCCTCAAAAATTCAAATGGATTTGAAGGTTTTAACGTTCGGTTTGGATAGCAAGTGACTTATAGGCATTAACTCAAGTCAATATCATCATTGATGCATGCTAATTTGGTCACATGGGGAAAAGTAGTTAATTGGTTTCAGCTGTGTCCACCCTGCAGCGGTTCTGTTGAATGTTAAAAATAGTAGCCTAAATTTTCATGTAGAAAGAACACAATGCTCAAATGTTACAGTGCATAATGGCATGGTTTTGAATCAATGTGACCTTTCAATGCAATGTGCAGACCTTGGATTTTACATTGGATGTTAAAACCTTCAGCAATTTCTGCCATTACTTTATCAGGATAAGTTCAAAGCAAAACTATGTAATTATAAGTGAGGGTCTTTTAACCAAAGCTACCCACACCACAGTACATTTCTGTGCAACATGTTTTGAAAGTGCATCTTATATAGGCATATCATAACAAAAATGCTTGCTAATAATTTGCCAAATGAACCACCCACCAATGATTGTATTAAGCTGCACCATTGCAAACTGCAATAAAGTAGGCCTAAAGTTTCCAGACAGTTCAAGGTGCTAGACAGCATTGCAATAAGGAACGTTGACTTGGATGTTTAGCATCATATAAATAGTACAAATAATGGCTGGCAGCTTGGTTTGCCAGATTCATCTTGTCATTTGAAAGTAGGCAAATAGAGAGATGTTGTTCACATGGGCTACCACAGTTAATAGATTAACTAGACCTTTGCTCTTATTGAGTAAATACTTCCCTTACTTATGCTATCTTTGAGTGACAATGCCTATTTGCAGGGCTAGAGTTTATCTCCACATTATAATGCTAACACCACAGCCTATAGCCTACTTTACAAATAAAACCTCGGAAATGTTCCTTTTTTCTATTCTGAAATGTCACAGAAACAAAAATCTGCCAAAGTAATGTTTAATTTGTTTTGGTGTATAACAGCAGGACCCTGAAAACATAGTAAAGATAACGATACATTACAGTTTGTTGGAACCAAGACAAGAGTATTTTTAAACTAAATGAATGAGGACCTAAAGGGAACAACTAGCCTAGCTTTAGCTTCAGGGGTTGACTAATAGTCAAGGTGTTCAGGTAGGCGTATAGCGCCGCCATGGTGATATTCCTATTTACCGGGTTATATTTGACGCCCACACACAGACTGGAGTTGCAATAGCCTACATCAAACGCCTCAACTGCCTTCTTATTTTCTGACGCAACAAGCAGGCGTTGTAGCCTTCCTGCTGTGTACCTGGCTTCACCTTGAACAGACATGGGGCAGTTAGCTTCTTTGTTTGCTTGCTGTGACGGCTACGCGCCTGCGTGCACGCGCCCTTTATTACACACATACACAGGTGCGCTCAGTTCAACACATGAGGACGCACAGGTAGAGGTCGAGGTTTGACGTCAATACCGAAAGTAACAGAAATATCAAAGATGTACGTTTACTCCTTTCTGTTGTTATGAGAAAGCATGGCGGGGGTAAGTAGTCTGTTTTTATCACCAACAGTTTGAGTGAAGAGACTTCATATCGCATTAGCCTAAAAAACTCATACAGCTAGTGTTGCTGATCGCAGCATCACTTTTAGCTTTTAAATATTTCATATCGTTGCAGGTGCTTTGAACGTTCAATTGACTGTTTATTGAATCAACAGGTGAAGCCTGATTATTCCCCGTTTTATTTTTAACAGCTGCGGCGGGGTGATATGACAGCTGCAGCAGAGAGCACTATCAGCATGGAGGAATTTTTCTCAAAGGTAAACTTCGCAGAGCTCGTGTTTGTATTTACTCACGTCATCTCCAGTAGCACAGACGTTTCTGTTTATACTTTATACCTGTGTGTGTAGGTGGGGGAGGTTAGAAGCCTCATCGAAAAGATCTCCTGTCAAGCAGAGGAGGTGGAGAGAAGACATGGAGCCATCCTTTCAAACCAAAACCAAGACAAGAGTAAGTATAACAGAGCGCCAACACGAGAATAAATTGTGCATGCCTGGTTTTAGCTAACCACGATCTAAACATGTTGAAATGATCAAATGACAGTCAAGCAGAGACTTGATGCCTTGACTGTTGTGCCAATTCTGTCAGAGATCTATCTCCTCCTTCAGGGTACACAACACTGAGAAGAAAAACAGAGCAACAAAGACAAAGGGGGAAAACTTAACAGCCTTTGACAAACACCTTTTTGTAGAGAGTGTAACACATGTTCATTTAAATAAGTCAACCATTAGATCATATACCAACCACTTTATGTAGCTATTTTCAGGACTAAACTTGAGTTGAAACCCAGAATTCTAATATGATTTATTACATAGTTGTACCTAAAACAACATAGTAACAATAACACTGTTACAGCCACAATTCTAACTTGGATTGAAGATGCTCTCTAATCTTTAAATCACTTAAGAGTGTTGGTCTGATCATCAGCTACATTATTAGAGTGAAAGCATCTGTATTTATCTTCGAATATTACACTTGTTAATGCCTTTGATCAGCTCAAAAACACAATACATTTAAAACCCAAGTATTATGATGAAATGCATTTCATTATATATGCCAAATGATTTATTGTGTGACGTGAAATTGATATGTTGTGCTCAGGAAAAAAAGAGGAACTGGAGCTGCTGATCAATGAGACAAAGAAGAATGCCAACCTGGTCCGAGCCAAGTTAAAATGTGAGTGAGGAGGAGATACTGTATATTACTTGAATTTCTGCCAAATCCCTTTCTGCACAGTAGCTTTGTCTCAGACAGCAGTTGGGACATAACACAACCAGTTGAGGTGCTACAGTTGTCATTGTACAATTTTTTTTTTCTGTATGTGGCTGTTTATCATCGTTGTTCGGACAATGAGGAAAAACTTGCAACAATATCACACTTCCTCTAGTCCTAAGGCAAACACAGCTCATATCATGGGATTTGACTTGCAAATGGACTGAAAAGGAAGCCTTCTGTAGTCCACTCTAGAGAGTAAATACTAAAACCCAAACTGTAGTGGCATGCAGAATTCAATAAGAACTTTCTGGAACATATTCTATCACTATATTTCTGCATGAAAAGTGGGATTTCATGCAGTTGTTGTCACTGTAAGTTGCTGTGGATGTTCAAATTAACAGGAATTCACAGTCAACACAGAAAACTGCCTGTGACTGCCAGGAATTGCTGTAGATGCTGTGAGCCAAACAAAGGTAGGGATGTTCCTGACAACTAATTTCCCTGTTGTTTAAATGGAAACTTTCAGTCTGATGGTCAGAAAACAATCAAAAGACATCAAACAAATAATGCATCAGCTATACCCCGTTTCCACCAAGGGGTCCGGTATGGATCAGTACAGTTTGGTACGGTTTGGTTCGGTAAAGCTTGATCCTGTTTGCGTTTCCACAGCCAACTGTGCCCTATTTGGTAGGCGGCGTGTAAGCCCGCTAATAAATTCAACAAAGAAGAAAATGCGACACAGTAAAAAAAGACCAACGATAGAAGACATCCAGCAATACTTCAGCAATTCAGCAATACTTTTTCATTGGCATGTGGCTCTTTGTTACAAGACGCAATCAAGCTTTGTTTCAGAGAAGGCTGCGTGTCGCGAGGAGAAGAAGAGAAGAGCCCGGGCTGGCTCGAGCTGTGGCAAACAGTGAGAGCACTGACACCACCAGTCCGGTGGTGTCAGTGCTCTCACTGTTTGCCTATGGACACAGACATAGAGTCCGTTTGCTGCCAGGAATTTCTAAGATGCCGATTCCTTCTGAAATCTCGCAATCAGTAGAGGAAACGGCCGTATGTCTTGTATACATAGACTGTAAAAAGAGCACCATAGCTTCAGTGGGAGTAGCCTGCGGTGCTGTGCATTCTGGGAGTTGTTGTCTTTCATCCACATGAGCCAAAAAGACACTTTCTGCCTTTTCTCGGTCAAGAAGGCACCAACTTCAAAATGTATTTCACATTTCTACTACGTATATGACCCAATGTCAATACAGATTCATGTTTCAACGGGTGAAGTATCCCTTTAAGAGTAAACAAACATGATGGTCAAGCTAAATGTGGCTATCTGTTGGCTGGTACATCCAAAACATTTTGGATTGAGGTTTGTTTTACAGGACATTTTGTAAAAACACTCGTGTTGTTGCAACAAATCAACAAGTTGGTCCTGAATTTTATGACATCCATCTAACTTTATGCTTCGTGTTTGTCATGGTAATGTTTGTTGTGCTTCCTTATTCAGTCAGCTTGCTTCCCTATTGGCTATTGTTCCGTTCCGCGTGACATTTCACAGAGTCTGTGCTTGGCTGTCCTCGGTGTTCTCCCCACACAACAGGATTTCTGATTGAACACGTTTATATTTATGATTTCAAATCCTGATCATCTTCCGAGCAGATCGGGGAGGTTAAAATCACTCTTAACACACCTCACACCACAGGAGAATCTGGCAAGATAATCTTTAGATCCATCACATAGTTGGGCCTTTGCTGACTTTGGTCGGAAGCAGGGAATCAGTCCCAAAACTGATTATCTTGTAGTGTGTACAACACAACAACGCACACAACAACATTTAACCGTAATTGTGGGCCTATATTAATCAAAATTAGTGAAGCCAACGAGCAAGGGTGAATACATTTCATTAAGTTGTTTCATACACATTCTTAGCATGTACAGTTATTGTGACTGTTGCTTTTGCTTTTTGATAAAAGTTGAATGTTTAGTCTGTGTTTGTTACATATTATTTCTGTCTTATGTGTTTTTCTAGCAATGCAGAAGGATTTACCTGTAGATGAGAACAAAAGTACTTCAGTAATCCAGCGGATTCACAACAACCAGGTCCTGTCACATTTTTATTTCCTCTAATCATCTGGGTGTAAATAGACAGTCAGCTCTAATGTTATCCCAAGAGGCCTCAATCTCTTGCGTTAACTTCACTTAATTTAATTCTTTTTAAATACTGGTTCCGTAATGTGATATAAAATTCTGTCGACTTCCTTTCACCAGCACTCTCATCTGACTCGGTGGTTTGCAGACGTCATGAGGCGCTACCACAGGGCTCAATTCTCCTTCAGAGAGAAATGCAAGGCACAGATTCAGAGACAGCTGGAGATTGGTGAGTTGCCAAAAACAAATGGAACCAAACCATAAAGACTTGTTTCCCCTCCCTTCTCGTGTCAGCAGAGTACATATCACAAACCAGAATCTTATCAGACTAGTGCAGTTATTGTATTTCAGGGTGGAAGGAGCCCCTGCCATCCTTCTCCCTATTTATTGCTTTCACATTGTTGTGTTATTGTATCATGTTTTGTATCTCAGAATTACTTGGAAGAATCTCATCTCTAAATATTTTCCTCTTGAGATCACACACGCACTGCTGTTTAAATCAACACCATACCTTTTTGATTTTGGTGTGGAGAAATAGAACAGCAGTAGAGAAGAGCTTAGGTGTAATTACACCATCTTGTGGTGAACATCCAAAAACACATGTTATACTGGATACTTTCTGCCTTGCCAGCACACACTTTTTGTTTGCTTTTTTGTTCAGACTCAACACCTGCCTAACACTGCCCAACACTGCCAATGGATCCGTTTCTTTATGAGACATATGCATTTTTGCATGGGGAACTTAAGCCTGCACACATCTCTCTAAAACGTTGTCATCAGGGTGCGAAATACCCGGTGGCAATCGGGGGGGCCCCCCTTCAGGGCTTAAAGTTAAAAGAAAAATCGTGAGCCTGAACTTTTTTTTTGGGGGGGGCACTTTAATAGTATTCACCAACAGGTTAGGGGGGGTCTAGTGATCTTCCCAGAACATTTTGGACATGTAACATTCATTTTCCTGCATTCTGATCAGTTTTTATGCACCAATTTGTGCCTTTTCACTCGCACTTGCCTGCACACGCACTGAGCGCTGATACAGTAGGCTACGCTGCACGGAGATAATTGCCAACGATCTGGACGGCCGCACTAAGGGCCTGATTTACTAAGATCCCAATTAAAGAGTACTAAATTGCGTGTTCACTCCAAAAAATTGCGCGTTTGGCTTGTGGGCGTTTTGCGGGTGATCTACTAAGAAACTTTGCGTGAATGATAATGGGTGCAAACCTTGAGGAGGCGGTAGTATTTAAGTCAGGCTTTTGCGTGTTCTACTGGGTTACGTCACGGAGAGTTTGGACGGAAAGCAGAATGACTGCAAGCGCAAAATAGGTATTAGTGGGAGAGGCAAATGAACGTACAGTATTTTCGAGTTATAGCAGATACATCTGAATATAACAAAAAGAACATTTGGCTTATAAGAAAACCTCGGCATTAAACAGGGCCTCTCTTTTCTTCCCTCGATCCTTTGAATGAATTGTCATACATTGCGCAGGAGGTGCGAGCTGTGTCCTATGTGGCACCGGCGCTCAGGCGCGCCACTCGGGTCATTGTTGCGCACCAGACTGCTGGCCAGCGCTGTGTCTGATCGGACATAATTGCCCTGGCAAGAGGTATCGAAGACGGGGGTACAAGCAGTGGTAAGGTCCCCCAATCCAAGCGTCTTACAGCGTAGCAGCAGGGGGCTGTAGAGGTTGGAGACGAGCGCGATAGGTAGAGGAGCGCACCGGAGGAGACGAGCTGGAGAGACGCGCAACCCGAGAAAAAGGAAATGCCCAGTTTAAAATGTAATGTTGCAGAAAAGAGGGAAATAGGACATAAATGTCAATGTTGAAATTATTTAGAATGCAGAGTCTGTGAATGTTCAGTTCTATTAGTTTAATCATGGTGCTTCTCTTTATTAACTATTATTGAATCGAAATAAAAAAATAATGCATGTCATTTATTTTTATGTCATTCGAAACATGTTAACATGTTGGGGGAAAAACGTGATCTTTATATGATCCTAACTGCAGCCTGTTGTGCGTAACACTGGGCTCCTGGATTAGCACCTGCCTTTCAAATGTGTTAAATTTAGACACCGTCACAATCACTGCAATTTTTGCCTGGCTTGGTAAATCACAATGCGTGTACTAACTTAACTTATTTGAATTTTCTCCTCCCAGTATTTTGCACGCTACGGCAGAAACGCCCCATATTACATATTCATTAAGGCAAACGTGCTAAATGGACAATGTGTGTTGTTTTGCTCATATGAAAGACGCAATCCTCACTGCGTGTCGTTAGTAGATCAGATAGCACATTTTTTGCTGGTGGTATCAAGTTTGCACACGTTTTAAGACACGCAAACCTTTAGTAAATCAGGCCCTAAGTGTCTCCGGTGGCTCCGTGCACGACAACAGCACTCCCGTTTTAAAAAGTTCCGATCCCGGACCCACGTGTGGGGAGATTTCTTATCAAGATGCAGCAAACCCAAGAGAGCGCCGAATCACATCTGCAGCAAGCAGCTGCACAAAACGGGGAAATACATCGTTTGTAGTTGTGTGCTTTGCATTCAAAGACCTAACAGCGGACATCGCTCTCTTGTTCTCTCTCTCTCTCTGGTCCACTGCAGAGTATAAAGTCAATTGCAGGTGATTTTTTTTTCCAGAGACCCCCCAAACTTTTGCTTTTGAGGCTTTCAGGGGGTTTCAAGTGTCAATCAAGGGGTCTCAGACCCCCCGAGACCCCCCGTATTTCGCACCCTGGTTGTCATGCTATTTCTGATTGTTTTCTGTTTATTTCAGTTGATAAAGTGACAACAGATGCAGAGTTGGAGGAGATGCTGCACCGTGACAATCTTGCCATCTTTATATCTGATGTAAGTGGATATGTTTCTTACTCAGGGTCACACAAAATGGCTATGTAAAGAAGAATAAGTGACAAATAAACCCCTTCATAGTGAAAGTTATACTATTATGGTGTCTTTCCACTATAACAATCCCCTCACTGTCCAATAATAAGAAAAATCAACTTAAGTAATGTTTTTGTTGTTTCTGCAATAGACTGTGAAGCTTTTAAGGTAATCATTATAAAATCAATTGGTGCACTTTTGTCTTTCACAGATCAACTCTAATCGTCGCATTTCAAACAAGGCTCTGAGTGAGATTGAATCTCGCCATCAGGACATCATCTGCCTGGAGTCCAGCATGAAAGAGTTGCACGAGGTTTTTGTTGACACTGCCATGCTGTTGGAGATTCAGGTAAGACAGCTGCCTCAAAATGAGTGTATTCATGTTTTTATTTTGATCATTCATTTAAATATAAGAAAAGTTAAAAAAACAAACAGAAAAACCTGTTTTCACTGATCCAATTTATTTGAAGCTCAGCCTTATCACCACCAAACACCATACATTTTAGTTTTTTCTTTATTTAGTGATCGTGACTTTGATTTCACTTACACATTCCACCACATGGTCAATGAAAGTTGTCATATCACCAATAACCTTACATTTCAAATCAGAGCTCAGGTAAAAGGCAACACCCCCCTCCCCTTTTATTTGCCCTTTTTTGTCAAAACATTTCATAAACCTTTATTATCATGATATTTATAATCCATAGGAATATTCTGATAGAAGTGGATCTAGGTCATTGTCTAATAGCTTGTCCCAACAGTACGCGATGTGACGTGCGTGCATCAGTGACAAAATCAGTTTGATTTATTATTTCCTATTGGAGTGTTCTAACTGCCGTGAGCGACACAGCTTGTTCTGTTAGGACACAGTGTAACTTATAAAGTTAGTAAACTTGTAACTTAAAATTTGAGTATTCACACATATTGTTATAAAAAAATGAAACACTGAAAAACAACATTTCACCTTGATAGCATTTCATAGTATTTTCACTTTTCTACCATGAACGTCATTTTCATTTGTATTGATCAAGAGCTACATAATTCTAATGCTAATGACTATTTATACAAAGGTGTACTGATGCCATGACGGTTGTTAATTATGCTTTTCTTGAATCAGGGGGAGCTGATCAACAACATTGAAAAGAATGTGACAAGTGCTGCAGAATATGTAGATGTGTCAAAAGCAGAAACCTATAAAGCAGTCACATACAAGAAAAACCCACACAAGATAGCATCGCTGCCGAGCTTCTTGAAAACCTTCAAGAGGCAAGCAAGTTCTAAATCGGGAAATGATCAGAAAACCTCAGAGGCAAACCATGACTCAGCTCCTGAACCTGTTTGAACAGAGACTGCACCAAGTATCACAATCCACATCAAAGCCTGTGCCTGATGGAAAACACTTTTCATCTGATATATGGCACAGTACCTGTCTGCCACCTCAGATGCCTTTTTTTCCTCCAGGATACTGAAGAGCCTGTGTTTGTGTTAATGACCTGTGAAATGAAAGTGTTTAGATGCTGAGGACAAGCCTTAAAATGAGGATACCTAAGGATCATAGTGAAAACCTAAAAAAAATGTGTCTGTCATTCACAGTTCATAGAGTTGAAACCTCAGACCAAGAATTGAATTTGTTCAAACAGTTATCCAACTCTTTGAGAAGCAAAACACGTCTGTTTTGATCTGTAAGTTCATTTTCAGAGGTAGCCGATGTTCCTCTTAGCGGCCAATAGGGGGCATGACAACATTAGCAAAGAGACTCTAAACAATCCCTCCTGAACTGTGATACTTGTGTTTTTGTCTGAATCTTTGTTTTGTACTTTTACAATATATTGTGTTTATGTTGTCTGACATGTACAGACAATTGTGTTATGTTTTATGACAAATTAAGGCTGATAAAATCCCTAAATAAACCTGTGTGGTAATACTACTGTACACAATGTGCTTTATTGTAATGTGAAAATGAGAGAGGGGAGAGGATGTGGTGACTACACATTGACCAAATGAAACAATCATATGAAACATACAACAACATTGATATAAAATCCTCTTGCTGCTCCAGACTCATTGGTTTTGCTTTAAGCTTTCCATTTAATGCAAATCTTGTGCTACTACTACTACTACTACTACTACAAGAACTCGATAAGATTCACATCATCCTAAATTGTGTTCTGTGTTTATAGTTGTCTAATGAGTTCCGAAATTCCTGCTTGACATCAGGTCCTTAACGTCATTTCTTGGAGCAATGTAGTTTACTCACCGCATTTAGAAACCCCAATATGCAAAAGTACGTAAATATAGCTGCAGACCCTTAGTCTAAAATGCTTTGACTTGCATATACATCATTACAGGCATGTCTGCATGAAAACAGCATGATTACCAAAGGATACAATATTTTAAAGCCTTTGTTTTTAAAGTTTAAAGAATGCAGTACTACAGGGTAGTTCATACTAATATACAAACAGATGGGTTGGAAGTTAAAGGGTTAAGGGTTTTGTTGTCACCTGTTTGTAGGTCAAACAGACTTAAAATAATTTATATTTGCTCCTCTGTTGATCTAACTGTAGTTGAGGAAAGGCAAAAGCTCTTTCCTGCATCATGGGAACGCTGCCAGGATGAACCCACTGACTTGTTTCTCTCTCTCTCTCTCTCTCTCTCTCTCTCTCTCTCTCTCTCTCTCTCTCTCTCTCTCTCATTCCCCTCCTCTCTTCCTCCTGGATTAGATTTCACAGCACCTTTGCTCTTTGCTGAAACAAGTCATTTCCAAATTAGAAACTGAAGGAGTAATAGATAAGGATGACAATGTAATTTGAAGAAAGAAAGGGTGGGAAGAGACATGAGCAGATAAGAAAAAATTGAACAGACACAGACCTACATAAAAACATGGTTTCTCTTTATTCATAATGCGGGCTTGACCACAATTTAAAAGGGCTGAGTGACATGTGGCTGTAAAAACAGGGGCCCAGCTGTCTGCTTTGATTAACAGATCATCCCTATGTGTATGTAAGTTAAACAAAAAGGGCTAATGTGCTGAAAGTCGCCTGTCTACCAAAAAACCATAAACATTTCCCCTGTTGGAATGGACTACAAAGAGGGAACAATGCAAGAGAGCTTAAAGGATGAGGGGGGAACAGTCTGTTTTTCTGCCTACTCATGGAGCAGGCTTACTTCTTGGCTTTTCCCTGGGCAGCCACAGCCTCCATGGCCTTCTTTACTGTTTCCTCATCACCGAGGAAGGACATTGGCTTAATGGGCTTCAGGTTTGCATCCAGCTCGTACACAATTGGGATTCCTGTTGGCAGGTTCAGCTCCATGATGGCTGCATCAGACATACCTGGACAGATGGGTGGGGATGGACATGCAGATCAGCAGACAGTACAGAGGGGATGTAACTGATGCTATAACAGGCTGTCTGTGGCCTAGCTACACAGAAAGGACAATGATCTTACATAATAAAAGCAGTCCACAGGGCAGGTATTTTTAATGTGTGACTATTTAAAGTCATTTTGATTCTCTAAGAATTCAATCTACTTCATCTTTAGGACATCTAGTATCATTGTTATCTGACATTTGCTTTTGCCCTTGAGTCTCTCTGGCTGTTTAAGTCACTTATCCATGTCTGGCCACTCCTTGAAAAAGTACAACCTTTCTACATAAAGGTCGTGACTGTAACGAGAACCAGGCTCCTGACCCTCTTCCTCGTCCCTGAGCTCTACAGTCCCAGCATGCTATTTTTAAACACTGTAGCTGTTTGTGTGTGTGTGAGTGTCTGCAGTTATTTAAGACCTAGCCTTGTATGCAAATCCAGACAAAGTTATTTTTGCTTGCTATTTGCCATTGTGTGATGTTAAATATTTGATGTTAATGTATAACTCCTCTTGATTTTTCTTTATCAGCTTTTTTAAGCGTTGTCCAGCCACAGACAGGAATGCTCACCTTCTAAGTGCTTGACAATGCCACGGAGACTGTTGCCATGGGCAGCGATGATGACATTCTTTCCCGCCTTGATTTCAGGGGCAATGACATCATTCCAGAAAGGCAAGGCACGGGCAATGGTGTCCTTTAATGATTCACATGTTGGGAGCTCACCAGGCTTCAGATTCTTGTAGCGACGGGACTGTAGGTAGAAACAATCAGTAGATGGCTTACTTCAAGAAGCTGCTCTTTCAATTAGATTAATTTGTGAGAGTAGTCATTGTTATTGCTCAAACGCAATTATGGAGTACCTTACACTGTGTAAGTTTTGCATATACTGACCTCACTGATGATTTTGTTGTAAGAGTGGTCCTTGTCCATGGGTGGAGGTGGGGTGTCAAAGGAACGGCGCCAGATCTTCACCTGCTCCTCTCCATGCTTTTCAGCTGTCTCAGCTTTGTTAAGACCAGTGAGGCCTCCATAGTGACGCTCATTCAGACGCCAGGTACGAATCACAGGCAGCCACATCTGGTCCGTGCCTTCCATAATGGTCCACAGGGTCTTGACAGCACGCTTCAGCACCGATGTGTAGCACACATCAAACTTGAGGCCTGCCTCCTTGATAGCCAGAGCCCCGCGCTTGGCCTCCTCCATACCCTTCTCACTGAGGTCAGCATCAAACCAGCCGCAGAAACGGTTCTCCTGGTTCCAGGCGCTCTCACCATGGCGGACAATAACCAAACGATGTGCAGCAGCCATGCTTACAGTGTTCTTCTTCTTGGTATACTTCAAACCAAACACAGTACCCTCAGCCCTTCTAAGTTGTGCACACACACACTGACTGACCAACAGTGAGCCAGAGCATGCATACCAAACTGTTTATATAGTGACAGGCCTCTGTTACATTCCACCTGTGAGAGGCTGTCATACTCTGATGGACATACAAGCCCAGCCAATGTACTCAGTGCTCTGCTGGGCTGCTTGGGCATGTGGTGGCTGGGAAGGCCAGAGGTCAGACATTAAGCCAAAATAGCAACATGACTTTTAAACTGAGATCTGTGGAACAAAAGTGTAAAGATCAGAGTTGGCTACAGAGAGGCACCCTCAGCCTGAGATGAACAGGTCCCTCACTGAGAGAGAAACTGGAGCTTATTAGGAGTTTGAATGTTTAGGATATAATATGTTTGCCCAAGGAGTGTGTAATGACAATGAGATTCAACGCTGTGTTGGGGGGAGAAACTCTGTGCAACATGTTGCCAAAACAAAGCTGAACATGTGTAAATGTTGCTGCCAAGGGCTGCAGCAGTAACTAACTGGCCTATGCTCTTCATTATTTAATAAAGAAAGAAAGAAAAAAAAGTGGAGAGGTGTTGCAAATTAGCATTTTGCTAAAAACACTAAGAACAGTGCATCTGGGACTTGTGCATGGTCAAATGTCACAGCGCCAATGTTACTGTATGTCCATGTCAAATAAACAAATAAATAAATAAATAAATATGCTGCAGCTTCTTCTCTTACCAGTGTTAATGTTATGTGTAACAGTTGTGGTTATTACAATTGAGATTAAAAGTATTAGCAGGGTAAGGCTGCAGCAACATAAGTAGCCATTAACAGGAGTGATACAAAGTTAGAACTTCTCCTAAGATCTCACGCAATTTCATGACATAAGTGCTCGACCTTGTTCAACATGTAAAAATCATCTAAACAAACAATCTTTCAGTTTATGTAAAATCATTGGCAGGAAGAGGACTCTATAAAGTGTAATTTCTTTACATGACCTCTGGGAGTCACTGTAATATCATTTACAAACATTGAATCTTCATGCGTGAAGCAACAAGTCACTCTGTATCAAGCAGAAACAAGACAGACGGCATTGCCCTCAATCTTTTTGAAGGTGTCAGAATTTGTGGCAAATGTATAGGAACAATAGAATTGAAGATGTTTATTAAAGCAGCTGAGTTTTGGACATTCATGTTCATTTAATTCAGTTAACAATCAAGACAATAAACTAATTAATTATGGATCCGAGCTATTGTGTGAAAGTTTTTGTCTTTTCCTACAGTGTGTGGTTAAACATGTCAGTAAGCTGTAGTCCTCCACACACACACACATACGTATTTTTGTCTGTCTAAAGATTGATGACACTGAAGCTGTATATCAAAAAAGTAAAGGAGAAGATCAAATAATACATCATTCCAGTATTGCAATAATGCATCAGATTTCTGAGATTTCTCAAGGTCGAACTTGCAAGTAAAATCAAGAAACTTGCAGAACAGTTAAATGTATTAATTCCCTTAAACTGTAGAGAAACTGCATCTGAGTTGGAAAATAAGAATGGCATTTCTGTTACTAAAATTTGACAGTGCACAAGAGAGCAGGTTAATTCTTTGTTTTGAATGGATTGGTTTCAGCTGTCTAGCACTTCTGCTATCTATCGTACCAAGCCTCAGAAGATGCCATGATGTTTAAAAGAGCAACTTGCATCAGAAGACAGAATGTTGGAAATGTCTGGAACAATATGGCATCAGTTCACAGTCCATATATGGGAAGTTTGTATAACTGAGTATTACTTATGGGACATTTAAGGAAGGAATGTTCAAATGTTGTTTTTCTTTTTTTAATGTTTGATATAAAGTACACATTTCCTTTAGATATGATCTACAAAGTAAGTACAATTTTCCCCAGCCCCATTGTTATTCAACCAAAACTTCAAAATGTTACTTTTTTTTGGTGCACACCAGCATGCATCAGTAACTGTTATTTTTAGAAATACACTCAACATAAAGAATTGCACATGCTAACAAAAATTATCAAAGCCATATAGTAGCCAGTACCATTGATGATATGCTATGCTGGGAAGCAGTGATGCTCTCAAACCTAGAGGACAGAGATAAAAGTGCTGATTAAGCTTTGAAAGCAAAGCCATCCACAGAGCTGAACCATCAGGAAAAGTCAATGTCTCCTGTCACTGCCAATCAAATTATGATCTATGTATAGAAAAAGAGAAGAATTAGAACACTCTGAGAATACATTATTAATGAATAACCAGGCGAAGCACCCAAGCTATAAGTTATGATCAAAGAAAATAATCAGATATTTGTGATGTACATAGTGGAAAAGACACTGGAGATGCCTTTATGATGCATTCAGTGTTCTATATGTGGTACTCATGTTAATAAAATAAATAAGAAAGCACAGCTATATCAATGTTGAGATAACAGAGCATCAGGAGCCGTAGCTGCATGCTTTACAGAAACTCGAAGCCTCTAAGCTCTTTGTTTTAGTTTTATTGCATATCACTATGTTCTTTAGTCTTGCAAACTCTTGTGAAAAAAAAGAAGCATTTCCTAAAGAAAGATTGGATAAACCTTTATTGAAGAAAAGGGTAAAGAAAAGAGAACAATTGATTTGTTTTCATCTTCATCATGGGTATAGGTCATGTCTTACAGGGTTCTGGTGCATTGTATTCATTTGAGGACCTGTAAACATGGATCAGGCATTGATAGTGAAGATAAGTAACGGAATAGAAGAGAATACATCTTTATTGTCCACCAGAGGCGGATATTTGCTTTAGGCTCTCCAGATACATGATAAAACAGTTTAAAAACATTCAGGCAGTCAACAGACAACATTGCAGCTTTACACATTAAAATCAGTTCATATCATGGTTCAGATATCTTCAGTCATGTTGTAAGATTGATTATGACTTCTTAAGTATATTTTAAGTTGCCAGATGGACACTATACGTAGCTCCTCCCAGAGCTCAGAGGCTCCAACTGGCAGAAGAGAGAATGGGAATTATCTGCCAGGATACTCCACACTTTCTTCCTTGTCCTATCACTGATGAGTTGCGACAGAGGTTTTTGTGGTTTGCCCACTGTTTGGCTTGCCATTGACACAATCGTTAGAGAGTTTCTTCTTGAATCTATAGCTCAAGCGACCATACCAGGCAGGGAGATATAAAGTTAAGACACACTCAACAGTAGATTTGTACACCAGTTTTAAATGTGCTGACTGACACCAAGGCCACTTACGTCTTTTTTCTTTCAGAGTTTTCTAAGGAGATAAAGTTGCTGTGAGCATTTCTTGAAGATATACTCTGTATTTTCAGAGAAGCTCAGCTGGCAGTTCAAAACTGTGCCAAGGTATACTCAAGTATTCCACTGTTTGAACAAGTTGGCCGTCAAGTGAAACTGGCTCAGTTTTTAGATCTTGTTAAGTGCAGATAATTCATTCTTTTGTCTTGGCTACAGCCGGCTGGTGTGACACCGTGGCCTTTATGCGGAGTGAATACGCAGCTTCACCAGAAAGAGTGTTTTTCTGTAAAAGGCCTACAAGGGTCATCATCTGTGTGTTTAAATAAAGTGACATTTTTGTCATTGATCTTAAATTCATTAGTAAATAGAGAAAATAACACAGGGGAAAGAACACAGCTTTGGGGGCAGCCAGTGCTCACTGTGAGCACATCTGACATGCTCCCCCTGACACAAACCCGAACATACAGCATATATACAGTATGTTGGTGGCTTAGTGTGTTTGTGTGTGTATGCAAGTTTGTGTGTCCCTAGTGGCAAAAGGTAAGAATATACCTTTGAAGTCAAACAGTATAGAACATTGTTACTGTAAAATGACATAATGTTGTGTTTTTCTTTGTGCAGACTTAGATTTATCTAAGTTCAGTAAGCGGTGCTGTATTACACTACAGAAAAGGATGAAAAGTGGATTTTACATTGAGTTTGGAGGGTTTGGAATTTCCTCTTATGCATAACAAGGTTTCTTTTTGGCCTGAGGAACAAGGATTTTTAAAAGCAGGAATTAAGTCATTAACAAAGCAAAAACATTTAAATCATCACTTTAAGTGAGCTAATGAGCTTGTGAAGAGATGTTAATTATCGACTTTCTTTCATTTCCCCAGGTCCTGAAAGCATCTGCCAAGATGCAGAATGTCGGACTGCTGTGAGGGTGGGAATGCACAGGGGAGTTTGTGTGATCACAACTGTTACGATGACTCAGGCTGCAGCAGAGTCCATGCAGATCCTCCTCCAGTCCCCCACCTTTCATTTCCTGCCTCTCTTCTGTTCAGGCACAGCACTGTCTGTGATCACAGAGGGCCGTTGCTGCATATGCAAATTATTTTATGAATCATGCAAATACACAAAAAAAGAGAGAAAGAGACACTGCTGCAAAACACTGCAATACACTTCTGTTATACATTCTTCTTTAACAAGGTGAATTAACTTTCACAGAGTTTCTCCATCCCTGCACACACACACACACACACACACACACACACACACACACACACACACACACACACACACACACACACACACACACACACACACACACACACGAAAGCACCTGACACACAAAGAATAAAAATGCATGTCAGCAGCTTGGTGTAAAAGATCTGCCAGGGTATCTGAGCTGCAGAGGAGAGGTACTGTTCGCCTTTAAACAATTGAAATACCAACCTGAAACATCTTCTTTCAATGATAAAAAAAAATTTGAATGGATTTTTTTGAAATAATAAATTAATATATTATATTAAACATATTACAAAAAAGACTAATAGCACCCGCCTTCTCCTATGTCAAATCATAAGCAACACGTTATATACCTTATCTATCTACCAAATTATTGTCTCATTTCACTGGTACAGTCAATGCAATGTAGTTATATGGTTCAGGACTTTAATATATGGCAAACCCCTACTAAATTACTGAAAGGTTCAAAACATGGAAAAACCAAACACTTTAATTTCTGCCTGTGTTGAGCTCAGATCAAATTTACTGTTAGTTTTCATAAGGTCCTTATGCAGAGCCAGAACAAAGTTGTGAATGCGTAACTTAAAAGAAAAAGACAATTGTAATTAACTTAAGGAACAAAAACACAAATGGACTCTATTAACGTAATTTATAAATACCACATCAACAGGGCAGGCCTTATTGAAGCCCTGTGTAATAAGAAAATATAGTATTTATATTTGTTTGATTTTGCAGTATTTCACAAGCTTGATAGTTTACCCATGTCTCTAACCTCTTACCTTTCTGTTTGGGTGTTGTTTTTAATCACTGCAGGTCTTTTGAGGTCGTGCCTGCAGTACTGCTCGCCACCAGATGGAGAGTTGCTGTGTCAGAACTGTTAAATCAGGACACACCCCTCTCTCTCTCTCTCTCTCTCTCTCTCTCTCTCTCTCTCTCTCTCTCTCTCTCTCTCTCTCTCTCTCTCCTGCAGTGAGAAAACCACAGCAAGTATGGTTTAGTATGTATGCAATTTCCCCACATGATACATAAAAATCAATCTGCATCCATCACAGTAATTAGCAGTTTTGCTTTGGTCATTGTATAAGTTAACATTTTTCTTTACATCATTTTTTTCGATCTACTTGTTTTGTTTTGTTTTGTTTGTCTGATTTGTATCTTTTTACAATGTGAAAAAGCAAATAAGCTGGGTTGGGAAATATTTTTAATGCCAATCAGGACAAGACAAATGTGTAACTTTGCAATCTCTTCCCCCAATGTATTTTCATCCTACTGTTTTAACCCAACTCTTTTCCCTCCTACACATATTCCCATGGTCCCTCTATGTCTCTTTTCTTGCCGGTGCAGTGTTAGCCTATAGAGGCTGCATTGTCAGAGTTTGGGGGAAAGCGCTTGCGTCAGAGCTCACCGTCCTGCTATAAAAGCCCGAGCTGCTGCAGCAGCAAGCAGTCGAGGCTTCAACCTGAGCCCTTCATACACCTCCACACACACACACACACATACACAGAGAGGAGAGGGAGAGCAGCCTGTCCTCCAAACAAACAGCCATGAGTAGCATTGGATATGACCCATACTACAACCCCTCGTCATACAGACGTTGGTATGTCGAGGCTCCCCAACGTGTCACGATGACAAGAGGGAGGACCCACTCTGTCTACTCTTCCCATGCTTACCCGCTATCCTCCTCCCGTCTGCAGTACTCCTCCCCTGGTCGGGTGCAGCTCTCTTCCTCCTCGAGGGCCGCTTCCCTGGAGCTGGAGCTCAGCCAGGCGGCACAGATCAGCTCAGAATTCCGTGCTGTTCGCACCCATGAGCGTGGCCAGCTTCAGGATCTCAATGACCGCTTTGCTGGCTTCATCGAAAGAGTGCGTGACCTGGAGCAGCAAAACCGGGCTCTGGAAGCAGAGCTGATGCTGCTCAGGCAGAGGCACACTGAGCCCTCCCGTCTGAGAGCACTGTACGAGCAGGAGGCCCGGGCACTGAGGGCAGCTGTAGATGAGGCCAGGGCGGAACAACAGGATGCCCTTGGGCAGAGAGAGCGGTTGGAGCAAACCCTTACTGCCCTGCAGGGTCGATATGAGGAGGAGGTGCTTGCTCGTGAGGCAGCTGAGGGCAGGCTGATGGACGTGCGCCGTGGGGCTGATCAGGCTTCTTTGGCTAAGACAGAGCTGGAGAAGAGCATTGAAACTCTGCTGGAGGAGCTGGCCTTCCTCAAGAGGATCCATGAGAGTGAGGTGGCTGAGCTTCAGGCCCAGGTCCAGCTGGGTGTCCAGGTGGCGGTGGAATCTGAGGCCGTGACCCCTGACCTCTCCGGAGCTCTAAGGGACATCAGGTCCCAGTACGAAAGGCTGGCATCAAGGAACATGCAGGCAGCAGAAGAGTGGTTCAGAGGGAAAGTCGGATCCATGACTGAGACAGTGGCCCAGCACAGTGACGCAGTGAGAAGCTCCAAGGACGAAGCAGGAGAGTACCGACGCCAGCTCCAGACCCGCCTGCTGGAGATCGATGCGTGTAGAGGCCTCAATGAATCCCTGGAGAAACAGCTGCATGAGATGGAGGAGAAACAGAGTGCAGAGATTGCTGCTATGCAGGTCAGAATGTACTGCAAGTGTAATCTGACATGTTATTGTATATTCAGAACTTTTCCTTTATGTGTCAATAATCTTTAAAGCTCAAGTATTACTTTTTATGTTATATGTCCTTGTGTGTGTGTGTGTGTGTGTGTGTGTGTGTGTGTGTGTGTGTGTGTGTGTGTGTGTGTGCGTGTGTGTGTGTGTGTGTGTGTGTGTGTGTGTGTGTGTGTGTGCGTGTGCGTGTGTGTGTGTGTGTGTGTGTGTGACATTTCCATCTAGGACACCATTGGAGAGTTGGAGGCAGAGCTGGGGGGCACCAAACAGGAGATGGCTCACTACCTGAAAGAGTACCAGGACCTCCTAAATGTCAAGATGGCTCTGGATATTGAGATTGCTGCATACAGGTGAAATGACAGTAAAGTGAGGAGGAGAAATCCCAGATTGCATTCTTTCTTCTAGTAGTTTTAATTTTATGTTTAATGTTGAAGTAATTACAGGATTTATATAAATGGTGGGACCCACATTTTAGAAGGTTGATGAGGTTCATTAACATGGTCATTTAAGGTGTAGTTTACATAAAATCACCATGGACCAAGTTGTACGTCAGAGCACATAAGCTAATACACAACTATTTTGTTTTTATTCTTAGCATATGGTAGAAAGGGAAAACAAGTTTTTTTTATCAAACAGATGATTGGCTTTCCTCACAACATATGGGAATCAGTTTAAATTGACCGTTAATTAAACAATATGAATTATCTGTTTCACTGATCTGTCCAACCTGTACAGGAAGCTGCTCGAGGGGGAGGAGTCCCGCTTCAATGTGGGGCCGGTTGGGGGCGTGTCCTCTCTATACAGCCACAGTTTCTCAGCACCCTCGTTCACCCGACCTGTCCTCTCCAGCCTGAGCTCTGGCACTTCCTACCTGATGACATCACGCCTGTTCAGCTCCAGCGTCAGCACCGCAGAGGGCGTCATTTCTGCCAGCCACGCCCAGCAGGCAGAAGCTAGCCCACCAGCAGAGGAAGAGGAGGAGAAGGAGGAAGAGGAGGAGGAAGAAATAAAGGAAGAAGAGGGAGAGGAGGAAAAGGAAGAGGAGGGAGGAGAGGAGACAGAGGAGGCAAAGGAGGAAGAAGAAAAGGAGGAGGAAGAGGGAGAAAAGGAGGATGGTGACAAGGGTGAAGCAGAAGAAGGGGAGACTAAGGAAGAGGCGGAGGCAAAAGAGGGAGAAGACGGTTAGTGCAATGTTATTTTTCTATATTCTTTAATTGCTCAATATTGTTTAAATATTATGACCATGATGACAAATCATACTGTATGAATTTATCAACCTTTTGATAAAGGTGGCGATGAGGAGGCGCAAAAAGAGGAGGTGACTGAGGCAGCTGAAGACGAGGGAGAGAAAGATGATAAAGGAGAAAAAGGCGAGTCTGAAGAACAAGAAGAAGCACAAGAAGAGGTGAAAACTGAAGAGGCAGAGGACAAAGAGGAAGAAGCAAAAGTAGAAGAAAAACAGGAGAAGGAAGAAGCAAAAAAGAGCGAAGCTAAAGAAGATAAAGCTGATGCCAAGAAAGACGACAAAGATGACGCCAAATCCGACAAAGCCGAAGCCACTCCGAAAGCAGAAGACAAAGCTGACACCAAAAAGGAGAAAGAGGAGGAAAAAGCTGCTGAACCTAAAGCTGCTGAAGAAAAGAGCACAAAGGCTAAAAAGTAAATCTTTAGCACCAGCAAACTTCAGTCAAGTCTGTTCATTAGCTCAATAACCAGTAGCAGCATCTACACTGTCCTGTCAGTACTGCTTGTTAACATGGTGCTCAATAAAACAGTCAAACAGCCATTTAAAGCAGCAAATCAAGGTTAACCGCTTGCAAATATCCAGAATATTCTGTAAAGGTCTGGTTGCACAATTATGATTCTAATATGTTTAAATGCTGAATGTATCTGTGTGTGTGAGAGGTTTTGGTGGTTAAATAAACACCTCCTAAAGCCATATGTGTCTATGATCTTTAATTGTATTTAACCTGTAGTCCATTAGTTTTCAAACAACCCCCCTTAACCATGGTGCTAAGAAATGTTCAAACTTATTCATTTTATTTATTGATGCAACACTAAAAAAAAACACACTTTTTTGTCACTCCTTATCTTATTATTATTGTTAAGTCTTTTGTGCTTTCTATCTTGACCTAATTTCCCATAATACTTAGATGGATATAAACAGGAAGTAAGATATTGGAATGCATTTATTGAGCGTGGATCTTTTGTTTACAATTTTGCAAATTGGCATCATTAATTATACTGTATGCCAAACTTACTGATAGGCAAATAGAATTCATTTAAATACATTCTGCTAGTCTTTTATACTGTACAGTACGTCATGTATTTATGAAGGTTTTGCAACAAATGACAGATATTTATATCCTGTTTGTGTTAAAATGTCACTGAGTTATAACTTTGACAAAACACAAAAACATACAAGGTTATTACCAATGTTAGACAAATGGTAATGGTATTTTTAGCTCTTTTTAAGTTTCTGCTCCTGAGCCCTTTTCTCTAACAGGACTGATGAAATTGATGTTTTAAAAAAAAACTGACCCTGCAGAAATCTTTATGAATGTGTTACACATCCAAAGATTCAACAAATAGTCACAGTTTGTCTTTGCGGAACAATTAAAATCCAGCATTTAACAATTTACTTGATATAAGAAGCTGAAAGCCACAAGTGCCAATAACAAGACAGTGTATTTTATATCATAGGAGCAGGGGCGTGTCCAGAGGGTTGGCATGGGCCACCCTTGAAATCTGGTTGGTCACCCAGGATGCCACCCCAAAATTCAAAACTATGATTGGCTATTTGCCTTGTCAAAGGTGAATATTCTGTTTTCTGCAAATGGCTGCTGTTAGTTTTTTTTTGTTATTTTTTTGTTTGTATTTGACATTGTAAATAAATACTTTACACATATTTTTCATAAAACAAGTACATGGGAAAATAATGCACGCTGTCTCACGTGCAATTAACTAACTGGCAATTTTTGGTGTGTTTTTTTTTTAACATAAGACAGTGTCCAGGAGTTTGCATGCATTTCTTATTTGCTTTAAATTGTGAATTTGAACAGACATCTTCTTTTTGTGTCATTAATGAATTAGCTAGCTAAGTTGATATATATGTTTCCATTATATTGTGTTATAATGTAGCTATGATTGAAGTTAGAAAGGTTAAATAATTGATATCAATGTGTGTGTGGGTGCACATCACACTTCAGGCCACCCCTGCTTAAGTTGGTGCCCCAGTTGGGCCACCCCAGTCAAAAAAGTCTGGACACGCCCCTGCATAGGAGTGTGTGTATATTTAAGAGAATATTTATGAAGTCAGTGGCTCAATCATGTAAACTATGGTACATATTTAATTTGAAGTTGCTTATTAGCTAACCAATAACAACCATAAGGTACTTATCATACCAGAATAAGTTGAGTACATAATTGGGCTATTGTGTGTTTTGAATTTGGCTTTCTAAAGCTTGTTCTCTACCGTAAGATTAACTAGAACAAGGGGCGGAGAAAAGTACAGAGCAGTGAGCTTCTGGGACCCTCCAGGTGTGCTGTTTTTTGTGTGGGACGACAAACCTCTTTCTCAGGTAATATGTCTGAGAAAAGAAACAGATTACTTGATGAAAGCAAACATGCTACACATGCAGTGTCTATTAGAGCTATTGGATACTTGCATGATTTTACAGAGACACTAATACACAAGATAATGAATACTTCCATGCTGAATTAAAAAACTGACGAACAGTTATACGAATCACATCTTGAAACACAATAACATTGTTGCCTTCTTTTACAATGGGGGTTGTATTAACAGTATACATTCTACATAGTCTCCCCTAATGGGACAAGATCCCCTCCAAATGCTGTTGCACATTGTCCTCGGACATCTTGCACCCAGCAGCGGCTGTGTTATTTTACTCTGCTGTGTAGACATAAACTGTTTAAACATTAGACAGTCTGCAGCAGCAGTTATGAAGCACACCACCCTGACGTTGCCATCATAAAACTTCCTTAGACACTGTTGCAGATACTTGTTTGCACCCAACCAGTCAGCACTATCATCTCCCATCACTTCTCTTGCTTTATGATGTTGACAAAAACACATATTTAAAACCTCTTGGCAAAAAAGTTTGGCAGATCATCGATCAAATCTAAAGCTGGAGAAAAAGCTCTCAGCTACACATTAACTGCTATGCAGGGAAATAAATCTCTGCCCATCCTTTCAGCATGGTCAGTGAAATGTCATCTCACAGGTTTTTCTTAATTTCAATATCTACTTCAATGATTAATGTCATTTATCTAATCTACATCCAGACACAACTTTAATAGATAACATTATAAATTGTAAATACTTAAAACCTGTCTGAAAAAAATCATTGATGTCTGAATACTATCCCTCAGTAGGCATGCAATAATGAAACCACAAGAAGTTCATCTGCTGAAGAATAAAATCAAAATGATATACAATTAATTAATTAATTATATAATAAATGCAATTCTATGGAGAGGGATAGGGGGATTTTTTTAATCAATTAAATGTAACTTGTGTTCATTGTTAGCTGTCTACATTGGTTGGTGACAAGTGACACGTTTATTTAAAAAGTGGGGAAATATGCTATAATTTAAGCTTAAATTTAAAGCCATTCATTTCATGGCTATAAGTCATTGTACCATTTGTAACTTACTCTAATATTATCATTGACTCCTGTATGTAAATGTAAAGCATGCATTTATACATGCATATATATTTATAAAATGACAAGACACAGTTTTTTGATTTCATCTTTATGACATTTATTGAGCAAATGCTGCTGGGAAATCGTTCATGATGAGTAAAGTCATGGGATTGCAAACAGTAGCACCTCATTTATTTCTGTATTTAAATTCAAGTCCATCCTATGCATACAAGAATGCATGTACAGTATGTGCGCATTTACAGTTTTATTTTTCAGTTGCACTCAGGTAAACATAACAGACACGGATAAAAAGCATGTTTAAGGCTAGGAGTTTCTTCAGTTTTCGTTAAGCTTGAACTGCTTCAGTTACTGGATGTATATGGTCGTGTGTTTATCATATCCCTGACCGTCTCTTTCTTTGCTGTATGTTGTGTATTTGTTGTTAGTTTCTTTTTGGCTCAGTTGGTATCTTCCCATGTCAAGTAAGGCTTCTTCAGTAAGACCCTCCCACCTGTCTTTCCCCTTCCTGTTACTTAAACTCAAAATACTTCTCAACTCTAATAATAATTCTCACTCTCCCACCCAAATAACATGTGTTTCCTTTTACATATGTACTCTTTTTACAGTGTATTTCTACCATACATACTGATACGAGAGGAAAATCTTCCCCTCTCCTGAGCTAGCATGCAGAGACCCCCCTCCCTCCCTCGCTGTAAGCTCTCCCGTGAACTGCAGAAAGAAAAAAGAAGAGGATAAAATGTCTCAGTCGCTTGCTCCTGACCGCGTTTGCAGCGAAGCCCATTTAAAGCTGTCACTCAACATGCATTTTTTGAAGTTGGAAGCATTAAGGTTTTGGCTTCTCTCTATGCTTTGTTTCGTATGTTTGAGAGTGGTTAACTTTATTACGTCGCTCTAGCTGTATGATTTTCTTTGTTATGTTAGTTCTGGGTTGATTGCTTATCTTCGGGTCTTCTCCTCTGGCCCTCTCCTCCTCTGCTGGATCAGCCGCCTGGTTGCTGCTCATTCAGCCTCTGTCACCTGCTTGACAGACTCAGTGGAGTGCTTCTCGGTCTTCTTGCTGGAGACAAGCTTCTCCTGCACCACCTCCTCAACTTCTTCCGACTCCTTCATTGTCTCGGTCACAGTGATGGATTTGGTGACGTGCTTGGATCCATCCTCTCCTGTGGTGATGGTCTCCACGGTTTTAGTGATCACCACCTTCTGGCTGCCGTCATCCTTGACTGGGCTCTCGTCCACACCATTAGCGATTACGTCTGATTCTTTACCCTCATCTTTCTTCCCTTTCTCCTCTGGGCTGCTCTTGTCGACATCGCCATTCAAAGAAACATCCTTCTTTTCTTCCTTCTTGTCTTCTGTGGAGTCACTCTTTTTCTCGGATTTCTCTTCAGCAGCCTTTGGAGCCTCAGGCTTGGCAGTCTCTTTCTTCGGAGATTCAGCTTTTGGAGATCCAGGTTTTGGGGATTCTGATTTAGGCGACTCAGATTTGGGAGAGCTTGGTTTTGGGGAACCAGTTTTGGGGGAGTCTTCTTTAGGGGAATCAGGCTTTGGAGATGAAGGTTTCGGGGATTCTGATTTAGGAGATTCAGGTTTAGGTGATTCAGACTTGGGGGATGCAGGCTTAGGAGATTCAGACTTTAGAGATGTGGGTTTTGAAACTTCCTGCTTGGCAGGTTCTTCTTTCTGGGCCTCAGATTTTGCAGATTCTGTTTTCGGAGCTTCTTCCTTAGCTATGACTTCATCTGATTTCTCTGCTTTTACCTTCTTCTCATCTTTTTCCTCCTTCTTTCCTTTGTCTGCATCCTCTTTCTCCTCTTTCTCATCGCCACTTTTGGATGCTTTATCACTTCCCGCATCTTCATCCTGATCTCCACCCTCTTCCTCAGCACCAGCGTCTTCCTCTCCCCCAATGGCCTCCTTGTCTTCGGCCTTCTCTTTGTCAGGAGAGGCTTTAGACTCTGGAGTTTTGGAGCACAGCACTGTCTCCTCAACTTCCTCCTCTCCTCCTTCATCACCTCCCTCTGCATCATCTCCCTTTTCTCCCTCATCATCCCCCTCACCTTCTTCTTCCTTCTCTCCCTCCTCCTCATCTTCACCCTCCTCCTTATCTTCCTCATCACCTTTTCCATCATCGTCCTCTTCCTCTTCCTCCTTTGTGGGTGCGCTTGAGCTAACTTTGGCTTCAGTGGCGGCTACAACTTCCTCCTCCTCGCCCTCCCCCTCTCCCTCATCCCCCTCACCCTCTGCCTCCTCTCCCTCACCTTCCTCATCCCCTTCCTCTTCCTCCCCCTCCTCTCCTCCATCTCCGAGTTTGGCAGACAGCTCTTGTGCTATCTCTGCCAGGGCCTCATCGATGTCAGTTTTGTCATCCTCCACCCTTGTCTCTTCAATGATCTCCTCCACAAACTTGTGCTGCACCTTCAGCTTGGGAGCGTCTGATTTAGACTTTGACATTTTGGTGGCCTGGCGATAGGGGAAAGTGCTGAAGTGGGTCTCCTCGCCTTCTAGGAGTTTCCTGGCAGGATAAATATGACACATTTGTCATTGAAAATGTAAAAGTTGTGGAAAGTTACTGTTGGTGATTTCTTAGCTACTTTTAAAATATAAAATGAATGAAAGTATATACCTGTATGCAGCAATCTCAATGTCCAAGGCCATCTTGACATTGAGCAGGTCCTGGTACTCACGCAGGTGACGAGCCATCTCCCATTTGGTGCTCTTGAGCTCATTATCCAGCTGGTGAATTGTCTCCTGAGGAAAAACAGAACACATGCAATACAAGGTTGATTAAACACAACAAGTATGTGCAGGGCAAGTGTACTTTTTTTTCAGATTAATTTGTGAAGATTTTCAATCTCTACTCATGGATTACTGGGCCCCTTGCAACAATTGTTAACAGATTTACAATTCATTTTCATAATTGGCTTTATGCAGTTAACTAATTCTTCTTCAATCACCCATGCATATTTCAAAGACTCTGTAGTCTGTGCACCAAAAGCTGTTGCTTTAATTTATTCTGACGCAATACAGTATTCTAGAGATTCTGAATGCCTCATTTTCAAGGACAGCCTCCACACTTGTCAATGCACCCCCGCCCCCACCCCAGAATCTCAGTGGTGTGATGTAAGGACACAGCCAATAAAGGCATCGACCCAGGCCTCTGACTCAGCAAGAAAGAGAGAGAGAGTCTGCTGCAGCGTCTCCCCTTTAACCATTTCATGACACTTGGAGGCGTAAAGCAATTCAGCACTGAGTAATGCTCAACGATGAGCTCATAGCAAACATTAGGCAGCAGAAAATGTTTTTAGACCCTCAGACACGATAGAAAATAAATAAATATGATTTTTTTAAATGATATTCACAACTTTTGCTATATGTGAGACCCTCAAGTGAAACTGCGTCACAGAAATATAATTAAATGACAAATAAATCACATTAAAATACGTTTAACATGATAACTCAAACCCTGATTATTAAATTTAATGGGAAGTAAAAAGTTTTTTAAATCGCACAACAGATAAAACCCCTATCCTATAATGAAACAGATACCGTTTAAAAGGTATTCTCGGGTCATTACGCACGGCTTAGACTGCCTCGGAGCTGTTTCTTTACCTGCAGGCTGGACAGGTCGCTGTTGTGGCGGTCCTCGATGTCATTCAGCTGCCTCTCAAGAGACTCTCTCGTCCCGCGGACAGACTCCAGCTCTACCGTCTTGGACTGCAGCTGGCGGCGGTAGTCGTTTATCTCATCCCGAGCGGACTTTATGGCGTCCTTGTTCTGCTCTGCAGCCTCGGTGAGCTTGGCGTAACGGCACATGAACCAGCCTTCCACCTGCTGCAGGTTCTGGTTGGAGTGGCCCTCCAGCTCGCAGCGGATCTCCCGCAGAGCCTCGGTGATGTCCGCCTTCTGGAGGTCTTTCCTCTCCACGGTCACCTGAGACGCCTGGATCTGGGCGATGAGTTCGCTCACCTCCTCCTCGTGGTTGTTACGAATGAAGGCGATCTCATCCTGCAGCGACTGAACTTTTTTCTCCATCTCAGACTTCATCAACTCCGAGTCGCTCGTGTCCTTCTTCAGGACGCGGATTATCGCCTCTGTCTCCTCCCGGATGCGAGCCTCCTCCTCAAAGCGGTCCCTGAGCCGCTGGATGTCCTCCTCAATGTGGTCGGTGTCAAGTTGGACTTGCGCCTTGTCATGGTGGATCTGTTCCAGCATGGAGCGCAGCTCCTGCAGCTCCTGGTCGTAGAGGTCTCCCAGCTGGGAGCGGGACACCTGCTTCTGCCGCAGAGCCTGGATCTCCGCCTCGATCTGCTTGTTCTGCTGCTCCAGGAAGTGCACCTTGTCGATGTAAACAACGAAGCGGTCATTGAGCCCTTGAAGTTGCTCTTTCTCATTAGATCTCTTGTAGTCTCCGTTCAGGATGGAGGTTTGATTATAATCAACGCTGTCGGCGGAGCTGAGCACCGTGGAGCTGTAGGCTCGGGACACCGGCATGTTCACGCTCCTCTTGTAGGAGGCGGTCATGGTAGATCCGGGGCTTGCCCGGGACCAGGACTGGGAGCGGAAGCCGCTGGAGGGGGAACTGCCGGAGCGGCTGTAGCCGTAGCTGGTCCTAGTATCCATAGTTCTCCTGAAGGGACTCCCTATCGTATCCGCCGGGTAACTCATCCGGTTAGATAACCGTGGGGTTGTGAGCAGAAATGAAGGGGAACGGAGCAGGTGGTGGTATGTTGGTGTATGTGTGTTATGTGTGTGTGTGCAGGTGAGGAGTGTATGGCTCGCACAGCGACTGAGCACTTCTCTGCCTGCTCCTTATATATGTGAGGCTCTCCCCTAAGAAGGCGAGTCCACGCAGTTTTGTTCCGTTCATTGATTGAGGGGAGGGGAGGGCGCGTGCCCCTCAGAACGGCTCTTAGTGGTTCCAAGTCCCATTCAGTCTGAAGCATGTGGGTCCGATTAAATATACATAATACATGGTATCAGATAGATAGATAGATAGATAGATAGATAGATAGATAGATAGATAGATAGATAGATAGATAGATAGATAGATAGATAGATAGATAGATAGATAGATAGATAGATAGATAGATAGATAGATAGATAGATAGATAGATAGATAGATAGATAGATAGATTGATTGATTGATTGATTGATTGATTGATTGATTGATTAATCTCTCGGTAAAAAAAATGTCTTACATATTTTGAATCTTAGACCATTAAAAATCAGTTAATCACTACATAAATGTGACGTGTCTGCTCTATCGAAACAGTCATTGTTGAATCAGTTCTGTCATTTCAGCACCACGGACAGCGACTTTCAAATAATCAGTCAGGGTTTTCTTTTCTTTTTGTATCTCTCTCTTGGATTATTGATTAAAAACTAATGGATGTACACTATTTAAAAAAACACCTTCAACCAACAGGCAAAGTTTTGTTTTGAGGTATGTTTGGCTGACGGGAGTTTTGATTTGTAGCATTCAAAAGTGGAAAGTATATTCATATTAATTCATATAACAATTTTCTGATTCTGAACTTTTATTTTCATATTACTTTTACGTAACCATATTGTATTTGAATTGTTTTAATTATACTTATAGGAGAGAGGCAAACACTGCATATGCACATAAAAACTGTAACTTTGAATGATGATAGTACTAATATTAATTACGTGAAGAGACTACAGGTGTAAACCAGGGACTAGCTTATAGCTAACTCTGGTACAGCTAAAAGGCTGTACACTGTCCCTGTCAAAATAAACAAATAAATAAAATAAATACGATATAAATTCGAACATAAAAGTTGAATGTTTTTCTAAAAGTTGTATTGATTTAGACCTCAGAGAGAATTTTTTTATTTCAGCTCATTCACAAAATTAACACAACTTATAATAAGTGCAGTTAATTGATGTTTTCACCTGTAGTATTTTGTGTTACATTTTCTGATATACTCACTTTTATGGGTGAGCACACATTGTGCATCGCTTTGCTTTATATTCATGAAATGCATTGGTCAAACGGACGCACATATAGCCACACTTTCTTTTCTGCAAGGAGTATCTCTACTGCTATCTTTACTCTGGTAAGTGCACAGCCTCATGTTAAGGCTATGATGTAAACCATGCATTTGCTGAGGCCTTTTTCCCTGAATAGTAAAGCATCTGTCGCTGCCTGCCCTGAGGGTTTAGCCTCACAGACAGGCCATCGATCTCCTATCAATCTTGACGCTTCTCTCTAATTCTTGGTCACATCAGGTCAATGCAAATGGTTACCAATCAATGTGGGTAATGCACCAAAAACAGCTGCATTGGTCCTTGTTCAGCATCCCTTACTTAATGCATTTAAGCCTGTTAAACTCTTTATTACACTCTTTTATGCAGGCGCAGGTATACTGTAAGTCTTTCAGCCTGACAACAAATATTTACATCACTTATCGAGACTACAACTTAAACATAATACCGCATTTCTTTTTGTAGCAGGTATCTCAAAATGATATCCTGGTTTCATTGTAAAGCAACTTCTATTATGAGTATAGTTTGTGTAGAGAACTTATTCTGCTTTAAAGACTTTGGACGTTTGCCATTAATCACCTGTCAACATTTTCATGTCCCCCCTCATTTGCTTTCCACTGCAAGCTCTAGTCAAGCAGACCTAATGCATCAAGCATGGCCAATTTTAGATTGCTCCAGAGACAAAAAGGTAGACAGAGAGAGAAACAGAGAGAGATGTAGACAGGAAGAGAGGGAGGGACGGTCACAATGACTTTCTCTTTCTCTGTGTGTGTGTGTCTGCCTATTTTAAGAACTAAAATGTATCGTAAATGATTTTATACTCGAGCAGCTACACCCATTATGGCCTCACTTGCTGACGTTACATTGACCTTGACTGCCGCTCCATGGCCTTCACTGTCCTGTCCTGTCCTAGCCTTTTCCTGCTGGCTGCAGGGCTTAAGACGCAGATATTTTATTGTTGGGCTGTTCACTCGGAACCCTGAGGTGCTTATGGATGGCCTACGAGTGCAGCCATGGTGTGATGTACACAGCAGAGCGAGGTGTGGATGGGTTGGGCAAAAACAGGGGAGTCATTCAACATCAGTTCTGGGCTTCAGCGCACTGCAGAAGGGTTGGATTGTGTTCAAATGGCACTGCAGCAGAAAAAAAGGCTCCAGCAAGAATACAGGCCCATCCCAGTCAGGCCCAGTGTGTCCCAGGCAGGACCCTGCAGACACCAGTCTGAAAGGAAATGTGTTCACCTTGTATGAGGTCGTTGCATGGGTATCCATAGGGGACTAGAGCAGCGGCATGTTGTTATTTATGCTGATACAAAGAATAAAAGGACCCTGCTGAACTTTAATTCAGTTGATGCTGAATAACACATATAAGTGGCTGTGTTGCAATAGTTGTTAATTAATGTTTTAATGTGATAGATGAGGCACATAACCCAAAATAATCCTTTGATAATAATTAAGCAGTAGTATCAGGGCCTTTCAACGTAGACAAGAGATTTATTTGTTAACGTCTGCTAAGGGAGCTTAACCTGTAAGCATATAAGTGTGCATCTTTACATTAAGTCAGTGTTAGCCATGTTGGGGCAATACGTTTAAATTGTTAGGTGGCACCCTCAAGTGGCTATATTATTTATAACTGGAGCAAATGGTCAGTCAATCAGTTTTTATTTTGTAGCACCAAATCATAACCAACTGTCTCTTGAGGACACTTTACATAAACAGCAGGCCTACTCTTTGTTATTTAACGAGCGAGTGCTTAGCAACAATGGCAAGGAAAAGGTTATTTTTCAACAGGCAAAAACCTTGACAGAGCCAGACTCGCTGGTGAACAGTCATCTGTCGTAACCACATCAGGAGGGAATCTGGGACCATTTAGTGTGAAAACTGAAAGAGGGATTGATAGAAGGAATGACAGGGAGATGGGGTAACAAACTGCAGACGGGAAAACAGACAGGGTAACAGGACACAGCCAGAGAGAGACAGACGGGCAGACAGGGAAAATGAAAAAACAGACAGATAGACAGGGAAACAGGAAGACAATGAAACACAGAGAGAGAGACAGGGAAACAGACAAGACAATGGGGAAACAGACAGAAGTATAGACAGACAGGTTAGGAACAGGGAAACAGACAGGCAGAGGAAACACACAGATACAAGACACACAGACAGAAAGACAAACAGACATATAATACAGATTTATAGTCACTATGTCCATAGTAATAGTAGAAGTATTCATAATATACGTAACTTCACTTCCAATACTCATGTTTGAACTGATATGATCTCTTTGTAACTAAGTCGTTTTGATGCTTAAATCTAACAGACCTGTGACCTTACAATTATCTGTTGTTGGTGCCTTCTAATGGTCATATAATCGGATTAGCAGTCTTTGGCAATCATCCTATTGTATAGTGCAGGTATGCGGACATGTTGAGCTTGAGGGAGACAAAGAGGACATTTTTTAAAAAATGCAGGCGGCCAGACTGAATGACTCGACACATATTCAGCCATAAATACTGAGCTGCTCAGGAGACCGGTGAAAGCAATGTCTGCTTTGCCTTCCTCTTTATCACTTCTGTTCTTATCTTCTATGCTTTTTTAGTGCAGTCTCTGTTGGATTTCTTCATTATTTTTATTCCTATTTACTTTATTATCTTTCTTTCTTGTTTGCTTTCTTTTTTTTCATGTCTTTCTGTTTGTATTTCCTTTTTTTCTACGCTCTCTTTTTCTTTCTTCCTTTCTTTCTCTCCTTCTCTCTCTTTCTTTCTGTCTATTCTCATCTTCATTGCAATCGTGTCCTCACTTTCCATCTGTCCCCAGCTCCACTCCCTCCCTCCCTCCCTCCCTTTCTCCCTCCCTCCCTCTGTCTCATGCTACCTATTTCTACACTCACTGTCCCGTTGACTCTCTCCCAGCCACCATTAACTCTGTCGCCTCTTGTTCACAATCATAACATTAAAGCTTCTTTGCCCTAAACAACAATAATAACATCCATCTGACATCTATGACCTTAACTTAACCACAAGCCATTGTCCTTGAGATGTTCTTTCCAGTATATAGTGCAAAAACATGTTGGTAACAAGGTCATATCCATGTCCTGATACACCATGTGCCATGTGTGTTACCAGTTAGACATGTATAATGATGTAGTAAAGAAATAAGGTAAAATAATAATGTGCTCCTGACAAAATAATGTGATACTGCATATTTGTATTAACCATCTCAAGACTTAGGGCATTACATTGTAGGCTTTACATACTTTTTTGTGCAAGTGTGTGCATTACAGAGCCTTGATGGTGGAGGATTCAAATGGTTGCATGTTCAGCTCCCATGTGAGCTTTGGTGTATATTGATTTATGGGTTTTTTTTCCCAGAGGTTCTTTCAACTCTGCTGATGCAAACGTTGACCAAGAAAATCTATAAGCATGAGGGTTGTCTTAAGGTTAAAAAAAAACCTGATGTAAAACACATGACCCCAGAAGTTCCCATGGTAACACTAACCTGCATAATACATAAATACTATGAGTATGGGAATCGAGGAATATAAGCATAACTCTACCCGTATTAGAGACATTATTCTAATTCACTCAATCTTAATGTCCTGCTAGCTCCACCTTGCAGACTTGCAGATGTTCTGCTGAACACTTTGCAGTTTTTTTTAGTATATTGCACAGTGCAGCTTTGAATCCTCAGAGTCAAATGTTCCACCCAGAAAAGAAATATGTAGTTTTAAAGTTAGGTGTTATTTAATTTAAAAAAGACCAAACAAAGCAAACAAATACATATTTTTGGGGGGGTTTTTCAGTTGCAGATTTAAATCTTTTAGTAAGTATATGTATGACATCAGGATTGAATATGTGTGAAGCAAATTAACCTACAGACCATATTCATAATGAGTATGTCCCCAATGCAAACGATTCTTCTCTAATTTGACAACAGACATTACTTAAAATTGGTAAATTTTTTAAGAAATATTAATCTAATGGTAACTACAGTATAGTTGCGAATAGCTTTCAAACACTTGTATTCAACTTCAGTTTTTCCAAATCCAAAGTAATACTTTGACCCCATCAGATTTTGAAGAGAATCTGTGCTACCTCTTTACACAGCAGATTAATATGTTACAATTTTAAAAATATGTGAATTTGATGGGGCTAACAAACTAAACATTTTTGAATCGCGATTACTGTAATCATTGAATTTCAATATTAAGTCTTGATTAGTTACATCTTTAAACTGCATGTTTGAAATGTCATTATTTTCATTTCCAAACAGTTTTTGTTATGCTTTTATTTTGAATTTTGTCCTGTCTTAAGCTAAGGTTACTTTACTTCCTGTTTGGATACAATCCTGCTTTTATTTTGAAATACAAATAAAGACATTGCGGCATATGGAAGCTTGCAGCATTAACATCACCAAAGAAAAAGAAACTTGCAGATCGAAACGTTAATGAGAACAGGTCAAGGGAACAGTCGAAAAAGTTGATGTCACCAGATACTACTTTTGACTTGTCAACTGAGCTGTCTGGGAGTTTTTTCAAGTGAAATTAGCCATTCAAAGTGGGTTATTAATTTTCATCACTGTGAGGCACAGCGTTTGCTTATCTACAGTGCACTCAAAAGGACAAAAAGCATGCCATAAAAAAAGAATGCATTCATTTCAGACCTTAATTGTATGGTGATAAATGCATTAACACTGACAGCCCAAGTATCTGATTAGCCTTTCAAATGTGAAGATTCACAACACATCTGTAATGGATGACTTCGGGCTGCTACATTCTGCAAAGGTCAAAGCTCTGCTGGCTGTAAAGATGGATGGGGTGAAAGGTGTAAGGTGAAGGGGATCCGATGGGGAGGTAGGAGGCAGGGTGTGACAGGAAGTAGATAGTGGATGGGGTGATGTTAGTGGGAGGTCTGGAGGTACTGATGATATCATGAATAGTGGCAGTGAAAAGAGTGGCGTGAGGGGGCTGAATATGAAAAGAGAAAAGGAGGCGTTACACTAGGATCTGCAGTTTATCTGCAATGCATCAGTAACTCTCTCTCTCTCTCTCTCTCTCTCTCTCTCTCTCTCTCTCTCTCTCAGTGTGTGTTTATCAGGCATTGGCGGCACCTTTTTCGTACGTGATTCTATGTGGACGGAAATAAAACTGTTCCACATTCTCCTTGCGCAGGAAAAGTAGCTGGCAAAAACTCAAGCAATAGTTATTTCACACACACACACCCAAACAGAAAAAAAGTTAGATTTGAAAGTCAGGTTTAAAAGTAAAAATTATCATAATTTTTCTATTGGACTTAGTAAACTTTCTGTTACAGTTGGAGTTATTTACATTTACAGATGAGCAAATAAACAGATTACTTGCCCCATACTTTACTTGCTTTGTAAAGTTTTGAAATGCAACTTAAAAAAATAAGGAATTCAATTTCTCTGTTATTTCTTACAGACAACTCTTGTTCATGAATATGTCAGCCTTAGTTCCAATCTTGCATCTTCTAATGATGTTGTGCATGAAAAACACGAGTTATTGTTGAACGCAGGGTATAAATCTGTTAGCTAAATTAGATTAGTGAATGCATACTCAATTCAAGGTACACACACATCTACACACACACTTAAGCCCAAACACACTTAAACTTGTTTCTTTATCTCCCAGTGATGAAAGGAAATCCTTACTTTGTGTTGAGTAAGCAGTGATTTATATTGTTGTTTGGACTTATTGCAGCATCCACTGCTTTATATAAATGATGCAAAGTCTAATCTGATAATCAGGCTGCTTATTCAGCTTGATGGTTATATTTGTTCTGAGCTCCAGCCACATCCCCATCAGTTACCCTGAGAGCTTAGTAGTCTGTTCCAGAAATTGCAATAAATTGTCACACAGTTCTACAAACTGGTAGAAGTGTCACGGCCGGTGAAAACAGGGAACTGGACCCAATTGCAGATTAACCAAAAAATATTTATCTTAACGAAAAAGGCAAAACAAAACTTACTATTCAAAACAAAGTCCAAAAGGTAAAAAACAGGGAGCCACAAGGAAACATGGGAAACAGGAACGAACATCCAACACTAACATAGACCACCGACGAACGACAAAACAACAATGAACCGACACAGAGGGGAAGAAACACAGAGACTAAATAGACAGGGGTAATAAGACACAGGTGAGACTAAAGACACAGGTGAGGACAATCAGGGCAAATCAGGACTGAGGGGAAACACAGAGGGTGCATTCGGATTGTCCCTCCTATCTACTTTCACTATCCACTTTACCTTAACCCCGTGAAAACGTCACGGGGTTAAGGAAAGGTGTTAGGAGAATTCATAAAGGACTTAGGGAAAGGCGATCGCGTTGTTTTGACAATCCGACCACATTTCCACTAGGCGACGTAATAATGCGACGGCGGCGGAGGTTAGTGAGTGGTCTGCCGTGGTGAAACTACAATCTTACGAAAATGGACTACTAAAAGCTCATCTAAAAATCTTTCCCCTCTGCCTTCTTACCGGTGAAATAATCCTAATAACCACGAGGTTGAAATTAAAATAAAAGGAATAAAGGCTGCCAGGATACTTCACTTTGATCGTTTTACAACATCAGCATCACGTTCATAGTTCACCTCTGGGTTTAAGATTGTTCAAAGTTGTTCAAGGCATATTATTGCAGCTTGGTAACTAACATGATCTGCGTCCCTTTTCTTTTTTTATTAACAATGTTTTATATTCCAATTTCTCGTGTGAATCAACATTAACAGCAAAGCATCTCCACTGAACATTATTCACCTTCTTCACCCACACATAATATAAATAAAGAAATAAAATAAATACAAAGGCTATAACAAATTATAAGTCTAATCAATATAGAAACCAAATGCAGATTGTCTCCACATTTCTCCTCCAACAGATCGTTAGTTTTCGTGAACGGTCGGATGCGCGAGTCGCTTTAAATGTTGCGGCCGCAAGGAATTGTGGGGCGGCATTATCTCATCTCCTTTCGTAAAGGATGGTCCAGTGGTTCCTATGCTAAAGGAGGTTATAAAGGAAGCATTGACCCACCTTTCCTTAGCTTTTAGAGAATTCGAATGGCTCTTATCATGGCCGCCACTTAAACGCTTCCGGGGTTAAGGAAAAAAGGATAGTGAAAGGAGATAGGAGGGACAATCCGAACGCACCCAGAGACTGGAGTAAAGACAAAACACAGAGAGACACAAGGAGAAGAAATTACAAAATAAAACAGGAAACACTAAAGACTAAACAATCAACACTAGGAAACATTAACACACAGGGAAACAAGCAACACTAGGGAAGAAGAGAACTAAAACAATACAAGAAATCTCAACTCAAAACTCCAAAATACAAACTAAACCAAGACCAAATCATGACAAGAAGTTTAGTTAGCATGGCCATGGAGCTTATCTAGTTTATCCATACTACTTACTTAACTTGTCCGTCGCTCTCTAATACTAAAGCTGAATAATTGTAGTGCAAAATTGTTTCATTTCAGATTTCAAGTTCAAGACGTTCGCAAGTTAAATAAATGTTTCTACAACTTTCCGTCTAGTTTAACCAGTTAGCATTTTTTTCCCTACAATGCAAAAGTTCATGCAGGGATCATGAACCAAGTTAATAAACATTTGCTTTGCTGTCTTTTAGTGGAAGCTTCAAATGAATCTTCCCCACGTTTAAGAAACACAGTTTGTCTGCTAAAAATATGAAATTGCAACATGTGTTTTGTGTGAAAATCAAATCCACTCCACAGTAAAGCATTGTAGAAAAAATGAATACAATTTCACTTTTGTTCCAAATGATGGAAAGCCATGCTGTGATAAAGCAACTGTGGAAATAAGTGTGAAGATTTTTACATTTGAAGAATTTAATATCTGTAATAGTTAAAATCACTTAAGATTCATGTGGTTTATTGTGGACAAAACGTTGTGGTGTTATTTGAGTAAGTAGGAATGATGGCCAGTAATAATACAATTACAAAAGGGCTTATTTGAGGTATCTACCGTTTCATTTGATATATATGATATTTTATTATAATAAAGTCCAACTACACAATAGTTTTGCATTAAGAGAACTAAAATTATTATTTTAGTTTACCATTGTATGGTAAAAGTGCAACAATGTTCACCTTATTCAGTACATTTGCACTGTAAACCATATGTGAAGCCCTTTCTTTTACCTTTAACGTGTTTGTGCCATTCTCTTTGTCGCTATGCGACTCCCTGTTGTCCCTGAACCACTGGTTGTCAGCAGGTATCATGTGGCTGTGTAGGTTGTCAATATGTCCCTGGGCCAAAGTCATTGAGACAAATTCGTTACACATGTTTAAGGTAGTGACATAATGTCTGTGGGAGGAGATCCTGAGTTGTACTGCTGCTGCAGGAAGCAGCAAGTACCCTGTAGTTAAGGTCATTCAGAGCAAAAAGGAGGATCACAAAGTAATGCTAAACACTTCCATACACCCAACTCACATACACACTCAGTACACCAGGAATGTGTCTTTATGTCTTTTTTTCACTCTCTGCTTCTGTCACACATGCTGACAAGGTCTGGCCTCATGATGAGTCTTTAAGTTTATAAAGCTGCAGTCAGCAGCTTTGCTGGGCTGAGGGAGGAAGTGAGTGATCAGCGGAAGGAAAAAAGATGAAATTGAATTACTCCACTGAGGAAGACCGGTGTTAGACTCTTATTTAGTTAATTACTTCATCAGTGTCTGTTTTTCTCCTGTCTGTTTACAAATCACTGTGTCCATGGAGTAGAGAGGGTTGTTTTTTTTAAACAAACTGTGTGACCTCATAGAATTTATATGAAGGGAAACAATCATCACAGAGACTAATAAAGTCGCTTAGTGAGTGGGCCTTAAGGTCCTCTAAGGTGCTGGGGCACCAGGGTTCCAACTACCTGAGTCACACATACAACCCTGTTCTTAGAATGGGCCCTATGCAAATCAACTCACCTGAAGAGAAAAATGTCCACTCTCAGATACACATCTGTGTTTCAAGACTTTAAAACTGCCAGGTCAGTGATTGTGTTTTTGTTCTCTCTCAATTTATTAAAGGAAGTAATTAGTCTATATATTCCTTTTTTAAATCTACAAGACCATCAGCTAAGAAAACAATTCTTTTGGCAATAATTAGCTTTTTTTAGTCGTGAGTGTAATTTCCTGAGTTTTATGAAGCTATCTCCAATATCCTGGACCATCTATAGTGCTGTGACAGTATGTCTTTAATCTCTCATCGCCCTCCTTCTTCTGCAACCCTCCTCCCTCCTCTGCTGTCTCCACCTACACAGAAACAGATTAACTGTCCTTCTTTTTATGTCTCTACCCTCCTCCATCAATTTATTGTCTACAATTTAATGCTATATGCCCTCTTTGGACTATTCACAGCTCCTGATTCTGAAATTACCTAAAATTAATGAATTTTTTGGAAGGGCACCAGACAAATAGTGGTGATCCCAGATTTAGAAATAGAGCATCTTAAGTGACATTTCCCAAAATATTTAGGGAGATTGCAAGATTGGCAGCTAGATGAGGAAATTAACACAGGACGTGGGAGACTTAGCTCACAAGTCAGCTGAACCATATAGGTCAATTATTTTAGGAGACACAGTCATGAATAAGATGAATTATAAAAAACAGCTTTTGGAAGTCTGTCTTTGTAAGCACCTAATCCATGACATTTGTACACTTACAGTTGTAGATGAATAGTATTGTTTTGAAAATGCCGTCAGTAAAAAGTTAAATTAAATGTTTTACTGAATTCAGTATGTTATTTTGTTTTTTTGTGTGGGAAACAGAAACCGTTGAAGTTATTCCGGCTGCCTCTGTTTGACTGTGATGACTCACCTGAATCAAACTGAGTCATCACTTGTGAAGTACCTGTGTGCTTCTGTGCATGTTTTCTGTGTTACAATTTATTTAAATTAAATAAATACCACAATAATTTTACAAAGCAGGTCTAAGATTTGAAGGAAAATGAAACATGTTTGAGATCAAATAAAGTCATGAAAAGCTATATCAATCAAACAACTTAATTGTATTTTCTGAAAGTTTCATACTCAGCCAGAATAAAATGTAACAACCCCTTGGACTTTTAAAAAAAAAAATCGGCGCAAATTCATGAATGACCCCCTGATTTTACATCAAAGAATTTTGAGTTTGAGATATGATGTGGGAGGATATTTTTGCTGGATTAAATATGTATTAGGGATGTTTGTGCAAGCTGATTTTAATGGCGGACTGCACAGTGATGCAATGGTTACCACTGTCATCTCACAGCAAGAAGGTACCTGGATTGAGTCGCCGGGCGGGAGCCTTTCTCTCTGTAGTTTGGTGTGCCTGTAAAGTAGGTGTAAACAAGAGTGTGGCTGCTTGTCTGAATGGGTTAAGCGGTAAAGATGGATGGATGGATGGACGGATTAATGGATGGGTGGATATGGATGGATGGATGGATGGATGGATGGATTTGAATGGCCAAAACAGTTGTTTGTCATTAGCATAAGAAGAGACCGGTAATGACACGGAACGGAAATGACAAAAGTAACAATTGGCAGACCTTGTGGTACTCCCATAGAAAATGACCAATCATCATGCTTTTAATTTTTCTATGATCTACATATTATAAGCAGAAAATAAAGCATTCAACTGCGTGTGCCATATTTGTAAGACGGTGATGAGATTTATCTTTGTGAAGTTTAATTCATTACATCTTTATTTTTCCCAGGTTGACATCATTCACGTTATTTGATTTAATGGTAACTTCATTAATATTTCGATGTTTTACTTTGCATGCAATTGCAAGAGTAACTTCTTGATAAGGTGCACTTTGTTTAGTAACTCATTGTTACGGTTGGCGGAGTGATATTGATATTGGGATACATCACTTATTAAGATAAGTGATGTATCACAGTTGTCATTGTTCAGTCTGTGTATGTTTTGCTATGCTACAAGACAAATTAAAGTGTACAAGACGCACAGCGGAAGTCATCTCTGTGCTCTTGCTTACCCACATTTGAAGGGGTCTTGAGTAAAGTCTAGTGTATAGTTAACAGCAAGACAACCAAGGGTTAAACTTGAAATCAACATCAGCTCAAAGATACGCTGAACAGATACTAAACAAGTTGCTGCGTGTATTCGGGTACAATTTGCTGACTTTTTTTTAGCTGTGCCTCAACTGTCCTAGTGAGTAAATGTCAGCATGCCAAACTGATAATCTAAGATTGCGAACATGTTTAACTTTATACCTGCAAAGCAAAACATGTAGCAGTTGACTATAGCAGCATGTTAGCGTCACATTTGCATATAGCTCAGTAACAGCCTCACAGAGCTGATAGCATGGCTGTAGACTAGTTTTCTCCTTATAGAACTGAAAATATACTTGTTCACAGTATTACAGTACATTGCAACTTTTCTGAAACCTTTGATACAGCCTTGAATACATAAAGCGTGTCTTTATTAAAAAAAACTCCCTTTGTCACTTCTTTGTGGCTTTTAGGAACTTTTATTTGGCTTTACCTTTACAAAAAAGTGGAAAATGTTTTTTCATTTGAGTCGTGACACTGCTAGATCCATACAAAGCATAACGACACAGGGAGATCAAATTGTAATAGAAGTTTTAGAGAGACTGCACACAAAATATTGTTTATGTGTTGCTGCAGGGCATTAACTTTTTTTTTCTCTCTAAAAACTCCAGTTAAACAGCTGTGTGTTAATTGCTATTCCTGTCTTATTTATGTCCAGGGGCGTCTATAAAAACTCTAATGACTGCACCCTTAAAGAAATACACCCTCTGTGGTAGTAAAAGTAGCACTTAGTGTGGTGTGTTTTTGTGCATGTGTGTCTAGAGTGGAGTATGAGGCAACATACACCATACGGGTGCTTGAGCATATAAGGCAGTGTGTGTCTGTCTGTCTGTATGTGTGTGTGTGTGTGTGTGTGTGTGATTGTGTGTGTGTGTGTGTGTGTGTGTGTGTGTGTGTGTGTGTGTGTGTGCGTGTGCGTGAGCGTGCGTGCGTGCGTGTGTGTGTGTGTGTGTCTGTGCATACTATAGTTCCACCTGCAGTTATTTGAAACCATTCCAGTATTTCTGCTTTGACTTTTCAACGAGCTTCTGGGGAGGTAGACAGAGACGCAGAGTGGAAAGTGGAGTCATGCTGCAGAGGTTGAGCTGCAGAATCGTGATACAGCTGAATGAGGGAGGAAGCGAGGCGGGAGGGGAGGGTATGGCAATGAAGAGAGAGAAAGAGAGAAAGGGAGTGAGAGCAGGGGCCTTGAGGTTTAGACAGGGGGGAGTTAGTGTGTGTGTGTGTGTGTGTGTGTGTGTGTCTGTGTGTTGTTGGGATGCTAGCTACCGTATCCATTCTAAACTCATTACGTAACGGTATCTGTTGCTGCAGCATGAATACATCATTGTTGCAGTGAAAGAGAAGCTCTCTGTCTAAATTTCCACAATGCTGCACTCAACAAGTCCTCATGCACGCAAATCGTTTTTTCTAATAATGGTTATATTACTACTATTACTGTTGGCATTTAAAAGTCTGTCTAATCTGTTGTTGTTGATTTTTCTTCAATGCTACGTTTACATCTGCTTCTCTGTCTTTCTTTATTTCTTTCTTTCTTTTTTTCCTGTCTGTCTGTCTGTCTGTCTGTCTGTCTGTCTGTCTGTCTGTCTGTCTGTCTGTCTGTCTGTCTGTCTGTCTGTCTGTCTGTCTGTCTGTCTGTCTGTCTGTCTGAAAGTCAGCCACTTTTGTCAAGTACATGCTCACAGTGTTGGGTTGGATCAGTGGTTCTGGTGGGTCGGGACCTAACCATCATGTGGTGACATATTAGCCTCTCGTAGCGATCAACACCATTTCGGGTCTTCCTGTAAAGCCTGCAGTCAGTGATTAAGAACTTCAGAGTTTGCAACACACTATGCATTATAACAACTTTACATTCAGATTTCTTTCTGAATGCATTAATTGTAGCTAGGTTTAAATACTTGTTAGATGACCATTGATGGGTTCCTGGATTGTATTTGGTATAGTCATGCTCCGCAGAAACATAGATATCATAGAATGAAAGCCAGAACACTCTCTATACAAAAATATGTTGGTTATCACCTGATGAGCTCAAATATATGCTCTCCTTTCTGCTTTGTTTTGGTCTTCCCTGACCATAAGTAACTTAATCTTTGGCTTGTTAATGTTTCACTATGTTCATTATGCTGTGTAAAGACCACAGAGAAAGTAAGAGCTAGAGAGAGTTAGAAGCGGTGTGATTGAACCGCCACAGTAAAGCTGCAGACCTAAAAACCAAAACATCACTGTCCTTTGACAGGTCTTCAAGAAAAAATACAAGAATGTCTAATGTACTAATGAGAACAATGTGAGGACTTCTCTGCCCCACATCCTCAGGAGAATTTCATTGACATTTTTTTTAGACTTTGGGATCAAAGTTGTGATTAAATTGTGATTCAGAAAATTGCTGAAGGACACAGGAGGCTACAGTTATTTACTGACAGTAATAGGTTTAGTAACACGACAGCATCGTGGGACGCCTGTAGCCAATCCTTCTAAGTACCACTTAGTATTCAGAGACAGTATGTAATCCCTCAAGTCAGTTTGTATGCCCCCAGAATGATATGTGTGAGTGTGTGCATAAGTGTGTCAGCTTTACCATTGCACATGAGACACATTGTGATGAAAAAGAAGGGAAATCCAGTGTGTGTGCATACACTGTGATTTAGAGAGCAAGACAATATCAGCAGTACCAACACACTGTTCTGTTCATATCATAATGTTTAAGTGATGGGGTTCAGCTTGTACGCTGAATTTAAATGGTGTCTTCCTACTTGGGATCACTTTGAGCTTCAGACTTGACAGTGAGTACATTTTGTTCCCTTTTTTTCCTCTTCAAAGTGCTGTTTGAGGTCTCTGACTTGACTTAGGGGTCAGAGTTAATGGTAAAGTTTTGGGATAAGGAATGTTTTGTAACACTGAGCAGAGTCACAAGCACAAATGTACAAAGATGTGTGTATGTGAGTTCTAAAAAGGCCAGTGACTGAAAGCTTGTCCCATGGTAAATTTGCTGAAAGCGAAAAGATGAAGGTCAAAGTCAGAAAGTTCCTCTTCGTCTCTCGTCTTTTATCGTCTCTGACTCTTTTAGGGCTCTGTGTCTCCCTTCCTCACTCCTCCTCACTTCCCTTATCATTTCCCCCTTAATTTCTGTTCCTTTATGTGCCTCTTTTTGCAAACTTTTTCTGCTCGTATTGTAGATAAATGAAAACAGTAAGCACCAATTTGTAAAAAACTTAATGCATACTATCAAAAGCAGATTCAGGTATTGCCAGAGCTACATTTCAGCTACTGAAAACATGAAACAAAACGTATTTAGCAAAGAGATAAAACTGCAGCAACTTCCTTAGGTCTGCTCATGAAACTGCTGTATGTGACACTTCATTAAACATACAATTTTAAATGTTAATGAAGAATCACCAGTTTCGAGACACGTTAAGCGAGGGCAAGGATAGAGGCTTGATGAAGGGTGAAGAGAAGGGAGGGAGCTATAGGGAGCTTTCCTAATGGAGATGACTCATAGCTGTTGGAGTCTTACATCAGCTCGCTGCCTGAGCCTTACTCTGACATGAATATCCTTGAAGTTGATGCTTGCAATTCCTGAGTCAAAATGAACAACTCCTCACTTCCCTTCTACCCAATCGCACAGCAACTCTCTTTACATCATCTGATTTCACACCTCGTAGACTTGTGTTAATTATAGAAAGTAGCTTTAATGATAATTTATACAGCTTTGTCTTGAGGTAGATTCCCTCAAGGAACAACAAAGTCTAAAAATAATTATAAACACTGCAACCCTCTAATAGCCAAATGTGTTTGTTTTATGAAAATACGGCTTGTAGATGTAATGAATGTCTTGTTGTTGATATGTAAGGTATAAAAAAGACCAATATATATATATTTTTGTATTTTATTTGATATACTTTATTCATCCCACAAGGGGAAATTACTTTTACACTCTGTTATCGAGACATGCTACACACACATAGGCTGAAATACACACATGCACCAACAGTCAGTTTCTATGGCACTAATGGAGAGATGTCAGAGTGCGGGGCTGCACATGAAAGAGCACCCCAGCTGTTTGGGGTTCGGTGCCATGCTCAAGAGCACCTCGTCAGTGCTCAGGAAGTGAACTGGCACCTCTCCAGCTACCAGACCAACGTCCATACTTTGGTCCACACCGGTACTTGAACCGGTGACCCTCTGGTTCCCCAGCCAAGACCCAGCTACAGACTGAGATTCTGCCGCCCCCAAAGTAGGGTATTTTACATTCGACATACTCTCCAAGAAAACCCACAAAAGGTTCAATGAAATGCAGTCTGTGAATTAGTATGGATAGTAACTAATGCAGAAATATCTGCATCCACACACTGTCACACATTGGCATGCTGATGTTATTCCAATAAATACAAAGCATGGTTCTGTTTTCTGTTCTTCTCTTATACACTATCCTTTTATTTCATACGACATACTGCCCTGTGAGGGAGTCAGCCTTCACAAGGGTAGAGTAGTATCACGGTCGAGTAAGCTGTCTCTTAGGTTTGGGTCACAAGGCTCAAAGTCACGCAACCCTGATGGGTGTAAAAGGCATCGACTTCGCTTAACCCTGCATATTTCATGAGACTGAGAAAATCTGCAGAAAAACTGCTGCATACAAGTAAAAGCTGCACGTGTAGAGAAAGTGCAGGTTAAGGATACAATTGTACAGTCATCAGTCCTGTTTAGGAGATAATAAGGCGTGGGCCTTATAAAAAGAAAGATTAAACATATACGCTTTGCAAGAAAGAGGTTTATAGACCAAATGCCTCACATATTTGAGTTAGATATTTAGGGACATCTTCATTCTGCAGCATGCTCACAAGCTGTTCAAAACTTCTCATCCATTCATTTTTCTTCCCTCCATTTATTTATTGACTGATCATTTTTGGCTTACAACAGGGCTGTGAGTGGATTGAAATGAACTCAACAACAGTGATGAATGCAGTCTAGAAATACTTAGAAAGTAAAACCAAATAAAGTCAAACCGCCGACTATTAGCTGAGTGGTGTAAAGGTTGGCTATTTTCAGACCTTACAAATTCAGCCAAAAGCATTCCAGCAGCAGAATTAAGGATGTATAAGTTTCACATACCAGACAAATAATAATTCAATAGCTCAAATCTTAAAGACTATAACAGGTATAAAAGAAGGACGATTCTAACAGGCACATCACATATTTTCAAGAACATACTCAATGAGGAAGAGACAAGCAAACTCAGTCAAAACAGCAAAGACTGACAGACAAGCCCCCTCTCTTCCTCCTCCAGTGTTCCTGACGCACTCTGATGTCTCAGAAGTGCCAAAATGCTTCGTCTTCAGCCATGGGAGACCCACCAGCTTCATCAGCATATCTCATATCCTCTGAAGAAGGAGAGGGGGAGAGGGGGAAAGGGGGTTGAGGGGTTGGGGGATGTTGGCTGGATGTATTTTTTTTGCATTTTGGGTGTGGCAAATATTCCCCTGTGCATGATGTGCATAAAGTTTCCTCTCTGCAGAGTCCCAAAACTCGTTCTTGTTTTGTGCAGCTTTGTTATTTTTGTCCTTCCCACATGTTGTCTTCTGAGAATGAACTCTTTGAAATTGAAGAGTGGTTTGATGTAGATTGTTTCTGAGATGTTGAAGGGATCTTACCCTGCATAAAAAAAATATATAAACATAATACTGAAGAGATTTATCTTTTTTATTCTGACTTTATTTAGCCTTAAGTATGTATGCATAAGGTTGTGCCAGGACATGTGTGTGTGTGTCCTGTGTGTATACCACTTACAGTACATAAGTTCGTGCCCTCGGTGAGTATTTTATAGTAGTCGCCTCTATACTGTAACATAATGGGTCTTACATTTTAATTACAATATAACTCCAGGCCACAGTGAGCCCTGGTCTAGCCTGGGAGTTCTCATCAATATTTCAGTTGCACATTCAGTGTAGAAGAAGGTCTGACGCAGACAGGCACCAGTGCTGAAAAACCCTGAATTACAAACAACTGCATCAACAGCAGTTCACAAGGGGGGGGAAGAGCTTTTTCTTTTAGCTTGTGCTGATTTTGAAAATCTTATTTTCCTTGGAGCAACTTGTCAGACAAAAATAACTTTGCCTTTATCCAAAGCAAGATTTATCATAAGAGTTAAAATAACTGACAATGATACAAGTTGACTTGTTTACTTACATTGTTGCATGCAGCTATGAAATATTATAAGTATGACTGTTTGAGGTATTAAGTGTATACGTTTGGTATTCCACTGAAGGCGCTTAAAACACAGCAGAGAAGATAACAATAAGATTGTAATAATTTAATAATTTTCATGTTGTCATCGAACTCTTAATGAAGGGCTGATATTCTTACTGATCCAACCTGTTATTAGATGCTACCTTAAATTACATGGACACACTATGGCGGCTGTAGCTCAGTGGTAGAGTTGGTCGTTTCCAAACCAGAAGGTCGGGGGTTTGATCCCCATCTTCTGCAGCCACATTTCCGATGTGTCCTTGGGCAAGACACTTAACCCCAAGTTGCTCCCGCTGCTTCGCCAGCGTCTTGTGAATGTGTATAAATGGGATTTGTTACTTCTAGTGGTCACTTTACATAGCAGCCTCTCAGTGTGTGAATGGGTGTGTATGGTAGGTGTGACCTGCAGTGTAGAAACGCTTTGAGTAGTCAAAAGTCTAGAAAAGCGCTATACAAGCTCAAGTCCATTAACTATTTACTTGTGCAATCATCCAGTATAAGCGTAATAGACTACTTTTTGCACTCTTTCCTATATGCAAACATTGTAAAAGTGATGTATTTATGGACATTTTACTGAACTGCGTAATCTACAAGTTTTGAGAGACTTGAGCGCATCGAATAAAAATCTAACATTTGTGCTTCGATGTTTCATAGAAAACGCATGAATTCCAATATATCAAGTCTAAACAAGTACCGATTCAACTTGAAAATCTAGAGGTTTAAATAGAAATATTTCTGAGTTAATCTGAGTTCAAGCGGTAACAAACAGATGAAATAACAGAAACTTTTAAAGCAATTAACTGTTGAGTAATTAGTTAAACAGATGGATGTTTCATAAGAATTTCAGACTTGCAATAACCATAATACAATCTGGTCAGAACAATAAAACTTCCAAATAGAAATGGTTTATTAAAGTAAAAAAACACTGTCAGTGTCATCTTTTTTTATGAATCTTTTCCTGCTGCCCTTATCTGACTTTAATATCTCTCTCTCTCTCTCTCTCTCTCTCTCTCTCTCTCTCTCTCTCTCTCTCTCTCTCTCTCCTTGTTTCTATCTTTGATGCTGCTTTCTCTGTTTTGTTTTCCACACTCTTGCCTTTTAATCCCTCTCTAACCAGCAATTCCCCCTCTTTCTGTCTCTGTCTCATTTTCCTTAAAAGCAAACACAGCTCTCCTGATAGCGAAAGCAGCACCATTATCAATTACTCCCTGTCTGTTGCACCAAATAACCTCCCTGCAGACACAGCACATTTCCCTGGCCCAGAGAGGGAAAAGCAAAAGAGTGAGAAGGAGAAAAGGCCAAGAAAGATTGAAAGAGAGGTAGATGCACAGGGAGAAGTTGAAAGATAGAGAGAGAGAGTCGGAAATAGACAGATGGAGCAGGGCAGCAGAGGAAAGGAGAGAAAGACAGAGGTGGGCAAAAGAAAAAAAAGCTTAGATCATTAAACATTATATTGCCTTTTTCAGGTAGATTTGGTGATAAGGGAGCGTCTTGCACATAAAAGCTTTACAGTGTGCTGTTTGTAACAATATGACAGCTGGGCTGAAATTTCCCGCTGTGTGTGTGCTCAGGACGTGTCCTCATTTGACCCAGCTAATGCACTCACGCATGCACAGAATGAAATATGAATCCAGTAAGGGCTGATTGCAGGGCATCATCAAAAAATGTAAGCATAGGAAGAACAAATATCCAGTCAGATGACTGGTCAGTTTCTGAGCACAGACATGCAGCTAATACACAGTAGGCAACAGATGCAACAGGTGAACATGCAAAACTGTGACTCAGCAGCACAGATTCAAGGCCAAATACTGCACTGCTCTTAAACATGGAAGCCTTAGTCAGAATCTTGCAAAGTCAATAAGGTTTCTGTTCTTACAATAACATAATTAACTGCAATGATGTTTACAATACAGCTGTTATTGTCTGACGTAATTGGCATTTTTTTAATACCTGCTTCATTTTATACATCTACCTCAGCTTCACACATTTGTAATCACTGGAAACTGACTTCTTAGAATCTAAAATGAAATTTAAAAAACTGTTAAATTCCCCTCTGATAATAAAGTACAAGTTTAAAGAATTGCACAAAAAAAAATCTGCTCATTTAGCAATACATTTTAACAAGGCTTAGGCTTATTATTTTCAACCATTGAACTATTTATAACCCCAAATGTATAACAACTTCAAACCTAAGTACAAGCATGGACAAATGTCACACTTTATTAATATTTTCTCTTTTAAAAGATTGCTACAGATTTCTTTCTTCTTATAGTGACAGTATTTCTATACTTAAGCCTAAGTCTCCTTACAACATATTTTACAGACTTTCCCCCTGCACCTCTCATTCTGTTTCCCTCTCCTCTGCCTTTTTCTGCCTTCTTCTTTGGGCAGAGCCAACGCCCAGTTGCTGCAGTGCAGCTCACTTCCCCGTTTCCAAAAACTCTGCCCCCTCCCTCTCCTGATCAGAACACCCTTGCCTCTCTCAGTCTCTCTACCTCTGTGTCTCTGCAGTAAGGGGGGGGCAAAGGGACAGTGAAGGGAGCTTTTGGTGCCGCTCACCAGCTCAAAGCTGCACTGCCCTACAAACAGAAAAAGTGTATATGTAGAGCTTGTAGCGTATGTTCTGAAAAGTAAGATGTTGTCACTTAAAAACTTGAGGAGGAAATGTAGGGCTCCTCCTTGCTCACTCTGTACTGTATTCTGTTATGTATTAGTAAAGATATGCATATCATGAAATCAAAATACCAAGTTACATGCAGTTGTATTCATCTTTTAAAGAAAACCTGCAGCAGATAGAAATAAAACATCACAGTAGTGCTGCCTCCTAGTCCTCCTCCCGTCCCTCCCTCCCTCCACAGTTAGCAAACTTAATGACCTCACACAGACTCATGCAGATCATCTCAATGTTTCAATTTGATGAAAGTTCCTTGTGTTGGTATCTTTTCTAAGACGTTAACAGCCTTAATAGCTTTTTATGACTCACTATGAGTGTGCATTGTTTAAATCAAGCACAGTTGTCCCAGAAGAAGTGTTAATGTGATAAAAACAGGCTTACGTAAGGCCCTGCAGGGAGTCATCAAAAAGTGAGGAGACACAACGCTTCGGTTATATCTTCTAAGAAGGATGAGGCCCTCATCAGGAATGAGGCAGAGTTTTACTGGGATTGATGATAGAAACAGGAACGATACAGAAGAACTGCTTTAAAAAACTTTGTGTTTACTTGTGACTGATGGTAAAAAAAAAAAAAAAAACATAACAGAGACTTGTGGTTTATTTCTGTTTTTTTCATTTCCAGGTGTAGAGCACTCTGATCTTTGCATTCGAATGGAAAGTATGTCCCCATGTGCACTTTTAGTTCTATTACATCTATAACTACCTTAAATAATGTAACTCAAAGCTGCTCTGATTAATCAAACAATAATCTATTTTGTAAAGTAACAGTCAGGGTGACATCTGTCTCATGACTACAGCTGACATTATCATTTTGCAAAGTCAATAACTAAAAGTAAGTCTGTGTCTGTACAGAGTTGTGTTTTTATTTAATGTATATACAATTGGTCTAAAATGTAAAATAAACAAGTGGTAATTTTTTTGTAAGAAAACTAGAATAGTTCATGTTGAGGTATCTCATTTTTCTAATCAACCAATATGAACAGATGTTTCCATGCATGAAGGACCAATAATAAGCAAATGTATTTCTGGCAACAAACAGGGAAGTATTTCCTCGAAACATAAACATCATTATGTTTGAAAACCTTATTAACTGTAATTATATTAATCATGTAGCGTCATGGAATTCTGAAAGTTATAAATACCACTAACATGTTAAAATAATGACACTGAGCTAAACCAATTATAGCTCATTGTTTAATCTTCAAGCGAATAGAGTTCTGTCTTATGACTGAGCTGGGCCAAGTCATCAGGTTCATTGTAAATGGCTGGTGTTCCCTCCACTAGAACAAATTAACACGTGCTTTTATTACAAATAGCTGTGGTTCCCTTCACTAAAAGAATTTAAGACATACTTCAATTACAAATGCAGTCCCAGTCATGTTTCATAAATAGTTTCATGTCATGATGTAAGGGCTTTTTCTAAGCTTATCACAAGAAAAATATTGAATACAACGCTTCTCTATCTCCAAGAGTTCCATATGCTTGTTTGGTCCAGTTAGTTTGCTCAGTCTTTTTTTGTTGCTTTTTTGGTAACTCAATTGAATTAGAACGGTGCACATTAATCAACATATCAGCACTATGCATTAATGTAAATACGCCAGAATAAGCACAACAGCTTCATTTCATCTGTAGTCCAAAGGCAGCTAATAACACAAAACAATACAAACAAACGTAACAATCACAGGACATCTCAAAGGATAAGACAACACAGAAAAACTCACAACAGTTTTTTATGCAAAATGTGACAAATAACAGACTGACCCCTGGGAACGGGCCTCAAAAAGGGAAACAGATTTTATGAATGAGTGCATGATTGGTTTGTTTTTAACACATTTTTGAGTTTGATTTTATTGGTTGAATAGTTGTCATAGTCCCTGATAGGTGCTGGTCATATCATATGACTTCCTGTTTGGGTTTGGAATACTTTGTCCTATCATTTCATGTTCAAATCGTTCCATTGTTTTATATTCTATCAAATTAATATCATAAATCTTGCCCCATCCTGTCATCTCAAGTTGTACTTTGTTGCAGTAAGGCATAAACTGAAGGTAGGGTTGCAATGGAAAATTGCACTTGCATTTTCATACTAAAATTAGGTCATTGGAAGAGGATCAGACCTCCACCTCTACTCTAATCTATGGAACAAGGTATTTGCAGATGCAGTTTGTAGAACTACTGCAAAGCAAACACATTTACTGTAATGTAACTCTTGTAAAAAAAAAAAAAAAGAAGGAGAAAAAAAGGCACAGTCGATGAGCATTGATCGAGAGCAGCGCGAGTCTTGTCCTCAAGTGCTCAGATGCTGCTCCCTCAGGCCGTGCCAGGTAATCCAAGCCTCAGAGGTCGGAGAATTTCCCGGCAGGATGAGGGAGGGGATGCTGCAGTTTCAGTGTAAAAAATCTGCTGTAGGATTCAGTGCAGATTTTTAATAGTTAATCAACACCTTTCTTCCTTATTTACAAACCAAAAACATAAATGTGAATAGGCAGGGAGGTGTAATAATAAGGATATAGTAACAATCCATTAACAGGGTTAAAAAGCTGAAAAATACTGTATTGCAAGCTGCACTATCATCAGCTGCTTGCTGAAAGGGCTTTGACAATGAAAAAGGAGACCATATTATAAGCAATGCAGAATTGTGGCGTGCGCTAGTCTCCTCATCAGCATTTCGGATGGAAAGAGAGGAAGTTTGCATTATTCTTCTGCTTGACAGGAAGCTGGTCTGCAGTATTGGGGCATCTTGGCTTCCACAGGGGTGACTCTGAGATAATTTTTGTGTGTCTGCCAAGGTTCCCCTTCCCCCAGGCACTTTGAAACTCACAGAGTGGGTCTTGCATGCCCTGCTCTAATCATCATTGGTTCCTAATGGAGGAGCGGTCATGGACAGCATGAAATCTATAAAGGGCACAGTGATTCTGTGCCTTTATCTGGTGCCATTTTCTTTCTTGGAACATAAATTAGATGCACCAATCAAATTCTTATGATCCATACAAATGTGAAGGAGTCATCCCAAGAATACATTGTAGATGTTTTTAAACTTAGCCAGAACTTTAGTCCTTTATAAGATGTCTCATGTCTGTCTGTGTGGTGTGAAACAATGAAAAGGATGCAATTAGCTTAGTTGTGCATAAAGGTGAGAAACATAAAAAAAAAGGTTAAAGGATAAAAAGTCTGACTGCTAATTAACAATTTAAAGTTCATGCATTGCTCAAATGACATTTTGGGGTGTTATTGAGGGTTTTACGTCAGACTGTGTAAAGTGACTTCCTGTAGATTTTGCTAATTTTCTGGTGAAAAAAAGATAAAGGTTTTGCACCATGGGTTAAGAAGTTGTCCTAAACATACTGTAACTGCCTGTGAAACTACAAGTTGGGGCAGTAGTGGGTGGTGGATCACTTCCAGTCTAAGCACTAAATTACCCTAAACAGCTAGCTGTAGCTTAATATTTGATGAACATAAGAAAGAGTTGTATTCATATTAAACACAAGAAGTTTGGCATCGCTGCTCCTTTGTTGGTAGTCAGCATATTGTTCTAATGCAAAACATACCCCCCATTGTCCTTTGGCACAGGAACTGAACTGCTGAGCAAACTCAATCAGTTTCCCTGTATATCTGCACCACTGCCCTTGTTATTTTGTACCACCTGAGCATTGCTTAAAAGATCGAGCAATGGGGTGCAGATGGCCTAGCTGTTAAATCACGCCCTATGTAAGGATGCTATAGTCCTCCAAGCGGGTGGCGGGTTCAAGTTCTGGAAAAGAACATTTCCTTCCCTACTCTCTCGCCCCGAATTCATCCACTTCTTATTACAAATCAAGGCTTAAAAGCCCAAAAATAAATGTAAATAAATTAAGCTAGCAATATGTTATTCTACACAAATACCACATTATTATTAGGGTAAGCTGCTCAAGATGAAAAAAAAAACAAAGCACACATTTACTGTCTCCCAAGCCAGTAGAGACAGAAAAGAACAACATTGGTGTTGAGAAAATAACCAAAAACTTTACTCATATCATATTTTCCTTACATTTTTAGATTGGATTTTTGGACGAAATGCTTTCTACTAAATGTTGTGTGCAGCAGATTGGAACTCTGCTGACACCTACTGGATCAAGTGTGTAGGTGTACCGAGCTGTGTTCCAGTACTGATTCTACATAATTGATAGTAACAGCTGTTGTGGTGTAAGTAGTTTAGGTAAGAAAAAGAAAGCAGAGAAACTCCCATGAAACACAACTCTGGAAGATCTGAAGTTTGTATTTGAGGCATGACATTGCACTGTTCTGTAATCTCTGTTCAAAGCACTTTATCCTACATTATGTGAGGTATACACCTTTTAGTATAAAGGTTGATACTTTGAAAGTACATTGACTACACAAAGCACTTTAACACCACATGTCACACCTACGTATTCACACACTGATGGCAGAGGTTGCTATGTAAAGTGACTATCAGAAGTAACTAATCCCATTCATACACATTCATACGCCGCCACCGAAGCAGCGGGAGCATTTCGGGGTTAAGTGTCTTGCCCAAGGACATCGTGCATGTTGTCGCAGGAGCTGGGGATCAAACCCACAACCTTGTATTTGAGAGACCGACTCTACCAAAGCCACAGCCAGGGTTGTAAAGCATCAACACAGCCACATCAGCAGTATATTTTTAATGCGCAGTTATATTCACTACTGAACTTAGAAGTAATTTTGAGGTACTTTACTTTTGTCGTTTTTGTTTTTGGAACCTAATACCTTTATACTAGATTTCCTAATACTAAGGCAAAATGTGACTTTTTACTCAACAACATTTATTTGACTGTTTTGGTTACTTGTTACTCTTCAGATAATACTTTTCATCTTGTCCAATAAAAACATTGTACTTCCAAATTTAATAGATAATTACAGTTTTTTGTGGGTTGGTAAACATAGTTATAAATAGCCTACTCTTAATTCCTAAGATCAATTATCTCTAGATGAAAACAACAAAACATAAAATCTAACAGACATTCTAATCAATGTGAAACATTGCTGTTAAACTAGCAAAAGTTCTCAATTTGTCAAATGTTAAATTTGAAGGCTAATGAGAAAACCACATTATTGAATGGCTTGACACCTCATTGATGCTTCAGTTTCTTGAATATGTATAGCAGATGGTGTCTTTTCCAAGAACATGATGTGGAGGAATGTCACATCAAGGTGAGAGAAAGGTGTGCCGATTGTTGCAGCTCTCATAGCCTCTTCCATTATTTTACAGATGGTCATTGACCCTAGATTGGACACAGCAGCATTGGCTGAGTCCCAATTTGTTTTTTTTTGCTGAGGGAAGTGCAAGTCATCGTCAAGGGCAAACACAGGTGGATACAGAGTCTCCTTTGGAGTTCGGCCAGATGGCATGTGAAACGTCAGGAAAGACACTGCATAACACAGGGCATTTCAGGGACATTACACGAACATACCTAAACTCGTGTTTTTGCTAAAAAAAAAAAGTACAAAATGAAATCATCAAATATTTGACATTTTCTGTTCAGATAAAGTCAAACAAACACTTGTTACTATCTGCACACAGTGCAGATGGTTTAAATTGAAATTATATATTTGTATTTTCTTTAACATGATTACAGTTGGCCTTCAAGTTACAAGTCTGAAATAACCACTTTTGCTTACATGGCCATAAGCCTAAATATTATCTATACGTAAAAATAAAACTAAGCTGATATATCATCAGTGCATTATGACATTAAATATAATTTCATTTTGTAAATAAAAATAGTTGTTTGGACCAAAAATGAACACATTTTTAAGCAAAAAGAGGAAGAAAGTCCTCCAACAATAACTAGATAAATTAAATTAAAGTTATCAAGAAGCTATAGTGAATAAGGGTGAAATTTGCAATTAGTTGCAATAACAAACAGATTCCACCTGGTGGTGCTATAACACAGTGGACATGAGCAGCAGGATTTTACAGTGCAGTTTTAGGCTTTAAATAGCTGTGATGTACTTGTAAATCTCAGCAATGTAGAAACATGAATCACTATAAAGGGGAAACAGTTTAATCTACTCAGAAATGTAGAGCGTGACTTCCTGGTAATAAATATTACACTTCATGCTATACCATATGTCGATTGATGAACCAAGACTTTCCTGTTGGGACTAAAAATAAACAGATAGATTACACATAATTCACTACACCCTACTAACACCCAGTCCATTCAACATTTCAATTGAACTAAGTGTTGTGTTTATTTTGGTCATAGTCAAGTAACATCCTTAGAATGTAGAGCTAACTAAATGTTTCCCCAAAGCACGAGAACATTGGAAGTGCCTCTGTCTGTTTTTATAAAATATGTAACACCCTGCTCAAAGTGGCTGACACAGCAGACCTTCTAAACAAACAACTTTCAAAAAATCTTCCAGTCCCCAGTAGTCTGTATATATTTCATTATCTTCTCGATACTAATAGATACTGAGGTGGTTATTTTGTTATAATCAGATCAAGGTCAATTTTAGGTTCAGTCTATTTAGACCTATTCTATACGAAGATACACAGTTACACATGATACACATGAATTCCTGTAGATTTTCCCAGATAGAAAATCATGATGACGGAATGAAAATCATTAAACCAGTTAATTTATGGCATAGACTTTGTAGAGCTTATTTCCACTGTTATAGTAGGTCTCTTAAATTAAACTTGTTTTTACTTTTGCTGATCTTGTGTAGCCTATAATTGAGCCTTTTCAGATATGTTATATAAATACAGTAGGCTATATACGAAGTTTAAATTGTTTTACAGTAGCCTTACAATGATTGTATCCAGGTAACAGAATGATGTTGCTTTCTGCTGCTTCACTATTCCATATTCAGCATGCCACTTTGGAGCAGGTGGACTCAGATCTGACACAGTACCAGTGTTGTCATTGTGTTCATAGATCCCAGCACCATCTGCTCCTACTCATTATTTAAACTATCTAAAAAAGTCTTTATTTATTGTTTACTCTAGTCTGTCACCACTACAATGTTCTTCATAAATAGCCTACTGTCAGGGGATATGGTGGGGTTATTTTGAGCATATTTAACAAAAGGCCTGCATACGGTTAAAATCTAGCATGGATTATTTTTCAGAATATTTCTTTATTAAATCTGCATGTAGACTGTGTGTTAAAGTAAACCTCGTGCAACCCATCATTTATGCAGCGCATCCTACAGAGCATAGCGCGAGACCACACCGTCTAAGTTTAAGCAACACTCGGTTTATTTAAAAATACAGAATATGTTAGAACAAATTAACTGAATTTTACATTAGCATACATCTCTCAACAAAAGTATGCACGGAAATTATGGTAAGCAAGTTTTGTCTTAACTTCCTTGCATTATCAGTCCCTTTTTTTATGTCAACATTAGCTTTTCATTTTGCTCAAAGGTACAGGCTTTTGTCATATTGTTGACTTTAGAAAACAATATATCATGAATTAAATAATGAAAATGTATCTTTGAATGACCAAGCATAATTAATAATGTTAGCTCTTGCTTATGTGGCTTGTAACCTTGATAGTTTAAACTGAAAAGCAGCTAGCATTGTCTAGCAGTGTACTTTACATTATTAAGGCAATGCTATTTAGCAAAACAAGATAACAATTTAGGAACATACAACAGCTAGCTCGCTTTTGTTTTGAAACTTCCGAGGATTTTATTGCTCACATGAGAGGAAAAAACACAGAAAATCATTATAATGATAATAATAATATATGACAGAACAACTTGCTCTCGCCACTGTCTGAAATGACTCCCTTCAAAGGCTTTTGTCAGTAGCTAGTTAGCAGTTTATCTAGTGGATAAGGGGCGAAATGTATAATTTACTTCTGAATAACGTAAGTTTACTCCTTCCACTAGCTGTATCCATGTTTATTTAAGAGTATCCATGCCATGGAAACTTGAATAAGACAGAAACTAAAATATATAACATACTAATAGTTAAATCTTTAATGAAGAAAGTTGGTATTTTGATGAATATGATGCAGCAACAAACAGATTCAAACTTAACTAAAACAGTTGAGTGTTTTATAGGTAGGCCTATCTTTCACAATGACATACAGTACCTTTTAGAATAATTTCACATTCAGTGGATTTCATAAAAAGGAAGCGTGCCAGTTAAATCAATATGATCATAAAAACAACAAAAGGTAAAGAGAAATGTATAATTGGACTGATCCATAAACTATGCAATACTCATTTAAGCCTCTAATTGAGTGGTCTTCTAAAAGCTTTGTGCTTGCCAAACACCATTTAACACATTACTGAATAAACCTTTATTGCAGCATCAAAACTGTGCAAAAACTTTCATCATTATGTAGAGATAAGACAATGAATAGAGTCAGAAACTGGGGAGAGAGAGAGTGGGGAATGACAAGTGGGAAAGGAGCCACAGGAGGACCACACCCGCTTGGAGGACCACAGCCTCTGTACATGGGTGCATGCACTAACCACTAGGCTACCGGCGCCCCCGCCTATTTAGTCTATATGTGCACACATAGCCTTGAGGGTCAGTTGGAAGTATTATACTGGCTACATTGACAGCTATTTCTCCAGACTATTTTGCTCCTCAGGCATCTGTGCCATGGAGAGCACTAGCTATGACATTATTTAGCTTATTATGTGCAGCTTGATAGGTCCATTAGCACCAGGCTCAAGAAAACACAAAGCTGTCACTCAATTGAAGTGGAAAATATGTATTCCGTAAACAAAACCCAATAGCACAAAGCCAGACAAACTATAACATGATGTAGTTAGATTATATGGATAAGGAAAATGTCTTTTGAAACATTCTTGATGGAATATCCAGTTTTGAATATTGACATAACGCCGCAGTATTGATTTTCATGGTTTTTAACTTGAAATAACATAATGGATGTGGCGTTAATCTGTTGGCATTTGACCTCTATAAATGTAATATTGATGTATTTCCAGTCAGATGGTGATTTGTTGAAGGCTATGCTGCATGTTACATTGCAACATCATTCTGCAGAAAGATGAGGTTGTAGAGGCGGGGGGTGGAATTAATGAGTAGAAAGACAGAGTTTGATGTCAGTTCATATTCTGTCTTTGAAAAGGGTGCTATAGAGAATATGCATTATATGAAAGTATGTGTACAATGAGGTGTGGTTCTGTTAACATGACAAGGGAATGGAAGCTACATAATGTTGTTTTTTTAACATTCAGCAATTTGTCAGTAGACACTGATGACTTTACACATTTAGTTAAAACTGAAGCTAACACGACAAAGTGTAATGTTCTTTTGAAGTAACGCGCTGTAAAAAAAAAAAATCAAGCCACAGATGAAAAATAATTTATTGAGTTCATTTAAACTCAAATGCTTAGCACACTTCTCAGTTAAAGTTGAACTATGATTAAGGTTTCAAAGAAATTGGTCTCGTGGACCTTAAAATGTTGATCAATGAACATCTCTCTGCCAATGTCATCCGTGCATCATTACGTTTGTTAAAGCTGTTTATGCATCTTCTCATTGCAACATCAAACAATCATGCATGTGCTGCTGAGGTAACAGAGAGAGGGGCAGTGGTGGAATGAAAGGGGAGATAGAGGACATGCAGTTTTGATGAAGTATTCATGTTGCTGATGTTTTCCTTCCTGTCTGCTTCTAACACTAAAACAGGAGGGAAGTGGGCTTTTGTAAATGTTAATGTATGGCCACCTCAACATCAACCATTGATAAGAAAAAGGATCAGGCTGTGCAAAACATCATGCTGCATAAGAACAAGCACTCTGCTAATACATCATATTAAATAAAATATGATATCTTTTTCTCTTTAACAAGATTCCATCCCTCTCAGCACTGTTCTTTCTCTCCATCTGTTTCCAGGAAGAAGTTGCTATGGTCAGAGAGAGGGAAGACATAAGAAAAACATCATTTGAAGGCATTTATCAGCTTTGGCACCCTCCTCTTTTGTACCTCAGTTACGCAAAGCAACAACAGCTATTGGGAAGGAAAAGCATTCAGCCCAGAGGAACAGTGTAAAGAAAGAGGCAGAGAGGCAGGGAGCGGAGGACATTTGACAGATAAAAAGGGAGCTCTGCAGCAGGATCCCAACCGTGCTGAACACAGGACTGCGTGACTGGTCTGTGCAAGCGGAGGGAGAGAGAGAGGAGAGAAGGGAGGAAGGTAGGAAAGAAGGAGGGGGGAGGGGAGCCAATTCAGCGCAGTGCAAGCTGACTGGATGAGTAGCAGCCGCGGCACAGGCAGCAGCATCAGCACCACTAGCTGTAGCATCTTTCTTTGTGGCTGCTGGAGGCTGTCTTGTGGCTGCAGTAGCATCAACATCCTCCACACACACAAATATCTGGACACAGACGTCCCTTCTGCCTGCCTTATACACACACATGTCGTGGTGGCCACCAGAGACGAGGTAGTAAGTGACGGGGCTCGGGGGATAGAGGGACACAGGAGGAGGAAACGGGGACGACTGGTGGTAGTGCAAACAAGAGGAGGGCTGGAGCAACGCTGACTGGAGCAGCGGCAGCAGTAGCAGCGGCACCATGGCGCAAGCCGCCAAGCAGCTCCGCAAGACCAAGGACCTTGCGGAGGCCGCCGCCCAAGAGCAAAGGGAGAAGGAGGAGGAAAAGTTAAAAAAGAGGAATCGATCCAGGGACCGCAGACGCAAGGTATGGCTTTCAATCTTGAGAAACATGGGAGGTGACGATGTTTCATACATCCATCTTTCCCTCTCTACATGCTTTCTCGATCCCTCTAGCAGCCTCTTTCTCTTTTACTGCATCTATTGTGCAAGATTAGTGAGGATACAATTACACATGTATAATTACACAGTTGGTCCTGCGGCCTCAGCAGGTGCGTACATGTGTTTGTGTAGGATAACCAGTCAAGCACATATGCTGTGGTGTAGGTTGTGTTCCCTCAATCAGACATAAAGGGGAAGGAAAGAAGGCTTATCATCATTGGTATGCCGTTAGAGGTGTGACCAATATAAGCTGTTGGTTTAATAACAGGCAATCTTTCTTTCATTCTTCTTGATTTCAGCCTTGCATGGGTGCAGCTCATTCATATTAATGCAAGTAGAGTGTAATGCATGTACGTGATTGTATGAAATTTTGTGCATAAAATCACTTCCCATTAATATGCTTTGCATGCTCTGTACTTTTACACAGAGCTGTGTTCGTGTTGGATTTGGTGTCTTCCCCCATATTACAGTTTTTTACACTGGGGGAGATGTAAAATGGAGGGGGAAGATGGAGGAACACTCAAACAGAACATGTAATGTTAACCTGTCTGTATATGCTTTGTTGGTATGCATAGGCTGCATGCCCTGTCAAATTGAAGAATCTAGGCTTTTTTATAGTTATTTTACTTAATGCAAAGTTGTGTTTTTTTGTGTTGGACGTTAATATACATTCAATGTTTAGTCACAAAGTAGGCTTGCAGGGTGTCATCCTGTAGGCACAAATGCTCTCATTCACCCCTTCCTCTCACCTCCCTACTGCACTCTCCCTCTATGACTGTTGCCTCTGGGTGCAGATTATATTGGGGTTGTGCAGCCTTGCACTCAAGCCTTGTAGCACTGACACGAGTAATGAAAAACTGTTTTTTTTCCCTCTGTTCACTTGACAACTATATGCCATGTACAGTAGGCTCAGTGTCCATTGCAAATTCCAGCTCTCTGTTCCTAACTGCTAAAGGTCTGAATTAGGGCTCTCACTATTAACTAGTTAATTGTGATTCTTAAGGTCTGAAATGAATGCATTACTTTTTGAAAAAGTGATTCATCGAATACTATTTTGTTCCTTTAGGTGCACCTTGGATAAACCATTCGCAATGTCTCCCTGTTGTCACAGTGATGGAAAAGAACAAAATGTCTAATTTCCCCTTTAAGAACTCCTAGTAGCTCAGTTAACGAGTCAAAAGTAATATCCACCTTAAGACATCAAGCATTTCACTTTTTTACCGTTCCTTTGAGCTGTTTTCATGTAGTTTTTGATCCGTAACAAGTTCCTTTTCTTAGTAAAGTTAATGTCGTAACCCGATCTACCAGAGGGTCCTTACTGTATTTCAAAATAAAAGCAGGGTTGTCTTCAAACATCAAGTAAAGTACTCTCAGACTTAAGACAAAAATTCAAAATAAAAGCCTTACAATTTTTATTTTTAAATGCGAAATAATGGACTTTCAAACATGCAATTAATCACGATTAACAATTGAAATTGAGCGATTAATTGCAATTACGAAATTGTAATAGTTTGAAAGCCCTAGTCTGAATGCAGGAAACGCATCACACTTTAGGTCTCACCTAGCAAATAGTATCGCAACATTATTTTGAATGCGATTATTTTCTTAACAACAACTCCATGACAATCAGTAACAGACACAAACCTTCACGCCACGGAACACAAGCAGCGCTGTTGACAGCGGACAGCACCTGGTGTTGAAACAATGCACCGTCACGGCTGCAACAGTTATCTCCAGAATCCCCTCCTCTATAGTCTTTTGCCTACAAAAAACAAGACATGTTGAACCTTGGATTAACGGTTCATTCTATTGAGAATTGTTGCATCCCTAATTCACACATTCACACACTGATGGCAGAGGCTGCTATGTTAAGTATCCATCAGTATTTTAAAGTGTCTTGCCTAAGGACATCGACATGTGGCTGCAGGAGCTAGGCATCAAACCCCCAACCTTTCGGTTGAGAGACAACGGACTCTACCACTGATCCACAGTCGCCCCATTGAGCTATCCTAAATCACTGCAGGGGGGATTCCTTCACCACGACAGTCTAGTAGAGTGTAATCCATAATTGGCTTCTGTGAAATCAACACCCACTGTCATGGAATATTATTTAATTTTAATTCTATAAATCTGAAATTCTATATACAATATTTTTTATAAATACATTGTCTAAAGAAGATGATGCAAATCCAAGTAAATTGAGCAGATCCTTGTTGGAAATGTATTTTGGATGCAGCAAAGGGCCAAGGATTGATTCAAACCCATGGTCGATGCGATGAGGACTACAGCCTAACATTGGGTCGACAACATACCCACTAGCTAGTAGGGATGCACCGATCCAGCTTTTAAGGTTCCGATACCGATACAGATACTAGGACTGGAGTATCTGCCGATACCGATCCGATACAAGTATTAAATTAATAACCTGTATTCTAGGCTGACAGGGTGAGACTGGGTATCAATTATAGCCTATGTAAAGCACAATCAGGGTTTTCCAACATTGAAACACAAAATGAAATAAATACATATGTGTAAGCTGACTGAATAGTTATTTATTATAAAAAAATAATAAATATGTACCAGCACTTTGGTTAAACTTAAAAGTGACAACGGGCAAACGGGCCTATAAACTCCTCTATTTCAGCCCTGTTCAGAACTGTTTCTGTCTGACCACGCCCCTCTTGAAGGGTTTGGGCGGCTCAGGCTTTCTTACACCATGTCCTGTTGTTTACGGTGAGAAGGCAGACTCAGAGGGCGGAACAAACACCTAGCTTCAAAGTAATGTAAGATGTGGAAATTATCCCCGCGACTGTTAATGTTGAAAAAACTTAGCTGAGTTATAACAGAGAAAAAATAGCACACTTTTGTGTCTTGTATAGTGTTGGTTTTACCACAAGAATCAAATTCATGAAGCCTGCAAATATCCATTGACACCTAATCATAACATAATTAAAATAAAATAAAGTTTGTAGTAAAGTAAACCTTTGGCAGCATGATTAAACGTTACTAAATTGCCTTGTAGATGTATGCTTGTTTTGTTTCTCTAATCATTTACAGTCAGCTTTGCTATGAACACCTTCATTGTGTGACATTTTATAAACCTATTTTGTAATTTCTTACGAGGCTCTGCCTTAAACTTTCCCTGATAAAATTAAGGATTCTGTGCACATATTTCTTGCACCTAAATTGCCACCATATCATCTTTATGGGGCTCACATTGGCTACCTATGTGTTTGGTGTTGCACAATCAATCACTACTGAAGTACAGGTCAAATGGATTGCAAAACAGCGTATTAATAGAGACACAAAATCCCAATTTACTATCACCTTAAAATGTGAAATTTGATTTGCAAAAATTGTCATTTTTGACACATATCTGTTAATAAACTATTGAAATGTAATTCAAAATTTAATGTTGTAAGTCAATGAAGCTGTTATGTGTAAGATTTCATTACAGCCCATCGATTCATAACCACTCTATTAAATCTGTCTCCTAATGGAATGGCTTGAAAGGCCTTCAATTTGGCATTGCTGTAGATTCGGAAAACCTTCATTCATTTGACTGTTTTCAGAGACAAAAATGACTGGCTTCTACCTAACTATACTCTTTCTGTAATAGTTTTCAGGAAATTTTGTTCTCAATCATAAAGCAACAAAACTCATCAATTTAATCAATGCTTAGCCTATCTTAGGTAAAGAGATGAAAATCAATGTAGAGAGTCACTGTTATGCTGTCATCTGTATATTTTCATTGCTTAAGGAGCATTACATTTCCATAACAAATTGTTTCTAGCAACAACAACAAAAAAATCCATCTCTGGTCCACTTTACAATTAAATGGCTTTACTCCCTCCCTCACTCTAACCTCAATCATCAACCAAGCTACTTTATCTATCTGTCCACTCTGTATCTGACTTGAGTCACCTGCTCCAGTAGATTGTTTTAATACACCAGTAAGGAATGAGGAAGCAAGTCAAAGGCACAGAGAGGGAGAGAAGAGGCACGGGCAGGTCTTAATGTTCCCGCGATGTTAATTAGCTCCATTCGATGTAAATCAAACTCGGCAGCATGGCATCTCTCCTCTCTACTTCTCCCCTTGCTCAAAGGTCATTCACTACGGTGCCAACAGAGATCCTATCAGAACTCTGAATGGAGTGGACAGTAATTTAGTTAAAGAATCTGCAAAGAATGATGGTTGCTCATGGTAGAGTAATGGCATCAGGAATGTGAAACCCAACTGAATGTAATGTATTGTGTAATATGAAGAATACATTGTGGGGGTCAATTCATGGCGGTAGTGACAGAATCTTTTCTTTACTCACTGGCTGCAGTCCTGCCACGATGAATTACAATCTAAACATGCTGTGGTCTTTCTGTCTAGCATCATTGATCACAGCTGTATGTTTACTAGTCACCGGTCACAACAGACCAATGACGGATGATTGATTTTTTATTGATTTATGCTTCAATGAATTAGGGTTGTCCAGATCAAGTGTTTTTTTCTACTTTGATCCCCATCCAAGTCCTTTAACATTGATTATCTGCTGACATGGTCTGATACATGCTCATACTTCAGTAAAGGTTGATTTAGATTTGTCTATGACACATGGAAGCTGTACTTACTAACACACAACTTACCGTCAATACTTTTGATTTACTAAAGGTTTGCATGTGTAAATAAACGTGTATAAATACTCGGAGGAGAAAATGCAATTAAGTTAATGTAGTACTGCACACATTGCAATTGACCAGGCCTGAAAACAATTGCAGTGATTGTACGGTGTCTGTATTTAACACCTTTGAAAAGAAGGTGTTAATCCAGGTGCCCAGTGTTACACACAGATGGCTGCTGTTATTGTAGCGAGGAGAAGACAAAGGCACAATGAAAGAAGGCGTGAAGAAAGCACTTTTTTCACATGTTTGGGATGATAAATGACGTGTTTATTTTTATTCCCATTCAATAATCTTTAGGATGATTAAACTGAAATGTATTGCCAGACGAAACTGAACATTCCCCGCCACTGTAGCCTCAAGAAAATTAATATTTCAATTTCTGTCTTCCTATTTCCCTCTTTTGGCCAACTTTACATTTGCATCTCTCCCCCAGTGAGCTAGTATCCTCCAATTCGCTCCTCTCCTCCAGTGTGCTCGTCTTGTCCATCTACAGTCCCTGGCTGCTCTGCTGTATAGGACCACTTTGATTGGGAGATGTCAACACTGCTTGTACCCAATCTTCGAGCCCTCTTACAGGGCATTTATGGCCATTGTCAGACCAGACACAGTGCTGACCAGCTGGCTGGTGTGCGCAACAATGGCCCGAGTGTCGCACCTGAGCGCCGTGCTAGAGGACACAGCTCGCACCTCTCGCCCAGTAGACGACAAATCATCTTTAAGAGATGGAGGGAAGAGAAGAGAGGCCCTGTTTTTTCACCAAGGTTATATTATAAGCCTTATATAATAAGCCTATATCTTTCCATCTTCTCATTTCATCTCTTGTTCTTCTTCTTTTACAGACGGCATTGACGTTCTCACTTATACTCTCCCACATCGCGTTTTCTTTATATTAAGATTGTTTTGCTGTAGATTGAAAATATCTTTATTTGCGTCTCTTATAATACTTGTTATGCCATGGGACTGGATTTCATGTTGCACTTGTGGTCATTCTGCTTTCCGTCCAAACTCTTCATGAAGCAAACTAGTAAAACATACAAAGGCCTAATTTAAATACTACCACCTCCACAGTCTTTGCACCTGTTTATCATTTGCAATCATGTTGGAATGAACACCCAATTAAAGGTAGGGTAGGTAATTTCCTCCAGATACACTTGTTAAGATTCTGGTTGAAACTGTCTTTAGGTCCTGACAGAAATTAATAATTCATGTGCTCTGAAAAAGAAACGAAGAACATCCGTCATCTGTAGCAGTTGTTAGCACGTAAAAACTTCGAGCAATGTCTGCACTCGATACGAATTTTATGAACCAATCACGCCTCCCTGTCTCCCTGCTCGTTCTCTACCCCATGCATGCACGAGCCCACACTCAAAGCATGAGCTGAAATCCGCTTCTGGACCAATGGCGCTAGTGCATGGAAGTGAGGGGCGCAGCTTTTGAGGGAGCACAGAAGGGAGGGGGTGGGTGAAGACGGAGTACGGAGAGAATGCTACTTTCAAAATCATGCTAGTTTTCGAAAATTACCTACCCTAGCTTTAAGTACCCCTTATGGGAGGATGTTAGTAAATCAGGCCTCAAGAGTAATGTAACGGGTAAAGAGAAGATTAACACACTTCTGAAGTTTTTTTGGACTACAAGAATAGTAAATCCATGCTCATTTGTGTAATAAAGTGATGCTTCTTTCCTCAAAAAGACTATCCCTGCAATCAGCTTGGGATTTCTCTACTATGAATACAACATCAATGCTTAATCATTTCCAGTATGGCAAACCACTACCTCACTTTGACACATTTTATTTGACAACAGTCAGATGGGTTTTGATGCACACTAACAATCAATTCTTAATGAAGGGTTAGTAATTACACGGCTATGATAGAATACAAATATGGATAACAAGTACTAATAATGCAATAATGTGAATGATGAAATATATGAAAATGCTGTGTCATCTTTGAAATTCACGGCTGATTTTTTGGGTTCATTCCCAGTTCTCTATAACTAATGGGATGGACTAATCTGGGACATAAAACCTTTTATTGTAGTAACTGAGCATGAGTCTCCTCAGGCCTCAACATTTCAGAGTTACCTCCAGGCCTGTACTTATTACGATGGATCCAAAGATCTGCTAATGGATAGTGTGTGCTTTTCGTGTACATGTGTGTGTGTGTGTGTGTGCAAGGCTTACTCGTGTTTTTCGACAGAGAGGTCGGTGTGCATGCACTTATGGTTTGTGTGTGAAATAGCAGGGCTGCAGGGTATCTCATTCAGCTTTTATGTAACCTTATGGATACCCATCCCTAATTAGCCAAAACTTTACTCAGCTTATCTGCCTCTTTCTGTTCATCCTCACACAAAATAACAAACAGAGCAATGACAGTATGATGCCCGAGGTTGTTAATTAAAAGTTGCATCATCTGCATATTAAATAATTCCACATATTATTTGGACAAGGGAAAAAGAAATCCTTGTTTGGCTATTGTCATATGGGTGCAAATGTATAGATTTTTAAGGTTATTCACGTCATTATAATGCACCACAAGAATAGTTCCATCCCATCTTGTAACCATACACTACATCACACACCACTGTGAGGTGCATTGGCATTTGATTTACTACAGGTCAGACAGTTTAACGCCACAAGAAGCCCAATACACATAGTGCATGACAGGAAAGTATTGTGCTCCTTCGTCACATGATGTATCTTTATACATTTTCTATGTGACAGCTTTTCTACTCAGCAGCTGTCATTGACTGGCTCATTTCCTTTTTCAGATATCAAACACTGCAAGCATTTTGCTCACAGGGATGTCATTTCAGTGCTTAGAAGCAGTATGCGTGTTGTCCCAGATTTGACCTAAGTGGTGTGCAAAACAGAAACTAGTTATTGTGTATTTGGGAGGTGAGGGCGAGGGCTTTGAGAGTTAGGCTCCTAAGGACCTCTCCTGTGATCTAAGGGACTATTGTATATGGTGTGTCATTTTTTGTGAGGTTTGTTTTGCTATATATTGCCTTCATGATTCAATATTTTTTCTTAAAGTTGTATTCATACATTTGTTTGCCACTATGGCTCAGAAAATGTTTAACAATATGCAAGATCATATTAGATATTGGTTATTGATAATGTGATACTGTAAGTAAGCAGACATTGGGCCACATTTGGTAGCAAATTGATTATGTGATTCGAAATTTCATCGCTACTTTTTACTCTGTTTTGTTCATCAGCAGTATCTTAGAAATATGCCAAAGTCTTGAGCTTAGCTTTACATGATACTGTAGATGCGTGTCTGTCTTTTGTCCAAGAAAGTTATATGGGTTCCTCTACGTTTTTTTTTTTTAATATGGCCATATATGTAGGGTTGATGAGAACAGACTGTACATCTTAACACGATGAAGGGAAAGGTGAAAGGTTAAAAAAGTTTGAATGTTCTGGAGTTTTCCTTGTTGCAGTACACACAGTTAAGGTTTACTGTTTCAATAATACAAATAACATAAATAAGCAATACTGTATCACTTGCTTCTTGATGGGTTTTATTGAAAAAAGGTTCAGGTTGTTCAGGATGTAACTAAAGCTTTAACCAGTTGTTAAATATTACAGGCTAAGCATGTTTTTGTATAACGCAACAGTAATCTGTCGCATAATAATGTGGGCTGGTGCCTCCTCATCCTCTTTGAGGAAGGAGAGGGAAGGATGAGCCAAGGTCAAGCAGAGCAAAGCAGCACTCAGCTTGGCCCAAAGCAGCCACAGGCTATATTTACCTGCCAGCCTAGGATTACAGTGCATCTGAGACCAGAGCCAGCCTTCTATCTACACACCACTATACTATGTGCTATAGTCGGGCACCTGCTTGGATACTGTATCTGATTATTCTCTGTATCGTTACCTGCTCAAACAACACAGGAAGACACCAGAAGACAAGCATGATGGCTGATATTTATCAGTCTTCTCTGGGGGCTTATGTTTTGATGTAGAGATCATTGTGATTTTAGATAATCTTACCTCGCCAGACACCTTTGATAAATATCAGCAAAGTCATTTTGCTCAGTGCAAAGCATGAACGCACACGTTTGTTGCATTTGGAGTAAAGAGAAGTTACGCGTTAGGATGAATTGTGTTGGAAGATAGTGTAGCCCTGTCCATCACTGCATCTTTGTCTTGTATTCATATCTACCAAACATTTGCATTAAACATGTTATAGTTTAGAAGTTGGGGTCTTGTTTTTTGGACATGGCATCAGCTGGTGTGTGAGGGGCCCCCTATGGATGGCCCCATTAGATCAGTGCAGTTGTTGAGTTCCTTAAAAGTCACACAGCTCATCTGCCAACCTGTTCCTGTAATTAAGACCATCCATCATCATTGTTAGCAAGGCCAACCAATGTGAGCATGCAGAGGGAGGGGAGACAGCTGTAAATCTTTTGGAAAAGTTTATTGTGACCCTGGGGTCAGTCTGCAGGCAGTCTGAAGTGACTAATGTTACCATGGTGATTACTCTGTGACACGGTGGGAAGATGAAGGGATGGGCGAAGCCATACCTTGGTTGTTTATGATGAGATGTCTAACATACTGCATGCACTGATTGCCAGCTAGACATGAAAGTGAAAAAAAAAAAAAAAAAAAAAAAGCTTTTCGCTTGAGCTACACTCTCGAACTCCTCTTCAGAGTCCTAGATTTATGTGGATGCTGAGTTTGGTTTCAGATCCCAGTGCTTCTGATGAGACTACATCAATAAGAAAACATGAGTCACATAGCAATTGTGTTCCAGATTCGACTGAGATTTATTTTACATCCCAAGCAGCTCAGACTGTTATATCAGGAGGGAAATCTAAAATATATAATTTGCTTAATTGACCTACATGCAGTGTTTACTTAATTCTAATAATGAAGCATTCTTATTACAGATCATTAGCAACATCAGTATGCAGAGTCTTTGAGGGCCGGTAAGCCTAAGAATCATTAGAGAAAGACCTAAAGTAATACTGACTGGCACGATGCCACACACACTGATAGCCACAAAGAGCACACACACACACACACACACACACACTTAGAGCTGGAGATTGGCATTATGTAATGGAATTAGTGCTCCTCAAGGTCTACATGGATCATGTGGCCTACAGGAGTCCACTAATGCACTGAAGCAGCCGCTCTCAGGCACACCCTTACTCCATCTCTCTCCTCCTCTGCATGGTCTAACCCCCCCCCCGGCCCTTCACAGCACTTGTGGTGGCTACTGGACACAAAGCATGATCAAAAACCAAAGATTTCATATAGATCTGAAGCAGTGAGATGCTTTCATGACATTATAGTGCTGTTGTATAGCTATCTTTGGTATTTTAAAGTGCCTTGAAAAGATAGCACATGCATATGATATGCCACATCGTAGACATTGAATGAATTTAGTTTGTTCAGATTTATTCAATTCACTGATTTGTGACGTCACCTTGTAGCAGTTTCCCTAAAGAGGTAACCTTTTATTTTTTTAGGGCATGCACGTGTTATATGGTTTAATTGTGTATCTGTGAGCCTTCAAGCGTGTCACCATCATGAAAAAGGGCGTCATGTGTCTCTGGGATTGCTGCCTGATGGCAGATGGACTGGCCCCCCCTCTCTTTAGACTCATCACTCAGTAAACAATCTATGCTGTTGGACATAACACTCCCCCCCCCCCCCCCCCCCCCCCACACACACACACACACACTCCCACAAACACACAGAAACATACACACACTAACTAAAAAAAATCAAAATGATGGGGTTAAAGCAGAGTGCGTGTGCTGTATATTGGTCAACAAGGTTGGAAACTCCTGAAAAGGACAGAATATTACATCAGCAGTTTTGAAACATCACTGCCAAGACCAGCTGCCATTCATTCACTGCTATCACTTTGCACTCCCTGCTCCAAAAGAGAGAGCTTGCATCAGCACCCATTGACGGGAGTCAGGGTGAGAGCACGATGGCAAGGGTAGACAGTCAGAAGCAAACGTAAACGGAAGTCTTTCTTCTCAGTGCCCTTTAAATCAGTGTGTGCCTTCTGCTATATTCCCCTCTTTTTCTTTCCCTCATGGGTATGATATTAGGAATTTGTCATTATGACAATCATATGAATGTAAAAAGAGAAAAGAAACCAATCAACAGCGATGTCAAATTTCCCAGTACTGTCCTTGTCTGCTGTACAAAGGCATTGAGATGGAAAATCCACACAGAACTTGTATGAATACTTCATAGCTAATTCAATTTTAAACTCTAGATGGAAGTAGTGAAAGTAAAGCAACTGTTTGTTATTTCACCCTGCCCTCAGCTCTTTTCTCCAACATCTAGTCTTTGCTTCTCCCTGCTCTTTGCAGCGACTATCTCTCTGCATCTTCCAATCGCTCATCATCTATTTTTCCTTCTCCCTCCTCTCTTTTCTCTGTCAATTTGGCTTCTCTTCTATGCTGCCTCATTAGCTGTTTCCTTGTCTCCTTTCCTCCTATTTTCACCACACTTCACCACTCTTCTGATGTTTTAACAGTTGAAGCAGGGGAGGTGTGCAGTTATATTTGTCACTGAAAAGTCCTAAGTGTTGCTGTTTTTTTTAATTGAGTAAATGTTAATGTTTTAATATAATTAATCTCATCTCTAGGCTTAAGTCCAGTACCAGTGTATGAAAATGTAGAAAATGAAAAGGTGATTCTCTGAACCTTCCTTCGATCAATTCTCTATCCCTTATCCGAGGTCATGGTGGCCCAGGAACATTTTCCAGCTCCTCCTGGAGGATTCCGAGGCATTCCTAGGCCAGATTGGATATATAATCCCTTAAACGCATTTTGGGATGCGCGCTTAATGGAAGGGATGCGTCCAGGAGGCATCCACTGACCGACTCAACTGGCTCCTTTTTAATGTGAAGGAGTGGCTGCTCCATTACGAGCTCCCCCTGAGTTTCTGAGCTCCTCTCCCCATCTCTAAGGGTGAGCCCAGCCACCCTCTAAAAGAAAATCATTTCAGCCGCTTTCATCTGCAATCTTTCGGTCACTACCCTTGTACCCTACCCTAGACTTGTAAGTGCTGACCATCATCCCAGCCGCTTTCCACTCTGTTGCAAACCTCCCCAATGCCTGCTGGAGGTCCCAGCATGAGGAAGCCAACAAAACTAAATCATCTGCAAACTGGAGAGATGAGATTTTGAGGCCTCCAAACTGGAAACCCTTTCCATATTTTCTCTCTTTGCCGCTACGTCCATGTCCGTCATATTCGCCTGGTTGAATTGTGTCCAATCGCTCAATTGTATCCACTCTGAAAGTCACCTGCATGCCGTCATTGGCAGGTATAACACACCAGCTCCCTGCCCAGAAACACCCTGTGTCAACCAAAACAAAACACCATTTGCCAACCTGTAAATTTGAGCTTTCTGTCAGTGTTGTGACTGTGTAGCTTAGGGTCTGACGATCACGCAGAGACACAGCATGCAGGTGGGTAGCAGCTGCATATTAACAAGATGCTCCTTGCACGTTTGTGCAGAGTTGTATTAGTTCAGGTAGCATTAGCTACTGAGAAAACACATATCACAATACTTTTGTGTGGGCACTCATTCTTTCGGCTCAGTGATAGTGGTGAGAGAATCAACTCACTGCAATCAGGTGTGTGTCACACTGATTGGCCTTGATTGAGCCCAGGTGTGGGGAGCTTTTATATACCCTGAGTCTCCAGTGCTCTGTGCTGACTCATTATCTCACCTTCAGAGGTAGTGAGAGGTTCTCCCTGTGTTTCTCTAGTGTCGGTGTGTCTATATAAACACCAACTAAGATCTTGTTGTGAATCATATTCCAATTGCCTGTCGCCCAGTGTATAACTTGGGGTGCTGGATAGTTCCTTTTTGACTCCAGCCTTTTGTGTTTTCAAAGGTCTCTCTGGCCGCCTCTCCCTTTTGTTTTGGGTTTTCTGGGTCTCCTGGACAATTTTGGTTTTGTGTCAGCTGCTTGGCAGCAGTGGTTTAGTTAATCATTTTCGGTGCATTATTTAGGTTAGGAAGCCTGTTGTGGCTCAATACAGTTACGTGGTTTCCCCCCCCTTTCCAATCTATCGCTTGCGATTTAGTGGTTATCCTTCTGGGATAACTTTGAGACACCCCTGGGTCCGCACTTGCGTCCCAATCCCCCCTCCGTCCTTACAGAATGAGTCAGCCAATGGCGGACACAGCGGACCCCTTCTCTCGTGATTCTCAGACTTTGGACCTCAGTGATAAACTAGCTGTACAGGGGCAGGCTATCACAGCTCAAGGAGCCCTTTTAGGCTCTCATGAGCAAATGCTGCGTGCGATTGCTGATCAACAAGTCTCTCATGACCATATGCTTCAGGAGATACTTGCACGTTTACAGACACCCGGGCCAGCTCCAACCCAAGTACAAGCACCTCCAGTTACACATCATGGCCCTATTGTAGTTCAGGAGACCAAGCTGGCAACCCCAGCCCGCTATGACGGGCATCCCGGGAGGTGTAAGGGATTTATCACCCAATGTAGTTTAGTGTTAGAACTACAACCCTCTATGTTTAACACGGACCGAGCCCGGGTAGCATATATAATATCTCTACTCGCTGACAAGGCCCTTTCATGGGCTACAGCCTTGTGGGAGAGACAGACTCCTGTCTGTGCTGACTCTGCCCTCTTCATGGCAGAGATGAAATTGGTGTTCGACCACGATGTAAGTGGCCAGGAAGCAGCCAAACGGCTTCTAAGCATACGTCAGGGCTCTTCGAGCGTGGCAGAATTTTCAATTCAATTCCGAACTTTAGCTACGGAGTCGGGTTGGAACAGGGAGGCTTTGATAACCACTTTTATTCATGCCTTGTCTGAGAGGGTTAAGGATGAGCTCGCTTCCCGTGATGTTCCGGATTCACTTGAGGGATTAATCTCATTGGCAATTAGAATTGACAACAGAATCCGTGAGCGAAACAGAGAGAGGAAACAGGCGTACACCCGCCCACCGTCCGAGGAGTTTAACATCCCTCAGGAAAGACCAAACCTGCCTAGGGGATCCCCTGACAATGATGAACAAGAACCCATGCAAATAGGACACACACGGCTTACTCCAGCAGAAAGACAGAGGCGTATGAGCAGGGGAGCTTGTCTATACTGTGGGAGGGTGGGTCATTTCATTCGCCAGTGCCCTGCAATGCAGAAACACCATACGCAGGGAAACGAGTAGACTCGTCAGAACATGGGGAGGTCTTGCCGAGTCTAAATAATTCCCCCCCAGTGGCCAATAATCACACTTTTTTATCCCTTGAATTATCCTGGAATGGACACCGGTGCAACTTTTCAGCATTTGTTGATTCAGGAGCAGCAGGTAGTTTTATGGACTCAACCCTTGCCCGAAATCTCAAACTACCCATTTTTAATCTTTCTTGTCCATTTGCTATCACCGCAGTGGATGGGCTACCTTTGGGTATTGGAAGGGTTGAGAAGGTCACATGCCAGATTTTTATTCGCATTGGCAATCACACGGAGGAGATTCAATTTTTTCTTATTGATGCACCTAAGTTACCCCTAATTCTGGGACACCCATGGCTTAAGGAACACAACCCTCACATCAATTGGAGGTCTGGGGAGGTGCTGAGCTGGGGCCCAGACTGTGCATCTCACATGATGGAATCAGACTCTGTTCACCTCCATCCTTTGGGCCTTGAGCCTCCGGCTGCCACGAGCGCCCCTGCGTCTGAATCTCCCAGTGCCACTATGGATAACCCTCTTGTGTCTCCCACTTCAGTAGGTCTCACCTCTTCTAACCCCAGTGATCCCCTGACTCTTGGGGCTCTTGAGCCCTTGACCCCTTCTGATTCTTCGTCCCCTGTTGCTATGCACTCTCTTCTTCCCAATGGGGTTCCTGCAGAGTACGCTGAACTTAGGGAAGTTTTCAGTAAACAGAAGGCCTCCATCCTTCCTCCCCATAGGCCCTACGATTGTTCCATCAATCTCCTCCCAGGCACTACACCCCCAAGGGGCCGCCTGTATTCCTTATCACGACCTGAAACATCAGCTATGACAAGCTATATCGATGAAGCTTTAGCTGCAGGTTTCATTCGCCCCTCTACATCTCCAGCTGGGGCTGGTTTTTTCTTTGTGGGGAAGAAGGATGGGGGGCTGAGACCCTGCATTGATTATAGGGGTCTAAATAACATCACCGTAAAGAACCGCTACCCACTCCCTCTCATGTCCACGGCGTTTGAGCGGCTTCAGGGTGCGTCCTTCTTTACAAAGTTGGACCTTAGGAACGCCTACAATCTGGTGCGCATAAGAGAAGGGGACGAGTGGAAGACAGCGTTCAACACTCCACGGGGGCACTATGAATATCTGGTCATGCCCTTCGGACTTTCGAATGCCCCCGCTGTTTTCCAGGCATTTGTTAATGATGTCCGCAGGGAGATGCTTGAACTTTTTGTTTACGTGTATTTGGATGACATCCTGATTTTTTCGAAGTCCTATCCGGAGCATGTGTCTCATGTTAAGAGGGTTCTCCAGAAGTTGTTGGAGCACCAACTCTTTGTTAAGGCGGAGAAATGTGTCTTCCATGCCCCCACAGTCAAGTTTCTGGGGTACGTTGTGGCCCGGGGCAGTGTCAGAATGGACCTAAGCAAGGTCATGGCCGTGCAGGAGTGGCCTCAACCTGACTCTGTCAAACAGGTTCAGCGTTTTTTGGGGTTCGCAAATTTTTATCGGCGCTTCATTAGGGACTTTAGTTCGATTGCTGTCCCTATTTCAGCACTGGTAAAGGGTACTCCTTCACGTTTCCGTTGGTCCCCAGAGGCTGAGAAGGCATTTACAGAGCTTAAGAGAAGGTTCACCACTGCACCGGTCCTAATTCACCCAGACCCCTCAATACCTTTTTTTGTTGAGGTTGATGCCTCTGATGTGGGTGTTGGGGCAGTTTTGTCCCAACGTTCTCCAAGGGACCAAAAGCTCCACCCGTGTGCATTCTTCTCTCGGCGTCTTCTACCAGCCGAGAGAAATTATGATGTTGGTGACAAGGAGCTGCTTGCAGTGAAGTTGGCCTTGGAGGAGTGGCGTCACTGGCTTGAGGGTTCCGAGCATCCGTTTCAAGTCTGGACAGACCATAAGAATCTGGCTTATATCCAGCAGGCCAAACGCCTAAACCCTCGCCAAGCTCGATGGGCCTTGTTTTTCAACAGGTTTGATTTCAACCTATCATACCGTCCAGGTTCGAAGAATCTGAAGCCAGATGCCCTATCTCGCCGATTTGACTGTTCAGGTAGTGACAGTTCTCCAGAGCCCATTGTTCCCCTTACCCGCATCCTTGCCCCACTCACCTGGGAGATTGACACGGTTGTTCAGGGGGCTCAGCAGCAGGAGCCAGACCCAGGAGGGGGGCCCCCAGGCTGTCGGAATGTTCCTGCAGGAGTGCGATCACAAGTGCTTCAGTGGGGTCACTCCTCACGCCTCACAAATCACCCTGGTGTTCGTCGCACTCTTGGTTTTCTCAAACGGAGATTCTGGTGGCCCGGGATGGGGAGAGATGTGCGGGTGTTTGTGGCGGCCTGCACTATTTGTGCCCAAAACAAGACATCACGACAGCCTCCTGCTGGTCTGCTCCGGTCATTACCTATCCCAAATCGCCCTTGGTCTCATGTGGCCCTGGATTTTATTACGGGACTACCCTCATCTAAAGGGTTCACTGTCATTATGGTTGTTGTAGATCGGTTCTCAAAGGCAGCCCATTTCGTCCCTCTCCCAAAGCTTCCTTCGGCCTTAGAAACCGCCCGGCTTGTGGTCAAGCATGTCTTTTGCTACCACGGCCTACCCCAAGACATTGTGTCTGACCGGGGCCCTCAGTTTGCGTCCCGTTTCTGGAGGGCCTTTTGTTCCCTTGTGGGTGCTTCAGCTAGTCTTTCGTCAGGGTTTCATCCGGAGACCAACGGCCAGACTGAGCGCACCAATCAGACACTAGAGCGAACACTTCGTTGCCTGGCCTCCTCCAACCCTACCACATGGAGCGAACAACTGGTGTGGGCTGAATATTCTTATAACACCTTACAGAATGCATCCACTGGTTTCTCTCCTTTTGAGTGTCAGTATGGGTATCAGCCACCGTTGTTCCCAGAACAGGAGAGGGACTTGGGGGTGCCTTCGGCTGCTCAGTTCATCCAGCGGTGTCGTGCTACCTGGAGGCGTGTTCGTGCGTCTCTTCAACGCTCTGTGGCACGGCAGAAGCACTACGCAGACCAGCATCGCCGTCCAGCCCCAAACTATCGGGTTGGTCAGAGGGTGTGGCTCTCCACAAGGGACCTCCCACTACGGGTAGAGTCTCGCAAATTGGCGCCACGCTTTGTTGGCCCCTTCAAGATCATTCGAAGGATTAACCCTGTCACTTTTCGCCTCCTGCTCCCTCGGTCCATGAGGATTCATCCCTCGTTTCATGTTTCCCGTCTCAAGCCAGTCTGCTCCAGTCCCCTGGCACCTCCAGGGAGGCCTCCACCTCCACCCAGGTTGGTTGGGGGTCAACCAGCCTACACGGTTCGGCGTATATTGAACTGTCGTCGGGTGGGACGTGGGGTTCAGTACCTTGTGGACTGGGAGGGATATGGTCCGGAGGAGCGTGCCTGGGTCCCAGCTAGGGACATTTTGGACCCAGCTCTTATCCGGGACTTCCGTCGCCTCCGGCCTGGTGGCTCTGTTGGAACGTCAGGTGCCGTTCCTTAGAGGGGGGGTCCTGTGAGGGCACTCATTCTTTCGGCTCAGTGATAGTGGTGAGAGAATCAACTCACTGCAATCAGGTGTGTGTCACACTGATTGGCCTTGATTGAGCCCAGGTGTGGGGAGCTTTTATATACCCTGAGTCTCCAGTGCTCTGTGCTGACTCATTATCTCACCTTCAGAGGTAGTGAGAGGTTCTCCCTGTGTTTCTCTAGTGTCGGTGTGTCTATATAAACACCAACTAAGATCTTGTTGTGAATCATATTCCAATTGCCTGTCGCCCAGTGTATAACTTGGGGTGCTGGATAGTTCCTTTTTGACTCCAGCCTTTTGTGTTTTCAAAGGTCTCTCTGGCCGCCTCTCCCTTTTGTTTTGGGTTTTCTGGGTCTCCTGGACAATTTTGGTTTTGTGTCAGCTGCTTGGCAGCAGTGGTTTAGTTAATCATTTTCGGTGCATTATTTAGGTTAGGAAGCCTGTTGTGGCTCAATACAGTTACGTGGTTTCCCCCCCCTTTCCAATCTATCGCTTGCGATTTAGTGGTTATCCTTCTGGGATAACTTTGAGACACCCCTGGGTCCGCACTTGCGTCCCAATCCCCCCTCCGTCCTTACAACTTTAGCTTTTTGACCTTATCCTAGCATGCTGGACATACATATGCAGTAAATACATTTCCAATTAAAGCGTAATTAGGAAAACAAATGAGAAAATTATAAACAAATTAAAGTAGTGATTAATTATACTATATGATCTTAATTACCCCAACGTCTGCATGGTATAATTCATCAGTGTAAGCCTCCGTGTTTGCCCTAATGTCCATTGTTCATTCGAAAAATCCTATGAAGAGCTATTTGAGTTTGGACCGCAAATGACTGAGTTAGACCTGAGTTAGTAGTCTGTTCGGCTATGAGAAGTAGCTGAAAGATCAGGAAACATTAAGGGTATGAACCTTCTGAACTTTTTTCTGCCATCTCCAAGGTCAATAATTAGTCTGTCCGTTAAAGCTCATACATACATTATTTTTACACGTGCAGTAGTTTAGTAGTTACATAAGCAGAGTGTTGAAACTGAAAACCCTGTGTAAGATAGCCCATACACATTTTGCTGCCTTTTCCCAAAAGCCTGTCAAATTTCTGTATACCCAGGATTCGAAACGATTAAAAAGCTTTCTCTCCAGGATCCCCGACATGCTGCTTTCAGCATAACGGACTCATTTTGCATGTCATTGCCACTGCCTAATCATTCTAGCACTGTAGTTGCAATAACAGGGTCAGCTGTTTACTAATTTGCCAGCTCGGCTTATTCCCCAACGTATTTTACATGTGTAAGATCTCAGTCTTAGAAATGAATCTAAAAATAGCTTAATTTTTCTTCTTAAATCATAACAGATCTTAACTTCATATTGATGGAATATATTTTGTTGTTTTATCAATTTGTTTGTCAACACAGGATGCCAAATGTTAATTTACTGCTTAGTGTGCATTTCCAGTTTCAATAACTTACATGGAGATTTTTCTTGTCCGATAGCCCAATGCACACTGTTTGCCCTTTTCCTTCTCTCTGTCCTTTTATCTCAATGTCTCTATCTCTTGCTCTATCCTTCCCTGAAGCTCTTCCCTAATGCCAGAATGATATTGAACGCAGCCCATTGATCCGACGTCAACCCTTATTTGAGTAACAAGCGGTATAAGTTTAACACATTCAAACTTTCCACAACACTGGAAAATAGATCACAGTATCCTCATTTCTTCCTCTATTGCCTAATATCTCTTTCCTCCTGTTTTTAAGTAACTGACCTATCGGCAAGGGCAATTTTTACTCTGTATCTTGACAACTCATGCAAACCATCAGGTAGCACTCGTCTATAAGGCAACCATTAGCTGTCTAAACAGAGTTAAAGGCTAAGTACAACAAATAAATGTTAACACTGTAGTCTGCCAAAACAGCTTGTGAGTCATAAATGATGATTTTCTGGCATTTAGATGGTTTCGAATTAGCAGGAAAAAATGGAACAGATGGAAATGTGATACTGCTCTGGAGGCACGGAGTGTGGAACGGTATCATGATTTCAACACAGCAAGCAACTTGAATTTTTGTCAAAATAATTGTCCAGACATAGAAGGACTTAACGACAACACAGGAAAAAGGAATACTACAGATGTTTGTGCATTCCCTGCCTAATAATCATTTCATTTGCTCCCTATCATCTGTTTTGTGAACTTCCTTTTAGCACGTTACTAAGTCACAAGAGCACAAACCAGGGCTAGTGATTAAAATACGGACAGAGAAAAAAATCTAATCAGCACATATATTGGTAGCTGCCACTGTATGTTCCACCCTATAAGTTCATTGGCAGCAGGATACAAAAAAACCTGGTAATCAAAACGACAAATTCAAACCAGCTATTAGACAATATGCGGCTGTGGCTCAATGCTAGAGTTGGTCGCCTCTCAGGGCAGTTGGGAGTTCGATCCCCAGCTCCTGTAATATGTTGAATGTCAAAATGTCCTTGGGAAAGACACTGAATCCCAAATTTCCCAAGCTGCAAAGTAAGTGGTGTATGAATGTGTATGATTGGTTTTAGTTGAAGTACTGAAGGACACTTTCCATAGAAGCTTTTGTTTTAATTGTGTTAATATGGTGTGAATGGGTGAATGGACATGCGATGTAAAAAGTGTCCTGGGTAAAGTATTTTGTTTGTTTGAACAAACAATTCACTCAAACATCATGGCTAAGTTAAGTACACTATACCATGTCACTTGACTTTCTCCTCTGGCCCTGATACAGTATAACTACTAATGGAGGTAGTCACCTTACTATGAATGAAAACATGTTCTTTTGACTGGCCTGATTTCACAGATGATCTTTATCGACTGTGTACTTTGGTTAGAAGAGTATAACCAGGACAGATTAAACTGCAACACATGACTCAATTGCTTGATTGCATATCTATATTGAATTAATACAAAATACAGAAAACCCTCTAACACACAACATCTGTGACTCAAACACATAAGATGTGTTGATCGTGGCCTGATTGTAATTAATGAAAAGTATGACTCAGCAGTTTCGGGATGGAATGACTGACTTACAGGGTCACAAGCTTTGTGCTGATGTCTTTGCACCAGTGGTCCCATGAGGCAGGCCAAGGTGAGAGGACATGCATACTGGCATACATATTAAAATACCCCTCTAATCCTAGCTCAAGCTGAGACTTATTTTTCATCAGAATTCAAGACACATGGCTTACTGAACCTTGCAGAAAGAAGTCAGTGATTGATTACACTATAATTTGCATTTCCCCAAGGGAATAAATAGGAAACAAACAACCCTTGCTGTTGTGAATGCAGCATGCTATCTCACATACCAATCTGTGTCAGGTTGCCGCATCTGGATGTGCCTCTAAATGACAATGTCTGTGTAGGTTCTCAGTCATCATGGGAAATTCAAAGCTCGATCCAAAGTCAACTTGACTTCAAGATCTTCAACCAAGTCCAGTTACCTTTGGATCAAGCTTCAACTCTAAATGAAAAGCTTCCGTCAAAGAAATGCTAGACTCTCTCAAATAGGTCAAGAACAGGCATCATAATGACACAGTCACAAAGGTTTGGACATCTTTTCATGAGCTACTGTACACTGCTTTGAATTCTGGTAGTAGAAATTACTTTTTAATTGTACATAATATATTTATTGTATTTCTGTTTCAAAACCACTTTCCATATTTTCAGAAATGTCTGACAAAGCGGATATATTTCACCACATCTATAAGTTCCCATGAGTCCTCTCTCTCATATAACATGGTTTAGGGGCCTTTCTGTGTGACATGAAATATTAATTAGAGAGATAACGCTTAACACAGAGATTGTCCTCAATTCCAGGTCCTTGTTTGCTACAACATGAAAGGTCTATCTTGTGAAGGTGTTGTACTGCAGCATGTAAAACATTAACACAATTATGAATTATGCTCACAAACAATAGACACATTTCTTAACATACAGGCATTTCATCCCAAAATGGAATCACCATTTTAATACTCTTCTTTTCCCTGTATAGCCTGACATTTGTAGTTGTTGCGTAGACATGCCTGGATTCAGTGGTGTACAGTACGAGTATCACGTGTTTGATACACAACGCAGACAGACTAGCATCAGCAACTGGTGAATGATGCGGATGACTGATGGTGCTTCCAAACGATGCGCAGCTTTCTGCAAATGCAGTGTGTCAGCTTGTCTAGCCTATATTTTTAGCTCTCCCTGGTGCATAAGGTTTATTATAGCATGAGCTCTGGAAAGAGCTGAGTGACTTCTCATTGTGACATCATATAATGTGTCATACAGTCACCCTGCTACCTACTCAACATCTTTGTTCATCAGCTCTTCTTCCTGATAAAGCTTCATTATACATTTTAGTTGAAGTATAGGTAAATAAAAGTCTGCATTAGCTAAACTGAAAAGCTAATGTTTAACACAAACAGCTATGTTGGGAATATTTCTGCTATTTTGCTGTCTTGAGAACTCATCTTGAGGGAGGGATTATTTCAGAAATGTTCAGCAGTTAAACATTTTTTGTGGGTCTGCGTTTATGTCACTGATCTTCTTAGTGTCTGCTCTGGCTCAGGGCCTATTTTTATCAGTACGTTAAAGAGTTCAGATCCCGATTCACTAAGTATTGCAGTTTCTCATTTTCTCTCTTTCTCTCCTTTTCTCTGTGACTCACTTCTCTCATCTAGACTTTATGGAAAACTGTTATTTGGTGGCCTTTGGGGACAGACCACTTGCTCTAGCTTTAAATTGTCAGGCTATGTGTCACCATTACTGGACCTCTTGCTTTAGGCCTGACCCAGGTATCAGCCAGGGGTTTGTCCAACTGATGGATGGCTTCTCGTGGGCTAAAACGCCCCTTGTGAACCTGCACAGAATGCTGAATCATAAGGAGTTGGCTCTATTGACTGGCCTCAGGGAGTGGTCACCATCCCGTGAAATCCATTAGACCAGTAATTTGTGGCTGAGGATAAGGCCATTTTTCTCTTAGTGTGGCATGTGAGGATGATTTGCTATTTTTGTGGTTATAGTTTTATTAATTGCGGATATTTTTCATCACGTCATATTTATTAAATACCATGTCTCTGTACAATGTTACATTCTAAAATGGAATTAAATTGAAATACAAGATTATTATAACACGTTTCAAAAGGCATTTTACTTAATTAAAGCTTGTTTTAGATGCAATAAGAATAGCAAGGCAGAGCTGACTTGCTATTCTTAATGCTATTGCTGTATCATTGCTATTTTTAGAACCAGTTATAGTGGTAGTTGTTTGCTCACAATAATGGCAGTAAGTACCCATTCCCCACTGAGATCTTATCTTCTTGTTTATCATGCTTTCGTCCTCTATGATTTCTCCTCCCTCATCCTTGATCAGCACCTCTGTTGCCCTCATCCCTCTCTCAGCATGTCACCCACTGGTATTACTCTGCACCAACTGGGTGATTAGTGACAACCCGCAGTCCCACACACAGACATGCACAGTGGGGCCCAGCTCACTGTGCTCATGGCTGAACATACAGCTTCCATAAGTATGCACAGACACATGCAGATATGAAAACATGAACAGATGTTTTATGGTCCTGATATCTTTTTTTCTTGTCATTATCAGTAATCAAAGATATGTATCATCGTAATGAGTGAAGAACAATACAGAGGGCTTGGGGATTGTTCTGCTTTTGCGCAGATAGAACCTGTGCAAGTCAGAAAGAAAAAAACACATGCAGAAGGTTTAAGTAACCCCTAACTGTGCTGAGGAGCAAACAGCGTCTCTCTGTGTGTTTGCCATATTAAAATTTAATGTATAAAGCTAATATGCATTCATTTAGGGGAAAATAATATAACCTAATTCACCATCACCGGCGCTAATGGCTACTTACAGTTACAGTAAAAAAGGAGACTTGGTGGTAACTGCCACAGTATTTCTAAGGAGATATTAAGCGCAAACTTTCCGATGGTACACAGCTATGCCTCTGTATGACTGAAAAATAAATTACTGCCAGTGCAAAACAGGTTATTCTGTTGTTGCTATTGACTCTTGTTTTGAGCTTATGATACCCCAGGCGCTGGTGTCAGCAACACGTGCACTGGAACCTGAACATGTGGAGGAACGTTATGTTCAGCCATGAGTCCAGTTTCTGCCTACGGCAGTTGGATCGTGTGGGTCCAAGTGTGGAGAAGACGCGGAGAACGCTATGGTGATTGCTGCTCCGATAGGGTAACAGCTTTTGGTGGAGGCAGTGTGATGGTGTGGGGCGGCATCTCCCTCAATGGAAAAACGAGGCTTGTCATCATTGGAGGCAATCTCAATGCAGACAGATATCGAGATGAGATTCTGCAAGCAGTGGCAGTCCCATATCTCCACAGTCTGGGACCGAACTCTATCCTCCAAGATGACAACGTTCGCCCCCACAGAGCGGGGTTTATCAGAGACTACCTCCAGAATTTGGGAGTGGAGAGGATGGAATGGCCAGCCTGCATTCCTGACCTCAACCCCATTGAACACTTGTGGGATCAGCTTGGGTGTGCTCTTCATGCCAGAGTGACCAGCACAACCACATTGGCTGACTTGCGACAAATGCTGGTTGAAGAATGGGATGCCATCCCACAGCAGTGTGTTACCAGGCTGGTGACCAAGATGAGGAGATGCCCGGCTGTTGTGGCTGTGTATGGTTCTTCCACACGCTACTGAGGCTCCTGTTTGTTAAATGAATATTATTGTTAAATTGCCAATATGTCTTATTTCTTCAGACTTCAATCATCCAATCCACTAAACGACACCAAACAAGAGTCAACAGCAGAATAAGCTGTTTGGCATTGGCAGAGAAGATTTTGGCGCAACCACATACTCAGCTCTGCTGCTCATCCCACAAATGCATGTTTATAATAAGATGTATTGCCAAGAAGCATAGTTACATCAAAGAAATAATCTACCAAACACATATTTTCTTACTTTTTGTGTGATGTTTATCATTAATATAACCAGGGTCTGGGGCTGTCAGCGGCTTAACACTTCATCAACATGTGGAGACAGTTTGGAACTCTTGTGAAAGTCAAGGACGTGTTGTTATTTCTAAAGGTTGTCGTTTCTTTCTCCATTCAGGGAGTAAACCTTGTTATAAGCAGGGAAATCAAAATAACAATTGACTTGAAAGTTGTCCCTCCCCTCCCAGCTCATCATCTTTTTGTGGAAAAATCTGTGCTCCACCAGAGAACACAGCAGAGAGCACACAAACACGCAGGGTAAAGGTGCAGATAGCTCCAGTCCACCTTCAGTCGTAAAACAAGAGTAAGCTGTACAGAGCGGGACAGGTTTCTGGGTGTGTTTTTGCGCCTGAATATCGCTAGCACAATATGCTTTTTGAATTCGACCTTGAGACAGAGCAGATGAAGAGAGCAAAATGATGTAGATTTTTCGCGCTATTATAGAGACAATGCCTTCTTGAATCAGACCCAGAGTGTACTAATTACACCCAGCCTCTTTCTCTCTCAGTTCTCGTATTATACTGTATGTTACCCAGTCAAGCCACAATGGAAGTTTTAGAAGATTTAACAGACATTTGGGTCTGGTGTTTTCTGTGTTTTTTTTCCTTTTAAATGTTTTTTGTTGTTGTTCTTGAGGCAAAGCAACTGGATTTTGTGTTGTTTTACTGCTCACTACAAGCCGTGAGCTCATATGTACGTTCTTATGGGTGTTGGAGTTTTTATCCTGCAGAGAGGAGCATATGTCAGCTTCTGTGACCGCCTGTGGGCAGCAGGGCTAAAGACGATGTAGCATGTTACAGTGCATTTCCATGCTTTCATGTCTGCACAAAGTTATACATTTGTTCATCAAAATCTGTGCGTAAATCTTTTCATATGGATTATTTGGCTGCATGTGTGTTTACCCACAGGTAAAGACTTGTGCCTGTCAGCGCGCTTGTGTGAGTTAGTACATGTCAGCTCCAGAGCCCTCTACAGTCCTGATTCATGACACGGCAGATTTGGTAGTCAGTCAGTCAATGTCACGATAGGGCAGCTCCTGCCCCCCACCACTGAGCCCCCTACGCCTCCCAGCCTCCCAGGCTCCCAGGCCACAATTGCAGATACTCTGACATATAACATCCAACTACTGAGTCACACTGCAATGACCTTACAGTGACTTCACTGTGGAGTTTGCACTTAACTTACTTGCCAGTCCAGGAGAGGTTGTGTTTGTCATATTCATGCTCAGTATGTGTGTTATTCAATGTTTTTTAATTAAAGTCCCCAAACAATAGAGATTTATTTTCTTTAGGATATTTGTTGCCTAACTCATGGCTAATGAAAAGCCTAGAGAGGGTTCAAAATGAACATTTAATGTATTCTACCTCATACTGACAATTATTTGTAGACTAGGCTTTTCCTTTTTTCTCTGTGCTTTTAGCAGTATCATGATTTGACCTTGATATAGATTATTGCGTGTTGAGAGTCTACAACAGTAAACAAATTGCATTGACATTAGGGATTTAAATGAAAGCAAATGTTATATCAAAGTTTTACTATTTTAGAAATTGTCCATGATAAATCATGTTCAGATTAACATTGCAATCACTTTTAAGTATCCGTTGCAGATCTCCAAACTCCCCCTCAAATGACTCCATATCAAAAACCCTGCTCTGACTTATAACTCATGGAACTGAGTAGGTTCTTGTTTTTTTTACCATCATAAAACTAAACAGTTTCTTATAAAATGTTCCATCATGACTTACATCATTTTTTCATCATTCAAATATTCTACAGATTTACAAAGCCTTTATTGTCTAGTTTTGCTCTCTCTCATTTGTTTATTGTTTCAGCTCTTTTTGGTCTCTTTTAATTGTTAGCATGTATATACAGTATATAGTTAATAGGTCATTTATTTGTTACATATCATTTAGTAATGGTATAGAGTAGACACGTCTTTCAGCACATTGACAAAGGAGTGAGGAGGGGTTGGCTCAAGTATGGGTCTTGCTATTACAGAAATAAGCATACATGAAGATAATATTTGTACATGCATTACATAGTCCTACATGTATCCATATAGCCTATCTATGAATCAGTAAGGCTCAGAAGTGTGTTTTAAATGTAAGGAAATCACCGTAGTAGTCTTGCAGGTCCTTAAAAATGACAAGTTTAAAGTTAGTAGACGCAGCAGAGTATCATTGAACAACACTCTTCTACAAGGACGATTTCATTTTTGTATTTCATGCCATAAAAGTTAACCGAGGACAAGCTTTTATGCACAAACATAAATAATGAATACTATCAAAAATTGAAGATAAACTCTCAGTTCACTGAGCTTTATAAACATGATGCCTGGATGCAACATACATAAAAGAAGTCTTGGGTCTCTTTGAATAAATCTCTTTGACAATATAGCGCATTAAGACTAGTAATTTAAATGACCTTAACAAGCCTTAAGGAAATGAATGAGCATATATTTAATATGACTGAATGTTTACAAAGTCCCAAGGTAACCCCAACAACCCCAGGCTTGGCCTGGGATCACCTCAAATGAACGAGTGACAGATGGATGGGGGAGGCTGGAGTGATAAACTGACAGATCGTGAAGAGTTACAACAGTGCCTCATCTACTGAGGGAGCAGCACAGGGAAGCTTTGTACCCCATGTGTGTAGATTTAAGTGCATGTTTGTATTTCTGTTTGGTAAGGGATGTTTTAAAAAGACGACAAATGAAAGAAATTAATTTTAGATGGTCTCATTTCTGATTCTAGTTCAATATGTCAGGCTGATGAATAGATGGATGGCCCACAGACTGGATATAAAGATTTATATAGCTAATAGGATGGACATAGATTGATAGAAGGACAGACAAGCTGTATTTTAAGGCTGATCTGAAATTGCTTCAGTGAGTTTGAGCCCGACACTGCATCCCCACCAGCCCTGGAGGTGCTGCTCTGTATCTGACCATGACCTCTGATCTCTTCCTGTGGAGGTAGAACAAGTAAAAAAGAAAATGTCCCGGTGGGGATTCATTGCTCTAAGACATCTATCTCACTCATCACACACGGATTGTCTGCTTTACAACGTGACTTCTCTCACAGCTGGTTTCTCACCCCTCCTCTCTTCATCCGTCTCACTCTCTCCTGACCTCTACCTCTCCATTCCACCGAAACAGTCACGTTCACAATAATGCACGTTTCGCATATGGCCTTTAGACCACACTGATGTAAGTCTTATTAACACCAAAAAACACTGATACTGTACTGAGAAAAACTGAACATAGGTGAGAAGCTGGAGAACTTAGAGGTTATTCTAATAGTGATTTGTAATCTCAGGCTACTGCTTTGCTATTTCATGACATAATCTTAGAAGCAGCCACATAAATAGAAAAATGAACATCTGACTTGCCATTCAAATCTTAATTTACAGCATTTCTTCCTTTTATGTAGCTGAATGTCACTGTGGACATGAACAGAATTGCTAAACTTCATGGCTTTAATGTGAATGTGCAGACATTATCCCTTCAAACCTCCAAAATCCTTTTAACCTTTTAACCTGCCCTCCCTGGCCTTTCATGTTCTTGTTTCCCTCTTCTTTTCCCCTCTCAGCTCCCCACTGCTAACCCCCCCCACCCCACCCCCTTTTCCCTCTCGCTCGTTCATTCTCTCATTACCCTTTTATGTCCTTTGCCTTCCTTTATTTTCTTTTACACTATCACACTCCCAATCCTCTCTTCTGTATGTCCTCTCTGTCTCCTACCTCCTCCTCCTCCTCCCTATCCATCCTTCTTGCTCCTCCCACCTCTGACTGCTTCCTCCTGTCATAGTGATTGTATATTGCCCTTATGGGAGGTATAGTGCAGTCATTTACCATGTGTAGCTGAGTGCTTTGCATTAGTTATGCACACATGACTTTCAGACACAGTGGATCCCTTGCTTCAATTTGTCCATGCTTATCTTCTTCTCTTTCTCTGTCTTTGCACTTTTTGTGAATCTTAATGCACCATTTCTGAGGTGCTTGGTTTGCCCCTCTCCTTACCTTTCATCCAGGACTTTTAAAAACAGGTTCACTCATTTTGAATCAGAATTCTAAATATATATTTAATTCATTTATTTAATATAAAAATGTTTGGAATGATATTGCTTCTTAATCTTTTTATTCCACTCTTATATCTGCCCTTTCAATACCAAGGGCACACCCCCCCAGCATGATAGCTTAGCTTAGCACGGGTAATTAGTGTTGAAACTATCTGCTCCCTTATTGGAACATTTAAATCATCTCATGTAAATCCCACGTGACCAGTAGCATCCTCTTCCTGGAGTCTCAGCTGGTTGCCAACCAACTTTTCAGATGTAATAAATATATCCACACTTACCCCTTTTTTTGAATGGAAATTTTGTTTCCACACTATAATGTGTGATTTATTGAGCTTAAGAAGTGCTGATGGGTGAATTGAAGGCAACTTGTGTCTGTAATTTCCATGGGAAAGTAGTTAGCCAAGTTGGCATCTGGCTGTTGGCAGAGGTGGGACCAGTTAATCAAAAATGAACTTAACTTACTGTTTATTTGTTAAGATAGACGTTAACATTAATCGGTATTATCAAAAAAGAACAAAAACATCAACCGCTTGCAATTTCATGAGAAGCCTTGATGACAAAACTCAAAATTACACTCGGGTCGGTACTGAAAACCTACAAATAATGGAAACCTTTTTGATATACCACTGCTGTCTTTAGCTGCGCTCTAAAAGTACCTTCATGTAGGTCAAGCAGCATTTCACAATAAAAGCGCCCGAGGCAGAGACAGGCATTTTGGCTCATTTTTTGTAAAGCTCTCTCATGTACAGGAGGCAGTATGCTCTTGCTAAGCTTGTCTGCGATCCACTTTACCATGTAAGAGTGAGGTATGGACGTTTACTGAAAATTTACTAGAAGTTTAAGGTTTGGACATATTTAGTATGAGAGAGATATCGATCTTCTTAAGTAGCCTAAATGAAACATTTAGGTGTTTGTAGCAGTACAAAAAATGGTTATCATAGCAAACCTAATTCAGCATTAGGCCAGAGCATTGAGCCTCTCTGAAGGGATGCTCCAAATGAAGATTTTAGAAGCTATTAAAAGTGAGAGGCTCAGCACACATATAAGGTCAACCACATCAAGTCCCAGCTGATCAGATACAATGAAATCAACTTCTAAATCATGCAGTGCTTGTTTTATGGAGCCTATATCTTAAAGTTTATTGGACAATCACAGACAGCTTTGTTCCAAGCAACTTTAATGTGGCTTTGGCCAATCAGGACCGAGCGTCTAGGCACATAGCTTCAGGGAAATTACAAAGGGGACTGCACAAGCACCTGGTATGAATTCAATCCTCGCCTAATGTCCCCTGCTGTAGTTCAAGTATGTGCCACTTGAACAAAACTGAAGCAGTAGTGCTCTTATCCACTGTTAATGGCATAATTTAAGGCTTTTTATGTTATGTCATTCTAATTATAATCTCTACCCATGAAGGCTCGTTTTCCATTTGTTTAATGGTCCGTTTTTTATTATTTAGTATCTCCGTATTGGGGGTGCATGACTTGTCCAATGACAATGACTTTTCAATGTCATAGTAAAAAAAAAAAGAGGCCATTAATAAAATCCATAATGGCTATCTTATGTGACTGTTTTCTATTAGGTATGTCCAGATTCATGGGCAGATATAATGCATGCTGGACACCTAATGGAAAAGTGCTGACTTATCAAAATATCTCCTTCTATGAAAAGTGTATTTGGGGTACTTAAATATATTTCCTTTGAGGCCAATTTCTCTAAATTGGACTTTAAAAAACACTCACTAACTCTGTAATTTTTCTGCCTTGCTGCCATTGTATCAACTCCTCATTGGAGGATTGACAAATAAAATGGTATAATAAGCTTAAATACACCAGATCAATATATTTTCCGTTCTTAACCATACTTGTGCTCTTTCACCTCAGTTTACTATTGTTGCAGGATCAAGAGCATTTGGCAAAGAAGATGTGTCAGTGGGCTATGGATACAGCTAACATTTCAGTGTCTGATATATGTAATCAACATTTAGGCAAACGTACTTGGTCAGCCTGATATCCTATTAAAGAAAGTTCGCAATCACAGCCAAAAAACTTGACCCTGACACCCTTGGGAAGTAATGGTAGTGCACTTATCTTCCAAAGATTTATGCTAGATCATTTGTGCCCTCAAAGACCTGTTTTTACTGCAGTTAGTCCCACTTCCTGTGTGCTATTAAAATATGCTTTCAGGTATCCATTGCTGGCAGTGAACTTGAGTTTCATTCAGTTACTGAGACAAGGCGGGGAGCCCAGAATGTCAGCACAGAATTATGACGTCAGGAGCAGACTCTGAGGGACAGCTCTACCCAGCATGCTTTGCTATGAGGGTTTCTGCAGTGCTCATAAATATTGAAAGGTTATGTAAAGAGAGAGAGAGAGGAGGCAGATTGAGGGAGGAGGGGGGGGTGTTGCTCAGAGCTACGAGATAAGCGAGAGGTTGAAGGAGTAATGACAAGAAAAGGGTGGATATGATGTGTGGCTGAGCCGGCTGAAGAAGTGCTCGTGAATCCAGGAGTTCAGGGCTACTTCGCCGTGTGTCACATTACTTTATTGTTCCCCGCTCTCTCTCTCTCTCTCTCTCTCTCTCTTGCTCTCCTATGTCTCTCTTCTTTTCTATGCTGCAGGCAGAAATGCTTAAAACAGAAATAGAGTTGTAGAGACAATAGGAACAAGAGATCATGGAGTAAGAAAATGTCCGTGGTCGTGTCACCTGGTCGTGACAAAGGCAAAGAAAACGCTCAGAAAGGAGACAGAGAGGGGTGCACATATGTGCACAGTACATCTGCAATCTACTGTACAGGATTATTCTCAGGAGAGAGTAGATTATGAAGTTTGGCTTTAGACTCAGAAAGTTAAATGGAAGAATAATAAATTATGCAGATTAAAGGGGAATATAACAGTGTTGGCTGTGTTGCACTTAAACCAAGAGTCTGAGTACCTGCTCTTTTTTCCTTTATGATTATTCTAATATAAAGACTTCTGCAACATGTCTTTCAGTTAAACGTTACATCATTACAAATGTATATATTTCTCTTACAAGATCATTTTTTCGGACTTGCTTTTATTGGATAGGACAGCTGAAAAAGACACAGGAAGTGAGGGGAGAGAGAGTAGAGGATGATATGCACCGAACGCCGTCAGGGTCGCGACTGAAAACTGCAACCAATGTGATGAGGACTGTAGCCCTATGCACATGGGGGGCCTGCTCTGCCAGCTGAGTTAAACCATCTCTCGAAAATGATATTATTTTAAATGCTTGCCAAAATCATTTTGGTGCCAGGAAGTATCATATTTTATCCTTGAATGCCACCATCAACGCAGAGAACAGGTCATGTAATATCAATGTTGCACACATGCACATAATGTGTGTGCAGTGGTTAAATATGCAAGTGCCTGTGTTCTCATCATCTTCTGCTAGTTCAATGTGTGTGTGTGTGTGCGTGTGTGTGCAACTATGCATTAGTGTGTGTGTTGTTATATCCTTATATTGGTGTTTCAGACCAGGTTTAATCATAACGTAATGGCCAACATATCAGAATACGGGTGTACAACAAAAAAAAACACCAACAAATGTATGAAGAATATATTCCAGCATGAATTAAAAAAAAGAAGAAGCATTGTTTGATTGTAATGGCTTGCAGAAGCAGTGGCCTGACAGTGGCTATAAATATTTCAGATGCTCTGCTTTAGCATCGAGATAGAGAAGACAACAGGAAGATCCACGTTTTGATGTGTCTCGTCACTGTTTCACAAGAAAGAAGAGGCATATTAATCTCTACAGAATCAAATCTTCATTTATCAGTCTTCAACTCGTTTTTATTTTAATAAACAGAGGATGCAGAAGCCTTTTGTGCACATGAAGCTGATTCCACAAAGATATGTTGGCTCTTGATACAAGCACTCCCCTGAAACCTGCAGTTTTTATTAACAGCAGCTGTTTTGGGCTCCTGAACCCTCACTGCAGCATGGATTATTCCTGGATTGTTGTGGGTTTAGCATTGTTTGTATGAATGTGTAGTCTATGTACTGCTTTGTTAGATTAGTGTCAGGATTTGGAGAATGCACCCCAAGATGACATCAAACATCTTTTTGAACCTCTCTTATTAGATTGTGCAGTTGATGAACTTGCGTGTAAACTCATCTGACGTCCCTGTGAGTGTTAGATCTAAGTCAGAGGCAAACAGTCTGTCTTTGTACAATCTGGAGAGCTACATAAAAGCTGCACCGCAAAAAGTCTCTCTCTTCACAAGCCGTTTATTTTGGATTAAGTCTTCCATTATTTCATATTTTACCACAATATGTTAAAAAGAAACAGTCTCTGCTAGTGCCGATTAAATGCAGTCTTTCAATTGAAAAGTTCTCTTTTTTTAGTCACATTTCCTCCCTGTGTGGGTGGACATATTTTCTACCTGAAATTAGATGCAGGAAAACACATTTAAATGTTCTAAAATGTGATGTAAAATGAGTCTTTAGCATTTTACATCCATTTTATTTCATCTTCCCACCATCTCACACTCCGACCATCCATCCATCCATCAGTATTGGATCAGCTCCCACTTTGTAGAGCTTTTGTGGACTGTATTGATTTTTCATTCTCAAGGCTATGACTTCATCTTGCCAGGCATATAGACATGCTCTCAAATGAGCTCCACTTTCCTGGGCAAGAAAGTTAAAGTACGGCTCTTCATTTATGAATAGAGACTATATTATCATTTGAATGTTGTTCTCTTTAAAGATTAAAGATATATTTATTTTTGTACGCACGAATGGTTTATCTTGATCATTTTCAAAATCAAATATACCAATAATAAAAATGGTATGTATAATACAGGAGGCAGCTGTGGTTCAGTGGTAAAGTTGATCCTCTCACAACCGGAAGGTACAGTAGGGTGTTCGATCCGCAGCTCCTGCAGTCACATGTCGAAGTGTCCTTGAGCAACACACTGAACTCTAAAATCGCTCGGACTGATGCTTCTAGTGCCTCTACCTTTCAGACAGACTCATGTTGGACCAATCACAGCCGGTTGTCACATGGAGGCGGGTTTAAGCTCTTTTTAGACATTTCTTTGTAAACAACCAAACTATAGCTCTTCCTGATTTGGAACTTTTTAAACATGCCATAGTGTCAATATTAAACAAAATGGACAGCTTTATTTTTTTATACCGATGGTAGGTGCTGGCTGTTATGGCATGTGATGCAAAACATTTAGTAACTATATTGAACTAAGTGCAGTATGAATTTAATCTCAGAAGCAGTAGCTTACACGCCTATCAACATACTTTTACGTGACACATTTCTCTGCTTTGATTGGTTGAATGTCCAAATGCTTCTTTGTCCGGATGGTTGATGAATTCCTTTGGAAACTGAAAATGAAATTACAGCGTGCTGTTAGGAGCAGGGCTACATCATTTCTCCAGTCCTTTTCAAAAGTGAGGATCTCAGGATGCAAGGTGTAGTATTTAAAAATACCTCCAGACACTGTCACTACTGGTTTACTTTAGATGTATCACTGTAATTGTGCTGATCAGCTTTTTCCATTAACTCTGGGTCCCCCTGACAAGGTAATATTTCAAAGTTAGAGGCCTAAGCTGAGAAATTGGGGGTGGCTGATGCAGAGGAACCAAGTAGGAAAGCAGAAAGAGTGGCAGTAATATAAGTGAAGAAGTGATAAATGAAGCGACTTGTTTTACAGGTCCCCGTGTGGCACAGTGCCATGTTTAGAGGTTGCTTTCTCTCATGCCATTGAAGGTTGGTCCAACCAAAATAGCCTGTAATAGTCACATAAGCAACCGATGACCTAAAAGATGCTTTTAGATTAAATGTTTGAATCAATCTTGTGAAAGTGTGAGGTTTCCTGCTATGGCCCGCAGATCATTTGTAAAGTATTTGTGTTTAAACCTACCTAATATTGTGTGAGTGTTGACATTGTTAAATGTTCAGTTCTATTTCATGTGTCTGAGTTCGCTTGAGAATCTATCTGTCTTTTGTGGTAGAAGTGGGTTCTTTGTTTAAACCCACGAGGGTTCATTACTGTGATCCATCTCCCTCCCTGTTGCTGCCAACACTTACATACTGTGGCATCTTTGCAGCTATTTTTAGCTTGTATAGTTTGTGTGTGTGTCTGCATGTAATTTGTCTTTATATGCATTGTATGTTTTAATGTTTTAAGCTCTATGTGAACAGGTTTATTTTTTTCTCTCTAATGAGAAGTAGCCACAATTTTTCGTTTGCACTAGAAAGTCCAACAGTATTCACCATGATGCACCCAAAATATGCTCTGCAATTGCTAACACAAACTCTACCTTGTCGCAGTAACCGAACTACCTACTTTACTAGCTTCATGTCTTTTGCAACCTTGTCCACTGAGGATTTAATGTTTCAGAAGAGAGATAAAGAAGAGACGTTTCAGATCCTCTCCTTTTCAAAACGTATTTTAAAACTGTGGTCCGCGATTAAGGTCAGAAATTAATGCATTAATTATTTACTTCGGTGCACCGTAGTAAATCCACGGTAGCATCTTCCTGCAACCTGAGTATTGGAAATTAATGACACCGCTGTGCCTTTGAATGGCTCACTTCACTCTAATAGTGCGTTCCTTTTGATCTCTGTAGTCAACTTAGAAATGTAGGCCCTGTCCACCTAGTTTTTTTTTTTTTGCCAGCGTCTTGTATCAATTGTTTTCAATGAGGAGAGAGCGTTTGCAGCAGAAGGCGGCTGCAGTGAGAAAAAGTGCAGTGCACAGCATCTTTTTTCAGGGTGCTTTTTTGTGCGGCAGCTTCGAGCGCTCAAATTCAAAATCTTTCAACTTTTCAAAAAGGCGATGTCACCGTCGCTCTTTTCCAAAATGATATTCCTCATTTTTTTGCCTCGTACGGATCGTGTCTTGTACCTACATCCTCTTTGCTCCGTGTCTGCTTGGGTAGAAATATAAAACTCAAATATAAAACATGCAGTAAAAGGTAACAGAGCCATGTCGGTCATACAGCGGCCAGAGACAAGACGGACGTGCAGCGCTTTTTCTTCTCAGCGCAATATCGCTTCATACAAGAGCTCCCGAGTGCACAGGAAAAAAAACGCTAAGTGGACACGTGGCCCCTTAAAATTGTGTGATTAAATAAATCACACCGATATTAATGTGTAAGTTCTATCTGTGGACATGGTGTCATGTTATGTTCTTTTAACAATACATTCTGTCCTGCCAACACTGATACTAGAAATGTGTCATTGTTACAGGTAATTCTACAAGCACCTTCCAAGTAACAGTGCAGACAAGATGTTTGAATGATGCATGTTGAGATGTGAGAAGAAATCTGAGCTTGAACTCATTTAGAAACCTGAAGTGGCAGAAGCTGTCACTTTGATAAGAACACATGTCCAACATTCTGCCAATGACCTCAGTCAGAGGAGAGCCACAGAACACGAAACCATCAAATGCATCCAGGACAGAGTTTACGAGGCTCAGATTGAATGTGTGTATTCCTCTCTCCCGAAGTCCTGACCCTGAAAGAAGGAGTGCATGTGAAACCAAATCAAGAAGGCTGCAAATATACAGCACTTTTCATGTATTTAAACACTTACAATCTCAGATTATTCAGTCAATCTACTGGTCAAATTTGTACCAACAACAGCTACTAATACGACAGCTTTTATTTTGATCCAGCCATATGTGTGACTCATTGTTTTGCATGAGGTGTTGATGATCGTGTGAGAGAGAGGTTTCTATCAACCTGCATTTACGAGACCATTTGTGTGTTTCAGCATTAGTGTGCTCTGTTTCATACCTCGTGTGTGTGAAAAATGCAGCTGCCCATTATAGAATGGCACAGATAAAACTGATTAAATAGCAAACCTGAAATGAAGTGCTCTAACCTTTTTGCTTTTAATATCCATGTGTGTGTACTGTGTATACGGTTTTAGCGGTTTTGCTTCAGTGTTACCTCTCATGTGGTATAAATATCTGAAGTCTTTTGGCTTTTGTCTGTCTATGATGTGATTATTTTTGGCTCAGCATTAAGTATATGAGTCTGTGTTTCACTGTGAGGATTTATGTGGGTTGCCCACACAGACGCACAGAAATGAAATGTGTCATGAAACACAGCTGACATAAACCATGACAACCCATAAGAAAGCAGTAGCAGTTGAATATTATTCCGGTATGTATAAAAACGTTTGGTTTGGCGCTGATTGTTGTAAGCTTTAATGAATTTAACCTGCTGACATAAGTCATTCATAGCATATAGAAATGATATCAAAATGCTAAATGCTTGAACGAGAGTGCAGCAAGTGCACACAGGCACTAATAGAGAAAAAGATGGCGTTACTGCTCTGTGACCCTCCTTAATAAGCATGTTGTGTCACAGGCTAGCTGTCCCCGGCTAAACTGGAGGCATTAGTAAGGTGCTACTAATGCTAGTTGATGACACACTCAGGCTTGGAGACTGTCACACATCGCTGTTTGGTCAGATTTGATGTGCAAACTGACTTGCAGATAGTTAGCTTCCTACACTGCACTTTGTCTTGTCTATGTGGTCTTTTTTGACATGAAAGATGAAGATAAGTAGGAAATGTGGGAAACAGAGAGGAGATGAGTTGCTGAGAAGTGTTAGGTTGGAAACAAATGTTGGCCACTGCAGCTGGGTGAGCTACCTAGGAGTTCTGTAAAGCCACACTTTTGACTGTTTTACATGGTCTATATTTCACACTGTGCTCATGCATGCCAGCTGGTATGTAAACAAAAATTGGACTCAAAGTTGCACTAATGCGGGGTACTTATGGCCTAGCGGTTAGCTCACACCCCATACAGAGACTACCGTGTTGTCCTCCAAGCAGGTGGCCTGAGTCAAATCTCAACCTGGGGTTTCTTTTCTGCATGTCATTCCCTACTCTCTCTCCCTGATTTCCTATTCTATAAAATAAACATGACAAAAGTTTCACTAATGTTGACATTGCAGTACGAACCCTTTCAATAATCAATGTGTGGTATTGGCAATCCAGACAGAGTCTTGATTAACTCTAAATCAGAGACACATGTTGCTGCATTTCAACAACTTTCCGTGATGCTTTTTTTTATTTTCCTATATGCTAGCCATTAACTGTAAGGTCACGTCTTGTTGCTGTTATGTTGGTAGGAGTGGTTTGTCTTCTATGCTCATATGGTTTAGCGCTGATGTGTCCGTCAGGTCAGCATTGTGGGCTCAGAGAGGTCGGCTGAAGCCTGAGGAATACAGCTCTTTAATAACAGAGTAAATATGATGTTTGCGTACATCTTTGTGTACACTTTCCTTATTTCCTCCTCACTTTGTTTGTGTTTCCTCATCAGCTGCCGTGGGGTTACTCATAGCAGTCACCTGAATATTTGCACTGATTTTAAAGAAGCAGCAAATCTCTGTGGGGAACCCGCGGTGCTCTTTACAATTTTGAACGATTGTAGAAATTTGTTTAAAATACAGTAACAACCCCATTGGCAGGTTTTTCCTTCTTTTTTTTAGTCATATTTAAACTTAGGCCATATGTAGATCAATTGTTGGATTCACTTCTTTTGCATTGTCATAGTTGTTTGTTGCTTGTGGTCATTGTTTTCAGCACCACTGATTTAAGGCCTCTTGTTTCCAGTCATGCACATTTGGTATTTTCTAAAGATGCACCGATCCACTTTTTTCAGTTCTGATCCGATTCCGATACATATGTGCCGATACTGATACCAATTCTTTAAAATCATAATTAATATTGTTGTTGTTGGTATTATGTGTAAGGCTAAAAGAAAGCTGTAGTAAACCTGGCATTGCATTTCATTTTCAAAGAGCAAAATATATAAATGCATAATCATTTAAATTATTCCAAAGAAATTCATGAGAGCAACCATCCGGGTACTTTGCCCAAATGATGCCGGCCCCGCCCCTTTCTGGGTGAAAACGGTCCTTCTAAATAAATGGTGGTAAATGGAAAATTACGGAGTCCAGTCTATCGGACAATAATATTAGCTGGTTGCCGGTAGACGATCGGCGTCGTTACATAGAAAAAATAAATGACAGTCCTCCAAGAGTGTCCGTTCATCATCCCTTCCCACAAATGGACCAACGACCCCACCTTGTGGCCGGAGGTTTCAAACGGCGACATTTACAATTACCTTATTGAATCTCTAGGTAAAACATTTTTGACATCCCTTACCTTTTCTGTCGCTAAGAGTCTTTATTTTTTAAGTTTGTTTCAATAATGGAAACAATTAAGCTAATAAACTAGCGCCCTGCAACTGTAGGCTACGTTTATTTTCACCCAAAAGGGGGCTTGGACACTCTGGCGAGCCGGAAGTGACGTTGGGCTGCTCTCCTGAATGTATCTGAACTTTGTGCTGGGTTCACATACAAACAGGAAGCAGCAACCGCTGTAAGGTTTTCAAATTAGATCTTTGCAACTGAAGTGTAAGAATTGTTACTTTTGATCGAATAGAAGGAGCTGTCCCAACGTCGTCATGGAGAAGAATTTGTGGACCCTTCTTACAGTTTAGTCTGAATGTATTCAAAGCCAGACTGTGCGAGCTGGGTATGTTTAAATTGTCAAACCATCTTTCATGATCGGTGACGTGGATCGGCACCATCAGACCGATATTTGATAAGTAAATTACCTCAATATCGGATCAGATACTGGTATTGGATCAAATCGGTCTCATCAGTATTTTTCAGTCCTATGTGTCCTCTTTCTTGATCGTTTCTGTATATTAGTGTTTTATCTAATGTCCTGTTTTTTCAAATGAATCTAGGTTCATACATGTAACTCTACATTCATAATATGGTCATCATTTATTATTTATAATTATCTCAATGAGCTTCTTTGGTTGTTAAATCAAACAGTATGTTGGTTATGAATCTTTATTTTCCTAATACGAAGGTGTCAGTCTGAGTTCTTGTCTTGTTTTTGGCATAAAGAGCTCCTTATATTTCTTGACTTTAGTCACAAACTGTGACTGACTCACTATAATTATGTTTTGCCCTTTAATGTTACGGTATGTTTTCAAGCTGTTAAAAGCTAGAACTTCAAATTTTACAAGAACCCAACAGCTTTGTTTTAAGATTACAATTCCATCACCCAAAACAATGCTTTTCCCCTCGTTCTGTAACTTTGAATCATAATACAAGAAACATGTGCTTCAGGACCGAGAGGTTTCCTGAGCCAAACATTGTCTATTAAGAAAGTGTGAAATTGAGAATCTGAAAACCTCCTGCAAATATCAGTTTGTGGCTTTCACTCGGCTCGACAAATAATCATTGTATCTCCTGTCTTACACACAGAAGAAAATAACTTCTTAATTACAGCAGTCACTTGAGGCCGTAGACAATGGGATATAGTGTGACATGTCCAAAAATAGCTTCTGGAGGCCAAAGAATATTACCACAAAAGCACCAATGACTTACCTCCACACTGTTTTCGAGCTTTAACACTCATTTATCGGATCCAGAAAAATATGATGCACAAAAAAAGCAAACAAATAAGTAAAGAAAGACAGGAAAGATAAAAGAAAATATGTTCAGTGTGACTGTAAAAAGAGGAACTGGTTAATAAAGGTTAAATGAACAAGTGAAAGAAACAAAATATGATGAATAAAATAAAGTAGAATGTGAGAGCCGGAGAAAGAAAGAGAATAGCATGAATAAAAGAGACAGCAGGAAAAGGATAATCAGATTTTAGGTAGAGGCAGGGTGAGGAAGGAATGAGCGATGCACAGTGAGGTGCTTTAGTCATCTGACAATTTGGTGTAACTGGCACCATGATTACAAATAATTACAAGTGAACTGCCAGGATATGACGTCCAGCTCTAATCTCTGGGAAGACTAAAGGGAAGGAGGGCGGGATGCTAAAAGAGAGGGTGAAGGAAGTGAACAGAAAGCAGCAGAGCTCAGAGGAAAATAGATTTTAACCTGACAGCAACACGAGCTCGAGCTGGTGCAGAATGAGTTTCTGAAAGGTGGTGAAGCAAGATTTTTCATTTTCTGCTAAATGTGGTCAGCTCATGGCCCATGCTGTAGTCCTTAATTCTCTCTCTCTCTCTCTCTCTCTCTCTCTCTCTCTCTCTCTCTCTCTCTCTCTCTCTCTCTCTCTCTCTCACACACACTCACACTGTCAAAATTGGACAGCACTTATTAACAATCACATGCTTGCAGATGATTAATGCTCTGGAAACTGGTTCATGTGGTGGAGTCCTGGTGAGAAGGAGGGGTGGATGCAGGTGGAGCCTATGATACACACACCTAAAACATGCAGCACAAACACCCTGGGTTATTCCGTCAGTGACATTGCCGGATTGGAGTTCAGTCTCTCAGAGCCCTCAGGCTCTCAGTAATCTCTAAGCTCTCATGTTCAAAGACATGAGATAGTGGATACATCATACACAGACACTTTGTGGTGAGTGGCAAAAGGGGAAGAAAAAAACCCACTTGTATTGTATACAAGCAAATTTGTATAGTTTTTAAATTCATAATAAGTGGGCGTTTTTTTTGCATTTGCATGTTAACCTGTCATGCAGCAGGCTAGCTGAATACTTATTTGAGTCTAGCCAGCTACTTAATTGCATTAATTTTTGATTCCATTTAAAAAGCTTTGATTAACGAGTTGCGATTTGCCGTGCGAGAACATTTTACAACCACCAGTCTCCACTTTGAACAATGCAAGATTAATGATACAGAAACGTGCCTATCTTTCTTAAGCAACCCCACATAGTCCAAATGAATGTGTGTGAGTGTGTGTGTGTGTGTGTGTGTGTCTGTGCCCTCAGATGAGAGGTTGTGTCCTGCTGAGTAGAGAGATAGTCATCCTCAGCATTAGACAAGTAGAGTATTAGCGAAAGAAATTGATGACAAATCATATTAGCAATTGCAATGACAGGACATGCTCATTAGATGGGCTAATTCAGAAAACACCAGTGGCAGCAGTTTCACAAAGTTCTGTGAAGTAAATATAAAAAGAAGTCCACCAAATGTGCTGAAATATCCACATATACCACACCGATGCTAATTGACCCTAATGAAGAACAATGACTGAATCATCTTGGTTTTCAGAGCTTAAAATGCACAAGATGCCCAGTCTGTCTGTATAATAATTACTAACCTGTTAAGAATGGGTAGGAAAATGTAACAGAATACCAATTTAGCAATCATTTTTCTATTCCTGAGAGCTTGAATATGTAATGGCAGCCTTTCCCCCCACTGGTTAGCCCATCTCCCAGTCTGAATACCCTTACAGAGGGGGGATATTTTATACTTAAATTCTTTAGATTTACAATATGTAAACACATTTCTGAGGGTGAAATATCAACAAATGTGTATCTATACTGGCTTCAGAAAAGAGTGGAAAGTTTCCCAGAAAGCCTTGTTTCCAAATAGAAACTTGTTCCACTTTTTCAAAACATGAATACAGAAAGAGAACCTTGGAGGTAAAACGAAAACTAGAGATTTCATTAAGCAGACTTTCATTGAGAAAGGAATGAAGGCATAAAAGAGTGAATCTTCATTGTCGTGTCTGGCCGCTCAGCACGGCCCACCCCTTATGTCATTATTCAGACACATTAAAAAAACCTTTCCTAGTGTCATCACGCTGACACAAAACAAAACAAAAATGACTCAAATATCAAGTTGACAATTCAACACCAGAAAACTGGTCCAACGCAATAAATACCTGATATAAAAAGAGAGAGCAAGAGGTGCGTGAAAACAGAGAGAGAGAGAGAGAGACTGTACACCTGTTCATTCATACCCAGAGCAAAATGATGCTGTGTAAGATCCACTCTGAGAGCCTGTGCATAAGTTGTGTGTTTCCTTCTGTTCCAGGCTTTATAAATATAATGTGATATTGGTATGTGGTAATGAAAAAGCCATTTAATTATATCTCTGTCCTGGAGCATGCCTATGTGTGTTGGCACCTTGTCAAAGAGTATTTTTCTTAGGTCATCATAAAATGGACAGTACAGTAAAAAGTGAGTTTCACTCTCTGCTTCACTAAGCTCGCAGTAATGACATAATCTTTGATCTTCTCCAGTTCCAGTACTGTATTTCAAAATGTCATGGTAGTATCCCAGAGCAGGACTGGACCCAGAGAGAAGGAAATCCTGAGATTGTTTCAGAACAGGAGATTAACAGAAAAGAATGGCACACATTTGGAATCCAAGGTTAGAGGACAGAGCCAAAATGGCAATTTATTTGTAGGATATAATTTTTTTATAAAAATGTTTGTTAGTTTTTTCATCAGCAAAGAAATCCGATACGAGGGGAGATGGAAAAAAAAGTCTTTTGCAAAGGGCTGTTGAATCTCTCACTTTCAGTGTAATTAAACCACATGAGAATAACAGCTCAAACAGATGCATCATTTTGCGGGTGAAAGGGGTGGGAGGAGGGTCAAGAGTAAAGAAAATGATGCAGTTTTTTTCCCTGCAGGGCATCGGAAACATTTCATTGAAACAGGTTGGCCATATTACACTATTGGCTGATGAATTAAAACAGAGGTGGGCGTACAAATACTGACACACACGCCAAGCTTTCAGACAGGCTGCAGACGATCAGACGGGCAGACAGTGGAGCTCGTGGCTGGTGCGTCTAGGCTTTGAACGCCTGCCGGATTCACAGTGTGGGCGAAGCTTGACTGTGAGGAGTCTGACGTGTTTTGGGAAGTTGGGACGAAGGGATGTAGTATCGTATTTCCTGCATAAGCCTTGTGTCCTGCCTTAAAGACATTGTCATCTTACTGGAACTGATTTAGCTATTTAACCTGCATGGAGCTTTTGGTGCACCAAGGACTTGTGGATCTTTTTTGAGGAACACATTTCGATTTCAGATACATTAATGTTCCTACGGAATATGTGTTTTGCTATCATTAACTTGTAACATTGGTGGTGGATGAGAAATATATGTGTTTCTTCTCCTAAAAACAAATATTCACGGTCCTCCTCTGTTCATTTCAGGCCGACACAGCCACCAGCTTCCTGCGTGCAGCTCGTTCAGGGAACCTGGACAAGGCTCTGGATCACATCAAGAACGGGATCGACATCAACATATCTAATCAAGTAAATATGTTTCATTTAGCCCTTCTTAACAGCTATGTTGTCTGTGTGTTTGTGAGGGTAAAAAAAGGCCACCCACTCACTTCTACTACTAACAAAACAGTGAATTAAATCCTCACTCACTTAAATCAATTAAAGATTGATTTTGTATTCCGAGTACTTGTGAAAAATACAAGCCCACACAGGAGAGTCCACTACAAGCTCGGTACCAAATCAAAACAGTGACACTAAAATATACAAAGAGACAGTTAGGACTATGTGTTGTTGTTTTTCATTTGAAGTTTGTGGGTAAATATGTGGAGACCTTTCTACATCTGTATGTCAATACACATGAAAAACTATTGGCTAATTACAACAAGTGAGGAGACACAAATCTTGTAGTGTAATATTTTGTTAGCCTTGTGTGCCACAAAGGCCGTCAAATTCTCAGAATAGTAAAAAATGAAAGAGTGCTGCTGAACAAGGCCAGTGAACTTTACTGCAGAGTGAGTTATTAATGTTCCTCAGGAGACATTTCCAATGGTGCAGGTCTAGATGATATATTGTTTACAACATTGTTGGGGCAAAAATCAATTCCACCAAATAAGTTCTTTACCTATGAAAGCCCCCCTTCAGTTCATACAGTCATGACCAGAGGAAGCATATTGGTAGAAGTGAATAGTTTTGTCCAGCTGGTTCTTCTGCTCACTGCCACATGGCTACTTGTGCTGCTTTGTTGTGTGTTATTTACATACATTAACACATTCTGCGATTAGATACATTCACTGATTTAAAAGAAGAAAGCAATGTTATGAAATTGAATTTTAAGTCTTGCAAAAAAAAAAGTTTGGGAGATTATGGAGCCATTTCTTACCTAACTGTGGGACCTTCTTAACTTAAGTAAAACGGCTTTCCCGTAGTAAGGAGGTCATGGTTATGAAACAGACTGAAGGCAGAGTGGTACTCTGAAACGTCATTGTGTTCCTCTGAGAAAGAACAAACTGTACTCAATTTCTTTTAGAAGAATTTGAAGAGGGATTTAAATGTACCACTTAATGCCACTTTATTTTTCAATGGCGTGTCATTCTGCAGTACGAGCAAAGGGTGTGAAATAAAAGACAAAAAAAGAAGATGAAAAATTAACCACTGCCAGACCTCCTGATTCTTCATCTTTGTTTAAAGTGGTGTGCATAAATAATTAACTCTATTAGATTATAAGTCTCTCCATCTTCATCCCTACGGCTTCCCTTACACCTTGTTGCATCATGACTGTAACGCAGCTCTCTCGGGCTGTTTAATATCAGGATCCATGAACATGATTGTGTGAATGTGAATGTGTGTGTGGTAAACACTCAAACACAAACATACCCCGTACATTGTTGTGCTTAAGGATGCTTGTGTAGTGGGAGTGATGGTTGGTAAATGAATGGACAAGTGCTTTTATAGTCAGACAAGAGAGAGGCATTAAGAAGGGAAACCAGACTCCCACAATCCGTTGTGTTATTGATGCACGCAACACTTACAAACATGCACCCGAGAGGTATTCTCTTCACCCATTTCTCAAGGGTTGTCAACATTTTCGTATTAAGATTGTTGTCTACCGTGATTGTAAAATGTTGATATGATCAACATAATTAAACAAACCACGGGATTATTTTCTTTTTGTGATGCTGATTCCGTTTCCTTTTGCAGTTTGTTCCGTCATTCTGTCGTTTTTCTGTCTTTCCTCTCTCTTTCTTCTGTCTGTCTTTCTCAGGGACTTCTTTACGACTGTATTGGCTCTTTTTTTTTTTTACTGAGGCAAGGGCAGAAATGTTTTTTTTATATGTGATTTATGTGATTCTGCAGAAATAACCTGTCCTTGCTATATAGCTACAAACCTGCAGGCTCTTGTCGGTGCACGCTCTCTCTCTCTCTCTCGCTCTCTCTCCAACTTTCACACTCCCCCTCTCCCTTCATTTATCCAGGTCTCTTACAACTGCTGTGTGACTTAGTATATGAAAAGACAAAATCTACAATATTAAATGTTAAAACATAATTAAATAAATCAGAATCACACTGTTTTGCTTTAGTCCTATATATGAAAGACATGTATTGCCTAACTATTTCACATTGTGTTACTGCCACTGATGTACAGTTTGTTTCCCATCACACTGCGCATGCTCACAGAGAGACTGTGTTACCCATTTCAATTGAGTGGCACCGCAGTATAATGGGAAGTCTTACAACAGTGAAGAAAGTGGAGACTCCTGGTGGCCAGGTTGGTTACAGCAGGCAGGTTGTAGCTCAGACTTCACTTCAGTTTTATTTTGTGTAGACTGAGTACTCCTGGTGTCGTTGCTGTATTAGTTATTTTTAACCATATAGTAACTAAACAGGTGGTGTTCTGCACAGGCATGTATTGCAGTGTGGATGTTTGACATGAGACAAAAGCATGCAGTGTGTTTCTCTTTTTCATCCCTTTCTCATAACTCTGATGGATTATGAACTTGAGAGTCTGATGGTGTTCAGACCGAAGTCAGACACATTACAGTCTGGTTTCTCAGACCGCTACACTAAAAGCTCATTTAGTCAATTCTGGAAGGTTATCAGATACTTTATGTTAATGGTTGTGGTCGAGACCACAATGCTTACAGCCAAGGACAGGACAAGGCTGAAGGTTGTGAAGAACAGCTTTGGCACACTGAGATTTCTGAGTGATCTTTACACAGATCCTTTCCTTTAATTGATTTAGGAGGGTAGAATGTGAGTCTATGTTTTATTACATTAACTGGCAAGACCACTGCTTACCTCATTAAGTTGTCCTGAGATGTGGTATCACTTTTCAGTAAAAGCCGACTGCCATTATTATAATCCTGATAATTAACAGGACTATTATACTGTTACTGCAGCTTGAAAATTGTCATAATACTAAATCAGAAGGGCAATCATTTGTAGATAAACCCTAAACACTTCACCTTTAGGTGGATATCACTTTTGAGAAAACACTTAATCCTATCTGTCTGTGTCTCTGATTTGACTAAAGCGCTCTGTTTTCTCCCTCAGAATGGTCTCAACGGGTTACATCTGGCCTCGAAAGAAGGTCACGTCAAAATGGTGCTGGAGCTGCTACATTCTGGCATTGAGCTTGAAGCCACCACCAAGGTATTGTATTTTCATGTGTGCTTGGCACAAAGTAACATTGCATTAAGGTGTCTAACTGCTTTAACTGCCCACTTTAGCCTCTCTCAGGGAAAATCCAGCAGGCATGCAACTTTTAGAACCACTGCAGCAAAGAACCTTGAGCTAAACTGGCGTACCTGTTACCACAGAAACTGAAACAGCTAAAAAAGTTTACTGATCAGCCTCTAAAAAATCATTAAAAACAATAGCGTGAAAACAAGCTGAGGGAGTCATCAGGTTTCCCTTAACATTTTTAATCTTATAAACGGCATGAATACAAAACACTTTCTGTATTTTAGTGTCAAGCTCTTACTGTACAAAAATCTAGGTCATTACCTTGCAATTATTTTCATCTCATTCGCTCTAATTTTCCTCTCTCTCTCTCTCTCTCTCTCTCTCTCTCTCTCTCTCTCTCTCTCTCTCTCTCTCTCTCTTTCTTTTTGTGTGTGTGTTTCCATGCTTGTGCCTCCAGAAAGGGAACACAGCTCTGCATATCGCAGCACTGGCAGGGCAGGAGAAAGTGGTGGCTGAGCTTGTCAACTATGGTGCCAACGTTAATGCCCAGTCACATGTGAGTCCCCGGCAAGCTGTGTGTAACAGAAGTGTGTTTGCCAAGACTTTTTGAGTGCTTGTATTCTTGTTTTATTTGTGTGGTTGGTTAAGTAACACCTGCAAAAGAGCTGTGCATATATTAAAATAAACTATCTCTAAACACAAATGTGTTTGTCACTAAATGAAATGTATTTTTGTCTCAACAGAAAGGATTCAGTCCTCTTTACATGGCAGCACAGGAGAACCACTTAGAGGTGGTCAAGTTCCTGCTCGAGAACGGTGCCAATCAGAGTCTCCCAACCGAAGTAGGTGCCTCTTTAGCCTGAGTGTTTTACATTTTGTTAGTTTGAGGTTGTCCACATCAGCCGTATTAATGATTCATTATTTCCTCCTAAAAATCTAGGGTATCTCGCCTCACGTCTTTCTGACCTCCTTACCTCTACAACCTTTCTGACAGCTCTTATTTTCATTCCCTCGCTGCCCTCTCTTAGGACGGCTTCACTCCTCTGGCAGTAGCACTACAGCAGGGCCATGAAAACGTTGTGGCACTTCTCATAAACTATGGCACTAAGGGCAAGGTCCGCCTCCCTGCGCTGCACATCGCTGCTCGAAACGACGACACGCGCACAGCTGCAGTGCTTCTGCAAAACGACCCAAACGCTGATGTTCTCAGCAAGGTATACTCTCACTGAGCAACGTCTTGTGCCATGGTCTACAATGACGATTGAATATTCCAGAAAGAAAGAAAAAAGGAAGAAACACATTGCATGAGCAAATATCTTCAAGAAGCAATTTGGTTGCAAAACTTTTATAATGCTGTTTCTAACAAAATTAGCTTTTTGATACACGTTGTTGTAAAATGCATCATGCACTGCTGTTACCTTGTTATCTCACGGAGATATAAATAGATGATAATTATCCTAATTTGCCCTTTTATTATCACACTTTCTCATCTTGTCTCTCTCTGTAGACTGGTTTCACACCTCTCCATATTGCAGCCCACTATGAGAATATGAGTGTTGCTCAGCTGCTGCTGAACAGAGGAGCCAATGTAAACTTCACCCCCAAGGTCAGTTTGCCTCAGCTGTAAGAATGAAACACACACCTGAAGAGCGTTTCAAACATTGTGTGCAGCGAGGAAAATGTCATACAGGAAGCAGGAATCTTAATATATGCACGATTCCTATACATTTAGTAGTTTTTAAAGAGATAAAACTTTATTATTCTCTAGCCCTTGATTGGAAACCAATGATTAATAAAGCTGGTTTAATTGTTTTGCTTGCTTGTCTAGAATGGCATCACCCCCCTTCATATAGCCTCCAGGAGGGGAAATGTAATGATGGTCAGACTACTGCTGGACAGAGGAGCACAGATTGACGCCATAACTAAGGTAGGTAACCAATTAACCATTGTCCAATATGTATTTCCCCCTATGTGTGTATGTCTTCCCTGCAGACTTGCTTGTTTGTATCTCTGATTTATCATCATTTAACACCTTTCCAATAACTACTCACTCTTTCTGAACTCATCTCTTTGAAGGATGAGCTGACTCCTCTTCACTGTGCAGCCAGGAATGGTCATGTTCGTATCATTGAGATCCTGCTGGAACACGGGGCTCCCATCCAGGCCAAAACCAAGGTGGATTAATTGACTGATATACTGCAGACACTGTCTTTTTTTCTATCTTTGGGAGCTGTGACATCATCTGTGATCATTGAAGCTTAGTTTTAAGCGCTGGTTTGACTTTGTGAATGTTGATGTGAACCTTATAAAACGACCGAGGGAGATTAAATCAGACATTCAGCTCACCCCTTAGCTTGCTAGTTACTTATAAATTCATGCAAATGATGGCCAATTAGATAAGATCCAGATTCCTGACACGTTGATCTGTTTACAGAGCAGCTCAGCAGCTCAGCCTTATCAGGTATGAGTATGAGTTGAATTTCCCTCGGGATCAATAAAGTATCTATCTATCTATCTATCTATCTATCTATCTATCTATCTATCTATCTATCTATCTATCTATCTATCTATCTATCTATCTATCTATCTATCTATCTATCTATCTATCTATCTATCTATCTATCTATCTATCTATCTATCTATCTATCTATCTATCTATCTATCTATCTATCTAGTATTTCCCAGCTGATGTCTCTGTTTTCCTGATCACAAATGAATAGACTCTCAATTACTACCGGTATAAACTATTCACACCGTGATTTATTTACAAGGCTTTCCTTTGGATACATGAACAAATCTATCTTCAACTCTCTTCCACCGTTTCTTTGTGTCCCATTCAGAACGGTCTGTCCCCCATCCACATGTCAGCTCAGGGGGATCACATGGACTGCGTCAGGCAGCTACTGCAGTACAACGCTGAGATTGATGACATCACGCTGGACCATTTGACCCCTCTTCATGTAGCAGCCCACTGTGGTCACCATCGGATGGCCAAAGTCCTTCTGGACAAGGGTGCTAAAGCCAATGCACGTGCTCTGGTAGGTTTTCTGTTTTGTTGTAAAAGATAGTAGACTGTGACTTTAAACATGAAGATGGTTATAGTGACTGTCTTAAGCCTATTCAGAACTACATGTTGAAAGAACTTTCATTTAGATATGAAGACTATAGAAACATTGCTTGACCATTGCAACATTTTTGTTAATATTACGGTCATGTTACTCAGAACAGGTTCCTAAAGTTGTGAACTTTTCTCTGTGTTTCCAGAATGGCTTCACACCTCTCCATATTGCTTGCAAGAAGAACCACATGCGGTCCATGGACCTGCTGCTTAAGCACTCTGCTTCACTAGAAGCTGTCACAGAGGTGAGACCATGTGACCACCAGAGACCAAGACTCCAAATGAAAATGATGTAGAGGGAAAGTTTTTACCTTGGTGGCATTTATGAATCAGGTCTTTTTCTTTTTTGTAACAAGCCTCTGTTTGACTTTGGTATCTGTTATTATCATTTCTCACAAACAGTAAAGGGATGGTAGCAACATGTGCAGCTTACATTTAGGTTCGGAAGCTGATGCAATGCAGGTGTCATCTATATTAATGTTTTAAAAACAGATTTTTGACAGGGATTAATAATTATAATGTGCTTACGCATCGAAGGGTGTTGCTAATGAGCCAGAACATGACTTGACTTCTCAGTAATACCATAACGCTGATCCTCATTGACCTTCTTTGTCTGCGTTTCTGTTGCAGTCTGGTCTCACTCCTCTTCATGTAGCAGCTTTCATGGGCCACTTGAACATAGTAAAGAACCTGCTCCAGAGAGGGGCTTCACCTAATGCTTCCAATGTGGTGAGAACCCGTCTTCTAAAAACAAAACTTCAAGTGTTGCTCTGAATTTTATATTTCCCTTCGACCACCTTCAAACTTTGAGGGTTGAGTGAACTGATGTTGTTGTTGTTGTTGTTTTTAACAAATGTAAGTTCAGATGTTAAAGCAAAAGGTTTCCTGTCTGTGTGTTAACATTTTTCAAGGTAAATTCCATGCTGAATTCAGTAATTGATTACATGAGAGGATTAACTTAGTACACCAAGCATTTAACCGATAGCCATAGATGGATTAACTTTCTTAAATGCCTGAACAGAAAGCTGGTGTTGTCAAAGGCTGATTCTTAATTGGCTGAAGTTATCTCTACATAACTAAGATGAATAGGCTGCTCTCACTAATGAGCCTGATGTGAACAAGGTCGAGTTTCAACAAGATTCAGTACAAAGTCAAAACAAAAACAAAACTTGGTCAAGAACGGTCTGTCCCACTTCATCATGGCAGCTCAGTTGGAGGTCAAGATGTGCTGAACTGACAATATATGAACACAACCTGTTTTTTTAGTACAGGCTAAAGTATGCCCTGAAGCACTTTATTTATAGATTGAACCTGTTACTGTTCAGCAACATGTAGTTATTAATGTACAAATTGAAAATATCAGTTACATACAGGAGTGTACTGTTCAATAGTTTGTATGACTGTTGTCCTGTTTTTGTCTTCACTAGAAAGTGGAGACTCCTCTCCACATGGCCTCCAGAGCTGGACACTGTGAAGTTGCTCAGTTTCTGCTGCAGAATGCAGCACAGGTGGACGCCAGAGCTAAGGTAAAGCTGTGTTATATTGTAAATTAAAATTAAATAAGTTTTACAAAGCCCCCCCTCCAGTACTAAATAAGCTTAAGTATAAAGTACAATTATCATAAATAAGTGGCAACATGTTTTAGGTGAATCGCCTTTAGCTACTCCTTCATCCCCGCTGTCCAATATGATTATAATAAAACATAAAGTAACCTTCCTCTCCTCGTGTTCAGGATGACCAGACACCCTTACACTGTGCAGCCCGCATGGGCCACAAGGAGCTTGTCAAGCTTCTCCTTGAGCACAAGGCCAACCCAGACTCAGCTACAACTGCAGGCCACACACCTCTTCACATCTCTGCACGTGAGGGACATGTCCACACTATTCGGATCATGTTGGATGCTGGAGCACAGCAGATAAAGATGACAAAGGTAGAGTAGAATCCATGACAGAAAAAAACACTGACTACTACGCTTATAAATAAAGACAAAGGTAATATTATGCATGGAAAACTTACTGCAATGACTACAAATGGTGTACTTCCAGAACTCTTCCTTGCTGATTTTAAGCTGAGAGATTTTTTTCTTCTCATTAATGTTGTTAATTTTCCTTTTTTTTTTTCGAGCAGAAAGGCTTCACTCCTCTTCATGTAGCCTCTAAGTATGGGAAGGTGGACGTTGCTGAGCTCCTTCTAGAGAGAGGAGCCAACCCAAATGCAGCTGGGAAGGTGAGTCACTGTGTGCATCCTGTAGTTCATCTCTTTTGAAGTACACAAAAATAAAACCAATAAAGCACTCTTTACAAGGCTTGAAGTGAGCAATCCTAATGTGCTCACATTTTCGATGTATTTGGGATATCAGCTGATTGGTAGATTACCGTGGTATGTGTTACATATATACATGTTTCTGTGTGTGTATGTGTATGTCTTTGGGTGTATATATGTGTACATGTGTATGTTTGTGTGTTTAACAGAACGGTCTGACACCCCTTCATGTGGCCGTCCATCACAACAACCTGGATGTTGTTAAACTGCTGGTCAGCAAGGGAGGATCTGCACACAGCACTGCCCGAGTAAGATGCTCACATATGTGTGTGTGCTCATACTGGCACAAGAAGGCGATCACAAAGCATGACAACTAATCATTGAAACAACATTTCAAAAACAGGTCAAATGAGTGTGTGATAATTAGCTATACAGTCAGTCGCATGACAACCTTTGCGCTGGAAGCACTCAGTCATGACAGCATTTACATTTTTGTATTAAAATTTGACATAAAAAGTGTTAAGAAAAGTCAACTTTTGTGTTTGTATGTTCTTGTTTCTTGCTATAGAATGGCTACACTGCGCTGCACATAGCGGCCAAGCAGAACCAAATGGAGGTGGCCAGTTGTCTGCTGCAAAATGGTGCAACACCAAATTCAGAATCCCTCCAAGGCATCACGCCCCTACACCTGGCTTCACAGGAGGGGCGGCCTGACATGGTGGCTCTGCTTATCTCCAAACAGGCCAACGTGAATCTGGGAAACAAGGTATACAATCAGCATGGCTCAAGACTGAGACTGTTGAACCTTGCATTTTACCTTGAAAAAATAACTGTGATAATTAAATAAATGACATTAAAATTAGTTCTGTTATTGAACTTTATATGACAAGCTTTGAAGATACAGTTACAGTTTATCCCTCGTGTCCATTCTTTCTGTCTTTTAGAACGGGTTGACCCCTCTGCATCTTGTAGCTCAGGAAGGGCATGTTGGAATAGCTGACACGTTGGTCAAACAAGGAGCCTCAGTTTATGCTGCATCACGGGTAAGTTACACTACCTCCACTGGAACATGGAATGATAGAGTAGGCATTATTAGCTGATAAGAATAAAACGATGATGGTGACAAGATCCTGTTTCCTTACAATATTCTTGCCAGAGTTCATTCTTCGCCAAGTGGCTAGCTTAAATGTTTTAATTTGTGCTGCCTGTTAAAGAGTTTAAACCACGTGTGTTCAAGATCCAAGCTGTCTTTAAGGAGATTTGAATGAAACCATTGAACAACTCTTTCGTTCCTCGTGTCAGATGGGCTACACACCCCTTCATGTGGCCTGTCACTATGGCAACATCAAGATGGTGAAGTTCCTTCTGCAGCAGCAGGTTCAAGTGAATAGCAAGACCAGGGTAAACGACTTCTATCTTAATTCAATAATATATGTGACTTGTGTGTTTTTGTTTACTGATTTTATGCTAAAAAAAACAGGATTTAACCACCAGAAAGCTGCTGTTAGCTTTAGGTGACCTGATCATAGATGGAAATACTGCTGTCTCTGCATTTCTTGTTTTGTCTGAACATCCTCTCTCCTTTTTTCCTTTAGATGGGCTACACACCTCTGCACCAGGCAGCTCAGCAGGGCCATACGGACATTGTCACCCTATTGTTGAAACATGGAGCCCAGCCCAACGAGATAACTTCGGTGAGACACCATTGGGTCACCTAAGGTCCTCTCGAAACGGGGCATTCCCTCTGTACTTGCATTGATGACGTGGGGGGGGACATAAACATGTTTGTTTTTTTCTAGAATAAATAAGATATACTCATGTGGTTAGTAAGCTGTGTAAAAACCTGTTCAACAGGTCTGGGTTAAAGGTCACATATTATCATTTCAACAAGTTTAAATAAGTCTTAGAGCTCCCCAAAATATGTCTGTGAAGTTTCTTGCCAAATATCCACTCTGATCCTGTATTATAGCACGCCTATAAACCGCTTTATTTCAGCCCTGCTCAGAACAGGCTGTTTCTGTGTCTGTAGCTTATGTATTTTGCATAATATGTGACTTTTAAGTAAGTCTCCCCTTGTATATATATATTCATCCTCGCTGATGTTACATGATTCCATATTTTTCCCCTGTTAATATTCAATGTATTTTGAGACTTACTTAATATATCACAAATTCCACATAAACAGAATGAACCGTGCCATAGTGTGTTAACCAAAACTAGTTTGGATGTTCCTGTCAGACAATGGTGCCGTTGCATCCACCATGTTTTTAAATAAGTTACAAGAAATACTAATGCACACCATGCCTTCAGTCATTTGCTTTTTGATTTCAAAGCTCGATGTATTTAATTTGTGCTTGTTTCTTTGACAAAGAATTAAAAAGATGGGCTTTCCTGACATTATTTGGCTAAATAACAAGTGGAAATGTACTCTTTTATAGAATCCCCTCTATAAAAAGTATGAAATGCCTTTTCTGTTTTTTTTCAACTGTTTCAATAAATGGAAACATTTTTGCGTGATGTTTCTCATCTTTCTCTGAATAGAATGGGACATCTCCCCTCGGTATTGCTAAGCGGCTGGGTTATATCTCTGTCATTGACGTGCTGAAGCTGGTTACCGAGGAGTCCGTCTCCGCGGTGAGCAACACATCATGCATGGTTCACATGGTTACACCATTACGCAAAAGAAGTAGCCTTGACACACCATGACAAATGTTTGATCAAACGATTGATTTGATCCGGTTCTGCTACCTCACCTGCTTTTAGAATTATCCAGCATTTCTCTTCTATTATCCTTCTTTTTTTTTTTCTCCTTCCTATTTATTTCCCTCCTCTCTGTCTATCTGTGCCACATCTCTCAATACAACCTCCTTCTGCTCTTCACAGATCACTACAGAGAAGCATCGGATGAGTTTTCCTGAGACCGTAGATGAGATTTTGGATGTTTCAGAGGATGAAGGTAAGCTATTCTGTGTTGTTAAACACGTAAACTTTACAATAATAATAATTACCTTTCTGGTGATTCCTTATAAGAAGTCTGAAGGGAAGGATTACTAACTAACACATGAAGTTCCAACATGTTATTTTAACATTCATATGACTGTATATATATTATAACACCCTTTTCCATTTGTTTTGTAGGGGTTGCCCAGCTAACGTTAGGTAGGATTGTGTCTGTATCTCTGCTCTTGTCCAGTCCGATGGCTATAGTGAACTTGTGCCTTCATTGCAAACGCACTTCTCATTTTCTGTGTGTGTGTGTCTAACTGTCTCTTAATCAGTTCCGCTGACTCGGCTCTCAACTCCAGCCCTGTTTGCTCTTTTTTTCATCGTATCTTCAGTCTCTTTACGCTCAGAGATTTATTTCTAAAATATGTCAGTTTTCATTAGCATGTATTCAAAACATTTTCCTTTTCTTTTTTTTTGACCAGTGTTCAATACACACATCTGTTCGTGGACGCATTGCTGACTGAACTCCAGTGTTTCAGCATTTAAACAACAAAAGCTCACTTGCAATCCAGCCATTTTAAAACTGAGTCGTCCTACCTTTTACAGCTTAATTGATCAATACGCTAATCATGCACATGCTGTGCCCCAGCTGTGACACTCTCCTGCAAACAACATACACAGTTGGTGTTAGTCATCTTTCTACCTAAAGGCATTCAGAATTAAATTAAATCAACACATCTAGTACGACATTTTTTCATGCAAACTTCATCCTTTGATCTTGTTTATTCTTGATGTACTTGTTTGATTGTATAGTTTCTTGTCTTTAACATTTTTTATTTTCCTGCACAGCTTGTACTTATGAATATACGTGTCTTAACAACTTTGTTTTGTCCAGTGGCTTTTCTTTTCCTCTTGTTGTTCTGGTTATTATTTTGATATCATTCTTCCTTAATAATTGAGGTATTTTCTCCTACACAGAAACAACCATCACCACATGTGATTTCATCTTTAATGGGCATGCTCACTAAAAAAAGCTGTCACCAGGTGCCTTGCAGTTTGCCGTCAATGCAGTGTCCTTAACTGTGTGATTATTACTCACTGTCTTACCAGTCCTCTTCTTTCACTCCTTCAGTTTCCATTGGGTCTGGTTGTTGTTGGTTTGTCTCCATTGCTAATATGTGTATATTTCGAATTGCTTCGTTGCCATTTTTTCTGTGGTTTCATGAGGGTGAAGGGATGGGAAGGATGGTTGTGTAATGGTCACTGCTTTTTTCTATCAAGAAATGAATGGCGTGACTTTATTTTGATTTAAGCAGAGTGGTCAAACCACAGTTCAGGATATTTTTCAAACATTTAAAAAGTGTAACTGCATTCTGGGAAGTTGAATTCAATTGGCAGATTTTATTACATGATTAAAATCATCTACTTTTTACAACAGAGTGGAAAAACTTGAGAGTTGAGATCAGCATCATTTTGCTCCGTTTCCCTTGGTCTCGTCCTTTTCTCTCTTAATTCTTTATGTGCAACCTGTCCTCTGCTAGTTTTTCGTCTTATCCTCTTTGCTTCTTTCCCCTTCCTGACCAAATAATTTTGCCCTCAGGAGACGAGTTGCTCGGGATGGATGGTGCACGCTATTTGAAGCTTGACGACTTCAAGGACCAGGACGATGACTTCCTTTCTCCCAAAAAAACCCTTAGAGACTTTGAGGGTGGCATGGGTACCACGTAAGTCATCATGTACTTTGTGCATTTGTGTTATCTGATGAACGAGTGCTGCAGGTGACAGTAGAAGTAGAGTTTTGAACTGTTTTTGACACATATTCATGACCACCTTACATAATAGATGAGGTGAAATGGGATTGAGGGTTTCATTGAATGGTTTGCATAAATATACCCTTGGGTCTTATCTTACATTAGTCTTTCTTCCTCTCCCACAGACCATATTCTCCCGCAATTCCCAGGATCCCCTGTGTGTCCCCAGAGACTGTACTTTTGGATCAGGTAGGCTTAAGTCATGCTGTTCAGAGGGCGCTATACATTTTGTAAGCATTTGTTTCTTCAACCAAATGCAGACACATGTTAATTAGTGAAGTAAAAAGCATTCAAAAGGTATTTCAATGTATATTTTTAGTTAATCTTTTGGTTTAGGTTTCCTCAAAATCTCCTCCTTTAGGTTGCCTCTTCCTCTGTTGGTTTCTGTTTCTTCCATTTCTTCTCCTCTCTATCTTTTTCCCTGTCTGTTTTTTGTTATTGTCTGCAGCTTTTGTCGGTCTTAATTTTTTCAGTCATGATTATCCCACTGCCTTTACATTTTTCTATATACATGTCTGTCTTCCTCAGCACACCCCAGTCCCGCTGCCAAAGGAATATGACGATGACTCTCTTATCCCGAGTAGTCCGGCTACGGAGACTTCAGATAATGTCAGCCCTGTGGCCAGCCCTATTCACACCGGGTAAGCTAACAAAACATGTGGCTAAATGTGAATGGACATTTTAACAGGCAATCCATTGCAAATCAATTTAAAAAGGCAAAGGGGTTAGCATAAAGGGGCTGAATGTAAAAAGCTAACAAAGAAACACAAGCAATGGTATCAGTTTGGCCTCAGATAATATTGTAAAGGCTTTTTCTGATTGTTTTGAAAAGCACAAAACTTTTTCGAAACTTGTTTCTGGCATCTGTAAATTTCTCCGTTCGTGAGATGAATAAAGGATTATCTTATCTTATCAAATTCTAAATGAGCGTATAAAATCTTTAAACAAAGACATTTCTCAGTTTCAACATAAACATTCTGTTTTCGTTCACATTTCACACAACGTCCAAACTTTATTACATTAGGTGATGTTAGAAATTTGCTGATGCTTTAGTTTTTCAACCAATTCATTTTAAAATTCACACATTTGTTAAAGAAGGATCATCCTTCATCATTGCTGTTAGGACACTGCTCACCAACTTAATTTTGTCACAATATGTGCACAAGTCAAACATATAACAACTGAGCACTGTTTTCTATGAAATGTAATGAAGGATTCTATGAATTCATCATCTTAATGCAGCATTTATTGAGCCTGCTTAGTCATAATATATGCACAGCACAATGAGTCAGCATTTGAGTAGAAGAATGAAAAGTGCAGGTGTTGGTGGGGGAATGATGAAGTCATGAGAAGAGAAGAGTCATCCTGTCACACACACACACACACACACACACACACACACACACTTCTGCACACACGCACCTGTGTGAAGCTGTCTGTCGAGTGCAGGATCAAACATCATGGGTCTCTTTGAAAAATCTTTTTATGTCATTCTCGCAACGTGGCCACTCAAGATGGCCTGAATGAAAAGGGCACTCACAATGAAAAATGATGTCTCCTTAACGAATCAAACAAATCAAATAATGCTAAATAAACCACAACTGATTTTATGTTTCATTAGGAAGAATCTCTCTTTGTATACCTTAATGATTCATTGCTTTAAATTGATAAGTTTCAGGATGCTAAAAATGTCATCCAAATAATTCCTGTTTTAATCGTCTCACTGTTTGACCTTCAGCTTCCTGGTGAGTTTCATGGTGGATGCTCGAGGAGGCTCCATGCGAGGCAGCAGACATCACGGCCTGAGAGTCATCATTCCTCCTCGAACCTGCACTGCCCCAACGCGCATTACCTGCCGTCTGGTCAAACCTCAGAAACTGACCACACCACCCCCCCTGGTGGAGGGAGAGGGGCTTGCTAGCCGTATCATCTCTCTTGGGCCATCCAGTATGCAGTTTCTTGGGTAAGTCAGCTTATTAACTGTATTTAGTTCTACTGAAAAATGCATTTACAGTAATGTGATGTCTGTATTTTATCTATCTGTGCATTTATACTTCTTGTGGCAGTCCTCACATATCTCACTGTTGTTGGGTAGTATTGTTACCAGATTGAATGTAATATTATGAAGTGTTAAAGACATTTAATTTTGGACTGATGTTTCCCAGTATGAAAATTACAAGATTTTAAAAATAATGCCATCTATTAACACAATAAATTACTGTAACTCTGGTCGTTTTAAATATATATTTTAAGGAAATGATTGTGATACCATATCACAAGCGGCTGTGGCTCATTTGGTAGAGTCGGTCCTCTCTTAACCGGAAGGTCAGGGGTTCGATCCCCAACTCCTGCAGCCAAATGTACTATGTGTCCTTGGGCAAGACACTTAACCCCACGTTGCTCACGCTGCTTCATCAGCGGCGTATGCATGTGTTTGAATTGGATGAGTTACTTCTGATGGTTACTTAATATAGCAACCTCTGCCATCAGGGTGTGAAAGGGTGTGCATGTGTAGGTGTGACCTGCGGTGTAAAAAGCGCTTTTAGTAGTCATTAGACATTGAATTACGAGCCTTTTTCTAGCAACAATATCAAAACAGAACAAATTTAGTTGTTAGTTTTTGGCTTAAAAATCACAGTTTTAAATCAACAATTCCGTTTTGTAGCTTATTTATTTCTAGTTGTAAACTGATGCATCACAGGCTACTCTGTAAGTTGAGTTTAAGTACCAGCCTGAAATCTTTTCCAAAACCTGATTTTGATCTTGATTTCTCTTCTTTCTAAGGCCTGTTATAGTGGAAATTCCCCACTTTGCCTCACTTGGCCGAGGGGACAGAGAACTGGTGGTCCTGCGCAGTGAAAATGGCTCAGTCTGGAAAGAACACCGCAATCGCTATGGTGACGAAGTGCTGGAAACTATTCTAAATGGCATGGACGAAGGTCAGTGTGATGGTAATGAATGACTGTTTCTGAAGCCTTGCATGGTTTAAGATGAGTCAGCCGTAATCTTGATGAATGACCCTTGAGCTGCAGAACAAGGGCACAAGGAGGGGATGCTTATGTTATAGGAAGGTTGTCTTAGCAAGGACACAGAATTAGTTTCTGTCAACTGAACATGTGTAATTCTAAAGTGGAGTTTATGAGGCTCACTTGTGCTTTTATACAACGATTCTACATTTGTGTCTCAATTCATTGTTCTCTCTACGTCTCTTTCTTCCGTCTCTGGCCTGTCTTTCTTTTTTTCCTGTGTGCAGACTTAGAGAGTCAAGACGAGCTGGAGAAGAAGAGAATCCGTCGGATCATCTCCACTGACTTCCCGCTCTACTTTGCTGTGGTCTCTCGCATTCAGCAGGAGAGCGATCTAATCGGCCCAGAAGGCGGCAGGTTGACCAGTAAACTTGTGCCCCATGTCGACGCCATCTTCCCTGAGACAGCTGTCACAAAGAGAGTGAGACTGGGACTGCAGGTAAGAAGAGGACCAACAATCTGAGAAAAGACACAAGAGATCTACAGCAGAGAGTTGTATAAGTGAGCAGGAATAAAGATGAGGAAAGCAATTGTATTCCTAATAGAACATGGTAGTTGCAATTTTAGTTTGACAACGAATCAATCTGATGCTGTTGAGAAATTCTCTTAACCAGATGTTTGAATAACAACACAGGCTGTGACTCAAGGGTCTAGAGCATAGTCTTTACAGGAGCATGCTGGCATCTGACAGACTCCCCATAATGAAGTTGATGTTCTGTTTGTTTTTCACATGACTCTGAATATGTTACCAGTCATTGAGACTGAACTTTAATGCTTATTCCTGACTGCAAAAAGGCTTCTAGTTTCTTAATTTTCTCCTGTTTTGTTGATCTTCAAAGGCAGTTATGAGTAGATGAATGAGTTTATTGGTCTGTGACATGCAGCAAATTCATCCATCCATTTTCTATACCGTTTTCCCGTTCGGGGTCGCGGGGGGGCTGGAGCCAGTCCCAGCTCTCATTGGAAGAGAGGCGGGGTGAACCCTGGACTGTTCGCCAGTCAATCACAGGGCTGACATATAGAAACAGACAAGCAGCCACACTCACATTCACACCTACGGCCAATTTTAGAATCACCAATTAACCTGACGGGCATGTCTTTGGACTGTGGGAGGAAGCTGGAGTACCCAGAGAGAACCCACGCATGCACAGGGAGAACATGCAAACTCCACACAGAAATTGATTTTAAGCAAATCACATACATTACATTTTCAATGCAATATGTATTTAGGAAACATATATGTAGTCAGACTCATCAAAATGAAGCTAAAACTGAAACCAACCTTAAAGACATGACTTAAATAAAGATGCTTTGATGTGCATCCAAAACTAGTCAGCAATTAGGTAAAATATGAATGGTTTCATTTATTGGCTGTAATTTTCAAACCACTGGTGTAGTCCTTTGCAATATGAGAAATTGGCATTTCTCTGTTAGATAGAGAGTGATTACAAAAATTAAAAGAGCTATATGTAAGATATATACTGAATTAAATCATAAAATGACCTTACTACATCATCAGTCATTGGTTTGCCAGATATGAGATCAGTTATCAAAATCAACAGGGGTTTCAGTCTTCAGGACTCTGAGTGTCCATCCATACTGATGCAGCATTTTTAGCTGAGCTCTGCCCTCTTCAGGTCAATGAGCATATTAGGACAGTAACAGAACTAGAGAGTTCCTCATTTAAAACAACCTAAACTTTCGATATTTGGTGGCATTATACCCGTCATATAGAAACCCTGATTTTGAAAATATAGTTGTGGAGGCCTTTTAAATAGCTTTAAACTTTTGCAACATCATTCTTTACCATGCATATACTGTAATCAAGGATCAGGTGGCATGATCTGAGGAGCATCTTAGCCTTTCACACCATACTGAATCATTTCTACATAAACACGTGATGTCTGCCTGCCATACAGGAGCTTTTGGCAAACGTGTGTGGCTGACTGTCGCTCATCCAGACCTCCACAGACACACATATGGGAGCTTGGCAAACACTCGTGCCGACTGCCTCCTTTTACACCACACCTCCGCTTGGCTTTGTTTGTCATGACAGAATGATTATGTAGGATTATGGGTTCTGCATTTCATTTTTTTAACCACTTTGGTATACATTGCTGACATTGTCTGTCACCGATCTGTCACAGCACTGATGCTTTTTAAGGAAACTGCATGAGGTTTGCTTTGCCTTATGCTGCTCTGTTTATGTTTTCCTTTTTTATCCAGCCATTCATCACCCCTCAGTTGCCTGATTTAAGTTGTGAGCCACACTGACCGAGCTGATGCACTGATCTGAGCTGGGTCAGGTGTGAAATATGAATTGGTTGCATGTGTGAGTATGGCTGAGAGTTTGATGTTTCAGCTTTTTGCACATGTGTTTTCCTGTTTTCTTTTTGCTTGCTCTCCTGATTTGTGTTTTCTGCCTGTTTACTTTCCTTCTCACTTACACTTGCTTTAAGGTTATGTTGTTTTTGTGCTCAACTTTATTCTTATTTTTATTATTTACTTATTTCAGCCTTCCTTCGCTTCATATCTTTTAAACTCTTTTCTGACATCCTCGTGTTTATGACCTTTTCCTTCAACACTACCATCACAGGCGCAGCCCATCCCAGATGAGCTGCTGACTCGGCAGCTTGGTAACCAGGCGACCTTCAGCCCAGTGGTTACCATCGAACCGCGGCGACGCAAATTTCACCGTCCAATCGGGTTGCGCATCCCTTTGCCACCCTCCTGGAGGGAGAGTCCTCGGGATGCTGGGGAGGGGGATACCACCAGCTTGCGGCTGCTCTGCAGTGTCATCGGTAGGATCCATCTTTCAGTTCATCAAAAAGACCATCATTTATCTTTAAGCAATGACAACTGTAACGTTTTGTGTTTATCTGAATGTACTTATAACATGTGTTATAAAAGGGTGTATGTAGCCATCATTTATCAGAACACGATTGACACTGTGTGGTTGTTGTGTCCCAGGTGGTACAGCACCGGCTCAGTGGGAGGACATCACTGGAACCACCAAGCTGATGTATGCCCACAACTGTGCAAACTTCACTACCAATGTTTCTGCCAGGTGAGTAATCAAGACAAATATATTTCCAGTCAACGTCTCTACAATTCTATCTTGCACTGCTGAGTATTTGCAGTACTTTCAACCTTTTCTTCCATGTTATACAGATTCTGGCTGGCAGACTGTCCACGCACAGCGGAGGCAGTGACCTTTGCCAACTTGCTATATCGGGAGCTAATGGCTGTTCCATACATGGCAAAGTTTGTGATTTTTGCCAAGATGAATGAAGCTCGCGAGGGACGCTTGCGTTGTTATTGCATGACAGATGACAAGATGGACAAAACACTGGAGCTGCATGAAAACTTCACTGAAGTGGCCCGCAGTCGAGACATTGAGGTCAGCACAGGGAAATGTCCACAAGGTCACAAAGGAAAAAAAAGTGGTAGTCATGGCAACCTCAGAAATAGTTGACAGTGTAAATAATGAACATATTGGATATTTAGTTATGTCCACACTTTGAAGCAAATATCTCTTGTTTCAAATGAATGATTTAGATTTGTGTTTTGGCTGATGAAAAGTCTGTATTCAAAAGATACAAAGCTTTATTTATATGATTGAAAAAAGAACACCTCTGCTTTATGGCTATCAAAACCTTCCCATCCCAGGTGAATTGTTCTTGCAAGTAGAGTTTTCTACAGTACGAGTAGTCAGAGTTTGTGTCTTGTGATCACAATCGGTACTGTCGCTCTATGTTCCAGTGTCAAAGTGTCTTTCTCACCTTCAGCGTTTTGTGACACTCTCCATAGCTGATGGAGGGCATGCCGCTGCACCTCGAGTGTTCTGGAAACCTAGTGCCGATCAGGAAGGCCACCCAGCAGCCTCGCAGCTTCAGCTTCCAGGCCTTCAGAGATAACAGGCTGCCCGTCTCTGTCAAGGTCTGTCTCTATGAGAGCGCCCATATGCCTGCTTTTCTGTCACATGCTACATATTCGTTCTGTACTGTGGTGGTGTTTGTTCAGTTGGTGGTTTCAGTGTGTCAAGGATCCTCTCAGCAGTCGGTTTCCCTCCTGGGCACTCACCTGCTGTTCACATGGTGGTTTTTGTGTGTTTGCTTTTCTCCTTCATATCTCTCAGGCAGTTCTCAGTGTGTCCTACCATTAGCATGTTAAATTTATGATAACAGAATAGCACTGTGTCCTCCCAGACCTCATTTAGGGCCAAAGCAACACCACACCAAGAACGATACTTCTACAACTGCAAGAAAGAGTGAAAGAAAAGAAACATTGCTCAGTTTAACTGTAATATCAAGTCTAATCTTAAAGTTAAGAAAGTGTATAATTATATTTATGTGAAGATGTATCAATATGGACTATTATAGATCAATATGACTATAATTTTTCAATCAGTGTATGTCTGTCAGTCAGTCCATTCTTATTTTGGTTAAACTATCCTCATTTTTTTCAACAAAGAACAAGAAAAACGTCAAAATCTGTCTCACATTTTTTCTTTTTCTTGCCTTTTTTAAATGTCTTTGATCAAAGTGGTATAATAAAACGCCTTCCTAAAGAGTATTGGTACGTTATTATTAAAGGGTCCATTTACTTATGAATATAATTACTGTTAAGTTAGTTTTATTTGTACGTCCGACTTTACTGATGTTGTTTTAACCCCTTCCCATGCACAGGTGATTTGAGTTTTGTTTAACCTACCTGTGCATTTCTATGTCCGTCTTATCATTTTAATGTAACTCTTTAATTGTGTTATTAAGTTATCCATCTATTTGTGTGTCTTTGTCTTTCTCTGTGTGTGTCTGTCAGTGTGACACACACCAATGTCCATTGTCAGATAGAGGAATACTCTGATAAATATATTTTCATGATGATAGCCAAACAACTTACCTATCTTACCTGTCAGCTCTCTTGGGTAATTGTTTGCATGTCCTGTGACTCCCTCACTTTCTTTGCCTGCCTTCCAATCTTGCGGCCTTGCCTGTCTGTATGTGTCTGTCTCACTGTCTCTCTTTCTCTCTCTCACGGTCACTCTGTATCTGTCTGGTCTGACAGACGTCCAGGTAAATGTGCAGGTAAATCTCTCCCTCTCGCCTGCCTGTGGACTGCTTCCATCCCTGTTTCCCCCTGCTTCTCGTCCCATGTTAGTGCGGCACATGCTCGTGTCAGTGTGGAGGGAACTAATGCCTGTTTTGATCTGTTTTTCTTCCTCCTCCTTCTCACGTTCACTCTTCTTTCATTCTGTTCTTGTATTCTGTCTCTTATTTTGTCACTTTCTTAATTTTCTCTTTGCTCGTTCTTTCTGCAAATTTGTTTTGTTCACTTTTCTCTCTTGCTTACCTCTGTCTGGTTCCTTCATTTTCTCTGTCTATGCTCTACTTTTCTCCGTCTCTATTTCCTCTTCTTCTTCTCTCTGTCTGCCACCTCTTTATGTTAGGTGAGAGATAGTAACAAGGATGCCATCGGCTTTTTGTCCTTCCTGCGGAAATGCACCAAGTACGAGGATACACAGCATGTGCTGTGTAACCTTAACATTACGATGCCACCCTGCGTCAAGGTGAGGACTTTCTTGCAAACCAGTTCCCACAAACACACAAAAAACACAAACATTGTGTTTGAGTTTCCTTAAATTCCAAGAGCATATCGAGACAAACAGTTTGGTGACATTCTCTGAAAAACACTTTTTTTAAGTAATTACACAACAGCTAATCTGAGTTCTTGCTTACCAATAGTCACATCTGAAAGGCTAAAGAACACTAAGACTGTACTATTCTTGTTATGAAAAATAACATCATTTGACACTGCGTGTGTTCAATATTTGAAAGGCAATTTTTTTGTCATATTTAAAACATATAAATATCAATCAATCTTCAATGTCAAATATTCTGGATTTTGTATTCACTCTGCTTTCATGCAGTTCATTTTCACTTTCACAAAAAGCATAATTGTTGTAGTCATTGCACCAAAGATACAGTTTCAGTCAAAATTCAAATGATGCTTTCCGTTAACACCTAGCCTCTAATTGGAGTGGGTTATCTAATTGATTTAAGAAAGGGACCATTTTTGATTGCACAACCTTTAGAACAAATGTTGACAACAACGTGAGGATTCATAGAATTTAGAACATAGTTGGACTTACAGACTGTGTTAAAGGTAGGGAGAATCCATATTTCTATAAAATCAAATCACCCGTGTAAAAAATGAAAGTAAATGTGTATATTAATGTAGAATGTCATTGTACCAGCAGTCCTCTAGAGGTCTATGTATTCCATTGTCATACAGGCTCCATATTGGACATAAGAAAGCTCTTTACGGATGATACTTAAGACGTTAATTTAGATGTAATTTTGAGGCCATGTTTCATGTTTTTTAGGTGGTTGGAAGTGAAGAGCGTCGGCGAACTTTAACACCCCTCGCCTTGAGGGAACGCTACAGTGCACTGAACGAGCCTGGTGTGGGTGAGTGCTCTACTGCCTGACTTTCAGCCCTCTCCTGATTTATACAAAGTGGAGATGGGCACTGAATGTTGCACTGCCCCTTTACCCACGACCCTTCGCTTCCTACTCTGCCCTCTTTATTTCCCCCTACTGGATCGCGTGCACGCATGGCACAGAAACAGAGCCTTGGATGCAATGCACTGCTCTATGGTGTGCCCCAGAGTTCTTTGCAGCGCAGTTAGATTCATATTGAATGTATGACCAAAAGATTAGCACTAGTCCCTAACATGACCCAAAATGGCTCCATGACACATTGCAAATGACTCTTGTTCTTATTAAGTGTCCTGGGAGCTATGACAACAGATGAATGACTTGATTGGTTTGCATGGCGCTGGTGTCTCCACTGCGATTTCCAATGGCATGGCAGCAGACATGGTTAGCATTAGCCCTGTAGCTTAAGACTGGGAATGGGCAGGACCTCGCAGTGGAGCTAGACAGAGGAGTCCTTATATTGATTGGCCTGTGGTAAATGAACAGAGACAAGATGGCCATCCTTGTTAAAATGGTTGCTGATTGGGGGTTTGAGGGAGAAAGGCCTTTTCTGTCTACCAACTACACAGCGCTGCTACATTGCACAGTCCCTCTATAATGGTTAATGAATGCTACTTTGATTGGTGGGACTAGCACCTGAATGAAACCCAATTTCTAACCCCTGCCCAAGTGGTGTGTTTACCCTGGAGATTATTTGGACAAAAACAATGCTTATTTCCTTCAACAGAGCAGTATTTTTGACAAGGTAAGTATCGTTGTAGGAATTTTAATAGCAACTCAAGTCAACGTCAGAACACAGGTGATTTATCAAAACCAAAAACTGTACATCTAAGTATCTATTTGATCCTGTCAATATTTGAGTATCTGTCAGTGATTCATGTTTGGATAGTCCCGACTCGATGTTTTCCCTCCTTTTACTACACCTTGATTGTCAGTGGGACTGTTCAAATAAACTTTAACTTAGAAGTGATCTCTCTTCATATATTGTATTCTACTCACAGTTAGAGTTACAGTTTCCTTAGTTCAATAAATGTTAACTTATATCTTGGTGACACTTGCATTTTTCTTTCCTTATTAGCTACAGTGAATGCAATGGAGAGGACTGAGATAAAGATCAACATCATATCTGAACAGCTGGGTTTGAGCTGGGCAGGTAAGTCGTTTAAACACCAGAGGGGGCCACTGTATGTTCTCGCTTAAACATATTACTGAGATACATACTGTAGTTCCCACTTTGGGGTACACCTTCTGCATAGCCTCATTGGCTTGGGATGACTGAAATAAGAGGAGGGAAATCACCTCCCTGAAAAAGAGACGATGCATCATAATTTCATCATTCAAATGGTTTTTGGTTCTAACTCTGAAAGCCTTTTCTGTCATCATTACTGCTAACGGGACTTGTCTCTTTACTCTCAACAAATTGAGTTAACTACTCAATGACAGGACTCTAAATATACCATGCCATGTTTGATATGCCAGCCTCTTTGCCAAAGAGTTTTTTTTGTCAAAACAGGACCTTGGGTTATGTTTCCGTTACTGCCTCCATACAGCTTAGTCTGTTACCAAACAGTAACACCAAGCCCCTTGGCTGAGCTCTCCAACTGAGTAGCATTAGATATGCCTGTTTCCACTTAAGGTATGGCAACTGGCTAGACTTATTGCAAAACTTGAAGACAAGTAGCTCCTACCCCTTTTATGTTTGGAAATGATGATGATTTAACTGTAGAAAGAACTAATTTTCTGCCGCGAACCCTTTGCCCCTTGAAGGAAAAAGGCATTTGATTCAGTGAAACACCTGATAACCATTTGCCTGCACTGAACTTTCTTTCTTTGGCACCACCCTGCTCACCAAGGCAGATCACCTTAGGTCCTCCATAACAGGGCTTATAATTCGTCTGGCTCATTGCTGTGGGCTCTGAATGCCTCTTCTGTACTCCTGGCATATCATGATGAGCTACAAGAGCAGATCACAGCTTTACAAGAAACTGAGTTGGTGATGAAATTTGTTTTAATTCTGACAATTCCCTCTCCAAGTGTTCCTGCCTACTACGGCACTACTTCAAACTCCAGTGCTCACTGTACTAGAGACGATGCTGCATCGTCTCCTATGTATGAAGAGAATGTCCCTCCTCTTAACGCAGTGATCAGAACTGCAAGCCAGAAGGCATAATGGCACAGGCTCCTGAAGACTACAAAGAGGGCTGTACCCCATAGTGAGACATCTCCTTCTCTATCTGTAGGTCTTTATGTATTATTTATTTATGCATCTGATTTTGTCCATTTGCCAGAGTTGGCACGTGAGCTTCAGTTTGGTGTGGATGACATCAATAGAATCCGTGTGGAGAATCCCAACTCACTTCTGGACCAAAGCTCTGCCTTGCTCAGCCTGTGGGCCAGCAGAGAAGGCAAAAGAGCCAAGAGTAAGTCCCATAAGACAATAGATCTAGTAGAAATGACATACCAGCCACTGAAATCTGTTTTTATTAATCAGTTTAGAGGAACTTAATCTCTAGTGTTCCGTTCCCATAGAATACTATCCTGTCCTTGTGCACATACCTCTCTCTTCCTCTATTTCTTTAATCAGTCTCCAACCAATCTCTATGTTTTTGCTCCCCCCAGTGGAAAGCCTGTACACTGCTCTGAAAAACATTGACCGTGCAGACATCGTCACGTCTCTGGAGGGTCAGGCTCCACAACCAGCACCATGTTCTTTAGAAGAGGGGGCCTGTCGACTCATTGACCGTGACTCCACCCTGCTGTCCCCAAGTGTCATCAATGGTAAGACTCACAAACACATCAAACATCATAAAAGACATTCAGGGCCTGATTCACTAAGAATGAAATGCAGCTGCTAACAGCTCTAAAAATTGGCCATCATCTGCTCACTCTCAGGTCTAATTCACAAAGCATATTATATTCAGGTGCTAAAATAACCAAAGAGTTCACCTGCTCCATGCAGTTTACTCTTGTTTTGCATCTGAATAATGGAAAGAAGCTATCTGCAACTTTAGTCTGTGTGGAGATGCGCTATCATACTGACGGAGCACAATTATGTCAATATAATGAAGATAATGAGCTGGGAGGCAAGGGGAAAGTTTTTCAAGCTTAATGAGAGGCCAGACGCAAAATAAGGAATACGAGTTTCACCTTTAATGACAAATCTTCCTACCTGAATGGAGCAAGCAAGGGCAACTGGAAGAAAAAAACAACACTCGCATTGTCACTCGTAGCGGCTCCAGACCTCTCCACACATGTAGATCATGTACACAGGCCTGTATCTGCCAGGCAGAGCAGCTAACAGCCCCAGACTGATTTAGACCCTGGTTATAGTATGTTAATGATAGTAACCTCAATGTAATATTTACAGACTTATTTATTTTTAAGTTATACAGATGTGGAATTGTTTTCCTGATCCCTGCAGCATTTGCGCATGAGATTCCTTTTGTGAATCAGGCCCTCAGTAATCAAATCAATATCTTTTAAAGTGAACTACCCCACTACATTACACTGTAAACAATATGCTGTGCTCTTTAGCAAGCTAATGACTTTTGTATCCTGTACACTTACACTTTGTTAAACCATGTTACCGCCATTAGAGCATTTTCATTTTGCTATATAGAAAATTAAAGTTGAAAATGCATTTCTGTTAATAAATAAGTCTTACTGTACATACTCTACTAATGATACAAAAGTCCACAGGATATGGTCTTTTTCTTTTAGGGTGAATATAAAATAAACACATCCGTGTATTCGTGGTGAGACTGAATGTAAATTGATTGATGTCTCATGACGATCTGAAATTATCAGAAATGGAAAGTTCACAGGAATACAGGAATTTGCTGAAGCAGAATTCCAGTAACCAGTTTGTTATAAGTTTTACTTAATAAAGGTTGCATAGATATACAGTTAATTCATGAAGAATTAGAATTCAGAGTTTTGTTCCCCTTCTCCTAGATTATTTCTTCTTCGTATTGTTTTCTTTGTTTGGTTTTGTTGTTGTTCTTTGTTAAGCGTCTAACGTGCTCTATAAGTCCAATGTATTAATATAATTATTTCATTTTTTTTAATTTGTATTATTATTATTAAGAGAATTTAACTGAATATCTTAATGAAAAAAATAGTATTCCTTAGGATTTTTGCTCAACCCCTTTTGTGGTAAACAAATGTATTAGTTGGTATAGTCAGCTCTACTATAAATCTGAGACAAAGTTCTTCAAAACAATGAGGTGAGCTGTTGTTCTCTAATATACTCTTCACCTCTGAAACCTCCCTCCTTCCACTGACTGTGGGTAACAGCCATTGTACCTTGTCTCTGTTGCTCCACAAGAGGTCACGGACACAAGGCTATCGCGCCTAGTGCACAAGCCACGAGTTATTAGACCCCCATTTTTCAGACGGGGTAAGTTGAAGTTGAACTTGGGCTGCATGGTGGTTTGCTGCTCATGACATGATGATGATGATGATGATGATGATGATGATGATGATGGTGATGATAAATCTCAGATGATGTTTTGAGGTCTGGGGAATGGTGTCATTCTCCCACCATGAACCCGACCTTTGCAGCATGCACTAACACCGCCTCTGTGCATTCCTCACCGGAGCAAAAGTCATGGTTTTGTTTCACACTTCATACTTGAGCCCTAAACATGATGGTTCTTGTTTGTTTGACTTAATATGAGAAAAGAGGACACATTCCCTTTTTGCTGTTACTGAAAAGGTTTTAAGAGTAAACTGGGACATTCTTAAGGCCAAACAGGAGGAACATTTGGGGTAATGCCAGATTTCAACAAGGAGACTTTTTGGATTACTTGTGTAATTGTGAGTGTGTGTACAGTACACACATACATTTATGTGTGTGTGTATGTGTGCATATGTGTGTGTAAATGTCTGGGATGGATACTTTAGTCAAAAATGTCGCAATTAGACCGATGATAGTGTGCTCTGGGCCTTCATACCTTGTTTCTATCCCTCCCTCTTTCGTTTTGTCTGTTCTGTCTGTCTCTTTCTTTCCCTGAGAACAAGACAGAATTTCATTTCTGACTTTTGTCGACCGACAGCAGACTTTTTAATCTGCCATGTTCCAGTCGTCTTTCAATTTTGTCTTATGCTCAGGACAATCTCTTTCTCTCTATCCTACTTTCCCTCTATCTCTGAACTTATGACATGTCATATCTGCTGCCCAGCCGCCCTGCTACTCCTCCTCCTTGCTCCCTCTCCTGCTCTTCTTCCTCACAGCTCTTCCTGTCCGACCTCTGACCTCATATGACCTCATGTTGACCTCTGGGCCTCCTCTTCTCTTGTCATCTTATTTTCCCGTGCTCCTCCCTCGTTCAGTCGAGCGGGGAACCTCTCCTCCTCTTCCTCTCTCAATCCAGCTCTGTGTGTGTACTACTGTTTGTGCATGTGCATGCTGCACGTTTTCTGTTACAGTATCTGTTTGTGTGTGTGTTTATGCAAATGTGTGTGCGTGTGAGCCTGTATCTGACTCTGACCTTGGCTTTGTATATTGAGGCAGGTTTTTTGTGTTACAGAGAGTCCCTTTATTAAGTTCAGCAAGGAATTTATGTGTGAATATTTTTTGTTCAGATTGCATGCAAGATTAAACAGGCTTAGTTTTATAATTTAATCAAAAAAACTTTTTTTTACCCAGGTTTAGTCAATGTGCCTTTGTCTGTACAGTAACCAGCACTGAGGGATTGCTTTTTGTTGTGACTTTTATGTGCATGGCATGCTTTCAATGTATGAAGTGTTCTTCACTGTGTAAAATGATTTTCTCTGTCCAATCGGTGTATTTTAGTCTTGTTTTTAAATGCTTAATAACAAAAAAAAAGATTTTCTTTATTTTACTGTAAAATAAATGGTGTGTCTTTTGATGCTATGCTGTAAAACATGATCACATGCGTAGAACTAACGTTCATCGCATAATGTTGCTGTGAGATGTCTTTCATTCACGGGCAAAATAGCTCAATTTAAATTATTCCTCAGTGTAAAAATGATCAGCGTATTCGTCTAGTTTACACAATTGTTTTATTTTTGCACTTCAAATACTGAGAGTTGTATGCAATTATGTTGAGCGCCTACAAAAAGTAAAATAAATTCTGTCTCTCATGACATTCAAAAAAATCTAAATTTTTTGATCTTTGTTTTGCCCTGGTCTGATCACAGACTCACTGTTAACATTTTCTGAACGTTATCTGCCAGAAGGAACATTGATTTAAGGTGTGTTTTTGTATTCGCTTGGGTGTGTGTGTGAAACTGATTTTAAAACTGCGAGCCAAATGTGTGTCCTCATCTGTGTTTGAATATGAGTGCAGTACTGTGAGTTTGTGTACAGTGGTACAGTGAGAAGCGTGTTGTGCAGTTTTGTCTGTTTTTTTGTTGTTGTTGTTGTTGTTGTTTTTGTCTTTGTGGAGTTTCTTTGTGCTTCACTACATCGTGTGCCTTTGACACCAGTGTGTGTGTTTGTGTTTAAAAAGCAGGACTGAAGGGAAAGGCTAACCCAGATTCAACTTACTCATTCTAACTCTCATCATAACTCATCCCCTCTTTGTCCACCTCATTCTGACGCCACCCCTCATTTTCCTGGCCCTGTACCATCCCAGAAACACACACACGCACTCACGCTTACTCACAAACACATTAAGAGACAGTAGGTTATTCAGTAAAGAGGTATTTCACCCATTAATGTTTATTTTACTGTTATGGACCTCATTAGGTTTTTGCAACACAGTCGTTATAGCAACAATTGACTATTTTAAATATGGTTAACAAGATGCTGGTAAAACGTTTATCAAACATTTATTTATTTATTTGACTTAGGAACATTTAAAATCTAAGAATAGAAATAACACATATTTGCAAATGAGTTAAGGTAGACGTTGTGTATCACTTAATCACTCTTTGCTCAAAGCTTGACTTTATGACAGTCACTGGATATGGACATCATGAGTTGTTTTTGAAAAAAGGATACATCGACTTTATTCCAATTTGAAAAGACTTATAGTGAATCATTCCTCTTTGAGGATCTAGTTATAGTGCTAAACTGTCCGATTAATCATAGTATGTTGTTAGCGATGCCACTGACTTTCTGTCTAAGAATTTATACATCAAAGTTGTTTCTACACTGTAAATTTAATGATAGATATTAAAGTAAAAAAAAGGTTGTGTTTGAAATTGATGGGGCTATAAAATATAGGTCTTGTTATACTGTGTCCTTCCTTCCTCCGATTATGACAGGTATTACTGAATATTTAGCTTTTATTATACAATATTTCATTGACAGAGATTTGTTTATCTCTATTATAAGTCACGTTTTGACAAGGTCAAAGCTACCTGGAAGGATTAAGTCAAAGGTTTGTCATAAAACCTTTATTGTTATTGTCACAACTAATCCTTTTTTTTTTTTTGAAAGCTCCACCTCAGCCACGCTGATGTTTAGGCTTTAGATTTTAGATGTGTGTGGTGTTACTGTTAGCTTGACAGTTGACAGCACATCTGGATGGTGAAGTACTTCTTTACTGGTCAATTTCACCCTATGTCATTCATCTGAATTCATTGATCCAACAACTTACCAATAATATTTAATGTAATCATATAATCCCCATTCCAAACCTGTAGCAGTAACATGATATACAGTTTCTAAGCTTTATGCACATAACTTTTCAAGGTATGAAACTTTACTGTCAGCTATTTATTTAACTTTAAGACAAGTATTAAAATTATTCATGTATGATTATAAAACTTACAGGTAGATGAAATATAATGAATCAAAAGGCCAATCAGCCTAGTTATTAAAAGGGAACATTAACACCTGTTATACAAAAGCTCTTATTAAAGAAAATATTGATAATTGATATATCAAAATGACTGAACCTTGATTACAATAAAACTCACACATAAAAAGTACTTGACATCATATGTACTATGAATACATATATCAATCTATGTGCTGTACATCTTTAGATGGATGGATGGTAAGATGGGTGGGTGGATAGATGGTTTGATGGGTGAATGGATGGTTAGATGGGTGGGGGGGTGGGTGGGTGGATGGATGGTTAGATGGGTGGGGGGGTGGGTGGATGGATGGTAAGATGGGTGGGTGGATGGAAGGATGGATGGATGGTTAGATGGATGGATTGGTGGATGGATTGGTGGATTGGTGGATGGATGGTTAGATGGGTGGATTGATGGATGGATTGGTGGATGGATGGGTGGATTGGTGGATAGATGGTTAGATGGGTGGATTGGTGGATGGATGGTTAGATGGGTGGATGGTAAGATGGGTGGGTGGATGGACGGGTGGATGGATGGATGGATTGGTGGATGGATGGGTGGATTGGTGGATGGATGGTTAGAGGGTTAGATTGTGTATGGATGGATTGGTGGATGGGTGGATTGGTGTATGGGTGGATGGATGGTTAGATGGGTGGATGGATGGATTGGTGGATGGGTGGATTGGTGGATGGATGGATGGATTGATGGATGGATGGATTGATGGATGGATGGATTGATGGATGGATGGATTGATGGATGGATGGTTAGATGGGTGGATGGATGGATTGGTGGATGGGTGGATTGGTGGATGGATGGATTGATGGATGGATGGATTGATGGATGGATGGATGGATGGATGGATGGATGGATGGATGGATTGATTGATGGATTGATGGATGGATGGATGGATGGATGGATGGATGGATGGTTCGATGGATAGAAAGATGAAAAGATGGACAGATAGATGGATAAATAGATTTACAATAGTTTTATTGTATCTACTCCTTTGGACCTTAATAAACAATATAACACATTAGAAAAATACATAATTGAATTTGTGTATTTGGTAGTGTGTTTGTATGGGTCCCTGTGTATTTAGCATGTGTTGTTGCAGAGGGTTAATTAAACCAAAGTAAAACAAAATGTTTAGTTAAAAGTCAAAAGTATTTTATTATCCTTTGCTTATTATATTGATTCTGCATTCATTCATTCATTTTTTGTAAAGAAAATATTTTCTTAGTATGTGAGCATTGTAAATCTTTTCCTAAAAATCCACAGAGCAGTTAGGAAAAAGTTGAAGTCCAGGTTTTAAAATTGTAAATAGCATTCATCTACAGTTACATCAATATGAAAAATATTTGGACAGGATCAGTTTGTCTAATGTGCGTGTGTGTTTGTATTAGAGCGTGTCTACATGGTGTGTGGAAGAGAGTGTGCATAGTGAACTTTTTTTTTATTCTGGGGTCGCAAACATGAATGCATGACTGATGTGTAACCACAGGAGAATGCAAGAGCAACAGTAACTTGCATTTTCCACTTAAAATCTGCAAGATGCTGCTTACTCTGATTTAAAAACGTACAAGAAGGGTTGGAACGATAATGGAGATGGTTTATTAAAAATGTACAACTGTAACAAATATTTTAGAGAAAGAACCTAATCTATTACGCTGTCTAAAATACTTTCTCATTCCTTAAAAAAAACTACAAACACCAAGTCTCTGTAGTGGCCAATCAACACAAACAGTGATCCAAAGCAATGTGACTTGCTAAAAGCATCTGAAAACATATATGCAACTGCCAAATTGAACATGTTACGATTACTGTTCAAATATAGTAATTTCATTTTTAGGCTTTTAGGCTTTTGTTAAATCCTACAGCCTACATTGAGATTTTGTGTTTTCTTTTCTCTTAATTAGTTTAAGTTTTTGTACGGATTGGAACATGTTCTTTAAATAGTACTGATTTGCTAATGCTACATTTTCATCGTGCCAACCCAATGACCAGTACTCTTTATAACCCTAGACTCACCTTTTTTTTGCCTTTAAATGAACACAGTGTCTGTTCTGCAGATTCTCTTTCTTAGATGGTAGCAAACTAGAACCCTTCACCATTCACTTCACAGACAATGATTGATGCACAAATCTCCTCTAACCCCCACCTCACTCTTACTGCTGTGTCCCAATGACAAAAAACTTGAAATGAAAGACAAGGTGTTATACCTTTCAAACTGAAAGCAGATGAACCCAATAAACATACAAGATGGGATGTTCTGGGGCAGATAGCTGGTCACATTTTAAGAGAGTGGACCAAATTTTTCATTTTTTGCTCAAAAAGACAGACTCAGCAGTCTTTCCTGGTATATTGGGACAGGGCAGGGCACCACTGTTTCCTCATAGGTTGAAGAAACAGTCAATCTACCACCTCCCCATCCTCCCCCTAGCTGTGCCTGCGTGGTGTTAGTCTTTCTCTTGTCTCGCCCCTGTCTTCCCTTCAGGTTATGGGCTGGTGCAGGAGGAGCTGCTGTCCCCGGCCTCCATGCAATACAGCTTGCCATCTCCGCTGGGCATAGAGCCCTACTGGCAGGAAGTCTCAAGCCTTGAATGTGCCCCAATTGCTACCACAGAGGAAGACACATTAATGGAGATGTCGGACGTTCAGGTGTGGCCAGCAGGGGTCAGTCCCTCACTGGTCACAGTGGAGGACTCGTCACTGGAAGGCAGTAGTCGAGCTGATGACTCAGAGGGCGCAACCCTATCCTTGCCCTACAGCTTGGGTCGCCCGAGCAGCGGAGCCAGTGGGGCCAGCGGCTCCATCATGGAGCTGGAGGAGGAAGAGGAGGAGGAGGAGGAGGAAGTTGAGGTTGAGGAGGAGGAGGCGCCACAGGAGCCAGCAACAGCCCTGGCAGAAAGGGACAGGGTGAGAGCCAGTGGCGCTGTTCCCAAGGTCAACTTAAATGGCCAGTTGGGAGGTCAGAGGTTGGAAAGAAGGAGAGGAGAGGCCCTTTCTGCAGGAGGAGGGGCTCAAGGGGGAGGTGAAAATCTGGGGCTGGGTTCAGTGGAAGGAATTTCTGTTGTTACAGGCCAGCAGGTGTATGCTCAACGATGTGAGATTTCTGGACTGGGTCGGGCTTCAGAGCACAATGGAGATAACCGGTAGGTTGACTTATACTTTACTAAATCTGAATTAATCTAAAGCAAAAAGACAACATATCTCCTATATCACTTGTATTTTTTCTTTCTCTTTTTGCTCTTCTGCTCCCTGTTTTTGATTAATTTCCATTTTGGTCTCCAGTATGGTTGGCGGTGGAGCATTTCAACCTTACTTACCAGACAAGGATTCCCTGCAGAGTTGGGTGGGCTCAGTGTCATCAGGACGTGACGGCAGCATGCCAGGCTTGCGAGTGGCCCAGGAGGCTCTGCTGACTCCGGTTCGTGACACGGGTTACTCTTATGTGCTGCGTGGGCGTCTTCTGCAGGGCACACAGCCCTTTGACAAGGGGCTGGGCTTCTCCCACCAGGAGATGGGCCAACGTGCCTTGGAACAGGAGCAGATGCGGGGACAGGTCAGGTTGCCACGACAACCACCCGCCGCTGCCTGCGCCTGGAGGGGGAACATCTTTGTCCATCCCTTTATCTTTTTGTATTTTTGTTATCATCAACAAATTTAGTCCCACTTAAAAATTCAAAAATCATCGAAATTGATGATTTTGATGATGTCACAGAACCTGACCAGAATAATGTGTTGTGTGGGGCAACACATGAGGTTTATCTACCATGTCCAATAGTTTGGGGTTGTTTTTTAATTTTTACATTTTTAATGCAAAAATGCACTTTTCCCAGGAACTAGAAACCTTTCCAGGTGTTTCCACCAGTGCAGAGAAGCGGATACAAGTGATATATGACGTCTTTTCCTTATTCTTGTCAGTACACTACATTTTTGACAAGCTAATGAGTCTAAAAGACTAATAAGGGAATCTGTACAATAAGGAATTGAAATAATCCTGTTTAAAAGTAACACATCCTAGAACTAGTTTGTATCATGTGAGACAGGATGTCCAAGATCTTCAGTGACATGTAGTTGATTAAAGGTTGGCCTTTAAACTTCCAAATGTTACTGTGGTGCTGGACATAACATCTACAACACCTTTTTTTGGGAATACGGTTTCAATAGGTGTTTAGGGGCAAACACAATCACCTCTGTTTTGTCTGAGTTGCTGAACTGCAGGTCCACCAGGTCTTAGTCTACTGAGTACAATTTAGCATCATCTGCACAACAATGAAATTCATGATATAACTAAGAGGAAGCATAATTAGTCTTTGCACTTCAGCTTGTGGAACTATTTGAATAACTGTGTCCCTTATAGGGGAATAATCATTGTGTACCATTTGTACATGTCTTAGGATATAAATCAACTTTAATTAGTTCATTTAGTTCCTAAAAGCTGCTCTGTAGCTTTCTGTTTCAACAAAGATTATTTTATATCATCTATGTGCTTGTACATATCAAAAGCATAGAAGAAAGCTTAGGTGGACAGATGATGAAATGGAAACTGTAGTCTCCAATAGTAAAGAGTCCCTTTATGTGGTAGCATCGTTGCTATATAGTCTTGTGCAAAATTACACTCAAATAGATGTCACTGTGAGACATGTTTGCTAAAATGTCCCTAGTATGTAGACTGCAGAGTTAATACTCAGACAACACCAGGTGGATACAAATCTTTAAGTTCCTAGAAAAGTAGTTCCTGAGATCTAAAGTTCCTGGTACTTTGGTGGAAACATGTTAAGCGTTTTTGTTCTGCTCCTAACATTTCCTTCTGTGTCATTTTGTTCAGAGAGAGGAGAAAGAGGAATTTGTTGCTGAGGCACAGTTTGCTTCTGAACAGGGCAAGATGCTCGCTAGAAAGGTTGGTCAAAATGTTTACATCATTCATACAGTCATATCTACACAATCTCTTAACCTATGCATTGTCACATTTGATAGATGAGTCACAAAGTCTGGAAGAAAGGGTGGGAAATTAACAGTAACCACCAGCCAAATGTTGGTTTGAAATATTTTTTCCACGTCAGCAGATTTGACAAAAAAACAACAATCATAAATCTGTTGTGGACACCAAAAAGAAAGTAATATGAACTCCATATTTGGACATTCAAAATATAATGTCATACCTTATTGTCTGAAAGGACTGTTAGAATAAAAGTGACACATAATCACCTTTCCCCATCATTGTCATCATTAGCTAAAGGCTTTTACAGTTGTATATTAATTTCATGTATTAGACAATGCCACCATAGCAGTGAAGTATTCTGGAAATGATCTATCTCCAACTGATTGGCTAAAGTACTAGTACTTGTAATGACATTACAGCTAGGACTGCAGCAACCCTCATTGGCTGGCCGGTGGAGATCAGTTGGTTTCCTGCTCTGGTTACATTAAGAGGCGTCAGGAGTTAACTGGTCCAAGTGTTGTTTCTTCCCTCCTCCCTCCCTCCTTGCTCCAGGTGGGGGTGGATGTGAGAAAGGGTTCTCAGTCAGTGCAGCGCACCAGTCTGCGGAGAGTTAAACACTGAAATACAAATACTACCCCAGTCCTCCAGGTATGGGACACTCAGCAAGCACTTGTGCATCCCAGTGCTTGGAAATACGCCTGTATGGCAACATATTTGACTCTGATAGAGCTCAATATCCTATCACATGCTGTTCTGTTCTATTTATGTTCAAAATTAGAACACTAGATTAAACATTCACTGCTCTGACTATATGTTTGTATTGGGAGGCCAAAATAATTTAGCCTGTTTGCTTTTTTTACGATTAATGGTGTCTTTCTCTGTTTTCCAGGACCGGAAAGTCACTGCCAAACCATCCTCCAAAAAAACACAACCAGACCGAAGATGGAAATGAACAAAGGGAGTAGAGGAAGAGAGACACAAAGACTAAGAAGTGCAAACTACAAAGTGACAAACACAGAATCATCCTCTATGTGTGACCATGGAGCACCACAAAAGAAAAGAGACAGAGTGGAAAAAAAGAGGAGTTAAACTTGTAGTTTTATAACATTTGTAAAGAAAAACATCAACTAAACTATGGCATGAAGATTCTTTTTTTTTTCTTTTTTTTTTTACAAAAAAACATAAATGTCAGTAAAACAACCAAGAAAAAAAAAAGCAACAAAAAAGTGCTTCCTGTGAACTGTTATCGCATGATGACTGCTGGTGCATGCCCTTTGACATTTTGAACTGTCATTATCTTCAAACTGAAGGGGTACAAGGAGCGGGGCTGGCCAACACTTTGGACACATGTCGTTTAAGGACCTAATCCCCACCCCCTAACTAAAGTGGCAAACAAGTTGAGTCCAATAACACAAAGCCAAAAAAAAAGTCCCCAAAAGGATGGTTCTATATACAGCTAAGCCTCCAATGCTTCTTTCACTGGACCTTTTCCCTGATTATTCGCAATGTGATATATGCACTATATGCTACGTGGACATGTGTCAGTGTGTGTATGTGTGCGTATGTGGGCGTGTATTCTTCTCTACCGCATGTGTTCCTTGCTTCTGGCTCTGTTCTGAGACACGGGTCACAATTGGCCTTTCCCCTGTGATGTCATGGCGTGCTCAGTTGTGGAAGGAGAAAGACGCAGCGCTCCCTTGCTTGTAAGTGTTCCTGTCTGTGTGTGTTGATGTCTTTTCATTTGCGTATAACGCTTGTTTCTTGTTATTCGTTTTTTATCTGAAACTTGTCCACCTTAGTTTTCAGCAATGTTTAACCTTGGTAGGGACCTGAAGCTCTTTGAACCCTCGTGTTTTATTGGGAAATGTGTTTTTGAGACATGAGGGGATGCGTTCTTTTGAAAGGGGTCAGTTGATAGTTTGCTCTGTGCAGCAGCTTTACAACACAAAAAATTTAACTTTTTCCTCCCTCGTGACCTTTTCTACCTTCTTCCATCAATTCTTCCAGTAGCACACTTCATCTTGATCCACAATCTCTATCAGTAGCCTCTGTCAATATGCAGTGAAATCACAAGCCTCTCCATCAGCACTTAACTCCTCCATCCGATAAAAAAAAAAGTTTGCATGTTCAATCTCTTTATCTGTTTGCAACGGCTATACAGCCACAGTGTCAAAAATTCACCTGTAAGAAGTAGGGAGATATTGGAGGATCTGATTTGTGTGAGGATTGACTTCTTGTTAAATGGTAGCCAGCGTAAAACAGCGTGATGCTACCACATATGAATGGAACTGTGCAGTGAGGACAGACAGAGACAGCTAGCACTGTGATCGTCTCGTTATCACTGACCCCAGACTCGTGAACTGTCAAGACACACAAACATTTATATAAACCAACAAAAGCACAGTATATATACATACATAATCAGATACCCATTACATCATTAAATAATCATTGCTAGGTCAAAATGTCAGAGGACAGTGATTGTTCGAGTTTGCAACAGCAATAATACCTAACGACAACCATAAAAGAAGAAAGCTGCGGTTCTGTATATCTCTCCTAAGAATGTGAAACTGAAAGGTGTAACTGACTGAACTCCTGTGTGAACACAGAAACAACATCTGGATGAACAGCCGTCGTGTTGATATGGAGCTGCTGTACTGTATCTAAAAGATTCAATCGACCTTGATGTGAATGAGTCACAGATGATGCACTGATGCAAGATCAGATGACTCAGCGGTAGCAGTATGGAAGGCCTGAGAAGGATTGTTTAGGATTTTGTTTTTGTTTTTCTGTTTTTTTTTTCAGCACCTAACGTAGCAAAATATAAACCAGGATATGTTACCGTATCACACTAATATCTATTAAGAAGTGTGCTGCTGCTGTAAGGGGGAAACCTCCTTATTGCATTGTCTTATATTGGGTATATAAGTTTGTTTTTAGTGTGTCATATTCATATCCTTGTAAACCACCCCTCACCACTTACTTTATGCATGAAACTGATGGCAGCACTATGAAGGGGTCATATCATAGTAGCACACATTTTTCTGGAAAAACACAATATTTAAGTACTGTATATGCTACTGTAGCCTGAATGAGTGAGACACTGAATGAATGAATGTAGTCATTAGTCACACATCACACATGTGCACATACTAGCCATGCCCAATCTGTGCACGAGAACCTCATCAGATATAGCACATGTTTATTACATATCACATGTTTTCCACTGTAACTCCACTCAGGTTTTTAGTTCTGCTCTGACAGAATCAAAATGATTTTTTTTTTTTTAAGTTCCAAGTCCTCCTCTCAAAGACAAGCACTGGACAAGAAGTGAGTGCTTCAGAGTTCGGCTTTGGTTCCGGGGACAATTAGGCAGTGTTTAGGGATTCACGAGGGTGGGGGGGGGGGAATGAGGCAGGATGGTTTGTGTGTAAGTGTGTTAGTGAGTGAGCGAATGTGTATGTGGAGGTGTCCTTTTTGATTCAAATAAGACCAAAAACGATAGAAAATAAGTAATAGTTATCAACTCAGCTCTTTGCTTGGAGAGCTTCCTGGGAGGCTAAGTGACCACTGACATTTATCCTCGTTAATGTGTTACTAGTGATGAACTGAAAAGGTTTTGAGAAACCGAATCTTCCTTAAAACAAATGTAAACAAAGCCAAACAAGACAGTTTAATTTGATAAAAAATACAAGTTGGAAGTTCTCAATTGAAGCTTCAAAGTCAGTCTTCCGCAGTTAGAATTTTAAATGTAGACCCAGCCATAAAAGATCCAAACAAGACAGTAGCTGCAAAGACACAAACTGGTTTAGTGAGACAAACACTACTACATGTGCTAACAAAACAGATGAGACAGGTGAGTCGGCTTTATTGTTCTTACCAGCATACGCTTTGTTAGGTTGTGCCTTAAATAGGTACAGAACTTGGTCGTCTTTGACAGCTTCCACCAAGGCCGTAGTCACCTGTAGACATGTTTGGAGAAAGCTTTGAAAATAAGTCTATAATGTGGGAGATGCAATTTACTGAAAATATAACTAGAAATGATCCAGATTAGTATGAGATAGCGTACCAGTTAAATATATCTAGAAGTATATTCAAATAGAACTCATTTTACATTGAGTTTAATGATGAATTAAGCACTTTTACTTCCATTGAATATAAAATGATTCTTCTCTTTCCACTCCAAAGTGAATCATTCAAACATTTGGATTGGTGTTCTGAAATGAACTCTATTGTCCTCCACCTTGTAGTGTATGTATGTTATGAATGTGCCTGGATGTGTGTGTCTGTGTGTGCGGTGCTTGGTTCCAGACCTTGCTGGATTAGGGGGAAGAAGAGAGATTTGACCAGGAATGTGACTTGAGAGGATGTGTAACCAACAATGGTGTATTTTAAGAAAGAGTATTGTAAAAAAAAATGTAAGTGTTGCGAAGAATAGAGATCACCTATACTCCTTTAGAATGGAAACATGACAATGTAAACGCAATATCATATTACTCTATCCTAAGGAATGCAACTGCGCACATGCACAAAAAATGTTTTTATGAAAATATATGTATAAATATATGAAAAAAATATATTTCATTAGAATGCTATGCACCCTCATAGAGTTGTTATGGATGTTCTTTAAGCATTATCTAGACTAGGCCAACGCCCACATCATGGGGAATGTAGAGGCTTTGTAGCTATGACCACTTGTTTTCTTTTCTTTTGTATTGTCCTGGAGAGAGGATAAACAAACGTGAATATGTATACAAGCCTTTCAATCAGAATCATTCTGACATGAAGATATGTATAGATCATCTTACCCTGTACACCAGCTCAAACCATTTACAAGAATTAATAAACAAAGATGTGACATATGGGCTGTGTCGTGTTTTATTAAAGTTTATTTTTATTATCATTATTTTTTTTCAAATATTTTGCATTTCGCTATTTTTCTAGTTTCTATGCAGGTATTGATTTCTTGAAGAATTTCTTTGAAAGTCTGATTAAATATTTATTATTACTATTAAGGGCTGATAACCTTGTATTCCATATACGTTGATAATAGTTCAAATTTGACATTTTGTATCTAATTTAATTTAGAAAAGATCACGCAATATTTTTGGAAGAGTTTTTGCTTTGCTATTACAACTTTTATTTTATTATCACATTTAAAATGTCTCATTTAATTGTCCAATATAGAGATCAAGGACATTTATTTGGTTGAGACTAGGGACCAGACCAGAATGGATCCAGACCAAGAAAAACTACAACTCCCATGCGTTGTGACGCCCCCTGTTTTAAGCCAATCACAGCTCTCCGCTCCATGTGGTGTTTTGGAGGAAGTTACTGGCTTGAACTTGTTTTGGACGTGCTCAGAGCACGTGGAGACTCGAGGTATCGTTCCTGTACTCTGACTGCAGTTACAGAGCGTGCTGCAGACTTAACACCACTCTCTGTAACCCCGCTGGTTTTACAGTACCACCATCAGTTTCGTGAGAGATGTCAGCGGGAGGTCAGACCACTCGAAGCCGGGAAATCCCGGCCGTCAGACGGGTAACCATCGACGATGCCGCTCACATGCCCCAAGACTACTCCACGACTCCAGGAGGGACTCTGTTCAGCACAACGCCCGGGGGTAACGATCTTAGGTCTTTGCAGGGTGCTCACAATTACAGAAATATGAACAAAATGATCGTTTCAACAAAGGGAAATCAGAAGAGGGACACTGACAAATTAGAAGACAAGTCAAGTGTCCATGAAGTAAGAGAAAACTGATTTAAAGGTACACTTGAGATTACGCAGATAAGAGACATTGCTGGGGTTTTTAAAGAGTGACATGTGTTTGTCTCTACAAACATGTCACAGGAGTTAGCTTAACTAAAAGTGGCTTAATATAGGCCCACACATTTTAAAGTAGATGAGTTGTCAACACAATTAATAGATTAATCATTTTTATTACACTCTAGAGACAACTTCAATGTTTTTTTACAATTTAAAAAATTGTTATTGTCTACCTATAATTATTATTTCATTCTTGTTGTATTTATTTTGTCTGTGAAGCAGTTCACATCTCTAGGAAAGAAAACACTTCAGAAAGGTCATGTCCAGTGTCCAGTGTTGTGGTCCCGTTAATGTTTGACAGTGTTTGTCTTCTACTTTCTGAAGGTCTTTAAAACATGACAACTTCGGTATGCAGAAAGAATAAATAGTTTTTATTTGGGTATAATGTCATGTGTTTGACAGCGATTGTGCCTCTTTGAAGGCTTAGAATATGATTGACATGTTCATTAATAAAAGATTCATAGACTTTAATAGTTAAAAGTGAGGTTTTAGGCTACTTAAATATAGTCCTACATTATTTAAATTACAAAAGCACACTATTCAGTCAGCCTGTAAAATCAATGACCATAGTCACAGTGTGGTGAAATACAGCCCCTGTTCTCAGTCATATACTATTTATAGACTTGTTAGTACAGCAGGCTGTTGTTGCGCTGCAGCCACGTTGACAAAATTAAAGAGGCAGAAAGTAATTATAAACTAATTATAAATGTCAACTAGTTTTCATGTAAATGTGAAAGCTTCTTTTACCCACTAACCTTTTTGATTATTTTAAGGATAACTTGTTTTTTTGTATACCATGTTGAGTTAAATAAAAATAGTTTGACAACAGCATGACTGATGCTATACTGCTCAACTATCAGATCAGAAAATGACAATGACTAAGAAGTCAGTGACTTGTCTGACCCATTTTTTTCTGTGTTTTACTCAAACATGCCATCTTGGTCAAATCTAGACGTAGTGACCGATAAAAGTAAAGCAGAAAGTGTTTTCCTCCGTGGTTGTGAGAATGGTGACACACAGTGCACATGTCCATTAGAACTGATACTGTGTCCTGTAACATTACCAGGTGGGACAGATTTACACAGATAAGACAGAAGTGGGTCAGTGAAGGGAAGTCACTGGTAGGGAATAGAAACAAAAAGGCCATTGATCATGGGCATGTACGGGCATGACTACAGTTTAGTCTCAGAGATCACTTCTTTAACAGTCCTCTTACAAAGAACTTGTAGCTCTTGAAGATTGGTGGCTTGTACAAATATCACTTCATTTACATTCACTCAGTTTATTTGGCAATTTATCCCCAGGTTCAGGCATTTTATCTTTACATGTTATTTATGAGACACCAGCTCACCTCCTGTGCGACAGAAGCTTAAACAAAAAAGTTCTTTACTAGATTCAACTTTTCCATGAAATTAAATATTGAATTGTGACACGTCTGCCGCTCATATTGATTACTTACTTGTTTGGCATTGTGAAATATTGTCAAAAGGTGACATTCTCTTCTTTTGCCGGATCCCGTGCAGGCACGAGAATAATTTATGACAGGAAGTTCCTCCTGCAGTGTCGGACATCTCCTCTGACTCGCACGCCTCCCAAACTGCCTGACATCCCAGGAGTCACCAGGCCCCTCAAACCAGACTCCCCCAGCAACACAAACCAGCCTGAACCCACACCCACTATCAAGACTGACAATGGCCACCACACAGAGGAGAGTGCAGGTAATGATTTCTGCGTGTTTAAAATGAGATCAAGAGAGATGTAATGTCTGTTTCGCTCTACTCAACTGTAGTGTCTTTTCTTTTTGCAGAAGACGCCCAGTTTGAAATGGACATCTGAAGAGTCAGCTCATGGATAGAAAATATTTCTAATGTTTTAATATTTTTTTATTTACTGAGATGAAAAAAATATGAGTTGAAATAAGGAGCATAGTCTTACATACCTGTATAATCCACTTTCAGATTTTTTCTGAAAACAAGATGGTATTTTGTAATGCTCACTAAGTGTTCACATGCACTCTCTTAAGAGAGTCACAGATGCAGAAACGTGTTTGTTTTTTTACTTCTAAGTTCTCTTGACTTTGTATGACCTGTGACATTTTTCACAAGTCGAAGTCTGTGAAAATTAAACCTTTACACCTTTAATGACTTGCCTTTTGAATACATACAGTACATATTCATTATTATACAAATAAACCACTGAAAGTTTTGACCTGTGTTGTCCACGGCCTTAGAACTGCCAATGTTTTTGGAAATCTTATGTTATTATTTTGCTTCTTTTTTTTTCTGCTATCACAAGGGGGCAGCAATCTAAGAACAACACTTCATTTTAATAACCTTGCTTGATAGCAAACCGTAGCCCTCATTCATATTTAGCAAGTACAGACAAACAGTATTCTGTTTGGTGGCTAATGTTATTCTTTCGTCCAAAGTTCACTCAGATTTTCCTCCGTCTTGATCAAGCTCCCTAACAAAAGCCTTCTGCTATATTTTTCAGAATGTTCCCTGCCAGCTTGCTTACTTTGGGTTTGAATGTGAGGACAGGTATATTGGAGTGAACTTTAAAATGTGGAACAGTGATTTGAAAGATGAACACAATCCCCTGTTGAATTAACAGGAGCTGTTGCATGACTGTCCTAAGAGTCTTTGAGAAACACTTAGTAAATGGCTGTTCACTGTTCTTCAAAAGAGGGGGGGGGGGGCAGTTACAGTAAGAAGATATGTATTAGCCAAACTGTCTTCATCTTTGAAGTTATTTTGTTGCTAGTCCTTAAAATATATATTATTTTTTTTACTTTAATCAAAAATGTTCAAGTATGGCTCAATAGAGGGGTGGTCCTTTAACAGAAGAAGCGCTGGTGTTAATTGTATTCCATTGAGGTTTCTCACCACTTGCCATTGAGCCAGCTTTTAGAGTGCTGTGATCTATAACTGTATTTCCTTAATAGATTAAAAGCTAAAACATGAATGGAAATGCAGAAAAGATTAATTTAAAGCTCCCGTGAGGAACTTTCGGTTTGCAGCGATTTTTGCGCCCCCTGCAGACAAAGTTGTACCTCTTTTCTATTTGCTGATCATGTCCTGTACATGTCTAAGTGGTGTTTTCTGATGTTAAATCCTCTTCTTCAGTCAAAGATATCACTGACTGTGAATCATTGCTGTTTAAAATGTAAACAAAGTCTTTTTCTGCAGTGTGCTGTTAACCATTTTGTCTGACACCTACCCCATGACAGCCGTTTCTGGCATTAATAATTACCATATCAAAATAATTATTCTTCTTCCTGATGGTCGGGTTTGTTTTTGTAGCTCATACAGAGACATCAGGATTCATTTCAGTCTGTTTCATAACCAGATCAAATCTCACAGTAGCTTTAAACTCTTGTATAAACATTGGAATGAAAACCATCAACACACTTAGTTCAAGATTAGAAATAATTTATTGTATTACTGTACATAGCATAAATACAACTGGGTCAATTTGACCCAAACATCTTAATAAAGTTAAAGCGCTTTAAAAATGTTGACATTTGCATTTGTCACTTCAATGATATTCAAAAATGTCTAACTTTAAGAATGAAAGAAACAGTTTTCCATAGCATATCTGTCCCTCAATCTTGTATAGTGCTTCAGTCAGAGACCATGTTGTGCTTTTGTCTGGACCTTGTTTCGTCTTGATCAATAAAATACAATCATCAGCCCTTTTAACTTGAGAAATAGCTCATCCATTTGTAATTAAAAGCTTGGTTTAAGTCATCAAAACCTTTACAAAAAGTTCCAGCAATTCAGTACTCTAATTGTTTTCAATCCCTTATTTTGAGAGCTGTTTCATTGATCAGCAGTTTTCTTCTTTCATGTCCTGCAGTGCAGCAGCAGCCTCTGTCCTAGTTTCAAACTGGAGTTCTCCGTAAAGTGCCTGTGGACATTCATCCACTTGGTGCCTCTGAGTAGCTCAGGTCTGTTGCTGTAGACCCCTCTGGGCATGTAGCTCAGTGGCTCTAGTCACTCTGGCCTTTCTTAAAAAGGCTGAAGTCTTTTTCTCAGTGGCATCCGCATTCTTCCACCACCATGTTCTCATGATGCCTCATAAGCATCTTCCCATTCTCATAGTACAACATGGACAAAGGAGCAAGGCGGGTTGGCACACAGGACAGACATGGCACCTTGTTTGGGTGGTGAAGCTTCAGAAGGCTCTGGGAAGGGAAAGCGAAAACATAATGATTAGAACATTGATATTTAAACAGAATAATATGCAGTCCCAGCAATATTTACATAGAATTAAAGGATTTTAACAAAATTCAGTCTTACCTGCATGTATGCATGATTTGTTGGAGTGAAGGTCTCATCCACTGGTGTAGGACAGCTGCCTTCACAGCGATAAGCATTGTACCGTTTGGGATAAACAATCCAATCACTCCAGCCGAGCTTCTCAAAGTCCACCCACATGTCCACCTTCCTGCAGAGAGGACCCTTCTTCTCCTCTGTGGGCTTGCTGGCAGAAACAGCTCCAGACACTCTCTGTTTCTGTTGCTCCATATGGTGGTGCCTCTTTGCCCTGCGTCTTCCCCTCCTTGAACCAGAGCCAGCCGTCACTCGCTCCTTGTCGAGGCTGACGTATTTGGAGTGCTCTGCTGTGCGGATGAGTGTTGGCATTTGCTGAGCGTTTGGGTTCTGCCTTGAAAAGACCACCATCATCACCCGGTCGGCTGTATGGTGCTGAACTCCTTCCTGTTCCTGCCCTTCCTGCTCCATCTCAACTTCACTCTTCTGAGTCCTCTGAATGGGGTCTCCCCGCTGCAGCCAGTGACCGAGCAACTCTGTCATGTTGAAAACCTTCCAGGAAGAGGGGGAGTCCATTGAACTGGGATGAGCTCTTAGGCGGCCCACAAACAACCTGTTCTCTGAGCAGTGCATGCCAAAGCACCCATCCCTGTCAGAGTGGTAGATGTTCACTGAGGCCTGGGAAGACTCTGTGAAGGCAGGCAGGCGGATGCGGAGTTCAGCCAGTTGGACAGAGTCAGTTGCAGACATGGAAGACATGTCAAAGGTGATGGACCACCTGTTGCCAATCTGCTGGCAGCCTGAAAGGAATAAAAGTAAAAAAAGTGGTTAGCATTGCTTGCATACGAGAAGTAACTTAATTGCTGACACACTCAACATTCGACTTTTGCTTGAAAAATGTTTCCCATGAAGACTTGAACTTTTTTGCCAAATTGGGATTTGGACAAGTACTTAAGAACATTATTTAAACTGAGTTTGATTAAACAAATGATTAAATTAAGTTGAGTGGACATTAACATATCCACATTCTATGTTTCAAAGGAATCCTAACAAACTATATTTTACTGTTATATTCATACAATACATATGCATATAGCCTACATATTGAAACAGAACAACATATTTTCCTTATGTGCACTGCAATTCATTATTGGAAACAAGATACATTAAACCACATCCATCTAAAAATCCTAATATTTTTTTCTAATGTTGACTACTCACTCTTGGCGACAAGGCTGATCACGGAGTCGGAGTCATGCAGACCGGCACTGTCCTCCGCCTTGGTATGTTCCATGCTGGCAGCCGTGGTCCTAGCCCGATCTTCGGTCAGCATGGTCCGGTAGAGCTGCATCATGTACAGAGGCAGTCTGCTGGCATGCTGCCGTTGCTCGGTGCGTCTGGAACCGCCGCTTATTCCATGGAGCAGTGCGTCAGGACGCATCCCAGGAAAGGGCTGAGCGGCCTGACACAGAAACAAATCCACAAGAAGAAGCGCAAAAAACATATCCACGGCTTGTCCCTTCATAATTCCAAGTCGTAGTGTTGTCTCTCCAACAGGTAGATCCCAAATGCTCCATGTGAGATGCTGAGCCTTGGTTTTATATTCACAACCTCTCCCCTGACGTCCTTTGAAGAGATCTGTCAAGCCGCAGATGGTTGAGGGGCGTGTTTGATCCAGTGTAGCGCTCAAAGACTTAATTGTGACGAGGTCGTTGTGTATCGAAACCAATAGGCCTTTGTAGTGACCTAGGTGTGAAAACTGTAAATGCCCATTACTCTAATTGTTGTTGTTTTGTATATTAGAGATCCCTTTGATAAGAAGCCATGACAATAATATTAGTTAAGGAGATTATGAGCTGCACAACTGCGCTGTGATTAATGGGGAACCAACGTGGGAGTTAATCAGGAATAACTTTCTGTTGCACAGGTCGTGATCTGTAGGGAATCTAGTATTGGAAGAGGGTTAAAACAAGCAAGGAGGCAATTTAAGGTAAATTCTGACACAGCTTTAATGTTTAAAAAATGATGATTTGATTAGTTTTTACTGACTTTTGATTTTTTGTTTTGTTTATAATTTTATTACAATTGAAAATGAAAGGCTTGGATAGTCTATTGTGAATGTTTCGTATTTGTGTGGTTGGATAAATGAATAGAAAAATAATTATCATTCAAAGATGCTGCTGATATTTGGGGAAAAATAAATTATTTACAAAAAAGTATGGTAGTGGTAGTTGCTGGCACATATATTCATCTTTAAAATGAACTTAACAGGAAACTATTTTTTGCAGTTAAATCAAAGGTTAACACATTCACTTTACAATGAAAAAAGCATCAGTTCAGGACATTTTTAGGAGCTAAAGTTTTTCTTTTCTTACTTTTCCTCTCTTTAACTTTTTAAACTCAACAATGTTCTTATGAAGTTAGTTGTAATTTAACTCTTTTGCTTATTGACTGATATGCAGATAAGTATTTTGGTTGTTTTAAAGAAAACATATTGGAAAGCTTCAATGACAAGACCTGATGCATCATAATTGGAGTCAGCCATGCAAATTAGCAGCAGCATTAAAGGAGCATTAGTTGCATAAAAGCCAGCTCATCGTTTCCCATTCATAATTCAAACTGAACACTTAAGCCTCAAAAGGAAGAACAAAGAGCCTGTGTTAAACAACAAAGCTTTGATTCTCTTTGATGAGCAGTAGGTGTGAAACGAATAGAAAAAAAAACATAAGAAAGGTGCCATTCCTTTGAAATTGTCCTTTTCAAGTTCTTTAATCTCGCAACAACAAACTTTCGTTTAATCTCACGCCAATAAACTTTTTGATATCTGAATTAAAATTGTTAAAACATGTTTAAGTTTGGTGAAATTTAGTGAAATATCAATTGATACAAAATATTATATTATTATTAAATTGATATAAAAAGGCACCAGAATAATTTTATGACACTTTCATGGAGGCAGTATACTACTAAAGGCGTCTGTTTCAGTAAATGCCTTAGTGATGCTATTGAGTAATACTCATTTATTAATTTGAACATTTTTGAATGGCAACCCTTTCCCACCTTTGCTAGAGAGGAAATCAAACCCATCATTTTGTTGGTTTTAGTCTTTTTTTTGGCACTGTTAAATAAGAAAAGACAACTATTCAAGAATAACAGCAAGTCGTGCGTAAAAGCGCACATCACTAATGGCCCTACCACCTCACTGAAAGCCCTGGAATTAAAGACAAGTAGCCTATCCGAAGCAAACCAGTCAAGGAGGGAAACCTTCCGCCATCTCTGCCACACATCCCGCAGCAACGTCACGAGCGGCTGTGGGACCACTGTTCAAGACAATTTGCACAGCTTGCTTTCTGCCCACACGAGTCTACGCTCTCGTTCACTACATCAACAGCAGTCAAACATATCAATAACTTAATCTGTGAATTAAGTGAGTGGTTAGGACCCATCCAATCCGACTGCATGTGCCTTTTTGACACAAAGTCCATTATTAAAAAAATAAAATAATTGTTAACATTATTTGAACGAAAACTACTGCTAAATTATTATAGCCCATGAAAATAGATAATTTAAAACGACAATAAATTGACGGAAAGTATTAACAACTGTTTATTGTATTTTATTTTTAGTAACGGAAGCTGATCAGTCTTTGATAGCACGCGCACCTGCAACACTGATAAAAGCATTTCCTCCCAGGTGACGCCGTTTCTCCCGATGAGCCTCGCAGGCCGACATGGACCTCCGCACGTTAATTTGTTCGTTTTTACTGGTAATTCCGACCATTTCCCGAGGTAAAAAGTACATTATGTGATGTCAAAGTGTTTATTTTATACACTTACAGAGAGTTGGTATGTAGGCCTAACGTTAAAGAACAGAGCATCCTAGACAGTTTTGTCTATTTTTTTTTTCATCGCTTTCTCCATGAAAGCGATGACATGGCGTTTGGGCTATTCCTGGACCTCATGGGTTCAGAATTTAAAAGGTTTTTGTTTTTTTCAAATTCATTCGCGTCAAAAGGCTAAAGTATATTTACGAAAGCTCTATTGTTAAATAGAAGGTTTAAAGTTAAACAGGCTATTTCAAAGACAAAAAACTATAGCCTGGCATTTCTGGCCTTTGGTTTGATATTATTGTGGCCCTGTAAGAGTAAAAATATAGGAGGCTATTTATTTGCCCACTTTAGACCAAGTGTTACTTTTTGGGAAGAGTTCAAAGTGTTTAACACAAGTTTACAGGCAGGGTTTATTCTCAACCATGCTTTACCAATTTGGCATCACTACATATAAATATATAGAATGAAGCTCTGATTAAGTAAATTGACCATTATTTGCAATACAGTTTGAATGTAGCTCAATTGTTGTGTAAATCTGTGAGCATTCTTAATTCCAGTGTAGGAATATACTGTCATACCACTTTGAGCCACAGAAATAAACCTTGAGCTGATTTTTGCCATGGTTCACTATAATTGTCTAGCAAATTAAGCCTCAGGATTTGGCACCTTTTAGGAATTAATACAATTGCATTTTCTGTCCATAGATGTAAAAATTGCTTGACACTAAGTGATTGTGAGGCTCAAGCTTACATACCATGCAAAAAAAAACCTTATCACAGTCAACAGTTTAGAGTAGGGCATGAAATGTGTTTGACTCTGTGACTTGGACTACTCTGGCAACAGGACACTTGAACTTTGACCATCTTTCTATATCTTTGTATTTTTGCAGGTCAAATTTTAGGATGCAAACAAGGCCAGTGGCAGTGCGATGATGGCAGCTGTATCCCTGATGTCTGGAGATGTGATGGAGGTGGAGACTGTCTGGATGGATCTGATGAAATGGATTGCACTGGTAGGCACTTCCAGTCATTGTGAAAAAACAGCTTGAGACTTTGAAACATTGCCATTTTTGAACCACTTCTTAATTCAAAATTATGCACAATGTACTTAACAGAACCCTCTTTTTTGGGGGAAAAAAACAATACAAAAGAACTATTCACATTTGGAAAACACAAATGCATAGTCCAATTCATGGCATCAATCAGATCCACACAGAAAATTCAAAAGAAAAACAGACAAAAGCATTGTATGCATGATCCGACCACAATAACGATTTACATTACATGCATATGTTTACACACTCGCACACACTGTACATTCTTACACACATTTAAGTGTGTGGTCAAGGTTGAAGCTCAAGGGCAACTGAGCCTTTTCAGTAGCAGTGTCAAAGCCCTTACATGTTGCTAATAAGTACATTTGATATACCCACGTATTGACTGTGTTATATTTTGCCCTCCAGCACAGCCAGGCTCTCCTGATTGTCCACCAGGTCAGTTTCTTTGTCTGGACTCTGTCGGCTGCGTTGACTTGTCGGCCCGCTGTGACGGAAAAATCCAGTGTCCCACCGGCTCTGATGAGGAGGACTGTAAAGCTCCTGAGGGATGCTTGGCAACTGACTGGACCTGTCGAAACAACATCTGTGTCCCCAAAGAGCTGCGCTGCAATGGAGTGAATGACTGCCTGGACAACTCTGACGAAGAGGACTGTGGTAAGAAAGATGGCATGTTTGGATGCTGTATCACAGGAAACTGAATGTCCATTTCCAGCACAGTAGACTGAATTATAAATAAAGTGTATGTATTTTCTCCTTTATCGCTATTGGTATCAACTCGAGCAATAGAGATAGTTTTTTGTTAATTTACCGAACTTTGATTCGGCCAACACCAAAACTGTGTACATATCTAAATACAACCAGAGCTAAGACATTACATGTTTTTTTAAACCAGCAAAATCATAATTAATAAGTGTTTTTTTTTGCTATACTAATTCATGCTTTTCATGCACGTTGATGTCTTTTATTTTGAAAAACCTTGAATGTGTTTTTTTTTTTTATGGCACTCGTACACTGAAGATGTGAGGTCTTCTGATGTTTTGTTGTTTTGCTTCAGACTACTGCAGAAATGTAAAAGAATTTTGTCGATTTTCTCACAGTAGCTTGAAGTCAAAATATGATTTACATTTGCATAATCGCATGCAATTACCCCAACCGAGTGCGACCATTACTACAACTGAGTGTTATTATGCAAATTTGATGGATCCACATGATGCCAACATGCTCACAGAGGCAAATTGAAAACATACTCAGGATTGATTTTTGCAAGTGACAGACTGTATCTGAGTCAAAAGATGTTAAATAGGGATGGTCTGTCCTTTTACAGGTCCATGTGGTGAGGACAGCATAAGGTGTCCTGAGGGGATGTGTCTGTCTGCTGGACAGAGGTGTGATGGCACAGTTCACTGCTCGGATGGCAGTGACGAGCCCATAACATGCGGTAATTTTGGAGCAGATTACAATGATAGCAACTGCTACAACTTTTATTGCGACTTTTATTTATTGATATCAGAATGACGTAATATTGTTTAAGGCTACTGGTGCTTGCATGTTATTGTGATGCTGACTCATAGTGCACCTTCTGCAGGTCGTATTTGCTCGAAGAACAATGGTGGCTGTAGTCATGTGTGTGTGGATGAAGTCTGGGGAGCTCTGTGTGCCTGTCCTGATGGATATAAGCTCTCTGCCAATGGCGCAGTCTGTGAAGGTTTGTGGGCTGCAAAAAATACAACACTTTTTTTTTTTAGGGTTTGGTTGGAACCAGTGTTACAAGATGCTGGTTAGAAACAATTGTCTGTTCTATCAGCAAACTAAAAAATACTAAGAAGTATGTTATATATTCCATAAAACCTCTTCTCTTTTTGATGCACCTCTCTCTCCCCTCAGATTTAGATGAATGTGCACAACAGTTTGCTCCTTGTATGCATCACTGCATCAATACCATTGGATCATTCTATTGCCACTGCAGAGATGGCTTCAAACTGAATGGAAACTCCACATGTGTAGCCTCAGGTAATGTGGCAAGGTTTTCCCTCTCTTACCCAATGAACACTAACAGATTTAAAACAAATGCATTTTAATGTACCCTCACCATAGGTAGTTTGTATGAATTGTGCCTGATCTTGAGGGTTCAAGTCCGGCCTGTGGCCCCTTTCCTGCATGTCATTCCTCTGTCTCTCCCTGGTTTCCTACTCTATGTACTACCCTATAAAATAAGGCAAAACAGCCCCCCACTAAACATCCTCCTAAAAAAGATAAAGGTATTTGGACACAAAGACCAACATGAAAGCATAAATGCTGCTGAGTGTTATTAAGCAAGGTATCAGATGAATTGTAAGATGTGAACCTTCTGTGGATTTAGTTTCACCTTTTTGAAAAGATCAAACTTCACAACAAATGTTATAAAGGGTATTTGGACAAAAGATAACTGTCTTTTTTTAATGGGCTGCTTTGATGTCTCTGAACTGAAGACAAAGAAGAAGAAGTTCAAAGAAAGACTTAGAAATGCAGGTTACATAAAAAAGTATCTGTCCCCTCAAATTGTGGTAAATGAAATATTATTACATTTGCAGATATTGGGTAAGATGTTAAAGTTTTGTAGGGTCCTTCAGGTTTTGTTTATCAGTCCAGATATATAATGAATGCGTTTACTGTAACTGACTGATACTCAAACTAGCCCAAATCTGAATATTCTCATTAACTCTCCCTTTCTGTCTTGTGTCTAGGTAATGCTGTCAGATTGCTAACATTACAGAGGAAATCTATCGGGCTGCTGAATGTTGAGTCTCAACAGTTTGAAGTTATCGAGACTCCAGTGCTTGACTTAGTGGCCTTAACTTTTGACGTTGCCCAAGCCTGGTACTACTGGGCAGACAACCAAGGCAGCATATACAAAAGTAATGGACAGCAAAGATGGACAGTCTATACTGGTGAGTCGACCTGTAGTGGGGGTTTCTGTACATGTGTGTAATTTTTTTCAGATTTATTATGATTTATGCGTGTCTATTGTAATTTTTCCATTTTTTAAATAAATGTTAACTCAAAAGTTCAATTAAACTATTAAAATTAAATTAAACCTGTGGGAATTAAAACCCACAGGAAATGGCAAGTCACTACTACAACACAACTGCTATATCACTTTACTTTTTTTCCCCATGAGGCCTTTCTTGTTTTGTACTTCAGTGTGTAGGTATGGAATGTTAATTTAAGACACCACAACATATTTGTTTCACGAATATTAAAACCCCTAGACTTTTTTCCTTCTGGTGGCGTCCTATTGGGACTACATTACTGCAGCATAGCTTCATTTTATGTGCTGTTTTTATTCTGAATTGTTACCTGTAAAGTGTAATGCTCTAATGTGCTTCTGCAATCATCCCAATGGGACAAATGGTGATCTAAATTGAATTCAACTTGCATACAAAAGAAATATGATGTTTCTGAACAAAAAATGTCTTTCATTCTTTGACAGGGGAACCTGGAATTAAGGGTCTAGCTTTTGATTGGCTAAACCGAAACCTATTCTGGACCAATCAGAAGACGGAGTCGATCTACATGCAGGCAGCTGATGGGAGGAGTTACACTGCTGTGTTGCGCAAAAGAATCACGCCATCAGAGTTGGTGCTCATACCTGTGGAGAGGTGCATGTGACTTAATGCAATTAAGGATTTGAATATGTTGTTATTTATCTCATTTAAATAGAAAATAATCTATGGCAAGATATTGAACCTTGACACTTAGTATTGAAATGAGCTGTCAAGTTTATGTCTGCTCACAAAGAAATCCAGCCATTACTGTTGCACCTAAAAGAGGTAATAATATACGGGGTTGTTTTTATTCAAATTATCCGCTCTCTGACTTGAAGCTTGATGTTCTGGATCAATGCTGGTCCCGGCGACAGAGTGACAATAGAGAAGTCATGGATGGATGGGTCAGAAAGAAGCTCCCTGACTGTACTCACTGCTCAGTCGGCCCATAGCCTCACTGCTGATGTAGCTGCAAGGAGGCTGTACTGGATCAGCGACTTCAAAAAGGTGACTCAGAAAATGAATACAGGCAGTACAATTTGATGGCGAACACAAAACACACATGAGTATATAAGTAACATTTAATTTAGCCACAATAAATTGATTTATTTTCAACCTTTTCTTTTCCTACTGTGACGTGTTTAGGTATGTTTTCTGGTACAGACCATTGTAGTATTTTCTTTTACCCTCATCAAAACACTTTTGGTAAGGTTGGCGGGGATGTAAGATGAAGAAATCATTGAACACACAACTGGCAAGATAGGAAGAGAATATAATGTATCGTAAACACTAGTTGGTTGTCAGTCTGGATACATAAAGTGAAGCCTTTGCTGTTTTGATCCTCATCCTGAACTGTTTATTTAATCAGTCTATAGAGACGGTGAAGGTGGACGGAACCAGCCGTTACTCCTTCACAGGACTCTTCAACAGGAAGCCTGCTCTCAGCCTGGCTGTTTTTGAAAGTTCCTTTTACTGGGTGGATGAGAAAGGACTGTGGAAGGTGCCTCAGGACCAACCAAACCAAAAGAAATTTATTTGGAGAACTGCGCTGCCAATATTAGCTGTTTACCATGAGCAACAGCAACCCCAAGGTACTTATTGGACCAGAACATTTATTTTCAATAAAAGATTTCTTGTTCATTAGTTTCTATCAGAATCTCCACAGATAATTGAACTCATGGCCCTTTCCAAATGTTCCCCCTAAAGCCTGAGCACTGAACCCTGTTTAAGTGGAGATTGGTATTTGATATTACTTAAATTTAATCACCCATTTTATAATACTAGTGTACTTTGTTGCATATATCACTGAATGTAGTAAATGCTTTTGATACATTGAGTAACTACTTTTAATGTTTTGAATTTACCAAAGTATCAAATATGTATTTAAATACTTTGACAGTACTCTGATTTCAGATGTATTGCTTTCATTTCAGGTTCATCAGCATGTGCTAAGACTCCATGTCAGCTCTGCCAGCTAACTAAAGGCAACCTTATTGGATCCACCTGTGCTTGTCCAAACTCTAAAGTACTTCTGCTAGACGGCACATGTGAATGTAGGTTAAAAACAATTCTAAATTGTCTTTTAAAAAAATCGCTTTCCACTGTCAGAGGTAACTTGTAGTTTATTCTTTTGTTTCTCAAACATGAGCTCCTCATCCTTTATGGTCTTTAAAGAATTTCTGTCATTTTGGTTCCAAGATCTTGCATATAAACGTTACTGTAAATGGATATCATCTGTCCTTGTTAAAATGTCTTCTCTGAGGCTTATTTTTTCATGCAAATATGGGATTAAAATGTGTTAATCTTTGTTTGGTCCCACAGATCCCAGGTTTATATATGCTACCATTAACAACATCAACATGTTGGAGTTCAGAGGCAAAGAGTCCACTAACACTCAGCTGTTTGCCTTTGACGACGGCATCCTTTCCTTTGATGTGGACTGGTACAGAGATTGGCTGTATTGGGTTAATAAAACTGGTCATATCAAACGCATCAGTCTAGTTGAGGTCAAGACTGAGGTGGTTCCAACACCTTTGCCAGGTAAATTAAGTTTTTCCATGGCTTTTTAAGACCTAAATGTTGAATGTTGCTCTTGTAGTGGAACTGAGGAAGTAATATTCACCGTATTACCAGCAAGTCAGCTGACAGAAATACAAAAACAAAGCAAATAGATAACTGTTTAGGTAACTAAAATACTTGGTTGTTTTGTCCTTGCACAAGCAGCTCACTTTTTTTTGCTCTTTGTTTTCTTTAGTTTGTCTGATAAAAGTAGACCAGAGGAAAGGGAACCTTTTTTGGGTGTCATGTGACCAAAAACAAATTGGCACCATCACAGCGGACAATCGATACCCGCAGCAGCTCTACCAAACAACAAAGGACATCAGGGACCTATACCTGGACTGGTTGAGGGGCGGCCTCATCTGGCTTGAGGATGACCAAATCCTCACCATGAGCATGATGGGAGGCAAAGCCAAAGAGCTGCTGCACCTAGTAGCCACAGGAGTCAGAGGGAACATCGCCTTCGACCTCAGGGCCAATAGTTTGCTTTGGAACTCAAAAACAGCAGGTCTGTTACTTCTGTACACGAGTTATAAAATGTTTCTCACTCCAACACAGATAAGTAGCCAATACATTTACACGGTGTAAAAAAAATCTGTTTATTTTGTGAGTTCAACTAAAACTGGACTTTTAAAATACATGTAAAATGTTATTTGGACAGAAAACATACCAAGTCAAACTTAGTATAACATACTGTACCTATAAAATGCGGTTGGGGGTTACTGTATTCTTGCAGGTGTACACCTCTAATCAGCTTCAAACTTGCCTAGGTGATCTGCACATGCTCCACAGTTCCTGTGCCATGTTTTGACACTAAAGTTGAAGGGAGTTAATATGTAGAAGAAAGCCAGAATTCTGATATCAGCATGAGGGATAGCGTGCATTCAATTTAAACCAAAAGTAAAACACAGGGTGCCTACGAGATGTACAGAGCTGTAAAGTTGTCCCCGTTTTTACAGTTGAACATACAACCACTGTGTCGCTTTCTAACTTCTTTGTCGTGTGTGACATAATCGGTCAACAGGAAGAAGGTCCAATAGTAACTAGCTGAAAGGGGCCATATCGCCGCCCACCATAGCAGAGTCAGACATGCTTACTTCAATAAGTTGATACTCTCCCGGTTCTTGCATACTGAGACAAGGACAGCAGTCCAATGAAATTGCCTAAAATGACTGTGCATGATAACATTCTGAGTTACTACAAGGTCGGACGCTAAGGTATCAAAGCACAGTAATGTTTTAGAAATGTAAGTGCACATAATCACTCATGGCTCATGTAAGAATTACCCCCAAGTGCGTAGCCAAATATTAGCCTACAGTTTGGCTAATTTGTTCCCAAATATGTTGGTCTTAATTGGCTGATTCTTAAGGTGAGCATATGCTAAATGGGATGGCCTGATGTGAAAGGCGGATTCTGATTTAGGGCAAGCAGTGAAAAGTTTGCACTATTGACAAATGGTTGGCTCACAGAAGACTTGGTTCCACTTTTATAGCAAAAAGCACTCCCTGTTTTTCTTTTATACGTAAGAGTAAGCCTTCAAGGTGCACTTTAGTATTCCTTTTCAAAATATCATCTGCATTAATCATTAAATTATTACATTTGGTGTAAACCTTCAGTAATGAGCTGTTGGTGTGTTGAGTCTTAAAATGAATGAATGGGGTAAGAAATAATTATGAGTCCCCCCTGGCACTAATCAATTTCTCATTGTTACTTATGCCCCCATAATCATCTTTGAATCTAGTTCTGTTGAAAGGAATATCAGACTAACAATATAAAAAGCATTACACAAGTGTAAATCTTACTCTTGAAGCTCGCTTTTAAAGATAACAGACATGTTAAATGAGTTTTCTCTTGCACTTTTTCAGGTTTAACAGCAATGAGTTTGCTCCAAGAAAGAAGCCACCAAGCAGGTAGAAGGTGGAACATTTCAGGATCAATCATAGCTGCCTTTGAGCCCTTCCTGTTGTCCCGTCATGATGATGTCATGACTCTTTGGGACCGGCATGATGGGACCCCCGTCCAAGACGTGACTGTGGGAGGTCATGTGTTTAGTGTAATCTCTGCACTTAAGGAAATTAGAACAGGTATGGTCAAAATGTGTTTGTAAGGGGCTTTTTTACTGGGCTTCTGGTAAAGTTTGTTTGAAGGGTATTGTTAGTAAAAAAAAGTGGATCATGTTTTGGTCATGGAAATGTTTGTTGAAAGCCACAGTTGTTTACACTGACATGCTTTGTTAATTCTCTCCCGCCCCCCTCCCAGTGCCCAATACTCCAGTCTGCAACAGACCCTCTGTGTTGTGCCGACGTACATCAATTTGCCTTGCACAAACCCAGCTGTGTGATGGAAAGAGGGACTGTCCGGATGGAGATGATGAGGACTTTTGTGTTACCACATGTCCATCCAAAGGTAAATAAACAATCATGACAAATTCTCTTAAATCATGCGAGTAGTAATCATACTTCATTGGCTGAAAGAATCATTTTAGTTTATCAGCTTTGGGAATCTTTTTGTGATTTATTTTTCCCCATCTTACTTTCCAATCATCCCGTGCCTCTCTTAGAGGATTTCAAGTGCAAGGACCGTAGGAGTTGTATCTCCAGGAGTCTTGTTTGTGATGGTCGTTCTCATTGTCACGATGGCTCCGATGAAGTTGACTGTGCGACTGTGGCGTCACGTGCAGCTCGGGCAAATGTCCTGAAATGTCGCACAGGCTCAAAGCCATGTAAAGACGGCACGGAGTGTGTTTTGTACAGCCACCTGTGTGATGGGGAAAATGACTGTCAGGATGGATCAGATGAACAGGGATGTGGTGGGTTTTGTCAGATTTAATCTCAGATATATGTTAAAGAAACAATTGAATCCAGCATTTCAAAGTGTCTGATTATGTAATATTATGGTTGACAAAACCAATTTATGTACCCTATTTTTTTTTACTTCACCATGTGATGGCTACTGTATGTTCAAGATGTCGAAGAACAGACCAATACCCCTACAAACAAGATGCCTCTAACCACTGAACCTCCTGCTCCGACTGTGCCAGCCTGCAGAAGCCCCTCTGTGCTCTGTCCCCGTTCTTCAGCTCATATCTGCATTTCTCCGGGCCAGTTTTGTGATGGGCGAAGAGACTGCCCTGATGGCTCAGATGAACAAAAATGTGTGAAAAGATGTCCCTCAAAGAGTAAGCTTTAAAGTCAATTTTCTTGGTGATTTTTTTTTTTTTCAAAGAATAAAACTCAACAGATTAATTCACATTGTCCTGAAACTTAACTTAATTTGTTTTCCCCCATGTCTGTCTAGATGACTTCCGCTGCAAAGACAGACAGAGCTGCATTTCAAAGAGTCTAGTATGTGACGGGCGCTCTCACTGCAATGATGGCTCAGATGAGATGAACTGTCAGAGTCAAGCTATTCCTGCAGCTCGGGCAAACACCTTGAAGTGTAGAATGGGCTCCAGACTGTGTAGAGATGGCTCACAGTGCGTTCTCTTCAGTCACATTTGTGATGGAGAAAGGGACTGCCAGGATGGGTCTGATGAAGAAGAATGTGGTGAGTGACTGAGGACATTTTTGCAAAGGGGCAAGTTTCTTGAAAGGTATAATAAAAACCTGTTGGCCAGGATCAATAAAAATCGTTTCATACCTAAATTTATCAGCAATCTTAGATGGATTCATTTGGAAGATATATTATTGGAGAGACTGTCTCTTTTAAATGTTCCTTAATTGTTTTGTTGTGGTTAGTTAGGCAATGATACTATTGGCTTTTTATCGGGGTAACAAGAAACCTAGGATATTAGGTTCATTTCAAGTGTCTTAATGTATTTTAAGTGCAGAGATATTTTGTAATTTCTCAAATGAAATTTAAGTTAACTGTTACTTTGCAGAGTCCACTGAGGATGCTCCTAACCCTGCTTCAGAAAATCTCCGCTTAAATGAAGCCCCTTTCCCTGTCACTGAGCCTCCCACCCAGCCACCCTGCATCAGCCCTTCAGCTCTGTGTCCGGGGTCTTCTTTATGCATCAAGCCAACACAGTTCTGTGATGGAAAGAGAGACTGCCCTGATGGATCTGATGAGAACTGCCTGAAAAAATGCCAATTGAGGTGTAAGTAGAAACTGGATAAGTACACAGTTATGTATTATGTTGTATCTTTTGTAATGTTGTATGTTCATAATATTAAATTCCATTCTCCTCAGCTGATTTTCTCTGCAAAGACCGTCGGAGCTGTGTATCAAAGAAACTGGTCTGTGACGGCCGCTCTCATTGCAATGATGCCTCAGATGAGCTCAACTGTCCAGGTGTAGCTACTCCTGCAGCTCGAGCAATAAGTTTGAAGTGCCGCATGGGCTCAAAGCCATGTGATGATGGTACAGAGTGTGTCATCTTCAGCCACGTGTGTGACGGAGAGAGGGACTGCCGGGATGGATCAGACGAATGGGGATGTAGTAAGTATCTAATTCATAGCATGCAATTACAAAGGTTTTATGGTGATTTGCATGATAACATTACTATTTAACTGTTTTGATATTAAACAATACTTTTCCAATAAACTAGTTAAATATTTGCAGATATGACACCTACAAATCCTGCAGAAATTATCCGCACAAGTGAGTCGCCTGCTCTCATGGAGCCTGTGTCTAAGCCTCCCACTCGGCCACCCTGCACAAGTCCTTCAGCTCTGTGTCCAGGGTCGTATTTATGCATCAAGCCAACACAGTTTTGTGATGGAAAGAGAGACTGTCCTGATGGATCTGATGAGAAATGTGTGAAGAGATGCTCTGACAGGAGTAAGTTGGCCAAATTATGGGCTGCTTTAGATAATTTCTTTGTCTGATCGTATCCACACTGAATAAGTGGGAGGTTATATTGTTGCTTTTCTATTAGGTTTAGTATGTATATGAAATACATATTCCATCCTCCCTAGGTTATTTTCTCTGCAAAGACCGTCGGAGCTGCGTCTCAAACAACCTGGTCTGTGACGGCCGCTCTCATTGCAATGATGCCTCAGACGAGCTCAACTGTCCAGGTGTAGCTACTCCTGTATCTCAGGCAACTAGCTTGAAGTGCCGCATGGGCTCAAAGCCATGTAATGATGGCACAGAGTGTGTCCTTTTTAGCCATGTGTGTGACGGAGAGAGAGACTGTCGAGATGGATCAGACGAACTAGGATGCGGTGAGCATTCATTCAAAGATTGCTATTATAATAGTAAACGTGAAGTGATATGCAGATGAGCACATTTAGCTGTTGTCAATAACTCGATATATGTTGATGTTGGATAGGAAAATTTAACTTTCTACAAGTAACTATTGGTTTTATGTTTCCAGATGCTGCCACTAAGATTCTTGCAGAAAATCCTCACTTGAATGAGTCGCCTATAATTGTAAATGAAGCACCTTTACCTGTCCAACCCTTTACTGAGCCTCCCACTCAGCCACCCTGCACCAGTCCATCAGTTCTGTGTCCACATTCCTCTGTATGTTTAAAGCCAACACAGTTTTGTGATGGAAAAAGAGACTGTCCTGATGGATTTGATGAGAAATGTGTGAAGAGATGCCCTGACAGGAGTAAGTAGTCAGTACATTTTTTGTTTTTTTTTGGACATGTAGGGGTGCAAAAATATATATTTCAATGCTTATTCTTTGAACATCATGGATACAGAGAAAGTCTGCGTTGTTATTAATTCTCTTTCTCTCCATAGCTGACTTCCGCTGCAAAGACCGTCGGAGCTGTGTCTCAAGGAGACTGGTTTGTGATGGTCGCTCTCATTGCCATGACGGCTCCGATGAGTTGGACTGCCCGAGCGTATCTTCTACTGCTGCTCAAGCAAACACCCTAAAGTGTCGCATGGGCTCCAGACTGTGCAATGATGGCACAGAATGTGTTCTCTTCAGTCACGTTTGTGATGGTGAGAGAGACTGTCGAGATGGATCAGATGAAGAAGCTTGCGGTGAGTATGTGCTTCTCTATAATAGAAAAAAAAATTCCTTGTGGCTTCTTCAGCTGAATTGTATTGGAATTGCCTACACTGTTCCAAAATCAGTTGAATGAAATGCATTATTATAGAAATCGAGCTAGATGTAACTCTAAACCTTAACTAACTGTTGTGTCATTTCAGATGTTTCAGGCACTGTCACCTCAACAGCTTCAGAAAATCTCAGCTTAAATGAAGCATCTTTACCTGTCCAACCCTTAACTGAGCCACCCTGCACCAGTCCTTCAGCTCTGTGTCCGGGGTCTTCTTTATGCATCAAGCCAACACAGTTCTGTGATGGAGAGAGAGACTGCCCTGATGGATCTGATGAGAACTGTCTGAAAAAATGCCAATACGGGTGTAAGTAGTAAGATCATGGGGTGACTGAAACACTTCTGCTCCGATTGCAACCACATTTGATAAGTCCTCAGTTATGTTTTTTATATAGTTTCTTTTGTTTGATGCTTGATATCAAATTCCATTCTCCCCAGCTGATTTTCTCTGCAAAGACCGTCGCAGCTGTGTATCAGAGACACTGGTTTGTGACGGCCGTTCTAATTGCAATGACGGCTCAGACGAGCTCAACTGTCCAGGTGTGGCTACTCCTGCAGCTCGATCAAGTGGCTTGAAGTGCCGCATGGGCGCAAAGCCATGTAATGATGGCAGAGAGTGTGTTTTATACAGCCATGTTTGTGACGGAGAAAGGGACTGTATGGATGGGTCTGATGAACAAGGATGCCCAGGAACATGCAAACAAGGTTTTTTTTTTATTTTTTATTTAAACTTTTGAAAATGTGATTAAGTTGTTCATTTATTTTATGACTGTGAAATGTTTTGAATGATCCCCTTACTTATCACTAACGGAGATTAATCATTTATGTACCTTTAACACATGCGCAAAAAGTTATCTCATCAAGTTGATGTTCAAACACTAGTTCACTGAACTGACCGGGAACATTAAAGTACACAAAAAAATAGAAAAAATACACTGTTTATAAGTAGATAGAAATATTTGAATAACTAATTACAAAAGCGACTATTCTTACCTTACATTTTTTGTCTGTGTTCATCCACAGGTGAGTTCCAGTGCTTCCACGGGAAGATGTGCATCCCTTTGGCTCAGGTGTGCGATGGGAAGTCCCAATGTCGGGACCAGACTGATGAACTGAACTGCCGGGAACAAACCAATAGCTGCGAGTATCACTGTGAAGATGGCAAGCGCTGCATCCCCAAGAAATTCTTGTGCGATGGAGAAAGAGACTGTCTGGATGGTACAGATGAGGTTGGCTGCGGTAAGTCCTCGATACTACCAGACAGTACAATGCTGAGAAGTATATACTTATAGTACAATACTTACAAGAGATTCAAATAATTAACATGCGAGTAGTACAGCAGTTTATGTTTAAGTATAGCAATAAAAATGATGGAGACCTAGTGACACAAGTTAAGTAAATGAATCTTTAATTGACCTTTTCCATACCCTGTCACGCCTTCATAAACAGATTCTACTGTTCTCAAGTCTACACCTCCTTGCATCAGTCCATCAGTAATCTGTCCAGGTTCATCTCTGTGTATTACTCAAAATCAGCTGTGTGATGGAAGAAAGGACTGTCCTGATGGATTTGATGAACAAAACTGTATACTGCAGTGTAAAAACCCTGGTAAGTATGAGCTACGGTGTGTGTCTGGTAAAATAATGACAACACACACTTGGTGACTTGGAGAGTCCATGTTAAAGATGAGCTGTTTTTACTCCACCGTATCCCTTATAATGACATATTTTCTCCCTGCACCCCAGATGATTTCTTGTGCAGCGACAGGAGGGCATGTGTCCCAAGGAGGGAAGTATGTGACGGTCGTTCCCACTGTTCTGATGGTTCAGATGAGAGGTGGTGTCGATCAGCTGATCCCGCAGCTCTCTGTAAGCCAACCAGACATATAAAATACCAAAGTGATGTGTGAGAAGTTAAACTTACATGAACATTTTATCAGTGTATAAAAACAAAGTAAACAACTACATTCTCTGCATCCACCAATGCCTACAGTCTAGAAAACACCCAATACAGCCATGGCGAACCTCTTTCATCGTAGCAACTGGAGACCATCTAGTCACACCTGGCCAAACACTCCTTTGTCCTTGCATGATTTCTCATGAATAAATTGTTCATCCATGAAAACATTCCCAGACTTACCTGTTGCTGTAATTTTAACATCTAGACTGGGTGTCCATATAACCTGTTGAAGCATCATTTTCTCTCTGCCAAGCCTCCAGTGTGCTCGGTGCCAGATCAGCGCCACTGAAGTGCCGCAAAGGATGGAAGCCTTGTAAAGATGACCTGGAGTGTGTTCTATACAGCCATATGTGTGATGGAGAGCGGGACTGCAAGGATGGATCAGATGAAGAGGGATGTGCAGCTCAGTGCAAAGCAGGTTTGTTTTGTGCCATAGGCTATGAAAGGAGCTTAAAGCACTGCAACAGCTGTCTCTTGTAAGATTTTTACTTAGTCAGCCGCTGTGGTTACACACTCCGACTGAAGATTTCTGGTCAACTGTTGACATAGGATGTGTTCTAATAAGGCCCAGTGTTAACCAGGTGTAGTACACAATGGAAAGGCGGTATGACTTTCAAAAGGACTACTGTACCTATTGGCACCAACCCATCTAACAATATACGATTTTTAAGTATTTGATCAACTTCATAAAGATAGAAATAGTTTGCCTGCCCAGCCTAGTTGTAATCACTTTTGTGTTGGTTTTAATCAAGCATACGCTTACAACAAATTACCTTTCAACATATCCTTGTCAAGACTGAGGGAATGTGCAGAAAAACACTTCCAGAATGTAATCGGGTTAAAGCAGCAATGTTGGTTTTTATTTTGTGTATGTTAAGTTCAAAACTATCCCCCTGCAACTAGTTGACATTTCTATTGGATTTCAACCTGTTTTTTTCTTATCGAGGTGGTGATGTGGAGCATTTTAACAGATCTTTTTGTCAGATTATTAGGATTTTCAGGTTTCATGTACACATTACTATTAGTTTTACAAAAAGAGAGAAATTGAGGCTATATATAAAGTGGTTAATCTTTTAAGGAGTCTCTTGTCATCCCCAGATGAGTTTGAGTGTGCCCATGGGAAAAGATGCATCCCCCATGATAAGGTGTGTGATGGACAGAATGACTGTCAGGACCTATCTGATGAAATGGACTGTTCAAGTCTGATCGAGGGCTGCCATCACCCCTGTGATAACAACTCTCGCTGTATACCAAGGACCTTCCTGTGTGATGGAGAGAGGGACTGTGCTGATGGGTCAGATGAGGAAAAGTGTGGTAGGTGATTTGCAATATTAAATTGTACAGAATATACAAGAAGATGCATGTAGAACATGCCCATGATATCCACTTTTTTTTTTTTTTCTGTCCAGCTTTGGTGGCCTGTGCGATGAACCAGTTTCGCTGTGCTAGCGGTCAGTGTGTGTCTGAGGCTTTGAAATGTGATGGTTATGCTGACTGCAGTGATCGCTCTGATGAGGTCGATTGCACAAGACCCCCACGCTGCCCAGCTCAGCTGCGATGTCCGAACAGCCATGAGTGCCTGCAGAAAGAATGGCTCTGTGATGGCGAGAATGACTGCAAAGATGGATCAGATGAGAAGGTTAAAAAAAACTTCAGCAGTTCATGAGATCCTTTGTTCTTGAACAGTTGTGATTTCATCCTATATTGCATACTAGAGCTTTCCCATTCAAAGAGGATAAAGTGAAAACATTTAATTGTTTTGAGGCAGTGGTTACAAATTTGACTTGTTTGTATCCAGAACTGCGTGTCAACACCAGCCAAGTGCAGGGAATACCAGTGGCAGTGTGGCGACAGCAGTCAGTGCATCCCTCTGTCCTGGAGGTGTGATGGGAAAGTGGACTGTCATAACGGCGTGGATGAGGACAAATGTGAGCATTTTTTTTTTCATATGATCAGGTTTATTCTTTGATTGAGACACTTTGTGGTCGTACATTATTTCTGCTTCAGGGGCTATTTGAAAACGATAAGTTATATACGGAAAATGACTGCAGTTTAAGTTTTTCCCTAACTTCCAGTCCCATTTTCATTAGCTGACATGCCCCATAAAAAGCCATTTCTAATATTTGGTCTAAGAAAGTGTACACATACAATTTAAGTAAATTAAAGGTATGGTTATGGGCATGCAGGCACTGGTTTTCCTGGTCATGCATCCATCCTGTAATTGTGTTAGATAAAGCTACACAGGAGATGTTTCATACACTGAGATGGTCCTTCCCTGTTTGATGAGTAAGAAATCCTAATAGTTTAATGATTCTAATGTTAAGATGAAATGTCCATAGATTTGTTTTTTGCTTATTGGGAGGAAAGACAATGCAGTAAAATACATTATAAAGATTGCAGATAGTAGAGGATCCCTGTTCAGTGAATGTGTTCCTCTTGCTTCCACAGGCAGTGAGAAAAAATGCCCCTCTCACCTTTACCAGTGTGGCAGTGGTGAGTGTTTGGACCCCCGTCTTGTGTGCAACAGCTACACAAACTGTGCTGACAGATCAGATGAGGGCCCAGGATGTGTTAAACGCAACTGCTCCAGCTCATCTGCTCCTCAGTGTGACCATCACTGTATCAGCACCCCAAATGGACCGGTCAGTGCTAAACAGATGTGTATGAGGTGTTTTATCTGCCCAAGGCTGTTGGAACAGTTTTATCCCAGTTTCTCACTCTGAACTGACTTTATGTAGAAGTGTGTGCTTAGTTCCTCCCTGCTCAGCTTGAAAATGCCTTCTTTTTTTTTGCAGAGGTGTTACTGTGCTGCAGGTTTCATAACACATGTCAGCACTGTGTCCTGTGTGGACATTGATGAATGCAATCTAATGCCATACATGTGTAAACATATCTGCTTGAACACCCGTGGGTCCTACATCTGTCATTGCCACCCTGGCTTCTACTTGGAGCCTGACAATAAAAGCTGCAAGACCAAAGGTACAAAAAGGGCTTGTTTACTAAACAATCCCTGCACTTTTTTTTCTGTTTTTTCTGTCCTCACTCTTGAGAAAACCCAGAAAAACTGACTTCCGTTTCCATCACTAGATGAGCCTTTACTTCTGGCCTCAGTGCAGTCAGAGCTGTTACTGCAAGGAGTCCACAGTAGCACCTTACGTCTTCTGTCCTCTGCTAGTCAGCCAGTGTTCTCACTGGACTATCACTGGGCTCAACAAAGAGTTTACTGGCTGAGTCCAGACTACCAGAGCATCCGCTGGGCTGACATGACAAACCCCAACAACAAAGGAACGCTGATTAAAGGTACAAGTCTCAACTCACAATTCTCCTGTGTTGTAATAAGGTTTTCATCTGGATGGTTAATACAATTCTGAAAGGGATGAGACATTACATTGAATCTGGCTTATTTAAGCCAGCTAACAAAAATTTGGTAAGTTCAAACTCTTAATAATATTTTCAGTTTTCATAAAGGATTTTTTTTTTTTTTTTTCACAGGAGTGAAGTCTGATTTCATCGCGGTGGACTGGGTTGGGAGGAATCTTTACTGGGTTGATGGACTTGTGGGCCAGATTCTGGCAGTGAAGCTTAGTGATGTCACCGTAAGATCTAATGACTACACTGTTGTCCTGGGTGTTGATCTGGAGCAGCCAAGCTCATTAGTCCTGCTTCCACACAAAGGGTAAGGTGGAGAAAGCCAGTCATTGTTATATCCAATTTTAACCCCAAATCTTTCATCTCTGCATGTATGGCATGATTAACATTCACAGGTTGATGCTTTGGTCGGAGATCGGCAGCACCCCTCAGATTGAGCGTTCTGGGATGGACGGTTCAAAAAGGAAGGTGGTGGTGAGTCAAGGCTTGAGCTGGCCAGTCGGTCTGGCCTTTGACCTCCTGGACAACCGGGTGTACTGGGCTGACGAGAAACTGCGCTGCATCGGCTCAGCTTCTCTGGATGGAGACAACATCAAGGTAAGCACCAGCTAATGATTCATTTTAGCAACAGTTGTGATATAGACTATTAATACATGAGCATTGACAGATGAACCCTTCTCCCACCAGATCCTCCAGTTAGTGGAAACACCAAGCCCTTTCTCTGTGGCGGTCTTCAATGATAAAGTGTTCTGGTCTGACACAAAAAGAAGGACAATCCGCACAGCTGACAAGAACACGGGCAAAGATCAAAAGGTTCTCCTGAAAAGACCAGGGCAGCCGTTTGGACTAAAGGTGACTTTCTGCTGCTTTTGGTCTTTCTTATGTAAAATTTACTGTTGGATGTCACCATGACTTTCTGACATTTTCAGTGTCCAAAACCACCAATATCAGTGTTTCTTATAGGTAAATTAATTTGATTTATTTATTGATCCTGCTTTCGTCTGGTATACAGCTTCCTCTCATATACAACTGCAGCTAAATAATTGGTGTTTTTGCAGAAAGCCTAACGCTTTGAGCCCCAATACATATGTCTCCTCAGGTGATGCATGCTCTATCCCAGCCAGCAATAAGTAACCCGTGTGGCCAACTGAAATGCTCCCATCTCTGCCTCTTGGCCCCGCCAGTGACAACAGGATCACCAGCAGCTGCAGCCCGGACGAGACCTACAGCAATTTGTCGATGCCCTAAGGGGCTGCTCCTTTCTAAAGACAAGATAACCTGTTCTCTGCCTGTGGAGTCAACCTTTATCATGCTTTTGTCTCGTGCCACTGTCTATCAGGTACATTTCTAGACAAGGGGCCCTGTATTCTTGATTCCTGGAAACTACCTCTGAGACAAAGCTCTCCTTCAAGCTTTTAATAAGCTTGCTTATCCCTCTTTTTATCTCACCCTCCTTATAGATTCACTTGCGCTCCATTCGCCGTGATGGTGTTGCTTTGAAAAAAATGCCAAATGGCAGAGATTTATCCTTGCCAGGGATAAGTGAGGCCTCAGGACTTGATGTCTCCCTCCAGGATCTTTCTCTTTATGTGGCAGACGCAGGACAGGGATCTGTGGATGTACTGAAGCTGAGCAGGTCGAGAAATGAATTGACTTCCTCTGGAAATATCCTGAAGCTTAAGGTGGGTGTAAATTAACCATTTTCAGGTTGTTTGTATTTATTTAGTGACTCTTTACTTTAAAGTCAGCAGCTCTCCAGTAAAAGGTGTCACTCACGGGTAAAATACTAACTCGGGGAACGCAATTGTTTTGGCTCTGAAGGATGATTCGGTCACCGCTATGGCAGTTGACTGGGTGACCTCAAATCTCTACTGGAGCAGCACTGAGAGGCCCAACCTCCATGTGACCTCACGCCAGAAGGGCTACAGCACCTCACTGCTGCAGGGATCACTTAAGGTACATTTTGATTGTCTTCACAGCTCAAATGTGTTCTATTCTGCTTATCCATTATCTCTTTTCACACTTGAAAGTAAATGTGCAAATCTGGCTACAAGTTCTTTCATGTTTTCTTTGTTTTAATTATTCACTTTTCAGTGAAAATTTAAGCCCAGGTCTTGTTTTTTACTTTTTAGGGTACTACATCCATGGCAGTGCATCCCCCCACTGGGCGACTTTGCTACACAGCAATAGTGGTGGAAGTTGAAACGAGCCAGACAGAGGTGAACTGTGCCTGGATGGATGGCCGCAGCAAAGCAGTACTGTGGAGGAAGTCCAGCATCCCCAGCGCTCTGGTCTTTGCAAATCAAGGAACTATGATCTACTGGGCTGACACAGGTAATGGGTTACAATTCTTGATGACTCAATGCCACATTTTGTTTGGTTGTTTCTGCCTTCCTTTGTGAACCTGTTTGACTTTTTTTTTTCTCCAGGTGAAGGTGTAATCAGCTCTATTAGAGTGGATGGATCGGGATATAAACAGCACAAAACGGGGCCAGGTCTGATCATGTCCTTCACATACATAGAGAACATCCTCCTCTGGGTCAGCCTGGACAAAGGTAAGGACAACAAAGTTTTCAGGAAAACTCAGGTCTGAGGACTCAAACACCCACGATGTCTTAAGGGGAAAATGTAGGGTTATCATGTATTTACTGTATCAGTCAAAAAATCTGAAGCCCTGCAACTGAATTAGATTATTTCCAGTAATCTTGGCATTCACCTTTCATCCATTTGTCTGTATCCCTTTCAGGCAGCAGATGGCGTCAGAGACTAATGTAACCATAGATTATTCTACCAACCACTTCCTTTGCAATCTTCACTATTAGCTTTATACCTGCTTGTAGCTTCTGATGCACTCTAGAAAGTAGTTTCCTAGTTGTTAAAGTGTATTTTACGCTGAAAGAATTGAAACTTCTTTTTTGTGTTTTCACTGTGTAGATGTCACCAAAGTCTGGTTCAGTGATGGTCTCCAGCCTAACCAATTGTGGTTTGAGACAAAGACCAGCCTGGTGGAGGTCAGAGCCTACAATAACGACAGTCAGTCAGGTATATATCTATCGACAGAGTTCCTGTTTTTTAAAACGGGAACGACAAAACGTATTCAGAAAACCATGGAGATGTTACAAGTTTACTAATACAAGATATTAGAGTGATCATTTGAACAGGTCTGACAAAAGGAGGTAAGACCAAAATGCAGATTAAATGCAGATGGCAAGCAGGCCTAGTAAAAAGTACTATTTGCATTGTTTGCATTTGGGCTACAATTTGCAGCTGGGAGGCATACATCAGGTAAATGACTGCAGAGGAACATTTAGTCATATGATTACAGCCCTTAAGCAGGTTTCAGGTTAAAATATATGATAAACAGAAAACTGTGACAAACAATTTGAGTGTTGAGATAAGGACCAGACACGTTATCCCTAAAGAAGTGAAACCAAAGAGGATAACTTTCTAATAGCCACTAGATGGCAGGACAGGGTGTAGAATTTTCCAGAGCAGGGACATGTTTTAGGTACAACCCTAACCCAAATACAGGCTTTAAATCGAGCAAAACATTTAGCTGCATTATTTTAAATGATGATAATGCAGGTTAAAATAAGGATCGCATGAAAAATACATCCAGCTAAGCTGCAGCCTATGACTCATACTGCGGATGGCCATGTTCCAAACGCAACCATGAACCATGAGATGCATCCTGTGGATATTCTGTTGGATGAAATTGTGCAAATGGCTTGTCAATACTGAAATCATACATAATGATATATAATGCGATAATTACTGCCCAAGTTTGCAATGCTTACCAGCAGGATTGCAGCACACTGTCGGCTTCGTTAGTAAAACAAACCAAACCAGTTTTCTCGTCCTACCTGTCAGGAATGACTCCATCTGCACACTTATTTTCAACCCAAACTTTGTTCTCTTTATCAATGCAGGACACAGGAACTATGGGAATAATGAAAGGGACGCACTTAGGCTCAGTTTGAGTTGAATAGATGGCAGGGTGATGTGATACCTGCAGAGATATGGGTGTTGGCACGTTAGAGGACAACCTCAGTGTGTGCTGCAGTGGGAAAGAGGAGAAATGAATTACACTCAACACACGTGGATAACAATCCTTTTTACTAAGCAAACGCAAAAATACCGGAAGAAGCACAATTTATTTATTATTTATATTGATAACACACACGTAGTATTACTGTTATCAAGCACTCAACATATCTTCAACCCCCCCCCCCCCCACACACACACACACACACACACACACACACACACACAGCCTTTTTAAAACCACATTTACAGTATAGGGTAGATTATTTATGGTAAATCCATTTCTAAAGACATCTGAAAAACTTAGGAACATATGAAAAGCAAATTCATATTGTCACATTAAAGAAACACTCTTGAATTTAGTTTATTTTTGTAAATAAGTCAGTAATGAAATTCTGCTAAAATATTTTGCTAAATTGAATTTAAATCTATTCTCTAACAGTTAGCATACAGATACCATGAATCTCTTTAATACTTTTAAGTGCTCCAGGAATAGTAATACATTTTCTCTCTCTGCCCAAATGAAATAACATTTATTGAAAAACTTGTTAATTGTTGAATCAGGACTTCTCGGGAATGGAAATAAGTAGCCTTGCAAATATTACAAAAAGATCAAGTAAAACTGATCTGTTTGTAAAATCACACAATGTCCCTAATACTGCAGGCAGAGCCAGATAATACATTACAGAAATGTGAATATGAAGTCTTTGCAAAGTATTTCATCAGAATGCAACCAGAAGCCAAGTGCCCCCTCATTCATAAACAAAGGTGGACACACCTCTGTGTCACCTTCCCCGGACACAAACACACTTATTTTCTCAGTCTGGTGAGCAGAGTTCCCACAAAGTGCCAGAGTAAATGATTTCACAACAAAGCCAGGAGGACCTGATATTTGTTAATCAAAGGATCAATCCTTTGATTAACATGGAGGTCTGAGATCAACTACCAGCAGCACTATATGATACAAAATATTTCAGCTACAGGAAAATAAGTAGTATATTAATTTACATATCCTGTTTGATCTTCAGGCACCAACAGCTGCTCCAATAACAATGGAGGATGTGATCACCTGTGTCTGGCCTATCCCGGAGGTCGGACATGTAAATGTGGGCGGGGCTTCTCTGCTGTCAATGCTTCTTCCTGTGCCTCACTCCCAGACTGCCCTGCCGGGCAACAGTCCTGCTTTGATGGCAGCAAGTGTATCAGCAGCAGCAAGTTCTGTGACGGACACCTGGACTGTTCTGATGAGTCAGATGAACAGGACTGTGAGTGGACACTGATAAACTAACGAACACTGAAAATGCAATCGGCAGCCATGGTAGATTAGGTAACACAATAGCCCACCAGTCATGTTTATTTACATTCTCTTCTGCAGTAAAAATGTCACTTAGACTGTTAAGATTTTAAAAGTTTTGAACCCTTTCTCGTTGAATTCTAGCAAATGCCCTTCCAGTCCTATCAAACATAGTCATTGAGTCATGATGCTTTTTTGTAATCCTAGCATGCTGATAGGTATTTAAAAAATCTGGGCTTTAGAAATACCTGAAATCATGAGGACTGTTATTTTGCAAACATATGGTTAAGTAGGTGCAGAGGTTGGAGAAAACAATAAGCGTAAGAGGGATGGTCACAGACAGCTGAACTTGATAAGAAATACTTACATAAGCAAAGGGTAAGAAGCTCTAAAGTAACAAGAGCTTTAAAATGTTTTTATATTCTTCTTGACAACCTCATTGCTTTTAATATTGTTAAAGGAAAAGTTCACCGTTTGGGAAGTGTCCTTTCTTTATTTCTGAGAGAAAGATGAGATGGTGAAGACCCACTCGTGTCTGAATAGAAAATATGACGCTACGGCTGGCAGCAGGCTAGCTTAGCATATGGGAACTATTGGAAACTGCTAGCCTGCCTTAATCTTTATTTGATTAGCCCCAATTCAAAACAAATGGTACCTCAAGACACTCTACAAAAAGAACAGGTCTAGTCGTTTTTTGCTAAATACTGCCGTGTGCTGTGCTCATGGAGGGTTGATGATTAGTCTTTCTAAATAATATAAGAAAGTAACCGTGCCAAGAAAAAAATGCCTTTTAACAGGCAGAAACCTTGAACCTTGACTTATGTAGAACATGAGTCTGACTCTTTACAAACCTAAAGAATCCAGTTCCCAGCCCCTCTTAAGGATACTAATAACACATACTTGTCTTGTTTGGACAAGTCAACAGTCTACTGGTTGCCTAGCATTTATCACGATTATAATTTGGTACAACAACAAATGTGAATTTGTAATGTGTTGCATAATCATTAGATTTTTTTTTTTTCTTCAGGTCCAAACACAAACTCAGCCTCTTTTAGGACTAAAACCAGGGGTGGGGGCCCTCAAAAGTCGTCCTCGTCACCTCATCCAAACGCCAAAGAGAACTCTGTGCTTTCAGTTAAAACAGACCCTTCATCCTGTGATGTCCAACGCTGCAACAGTCACGGCAGCTGTGTTACTGAAGGCAAAGAAACTCGCTGCAATTGTGTGGCTGGTTACAAGGGAGCGTTTTGTGAAGAGACAGTGACTGGAGGAAGCAAAGTGGGTATGATTCTGGGTGTCCTCTGCCTCGTCTCTGCACTGACGGCTGCTGCTTTTATTTATGCTAAAAGGTAAAAAGCTCAACGAGGTTCCTTTTTTATTTTTGCACCAGGGTCAGAGACACACACATTGGTAGACCTCCACTTGTCCACTTGACTAGAAATGCATCTCACCAGGTTGTTTAAACTAACTGATGTATTGTTAAGGGAGACGTAAACGTAAATAGATTCTAGGACTTCCACAGCGTTGAGAAACTATTCTGTTCTTTGTAAGTAATGTGATTGAATTGTAATGTGATTTGAACAGGAGAGGCTGGGCGACCGTTAGAAGCAGATCCATAGAGAAAGAAACTCTGATGGCCAACATGGGCCTGCCTTGTGAACATTATTATGATTCAGACTCTGAGGTAAAATCTCATGCCACATCATATTACAAAGAAGATTGTTATTTCAAAATATCCTTTACTTTTCTTTCCAATTAACTTTAAAACTCTCCTCAAGGCAAGTTTCTAAAAAAGCTCATCAGTTACACCTGAAACATTTTCAAAACCTTGTTTGCTGTTCTGCAAGAAAAAGGATAATTACATTATATGTTATCAACATTTATCAAATATTTTATTTATCAAACATACCATGTTTTGATCAAGAGAAGTCTGCATCTTAATTAAAATGGGTATTTCTAAAGTACATTTTCACATTTTCAGTAGCTGACATGATTTCAGAGTTATGTGTTCACTGTTTTGTTTGAGAAATTGAACAATAGTTTGTTTTTTACCCACAGGAGCTGGACTCCCCCGTTGATGTGAAGAACCCCCCTATGGCCTTAAAAACCCTGCAGCTCAAATAGAAGATGTGTTTTCTGGTGCTGAATTAAATGTGCTAATGAAGATCATGTCTTGGTGCAATAAAAGTAATAACTAAACCAAAATGAGGAGTGTGTTTTAATCTCTTAAACAAGGACAATGACTTTCAAAAGATTCCCACAAGTCATCTAAATACTAATATTTCATTACACTGAGGAGCCAAAGCAGTTATGATATCCACATTTCCTGTAAGCAGAGGTTGTTACAATTGTATCATTTTGTAGCTTCCCTGTACATACAGTGATTGGACTACAAACATGTGAGTTTGCATGAACATGTGATCAAGGCTCAAAAATCTGTTTACGTCGATGCAAATCATGAACTAGAAAAACATATGGCTCTTTTTGAAGACCTTCATATTATCACTAAATAGTTAACGGAAATGTTGTTTCACCTGAATCTGAATGTAAGTAATGATTTGCTGCTCTGGTGTATCCCTGTCTTCACACTGGTTTCAAAGGCAGACCGATTTGTCACAATTACTAATCTTTTAGTCTGCCCTTCTGTCTTCACTTGTCGGTCATTGTTGGGATCACTGGTTTTTTGTTGTTCTTCCAACACCTGATTTTGTCTCTTCTTGAAATGTACTGTATTTCTTACTAATGCTGTTGTGGTGACACTTTACAGTAAGTGTTTGCATAACTGTGCTGTCTGCTAATGCCTGTGTTTTCTCTAGAGACAGGTTGATGGTTAGTTTTTGTTTTTTTTAAGAATAGCTATGAACATGGATGCAGATGATTTATTAACTTTTGCTTGTAAGTTTGCACCAGTTTTTCTTGTTTGACCTAAAACACACACCTCTATTAATGATCAACCTGACCAACTAAAATCAATCAGTTCAATGTATGTGCCACTAGAAATGGTGTCTTAGTTTCCCATGTTAGTCTGTAGCTGTTTTGTAATCTCATCAGTCCCAACAAATTCATTGCTTGTGACATAATGTTACAATAAAAAAAGGTTTATTTTATTTAAAATGGGGACAGTTAAAATTAACAAACATAATCATGGAAACATGCCAGATTGTAGCCTTAGGCTAATTTCTATCTGTAGTCCCTTGGCAAGTTGGTGGTACATATGTATACAAAATAACATAAAACCACAATGACAAGCAAAAACCAAACTAGAAGTATGACCGAGCAACAACAAACTGTACATTAGTTCACAAAGACACATGTATACAAGCATTAAAAGTGACTGTGACCATCAGTTTAGTACTTAAAGTGCCTACTATGGGTGGTAAAGTGCTGAAGTATTGCACATGATTTTGAGGGACTGATGTAAATTGCACATCTGCCCTAGAGCCTGTAACTTTAAAGTGTTGGTGTAATTGCACATAGCCCTATTGCACTGAATTTGCATATACAGACATGCATGCACATAATTGCACAGGGTTAGCACATGTGTTAATGTACACAGTATTGCACTGGGGTTAAATAAATAGATATTTGTTTTTACAGATCTGGTTTGTTCCGAGCCACACCTTCAGATGACCTTTGAAAACGGCAAAGCTGGAGCAATCCTTGACTGAGAAGGGTAAGCTGTTCAATAATGTGCTCCTTTTGAACCACAAAACATTTTTAACAAATGTGGATTGTCTAGACTCTAGGGGGAACCTTGCAGTCACCTCTAACCATGGCTCCAGTTGTTTTTAGTTGAGTCACTGATTGCTCTTGTTTGATGTAATCATTTAGTGAAGGTGGTGCCAGCCCATGTAAGACTTTTTACATCGTACAGGCAGTTTTTTTGGAAGTTATCAAGGCTTTAACAGCTTGTACTTTAGAAGGATGTTACAATGGTGGTACTAGAAGGGTTTACTGTCTAATATTTGTAACACTTTAATACAGAGATTCAACAGGTTTCAAGGTTGTTGCTCCTGAGTGACCAACTGGTTATGCAGTAGTCAATATGCACAAATATCATTGAGTGCAGATACATTAAAGGCAGATAATCCAGGTGTGCATTCATGTCATTACAGCCAGTCTTGCAATGGGATCACATTTTTCCTCATAATGCTGAGATAATATTTCTTAATCATCAACTTTAGCTTCTGTCCAAGAGCATGCCTGTGTCCTCTTCAGTTTGAGATGTGCAGCTAAACAGTTTTAAACTAGATTTATGAGGTGGTAATCTTCAACAGCAAACACAGAGGTACAGTTCATTAAGCTTTTATCTAAGTCAGATGTGTACTTCAAGCTACCTATACACGTGCATGTTTCCTGAGTTTAACGTAAGTCATGCGTTCTCCTTTGACTCCTCCTAGCACTGTCTTGATCCTTAGAAACATGGTGTCTTAAAATGCAGAGTTGAATTTATTTGAATTAGTTTATCTACTGGGAGTGACCCGTTTGTTGACTCAGGTGGTATGATGATGTTCACGACAATATAATAGAGGCTAAAATGTTCTATGTAAATGTGGAAAAAAAAAACTTTTTTTGTAGACCAAAGTTAAATTAAGTCTGATATTAAATATATTTCAATCTTTAAAAATATTTTGTTTTCGTCTTTTAAAATACATTTATTACATTTTTTATATTCACATAAAGTTTTCTTTTTTTATAGTTTAAAGAACTGAAGAGTTAAAAAAGCAATGTTTTCATATTTCACGTTAATTGACCCAGACTTCAACTTCACATTTGATGTAAATGAAGTCAGAGGTTTTAAGATCTTTGCACTGTAAAACTTGAAACTGCATATTTTACCTTTGTTTTTGAATTCAACTGGTTTGTATAGTATCACATATTTTCAGTTATTTAATACTTCCTATTGTATGAGTTCCCAATCCATTTTATCATTCACACAAGCACAACTAACAAAAAGTGATCACTGATTGCCCACTCTCCTGGAGGATCCCAAGGCGTTCCCGGCTAGATTACATACTGTAGATAATCCCTCCTGCAGTTGGTCCACTCCCAGCTCTGCAGAAATCATGCGGCTACAGCAGCAGTTTTTCTCTGAGCTTCTTCTTCATATCTGATCTTGTTACCGTGTCCATAAAGCCCAATCACTTAGTAAGTGGCAAAAAACATCCAAATATTCTAATTGTTGTTGTATGCTAAGTATAATTAGAGGCATTTTTAAAACTATGGTTACTTGACCCTTAAATGCATACATCGGGACTTTAGAAACAAATTTCAAATTTATTCAGTTATGACCTTAAATTCCTTTTGTTCCTCACACAGTTCTCTATGGACTCGTGTCTAAATAACAGACAAAAAAACCTTTGTTTTTCTCCAACATGTTTTGCTTATTTCAAGGCCTGTTTAAGTCAGTGCTAAATTATAAGCCATATAATAAATTAAGCCATTTTTATTAGGAAAATCCATGTTTGGTATTTAGCTAAATTTGAGTTATGTGTCTGGATGCAGCTAAAAAAAAGTAATAAATTGATTGGGACACAGCTAATGTCTCAAGAGGCATTATTGTTAGATCAGAAGCTGAAGACTACACGTTTGAAAACCCAAAAGAGATGGCGGTGAGATTTAAGAAATGAGTTTGTGCAACCATTGAAGCCTGTTAATCATCTCTGCTGGAGGCTAGTTTCACAAGACTGCATTAGCTGATGCAGCTAGCATAACACCCAAATGAATCTTCTAGAATGTCGTTGCATTGTGGGTAATGTAGGCATCCCGTTTTCACTATAAGGAGAATTGTGTAGAGAAAAAAGGAGTTCCTATATAAGGGTGTAATGCTAAATGGTTGTGGTATAATGCAATTCTTGTCTGCTGTCTTAGTTTAATCCAAGTATGCTCATATTGCATTTAAGCGCACAATGTGCAGCTGAAATTGATGGAATCTTTATTCTTGCTGATATTTTTGCATTACCCATGGCTAAACTGACTATGTTCCTTCATGTCTACCTACCTATCTGACCGTCTGTGCATGTATCTTCCTGTGCTCTTGTCTGACTTGTTGAGACTTCTACAAGCTCCAGCGAGCATGCTTGTTGACAGAGAGAGGTGTTGGATACATTGGAAAATTAATCTTATCATACGTTACCTTGCCCCACAGTATTTCCCTGAACTTGTCCTCCATTGTAAGTGTGACAGTGTGCAAATCTGTTTTGGGGGGTTGTTCTGACCATTTTTTTCCTGAAGGATACTGGTTAGATAAAACTAGCTGGTTTCTCCAGTGTCAACTTTATTAGCTTTAAATCTGGAACAAAGTGGTGGACTGAGCAACAGGTTGACATTGAGCTAGAACCATGCCCTTAAGCTATTGATTAAATGATGACTGCCTCAGACTTTTGTCAACCCTTCTCCCCATTTGAACCACACTTTTCTGCATAGACGCCTCTTCTCTAGATGACCTCTTTTTCTTGGTCCTTGGGGCTTGTATTTCAGAGCTTGTTGGGTGTTTTTTTTAGTGTGTTTCAGGTTTTCTAAAGGTTTGTCAGCAGCTTTACATTCGAGGCAAGCTACTTTAAATAAAATCCCAGATCCTACCTGAAAGCATGTATATTTCCCACAGGATCTTTTAGAAATCCAGAATGTTTTCTTTCTGATTAACACAGAACAGTGTTAAGGGGCTGCATGTTTCACAGACACGTCAGGCCTTGCTGTCTTAGTCGTGTTCTTACTTGTCTTCTCCTCCTTCCATCCCCCGTCTGTCTGGCAAACACACCAATGGTGTTTGAGTTTAATAGTCCTAAGGGTGTGTGTATGAATGTGTGTTTTGATAGTAATTCTCAGGAAAGGGGAAGTATGTCATACGGTAACATCAGTCCAAAATAAGAACATTCCTTTAGGTTTATCACATTTCTATCTGTTTTCCATTATCCTGAGTGTTTATTTAAAGTGGCACATGCCTTTAAGGTGCCCCACAAATAAAGTTCAATTTTCCCATGGATGGCAGATCATTACGTTCTGTGAGTCAGTGTAAGTCATCCATTAGATGAAGCATAAAATTGGTTTGCATGTAGAGCTGCTTCATCCGTGTCAGACATAGGCTACATGTTGTGAGCAAGACAGAGTACATTACTCAACTCTTAAAAGACGGCAGAGGGAGGAGTAGGGGATTGTGTTCGTGTGTGTTTATTGGGAAAAAGAAGCAGGCAGGTATTCACAGGTCTCAGCTTTCTTCCTCTTCCCTCCTCTCTTTTGTTGTGGATTCCCTCACTGAACGAGGAACTTAAAAAACATTTCAGTGAGTACATCAGTACATCAAGAACTGAACTCCACAGCCTGCGTTTTAACACACTAGGTCTGTATTCTTGACTTTGGTGAGTAGATATATTTCATGAAACATGTTTTAAAGTGTCTTTCTTTTATTTCGCTACGCTGAAATGCTGCCCTGAAGCCAGAGTTAAACACAATCTCACTGCATTTGTAGGAAACCTGAATGACAAGATGTTTTTAAGGAAGACAACTTAACCACCACTTCTACTTTCTTCTTCAGTTAAACAGCCATGCTTTAAAGCTTCAGATAATGGTCAGTCTTGTCTTTTAAATTGTCGCTGTAAATATTACCACACCACATTGTTTTTCTAGAAGACTGTGATGCAACACCTCGTTCAGCAGTTCAGCATATAGACTGATGTGGTCAATAATGGATTTACGATGTGCTTTTGACAACACATTTTTTTCATTTATTTGTTCCTTGTCTTAAAAGAGAAAATACATCTGAACATTATCCTCCTTTTTATTTATACACCACCGTTTTGTTACCGAATATTCATTGCAATTTTCAGCAGAGTCTTAGATTGTTCAGTGATTTAGTTTTATTTAATTCACACTGTGTCCTTTAACATCAATGTATTATCACATTTGTTATATACTGTACAGAAAGTGAAACTCAAGCATTCTTTCAGGAACCTTAAGGTAGTACAAGCTTAACATGGTAAAGTCCAATACAATCACGACAAGTTACAAACTGTATGGAAGGTGAAAATTCAACACATTGATGTTTAAAGGAGGAGGAGGAAAGGGTTATAAAATGTGTATGTAGTGTATGGTTTAACACCACTGAATGTATTTTTCCTCCATGTAAGCTCACAGTAGTCATGACACTATGTTTGTATTTTATCTTGCTTTGTGAGCACAGATAAATGGTTTGTAATAGAACTGCAAGAAACTAAATCTTAACCTAGTCAGACATATCTGAGGAAAGGCTTTAAAACATCCATTTGAGTTTCACACAGAGAAAGGCTTTGTGTCTTCTCTGTTGGGTTTTAGGGTGTGGCTTTTTCATTCTTCATTCATGCATGCTCTCTCTCCTATCCTCCTTCCAGGTATCATTTCTCCCTTAAAAGTCCAGACTTTTCCCCCTTCCTTCCACTCCCTCCTCCAACATGTACACCTCTCTCCCTCCTCCTCAACCAAGAGGCATTGACCTCAGTCTGCCCACCTGTGGAGAAACTTGGTGCAACGGACACGGCAAGTGTGTCATTCCTCCTGGCGGCGGAGCAGACTTGGTGTGTGAGTGTGAGCTTGGCTACAGGGGTGTATCCTGTGACGGCACAGTCAATGGGGCATTAAGTTTACCGCTGACCCTGAGTGTGCTGGCCGTCATCATAGGGCTGCTGATTCTGGCTTTCATCGTCGCCAAGGCGAGGCAGAAGCAAAAGAAGAGGAACAGGTACTCGTACAAGTCGGTCTACATCTCAAATTTTAGGAATGATGAATACAAGAATGAAAATAGTCTCGTCTGTGTGTTGAATATGGAACTGGAGTCAGGATCTGGTTAGCTTTTAAGCATAATCACTAGAAACAAATGTCAACATCTGGAGACACCACATACAAGTACTGAGGAAATGGATAACCACTCGGTCAGCGAATCCCTCGAAATCTAAGAAATGTTATGTTTATATATCTGTTCATTCACGTGTTTCTAAAACTAAATATATTTTTGTGATCTTTGATTTTTTTTTTCTTTATGCTAAGCCATGCTTGCTACACCCTGACTTCAGTATCCATTCTTCAGACACAGTCATTAGATAGACTCAACTTATACAGCACTTTCCTACTCTTCCAACCCCTCAAAGTGCTTTACAATACATGCAGCATGTACCCTGTCACACACACATGGCTGCTATATACTACACAACTCAGTTCCAATCACATTATGGCTAAGCCCTCCGGAGCAACTTGGGGTTCATTATCTTGCACAAGAACATTTTCACATGTAGACTGCAGGAGCTAGGGATCTAATCAACCTTTTGATTTGGAGATCACCCACTCTACCACAGCTGCCCATTCATCTCACTCAAAGATGTGCTGTTTAGAAAAGGAGGTCAGTTCCTCATAAAGTTCAGTAACTTGAAACGCTTGCCTGGCAAACAGGAAGTGTTAAACAAAGCTTGTTTGTCTGGTAAAAGGGGGGAAAGGAGAACTGAATAATTAAATGATTAGTGACAGTCCCCAGTACTGTAAAACAAAAGATCATAAAAAAAAACTCAACATCGTGTAAAGAAGATAGGAGAAAGAACATGAGGTATTCAGTGATGTCCTCCCTCATGAATGTGAAGTGTTGCTTTTATCTGTTTTCAACAGGAGAGTCCTGGCAGCCAAGCATGGCTACAATGTTGCTGTATGAAGTGGATCATTCTCCACTCTATCAGAGGTAAGCATATACATGAATTATTTTTGGAAACAGTCATATTAGCCGAGTTAGATTGAGTCTGGGCTGCATGGTAGTGCAGTGATGAGTTCTGTCTTCTCACAGCAAGAAGGTTCCTGGTTCAAGTCCCCTGTCGGACAATGCTTTTCTGTGCATGTTTCATGACTCTAAAAACTAAATATGCATCTACTCTTAAAAAACATTGCTCTGCAGCGCTACTAGTGGTCAAAACAGGGTACAACTGCCACCTCAGAACTGTGTCAAAATGTGGAGAAACTTTTCTGCCACCGTATTTAAGACAAAAAAAAAATCAAGAAATAAATCAAATGTATTTCCCTTATTGTCATCCAGGTTAACCAGGACATTGTGGCTGGATACACCAGTGAGCTTCCATCAGCATCCTCCTGCTGCGAGGAAATCTTGTGAGAATTTTGTTAAAAGGGTATCATAGCTGAACTGTAGCTACTACTTTATGACTGATGTGTCTTCTGAGACTCAAATACTGAACAAATGGACCGCGCAGAGGGATTACAGTGATGCAACCATTGTTATTTTTTTGAATATCATTTAACAATGGAATCACAGAGCTCTGACGCTGTTAAAATGGACGGGTGACTGATTCACATTCTGTTAGGTCTCCTTGAAGAGAACAGCAAAGACGCTAACTGTTGTTGACATAATTCATCTGCTCTGTTTGCCCTCTCTATAACAGAACACATTAAGGTAAAACATTAAATGTAGAAATGGAAAACATCACTCTGAAAAGGTTTTTCGCTAACATTATTAGCATTACTTGATTAATATGTCTCTTATAGTGCATTCTCCACACCACTAGCTGCCTTTTAAATGCAATGCAACTGCAATTCACAAATGTTTTTTGTTTGCTTAAATATTCATAGTGTTATTTATAGAATGTTGATGACTTATTGTGGATGTGTTGGTGTTGTGGTTATTCTTTTTGACTGTCCACACACTTAATGTTTGTCACCAATGAACAGTCTTAATCTACTGAAGGATCCACTGAACATATCTGACAGGATCTCTCTTCCCCCTCTCAGAAAGCACCTCCATGTTTACATGTCCTATGCAAAACAATAGATTACCTTATTGTGTCCTTTTACACTGGCTACATTATGATAAAGTCTGTCTATTTGTTCCTCTTTTTGATTGAGCTTCAGCTTAGTAGAGGTGAATGCTTCAGTGATTCTTATGAACATGTCTTTATGCACTTCATGCTGGAAAACAGTTGTAAATCCAAATGTGGACAAACTAACTTCAAATGTTTCTACAGCAATCTATGGCAAGTGAGGAAACCAAAAACACAAAGTAGATGTCATTTCATTGTTTGCACTTTGTTTGGTCAGTGCTTTATCATGTTTACTTGAGCTGACATCTCGATAAGAAGTGGTTATCATTTGTGAAAACAAGTTTTGCAAGTTAGCAAGAACGGAATTTATAGCAGTTTAAATTCACAAGAGCTGTTGTTTCTCAAGAATGACTCTGACTTCACCACATTTTGCACTTTGTCTCTTGCTAACTGTGTTTATGTACTTTTAAATGAAAATCTGTGCACTCTGCAGCTTCAATTGTAGATTGAGTCCAATCACATTTTTATGTCACTTATTAACGTTTGTACCGTACAGACCTATGTTGCTTTAATGTCTTAAAAACCGAGCTAGTTGTTCTATGCACTGTGGTACATGCTAAGTAAAGAACTTACTGTCAAGTGCTCTTTAGTGCTGTTGTCTCTTTCTCTTGAACGCTTCTGACTGAATAACGTTTTGGTTTTTTTACACTTTTTAAAAACTCTAAAAAATTTCCAACATATGTTGCTGATGATTTCCAACATCAGCAACATATGTAACCTTGTTCATCATCTGTTAAAAAATATATGTATTTTAACTGCAATTAAACACTGATCGATGACCTTTTCATGATGACTGTGGAAGATATCTGACTGCTAGACAGTGTTATTTTGTCTTGTGCAAAAAGCTGGATTTAGTCTTTGACCTTTTTGAGGATGCGGGATGAAATGTATGAGTTCAGGCTCCTGGTAGGGACACTGAGCATGTGTATGACGAATGATAAACTGATTCTGAATGTCTGAGCAGTTTGTCGATCTTTTCTGTCAAGTCTCAAACGAATATAAAAATACACACCTTAGAACTCATGGGAATAAACTCTTTCTTTATTAGAGAAGATAACATTTAAAACATTTTATCCCCGCCAACAGATGTTGTCTAGTTACAGATTTTCAACTCTACTACATGTACTACTACCACAACCCCTGCCCATCCTCACTGTGTCAACTACTGAAACTGAAAACCAGTTCTGCTTCATTTTAAAATTCCTTCTCTGCAAGTGTTTGGCACTGAACAGTTTTAACATGTGAACTGGAGTGTTTTAATTATCTTTTGGCTTGATGATTCTCTTTAAATAGATTGCAATGTTTATTTTTAGTGGCTTTTAGTAATATGACGGCTGCTGGTCGTGTGAAGCGGTATTGCTATTTTCTTAGTTCACATAAGTTGGTTTATGGCGTCCTGTTGCCAGAGCAGCAAGAGTTGGGGATACATCTGAGTTGTTTTTATCTGCACTGGTCAAGGATATCTGTTTATATGGACTATATAACTGACATTATGTGCAAGAGGATACACACACTTTAGAATTGTATAATCACGCACCGACATATTCTGTTAGTGTTTAAAGTTACCAAACAAACTGTATTTAGTTCACTTTTGTAATATATGTCTACAATGCCTTAAATGCATATACGCTTTTTGTAAATAAAAATCTCTTGTATTGTTCACCACAATTCAAATTAAATGCATAAATCCGGATTTTTTATTCCATGTATAAGCACTGTATAAATGTCAGAGATTTGTATACATGTCAATTAGTAACACAACAAAAGGTTTGTTACGATTGGTCAATATCTTGGTTAAGATTTTGCAGCTTAATGCTTTAATGTAAACATGAAACTTATCTTTAATTTTTTGATGACTTTTTAGCTGTTGGGGATTTTCTCAATGAAAGACAACATAAGAAAATGATGGGACATCTTTTTTTTTTACATATCAACAGCTTGATAATAGCAATTATGCGTAGTAGATAATTATTAAGTAAAGAGGTTCTTGCAAACCTCTAATTTGTGCCATTGGGCCTCATTTACTAATAAATGCGTAGAAATGTTCTTACTCTGCGCATAAAATAAGTGCATACGCAAAATCACCGTCGGATTCATGACACGTGTGTACCAGCCAATTTTGTTCTCACCACCATGCGTATGGTAGTGAATCAGAATCATTCTAAATCGTCAGGCGCGTGCCCGCAACCTGCAATCAGCATACTATACCACGCCCCCATCTCCCCATATAAGGACATCCGATTGGTGTATCAGGACGAGAGCGGCGACGTGGAGACACATAGGGTGCTTCTCACTTCCCTTATTTGCATCGAGTGTCCTCCGAGTTGTCTCCTCCACTTGCGTCTTAGTCCCTCCCACCAGAGATGCATGGAGGAAACGAAGCAGAGGAGAGAGGAACGAGGAGATCTGTTTGAAGAGACATGAGACGTCCTTTCCTCTACAGCATCACGTGAAGCGACGTTTGTTTGTGATGATGTCATCAGCTGATCAGCTGTCAGTCGGCTTTAACAGCTGTTTATGTCCGCACAAACACACACTGTATTATTTCTAATCAAATACACACAGTAACAGTGTTCAGTCTGTGTACTTTACCACATGAAGAACAACCTGCAGTCTGCTCATAACCAAAAGATTTCACAATTTCCCAGTTTGGGATCAATAAAGTACATATATCTAAAAGGACAATTTCTACTGACTAAAAGATTTCATACTGAATTGATGAATTTATTATTTGTATTAGTTTGGACTTATAATTGGACAATGAAGTGTGTATTTTATAAACACAGATATTGATGTGAGAATGATTGATGAGGTTGTAAATGATAGAAACTTTACGACGGTAAATAAGTGTGAATGTAAAAGGTGTTTGTGAGTGACAGACTCCCTCTGCATCAGACTGTCATTCTCATCATCATCACACATTCAAACAGTCTGAGGGATCATGAACATGAAGGAATCATTTCTGAACACTTCATATTAACACACTGTTTGTTTGACAGTGAAAACTCATCAAATGTGGGGAGTGATGGGCCTACACTCTCATTGATTTATAGAACTGATGCTTCATATTTCGTTTTTAATCTTCATGTCAGACACTTTTTAATCCCAGCTCATCACAGACTCTTTACAAACTGACAGATGTTTAGAATCTGTTTAAATGTCCGTCGCTCCGTTTAGCGTCTTTTTAATGTCCGTCTTTTCTCCGGTATTAAACTCCGCTCATGTTGATAAGTTTCGTTGAAGTCTGATCCGCTGCAGCGTCCAATCAATGAATGATATTCGATAAGGGGGCGTGTCTGTCAGTAAAAAGACTTCCGTAAAGCCAGCTCTCGTGTCTCCTCGGCCATCGCTCCTCGGATCTCCCTCCTCTCTCCTCGATCCTCTCTCCTCCTTTCAGTGTAAGAGCTTTGGGACGATCCTTAACATGGCGGGTCCAAAACTACTTCCGGTTCGGCCGAGGAGCGAGGACCGAGGAGATAGCAAATAAGAGAAGTGAGAAGTACCCATAGAAGTTGCAAGAGATTGCCCCAAAAGGTAAAACAGAGCGTGCCGGTGTGTCCACATAGTTGCAGCAATTCTGTACGTGCATTGGCATCCGGAATCAGCTGATCAGTCACTCGTCACACTCTTCCAACATGTTGTGATGGTCTGATGCGCTCTCTCTGAAGGCACCGGCTGCAATATCTTTCAGCAAGGCTGGATCTTTACACTTTCTGAGACGTAAATCACAACCATCCCTTCATGCTCTTAAATAAGCTCCAATTAATCAGCTGGTTTTGGTAACAGATGCGATATTTCATGGCAGTATTAGTGGGAGTGATCAAAGATTAGATTCAAGATTTTAGATTAAATGATGAAAAGGCATTTCATGATTACTTAATACATTTAGTCAATGCATTAGTTAATTCATGTTTTTAATTCTTGTCTTTTCAAAAATAAAAATACATTTATATATATATTATTTTTTACTGAATGTATGTTTAATGTCATTCATTTAGTTAAGAGTGTATGTTAACATTATCTGAGGAAGCTGGTCAATCATTTGTGCGTACGCATGGTCTCAGGAGGTTCTAAATTGTGTTCGCAGAGTAGAACAAATTTAAAAGTTGGTTCTATGTTTGATGCTTATAAAGGCAAACTCCACTAATTATACATTATTTTATGATGAATAATAAAAATGCAGACAGATTTACAAACTGGCACAAGGAATGTAAATATCAGTTGCATTATGGGAAATTTAGGCTTCAACATCTTTGGTGCTTGGCACACTAGAGATAAAAGGTTCATTATTTCAGCCTCTGATGCATCAACTTGCACAATCTTTAATCAATCTATTGAAAGTCTCACACATTAATGGACATAGTATGCCAAATGATACCCCTTTATATCTACTTTGATGATTTTTAACTGGTTATATATAGAACCGTCGGCACACTGATTTAAAGTGATGCCTCTATGACCTATTAAAGCAAACCAAACCATCATCTACAGGATTGTATTTCTGATGCCTGCGGGTCAGATTCCAATAATCAATAAATAAATAAATATACACTACATATACAGTACATTACACATTATTTACATTCTCCCTGTACATGTTTCACAGTCAGTCGGATGTAAGCCAACTAAAAGAAAGCAACAAAATGTTTTCAGTGTTTAAAATACAATTCATGCATGTACAGGACAGGATAAATGGTAAATGGACTTGAGCTTGTATAGCGCTTTTCTAGTCTTCTGAATACTCAAAGCACTTTAACACTGCATGTCACACCTACCCATTCACACCAATTCACACACTGATGGCAGTGGCTGCTATGTAACGTGACCATCAGAAGAAACTAATCCCATTCATACGCAGCCGACGAAGCAGCAGGAGCAATTCGGGGTTAAGTGTCTTACCCAAGGACACATTGGACATGTCACTGGAGGACCCTCTACCAACTGAGCCCCAGCCGCCCAAAGAGATAAGATGTACTGCTTGTGCTTTGATTCCATTGATGGTTCTAAAACGCTCGCTGGTGTTTGGCGTTGATTCAGTCTCAGTGATAGTGTATTCATATTATTCATGGTCCAAAGCACTACACAGATGTGGAGCAGTCATTTTGGGTGTAGGAAAAGTGTTGGCTAAATATGACATTTGTAGTGAAGTAATCCTCCTTCATTTTTCATGGTGAAGCTTTTTGTGTATGGAGAGTCACAATAAAGTTTCTCAGCAGCTCATGAGAATGCACTATAAATAAGAACGGACATATTTTGTCACACCCTAAATACATCACCTATCCACACCCCTATCTTTAACTGACATTTTATGAGTCACTACATTAATGTGGCAATTTGATGGACAGTAGGTTAAAGGCTAAAGCAAATCACGTAACATGTTTCAACACGATAAAATATTGTATTAAAATTGCATTCTTCCTATTTTCAGTGTGCAGCCCGGGCCCTCTCAAACGTTCTTCTGTTTGACAATATGACTGCAACATATCTGAAGCTACAGTCTATTAGCATCTACAACTATAAACATATACACATCCATGTCAATGAAATATCAGATTGAATGGGGCTTTTCCACAATTAAATATTCCATGTCAGCGTAATAAGATCATGATGAAGTCTGATCTGAACATGTATGTGAAATGGGTTAACTTATAAATGAACACTTAACTGAAATTGATCATTTAAAATGCACAAAATGTACAATGTTCTTTTGTTTTTACATGTTTCAATAATCATTGCTTTTCCAACTGGTTTGAAAGTTTGTCCTATTATAACACAGGTGGTAGAATTTCCCACATCAGATGGTTAAAAGTGTAATTTCTTGGATTGTTACCTCACAAGTGTAGTAGGTATTGGAAGGAATCTAGGTTCCTCGATTTTTTTCTTTTTTTGTTTTCTGTAGAAGCTGTTCCGCTGATTATGGAAAATTCAAGGCTTGTTCCAGTATCAGAACATGATGCAGCATAAAAATAATCTTTTTTTAAGTAAGTTTGGTGCTTTACTTCTAAATCAAGTTGCTTTGACTTTTGCATACAAGCTGCACTTCTGCACAGAGAACTGCAGCATGATCTCTGGAGGGCCAATTCATCAACAAAAGACTTTCAAGAAGCTACAGAGCCACAACTGTTCACTACAGTGTGGCCTTGTTCGAGATGTCTAGCCAGTTTTAACAGAAGAGGTTATGTTGTCAGGCAAGATTTGTAAAGAAACCAACCTCCCAGACCGGTCAGGCTGCATTGTCTGTATACTTATGAAGCTTAGATTGAACAGACAGGAGGACAAAGAAAAAAATGTATGAATGTAAAATGTAACCTGTTTGTACATGTGTTTGAATAGTGTCCATAAGGACTTCTGTGCTTTCGCTCTACAGGTCTGTCACAGCAGAAAACCAACATATGAAATTGGCACAGTTAATGGAATACAGAACTTTGCTTTTCCAAAATGTTAACAAACAAAAGGGGTTCAATTGAGTAAAGGGACTCAGTCGCTGTTATTAGGAAACAGTGCACATTTAATAGACAGTACATCAGAGAGCAATCAGAAAAAAAGGTGTTCAACTCTGTGTTTTTCAAGAACAGGTCTGTTGTCCTATAAGGTTGGCCAAAATTGTAAAGTGCATAAGAATACAGTATTTACAAAGACTGAGAAAAAAGATGTAAGCAAAGCCAATGTACACAAAACAATTTAAAAAAAAACGTCATAGAAGATAAGTATTCTAACATTCATTATCATTTGCAGAATATTAGACAGCCACAGTAAACTTTAACTCAACATCTGTTTTCTTTAACTTGATTCACTGATCCTTCAATACAAAATCTTCACTTTCAAGACTTCCTTCAGTTTCCTACATTATATTATTCATTTCATCCATCTGGCAATAACGGACCTGATGGAGGCTTACACCTGTAATAGATTATAATGATGTGAAAAAGTATTCGTAACCCAGCTAAGCCCATAATGAATCTGCAGCCAGGGCTCTGTCACTCACACATCACTTAGCACTATTATAGGTGTATGCCTACAAATGTGACTGCAATCATTGCGAAACACTGTAACACTCAGTGAACTGATTTTGAATTGATTCTGCTTCACTTTATAGAGATTTCACAGTCATTTTATCGTATTTGTACTACACTGAATACTCCTAGTGAGTTACTTGTATTGATGGCATCTATAGTAAATAATTCTACATCAATTAGGCAAATAACGAGTGTAAGTTGTCTTAAAGTAGGCTTACCTTTTATGGTAGCCTATATCATATAGTCTAATAGGCCTTTACAACAAATAAGCAGATTGACAGTAGACTAGATAAATTACGTTGTAAAGTCATTTTATTTATCATTACTTCTTTCTAGAATATTCTCCCCTCACAGTCCTTTTCGCAAATATACATGTCCATCTTTAAGTTGTTTTACTCTTAGGCTATGTGTTGTGTCTCCAGATGTGGGTCACGTGCCACTCAGAGGTCAGCATCATAGGGTCTGCCGTTGTAGGAAGTGTTAACTGACCTAGGTGCGGGGCTCTTGGCCCGGGGAAAGGACACATCTTCATCCAATGAGTCATTGCTGTATGGCACGCTGCTGACGTTGGTTCTGACCCGATTCAGGCTTGGTACGTCAACACGTCTCGGTGGCGGCTGATTTCTGAACCTGCTGGGTGAGACCTCATCAACTCGGCTCTCTCCTCGGTTCTTGCCTCCGCAGCATCGGCAGATCCCGATGAACATGACGAACCCACCAAGGATTTCAAATATGCCGCCGATGTAGCCCAAGATGATGCAGTAGCCCACGCGCACATCGATTTGGGGTGTCACCGTTGTGACGTTTTGGAGGATGTGGGTATACCAGGCGATGGGGATGATGGTCATGACGCCTGAGAGGAAGATCAACAGCCCACCCAGGCCGGCCACGACCCAGTTGGGCCGGTCTCTCCAGCAGCGGATCCCTGGGATGGCCACGGCCAGTCCGATCAGAGTCACGAGAAGAGAGGCGATCATAAGACCTTGCGCGGGCTCGATAACCTCGTTTCTAAAATAGGCTGTGTCCTGCAGGCCGCACTCGTCTCTCGTGCTGGTTGAGGTGCCTCTGCAGATGTCAAAGATGCCCTGTTGAATGAACACCTCAGGAGACAAATTGGGGAGGTTGTGGAGAGTCCTCCAGTTTGGGGCCACAGTGGCGGTCAGGTCCAGGATCCATCCGCATGGAGCCATGACCAATCCGAAGATGAAGATGCCCGGCGTGCGGAGGGACGTCCGGATCCACTCATCCGTTGATCGCACCGGCATGATTGCTTGCGCTGATGTTGTAGCTGTGTGTTAGTTCTTCAGGGATCCGTGTCGTAGCCTAAATAAGACAGGAGCGTTAGAGTTTTGATAGCAACAACTGCCCTTACAAAACAAGTCTGACTGAAACCTGGCAGTGGGCGGGGCCTTACCTGTCTGACTCTCGTCCCCAAATAGGATAGGTGTGGCGCCCCATGCACTTTTTCATCTTCGCTTGCCATGGATGGGAGTTTCGACGAGGCTCTTGTCATGTAAAGGAATCAGAAAGAGTTGTTAAGTGTTGTCAGTGAAAGATCACACAAGCATCGGTCTGCTCAGGTTTCACATAAAAGTTTTTTCTCCATGAACAGATTAAGTAGGCCCTATTGTAGCCCTCTAATATGAGTTATACTCACGACTCTCTTAGATTTCTAAGAAAATAAATTCACCCCAACAAAGGCTATCTATTTTTACTTTGTATCAATTTAATATTTCTCAAAAAATACAGATGAAATAAATAACTCACTTTAGCTTTTAAGGTGTCATTTCTAAACTCTTTATTGTCTTACATGAATCTTAATCGAACAGTCTCATACTACATGAACAGGAAACGCTTAGCGTGCTCCAGATTCAGATTTGAATTTTCCAGCATGTTATAAGGTTAAGAACAGAATTTGTGATTTTGTGGATTGCTCTGGTTGGAAAATGCACAGTCATGGGTGTTAGAACTGTTTTTGGTAAGAATGTAGGTCTACAGGAGTCCTCTGACAACAGCTGAAATCTTTCCACCTGTTTGCCTTTTCATTCTTTGTCCTTTATGTGTGTTTCTGTTTCTTCTTATCTGATTTATCTTGGCCTTTTTCTCCCTCTTACTTCCTCCCTCTGCTCTCTTAGAGGTTTTCTCCAATCTGGCCAGCCATTAAAATGTATTATTCAAAAATGCTAATATTCTGTCCAAATGGTGAAGTTCATAGATGAGTTAATAAACACAGACCCTGCAAGAAGGGTGAGAGTAAGCCCTCACACTGCTTTCCCACAGCCTCAACTTTATTAGTCTAAGATGAAAGTTAAAGTTTCAAAGGAACTTAACCTGTAAGCAGCTTTTACATCCAGAAAAATGTTGAGACATAAACATTCCTAAAAATGTGTTCAGATGTGACAAGATTTGTTGTTAACTGATACACCTGAAGTCACCAAAATAGACACCCCGAAAACCTTATTTTGAAAGACTAAAAACATAGACACAATTTAATGCAATATCTTTTGTTTTATTCCCCCCCTTTAAGTGTGTCAGGTGTTTTGTATGTGTACTGTATATCATTGATTTACAAATACACTCATTGAGATGTTCCTTGAAGCCGTTGGGATCATTTTGTTTTCGTTCAGAGTTTGTTTTTTTAGCCCAGGGCTGAAATTTCAAAAACAAAGAGCAGTTAAAAAGAACGAGAGGTATGTCAACCAACCACCCAGACAGAACTTTACATACTGATCCCCTGACAGCATCACTTCCACATGCTGAGTCATCATATAGTTGCATTTGTCGTGTGATCAGCTGCCATGTCAAGTATTTATGTGTTGAAGGGTTGAACATAAAAAACGACAAGATATATCTGCTCTTAAGAGCAGTACATTTCCATACTGGTGCTGATAATAACACCTCCCCAAACGTTACTTCTTCATACCAAAGATAGGAATCAACGTGCAAAATCTGACTCTATCAGGGCTGTAAAGCCTCGAAGACATATGTTGTGATGGCTTACAGTATGGGCTCAATGTTGACCTTTCATTAACTTATCAGTTAAACTTTCTTGTTTTCTGGCGAAGACAATGTTTTGTAAAACCCAGCTATCAGTTGACAACCATGATTTAAAAAGTTGTTAAAGCTCCAGTAACTATTTTACACCTTTTAAGACAACGTTCTGTATTTTGAATCTTCCTTTTTAATGATCTGGGTAACAGTTATCTCAGGCAATATGTTTGCTTGTAAATGTATTGTATTTTTATCATATAGTTCTGAAAAGCTGTAGTCTAATAGCACAATTATTTGTAGCAGGCTTTATTAACCTGGTTAAAGGGAAAGAGAAAAGAAACAAGGGCAGCAGCAGCTTTTTGAACTTGTTAAAATCCTTAAAGTCCCCAACTAATTATTCTTAAAAATCTCAAATGTGGGGCGCTGGTGGCGCAGTGGTTAGTGCGCGCGCCCCATGTAGGAGGCTATAGTCCTCCAAGTGGGCGGCCCGGGTTCAAATCCAACCTGTGGCTCCTTTCCCGCATGTCATTCCCCACTCTCTCTCTCCCTGATTTCTGACTCTATCCACTGTCCTATCTCTACAATAAAAGACACAAAAAGCCCCCCAAAAAATCTAAAATGCATAATGGCCACAATCCATGTTTCTATTTTTGCACATTACAGTAACATGTATTGCCTAATGTAATTATAAGGTGCTTTGAATTGTTGGATGTGATTTATGGAAACATGCAACCTGGCTGTTAGAGCAGTATAATAGATTCCTCAGCTTTTGTCCTTCAGCTCCTTATCATCAGTAATGTGTACAACGTTTACAGATTGTGTATATCATGTGATTGTGTGAATTGCTTCAAGCACAGGCATGCAAATGCACAGCAAAGTTAGTTGAGTAAAAAGGTTAGTCACAAAAAAGAGTAGGTGCTGAATTACTGTAATAACCAAATGTGTCGACCATTAATAAAAAAAGGAGTAGAGAACAGTCTGTTTTTTTTTAAAGGCACTCAATAATGTTCGAAACATTAACCAGAGAGCTATTGTTTTATGATGCTGGGCTTGCTTTTGCCTCATTCATGAGGATAATCATTATGTACATGACCCATAGGCCTATCAGTCTTCATCTAGCGTTGAAGCAATAAATTCACATCTAAGAGAATATTAAGACCGCAAACAGAGAAAGACCAAGTTATTTTGGAAGCACAAAGTCCCTCCAAGTTGCACAGTAGTCTGCTACTACCTGGTGGCCACACAATGTAACAGCCATCATATTCTGTAAAAGAAAAAAAAAGCCCAGCATGAAGGAAACATATTTCGTAAATAAATAATAATAATAAATAAATGTATTTATGGTAATGACATCAGCGACTTAAATACCAACTAGGCCTATGTGTGATATCTTGTAAGTACTAACTTTTTTGTCTGTACATAATATACAAATGTTAATGCGATAAGATAAGATATCTAGGAAAAATGTTATGTGATTACACCATTGGCCTAACAGTTAAGAGCCACATATTGTTAGCAAATGTTGTATTAACTCTGTAATTAATTATAATGTTATAAAGTCGCAAAATCCAAAATGCACTTTAGGTGTTATTTTCAAAATAAAAAGTAACCACATTTTGTCAACATGAATTGACTGTTTATTGGTGAAGGTCCTGATTTCTGATGACATTTTTAAAAGTCTCCACTAGATGGTACTATGATGTTCAGCCAGATCAGACATCTGTCGTCACTCTACTACAAACTCAATCAAATTGGTTTAAATTAAACACTTATATAACAAATAACAGATTTATACTCCTGTACATAAATTATAATGGATATTTCCGGAGTATTTTATTTAATATTACAGTTCAATAACTAATAAACATTGACTTTGGGCCAATTATTGATTCTTAACAAAAGTATTAGGTTTTGTCACAGAAATAACACGAGACAACCTCAGCCAAAACAAATAAAATAAATAAAAATAAAAGAAAGCCACATGGCGCAACTTCAACGAGACAAAAAAATAAATAAATATTCGCAATAAATATACCAAACCTCAACCGACAAGAAACCACAGAGTTGAATTTTTTTTAATTAATTTAACTAATTTAGTTGACGTAGCCAACATGAGTCAGATATTTTAATAGATAACCTATTTCTCATAGATATTTGTCAGTATGTCCGAGCGGAAGTTAGACTATCCTTTGCAGGAAATTGTCAGCAGTGTTTTTGTTGCTAGTGGGGACTGTTGTGTTGTGAAAATGGCGACGCCTCGTCGCTCCTCTCAGCAACAGCAGCCAAACTCCCTGCTGGTCTCCCCACCCCGCAGCTCTCCTTTCCCCTTCAACCCGCCTGGCTCTCCGCCGGCACCCACTGATGATGCCACCCCTCTTTCCCCGCTAGAGAACACGGCTGACGGTGAGGTAACCCCTGCCTCTCCCACCAGCACATCCCCAACTTTGGCCCTCACCGCCAGCAGCAGCAGCAGCAGCAGCAGCACTAGCACCAGCACTAGCAGCAGCGCTAGCTCCCCGACCACCACCGAGGGTAGCGGGACCAGCCCTGACTCAACGCCCGACTCGGGCAGCGGTAACCTGGACAGCAGCGGTGGTGGTGGTGCAAACGGGGCTTTTAGGGAGCTGTTCGAAGCCTGTCGAAATGGAGATGTTTCGAGGGTGAAGAAAGTAGTGGATGCAGTAAATGTGAATGCTAAAGACATGGCAGGACGCAAATCAACACCCCTGCATTTCGCTGCAGGTAATGAAAACAAACTCCCTATTAAATAAACTTCAAAAGTTTTCTCTGTGTGTCCAGCTCAATAGCTGCAATTAGCAGTGGGAGTTGCCAAAACGTAGCTGGTAACAATCATTGGTCTAAGCATAGTCACTAAACGTTTAACCACAAGAACAGTCAACATTGGCTGTAGTCTGCTTTTGTCCAAACCCGCTCCTCTATGTGTTTCTCAGACGCATGTGTCTAAACTAAACAGCGTAAGGAAGTTGTGTTATTGATAACAACACAACATGAGGATATTTTTTGACATTCATTTCTTTAGAAAATCCTATTGTTTGATAAGCTTTTGTTGTTCTTGTACTTGCAGTGTAGGAACCGTCTCTTGTATTGCTGCCATCCAATGTTCTAAGCTTCAACACCAGAAAAACTAAAGAGAGGTTATAAAAGTCAAAGGCAATCAAAAGTATGGACAAAGCAATCCCACAATTATGTTTCCGGTGCCTATAAACAGTCTATAGTCCTTTTATATAATTTCCATCAAGTAAAAGCGCATCAAAAGATGACTTGCATTTTGTTCAAAGGATTTCTCTTAAAATAAAAGATGGAAACATTACCTATAAATATCCTTTAAACAGGGAAGGGCTTGCTGGCCTTTCAGCTGGCGTGCTAGTCAAACAATGCAGCAGCACAATAATTGTGCAGTGGCTTTGTGGGTAGGAGATAGACTCAAAGCAGATCAGAGTGGTCTTATAAGTAAAAACAGTGATCTATAGTATTTTCCTTTAAATAAGTTACTCAAAGCTTCATGAAAATTGTAAAATGCACAGGATATGTTCATAGAAATCAGAACAAAACAAAAGTTCAAATGTTAACACAACATAAAAGGTAATAAGGGCATAAAGTGAATAGGCATTGTAGATGTTGTTTGTTCTGTGTTATGCCTCTGTACACTACTATGTACTTCATTTAGGACACTAATCTCTTTTCTTGTGTTCCTCCACCTCTCCTCCCTCAATTCTCTCTCTGATTTCATCCAGGTTTTGGGCGGAGAGATGTGGTTGACCACCTGCTCCAGATGGGTGCTAATGTGCACGCACGGGATGATGGAGGTCTAATCCCGCTTCATAATGCCTGCTCATTTGGTCACTCCGAGGTGAGACTTCACACAGCAATACCTTAATGTTGTTTCCATCCGTGTAGAAAATTCACAGGGAACCTTTGGAAATTTACAAAGACTACTACTAAAAACGATGTAGCCTACTACACTATACTCGGGTATTTCATCTTCTACACTATATCTCAGGGGCAGTCGGGCAGATAATGTAATCTTTAATCCATTTGTCCAAGAGCTTATATTTTCTGTATATAATAACCAGTTCCAAGCCTCCCTTTCCAGTGAAATCAATTGTCATATATTCCTTTATGGGTTGATAAATGATCCTACTACTAAGCTTAATTAACTATACTGTTATAATAACATAAACTACGAGAAACATATCTTTCTCACAAAGCTGGAATCAGCTGTTTTTCTGAGCCCTTGTAAAGTAGACAGAGATGCACAAGGAACCACGCTGCAAATATATGAAGTTTTAGGATGTGATGCATAACTGTTTATTAAACTACCTGATTGTAGAGCTGTTTTTATACAGTTGTGCAAAAGACATGAGCATTACCTTACAGAACTATGGTAAAATGCACTGTACACATTAAGCTGTAGTATGAATCCAAAAACATCAACACTGACAGGGACTATTTTTCTGCTAAAAGTGTTAATCTTGTTATACTGTAAGTAGAGTTTGCATAGGATACTTTTACTTTAAGGTCACATATTAGACAAAATACACTTCACCATGTTTTTCTAACACTAGTATTTGTCCCTCGCCTGTCTACAAACCCCCTCAATTATGAGAAAAGTCCATCCTCTCCGTCTTTTACCTGCTCCACTTTTCAGGAAATGTGTGCTCAAACAGTCCGTTTGGAGATTTTCCCTTCATGACATCACAAAGGGCAGTAACCCCTCCCCCAGGTGGGTGACACTCCCACAGCTAGGTGTTTGTTCTGCCCTCTGAGTCTGCATTCTCACTGTAGGGAATTGAGTGAGAAAGCCCTAGCCCCCCAAGCCCTTCCAGAGAGGGGTGTGGTCAGACACAGCTCATTTGCATTTAAAGCTACAGACACATACACAGCCTGTTCTGAGCAGGGCTGAAATAGAGGGGTTTATAGGCATGATCAAATACAGGATCAGAGTGGCTTGAAAACAAGAAACTTCACAGACACGTTTTGGGGAACTTTGAGACTTATTTAAACTGGTTGAAAAAAGAGGATAATATGTGACCTTTAATAAGGTGATGATTGAAGGAGATCATTTTTTATTATGTTGGTGTTTTTCATTGTGTACTAATGCCACGTAAACCTCAGTGAAGAACTTTGATACTTGTCTAAAGCATCTTTGTACCTTACTTGCATTTGGAACCATTTGTACACATCAACTATGCATATGTGTTCTGATACCTATTGTTCTGCAAGTGCATTGAAAGAGAATATGAGTACCCATTTGTGCATCACAAAAGTGAAAAGGTGTAGCGCTCCTCCAATATCCTGCCTGAAAAATTGCCCTGAACAGTTTATACTAGAAGGTAAATGATTGCTGGTGATAAAAACGTTAGGAAATAAATTTTTGGCACGTAAATCAGTGTGGTGGTAAAATCTGAAATGGTTGAAGGAGTGAAGTGCCACTTTACCACCTACCTGTTATTATGAGAGAAAGGGATGCTTTTGTCAGTTAATGGTAAACCTTATATTACATTAAGAAAATGTAAATATTAACCTCTATTTCTGCTTTGATATTCTTGTCAGGCTTGTGCATGGTGATGTTTTGGAATATCTGCCACAGATGTGCTAATGCGTTTAGTACTCCTGGCCATTAACCTCAGTGATTAATCTAATGTTTACAGATTCAAATGTTTTAGAGGCTTTTAGAGGGAATACAGAGGACACTTTGCAACCATGTCAGAAAAGGGCTGTGCTAATGGAATGTTACAACCACATGACTAGCGTTGCGATGAGAGGAAACGCTGTCCAAAAAGAAACCAATCACTCAGTTGAAACTCACTACCTTGTTGTTGAGAGTCGTCGCTTAGTTTGCTGTTATGATTGTGTAGCTCATGTGATTTGTGAACACCTTTAGCAAAACTGTGGTGGGTGGCATACCAGGTTTGATATATAATACACTCAGATTATACAACATTATACTGTAAACATTGTGGGTAAAACACTCACCTCATCACCATTTGATCAGTATTTTATAGGTTACCTGGCCCAACTAGGTTACAAATCTTAGTAGTGTTACATGAAGTTCTTCTTGTGCTGGCTAATCCAAAAAGCTTCACAAAGTTTTGTTCGCATGATCAGTGTTTATTGGTTTGAGCATGGGAAAAAAGCACTTTTAATTTCATGTTTTTTTTGCTAAGTAAGAGTAAATACAGATGCTCTGTATGTTGTTTTCAGGTGGTGTCCTTGTTACTGTGTCAGGGAGCTGACCCCAATGCCAGAGACAACTGGAACTACACCCCGCTCCATGAAGCAGCCATTAAGGGCAAGATAGACGTCTGCATCGGTAAGGACAAAAAACACACATACTGCAAATAACAAGAGCAAAGAAAGTAAACATGAGCGTGAACAACATTTACGATGCAAATATGTGAATATGACATTGTCTGTCAGTTGTGAAGTCTGGCATGGATGAGAATATAAGAACTCCTCTCCTGCCCCTCAAAAGTCCCAACCTGGAGTTGTATACTTTGTAGAAGCTATAAAACACCAACCACTGTAAGCTATTATTTTCCATCAGGCGTGAAGCAGCAAATAAGCTGTTAATTGCAATAACCTTGTTACTGCTTATTCTTGAGTTCACACAGGGGACAAATCAGCATTCACTTCTTTGTCTTATGAGCTCCCACCAACAGTGTTTTTCAAAAGTGAAACAACACCATAAGCTCAGTTTAGATAAGCAGGAGCCGTGGATATTTAAAGGCAAATTGAAAAAGAGAGAGGCTGTTTTACTGATCCCTGAAAAATATCTGAAGTCGACAAGATAAGCCACCGCATATAGAATACAATCTGAGCAGTAAGTTGTAGGATAATCTTTATGATCTTAATAGAAAAGCACTACTCGGTGTGAGTAACAGTAAGGAATATGATGCAATACTGGCCGGCGACACCTCTCTTCCAGCATTTGTCTGGAGTGCTGGAAGCAACAATATTAGGAATAGTTAACACAGACTTTGCTGCTGCTGCACATTGTCTGGTCCCTGAATAACACATAGGGGTTTGTTGAGCTCTGATGAGCCCCGTACACAAATGTCATCATGTTGTCAGGCACTGCAAGTCAGTTAGAGAATGTAATCTTGTTGTTCTACTTTTACTCCATTTAGCCTCATTGCTTTTGAATTCAATTTGAGCAGTCGTTGACTTTACAAACTTTCATAAAGAACCCGAACACATATTTTCTTAAAGACATCACACTAGACACAAAAGACATAATTCAGTATATTTGATGACACTATTTTGTGACTTCAGAACATTTCTAGGACACTGCTGTGTACAAAAAAAGTTAGTTTGGTTTGGCTGTTTTGGCTCTGTTATGTTTGTAATAACAATTAATTGGTATCAGTAGGCAGATTCTAATGTTGCACAATTCTCTCATACTTCGAATTTTATTAGAAAGAACAGAGAGAACCCCTGGCGGCGGAATGTACATACTGTGCGTTTAATCTTTTCAAATTCTGTGGTATTGACAATGCTACATTTGTAATGTTTCTGCTCGCTGATTTCTGAAAGCGGGCTTGAAGATCTGCCATGTGAATCATTCTTATTTCTATTAAAAAGACAGGCAGCCTTGTAGCGAGATTCAGGGATTATTGTTACGATAAAATTGTCACAAACACACACTTCCTCCTCTATAGGTGTCATTTATTTGCTTGCAACAAGCACTATATGACAAGCCTTTATTTTCTTCTTTTCAATTTGAAACGTTTCAGCAGTTCAGAAAGATTCTCTGACGCAAAAGAAATAGTTGAGACACAAAAGCTGAAATGACGTTGAGTATCATCATCTTCAGAGTTATAATCTCCAGACTCTGAAAGGAGCATCTCTCATCCTGAGAATCCAGACTCCACTAACTGTTATGAGGCCACTGTTCGTTCAGTCACGCTCCAAAACAATGTTATTGTGACATATGGGACTCGAGTAATTGAAGGACACAGAAAACTCAACCTGTTGTCACACTCCGCTCTGATTAGCTCAGTTGTGTAAGCATGAGTGAGTGCTACTGAAAATACAGTCTGACACATTTTTAAGAGGATTATAAACACGGTATTTGCTCGCAGTTCAAAAGGCAAATATTTTCAGGTCACATTACCAATTTGGGAGATAATTTGAAAAGCTGGCACCTTCCCTTCTCCCTCTCTTGAGTTACACATTTCACTTCCCTCTGGCACAAAGATCATTATTCTCATGCCCTTGATGTAAGCGTCCTTGACTGTAACACCAAGGGGACGTTTTTGTGCATAAGCACTGCACATGACAGCAGATAATAAATATCACCCTGAGAGGATTGTGAATCTCAGTTTGGTTTGTCTGAAGGTTAATTTCATAGTGAACTCAAATGATCAGAGGCAAATTGATGTTGGACAACTCCTGCTGATGTTGCAAAAATGTTGTATCCTTTTTAGTATATCTTCTTTAAAGTAGTTTTTTTTTACGAATCAAATAATGTTGCACGCACCTCTCATTTATTTATATTTAATTCCATCACGACATAATCATTAGCTTTGAGTGCTGGAAATAAGTCCTCAGCTAGACATCAAGTGTAGGTGTACATATTGAGTAGGGATGTTCCTTGTGACAAACGTCCTATTCACTTCAACAGAAATTTGACTTTAGACTGTGACAAGTTTGAACACCCAGAAAACAGTCAAAAATAAGCACATGGGCCTCATTCACTAATAATATTATTGTGTTGTGTATGTCAAAGATTAGATTCAAGATTTTAGATTAAATGATGAAAAGGCATTTCATGATTACTTAATGCATTTAGTCAATGCATTAGTTAATTCATGTTTTTAATTCTTGTCTTTTCAAAAATAAAAATACATTTATATATATATTATTTTTTACTGAATGTATGTTTAATATGTCATGCATTTAGTTAAGAGTGTATGTTAACATTATCTGAGAAAGCTGGTCAATCATTTGTGCGTACGCATGGTCTCAGGAGGTTCTAAATTGTGTTCGCAGAGTAGAACAAATTCAAGTAAGAATATATTGATGAATCACAGATTTGTGCTTCAAACGTTCGTACGCACGGTTTAAGCACATATTTGTGCGTACGCACTGTTAGTGAATGAGCCCCAATATATTTAAAATTGTCTGCATGTAAACAATAAAATGTGGTGCTAACATTAGCAGTGCTAGCACCACCAGCCTTCGCCCCCCCTGCAGGTTAACATCCACATGCGTTATGCTAAATTATGTTTCTCTGGTCGATATACAGTCTGCTGTTGGACCTGACACAGCCTACACACAACTTTATCTCCATTTTCTAGATCAAAATACTTCGAAACCACGCAGCTGCTATGACATGCTATTTATCTACTGTGCTTGTTTACATCCTGGTAGTAGAGTGTGAAGAGAGGCCCATTAACTGGCGCCACAGCTAGTTTTATGGCTACAGCCACAGGTAGTGGCGGCTGGCTGCATTGCAATTTGAGCACAGCATATCACCTACATCGAGCGCCAACATATAAAAGTCATTGTAATACCTTTAACTGAGTAGTGATTCTGGTGCTGACTAGTGAGGGAGATGATGAATAATAGTTTAAGTCAACTAAATGCATACATCCTTGATATTCAGTGCATAAAGCTTTTTTTTTAAATGCCTCATAACCCCTGTTCCTGAGCTTTTTCGAAAAATGAAACGACTTAGTGACAATTTATAAATATAAACATGATTTTTGTCCAAACCTCATTATTGGTTTAAAGTTTGTCTGGCGTCAGCCAGAGAGGGAGAGCTGAATTTGTAGCATCTTTATCCCATCTGCACAGATACATGCAAACCAAGTTATGTAAACAAACATCACATGACCTCTTGGTGCTTGTTTATTGGACAGAGTTTTGGGAGCCTGTTATCCTGCCAGGTTAGAGATTAGGCAGCAGAATGAAAGTCAAATCAGCTCCGATAGGACTGTAACTTCAACTCAGCATGATGGACGCTCTATCCTCTCCTCTGGTGTTCAGACAACTTGAGTAAGAAATTAAACTCTCGTTACAAGTTAAGATCTGCTTCTTTCTATAAGGTCAAGACCTGTTAGAACATCACATCAACAAACTGGGGAAAGAAGATCTTTGAAATCCTGGGCTTATGATTGGCTCAGAATTTTATAACGAACAGCCGCCTTCTATAATGGCAGTGACCTTACCTCTCCTCAGAGTTTTATTCATGGGTTATTGATATGATGATTAGCCACAGAGACTCCACGCTTCCCTGGCTAATGTTTGTTTATTGAATTCTTCTAGATGTCACAAAGGTAAATGAGATGGAAGGAAGACACGGAAAAGTTTGGGCTATGTATTTGTGAAGCACAAAGACCTTACTTCTATTAAAAACAGACTGTAATATCTGACTCAAACATCTGCATTTTGAATTGATTCAACTATATGTTATGAAGGATACACATGTTCATAGTTAGGCAAAATTAATTTCAAATGGATGCCTTTTTCCGGAAGTTTTCAAAAACGTACAAAGGCATACGAGGTCAGGTGTGGCAGATGGAGACAGCTGCATTTGTTGAAATTGCTTCAATGTGTTATTTTGAAGCAGCGATCGACAATAATTCAAAGTTTCGATTTTTCTCTGTTAAAAAACTATTTTGGTAATTAAGTTTCACCCTTTGAAACGACAGAAAATAAAGCTGAAAGTTTCCCATTTCATTTTCTTTTTGCTTAAAGCACGCATTGAATATATTATAGAAACAATGAATGGTGAAAGCATCCGCACTACATTTATTGTAGAAACCACTTTATTGCAGATGTTTTTTTACATTCATTTGTTTCCCGAAGAAGTCCTGGCAATTTCGTTTGCAGTTCTGCCTTTATTTCTTAGTCAGAACAATGAGAAAGAATCTTTCGATGTCTGACTTTTTGCCAGAGTAAGAGCTTGTTGTCTGTGAACTTGGCAAAACATAGATAGATAGATGGATACTTTATTGATCCCTAGGGAAGTTCAAGAATCCAAAATTTCCAAATGCAAGCTCAAAACTACTTAAAGCCATTCCAACTCTCTGGCTTTTACTTACCACTGAATACCATTAGCACCTGTCTGATATCCTACTGTTGCTGTTCTGGGTTTTCATCTTCAGCTGCAATCCCCCTTAAAACTGAAAAAACTAATATTTCCATTTGAGAACCACGTGCTAGGAACATGTAGATATCTTAATTTAAACACAGTCTTTTTGTTTACATTGTGATTGACTGTGAACATTGCAGAAAGTTAGGAATAATCATTGCAAATCTGACATCATCCTGGTAACAAATCCTCTCAGAAAAGGATTTAGCTTGTTCAGTGAGGGGGGTTTTGCAGGTATTACAGACAATCCACACATTACAGACAAAACCGAAAACACAACATTTAAAGTTGAAGATTGAGAATGTATGCAAAACAGTGTTACAGACTGGGTCGTGGGATTTGTGAACAAATCTCAGCTGTATGTACGTTTATGTTATGATGTGGTTGTATATCAGACTCCCTGCCTCAGCATGGACATATATTTATTCTCTCACTGTTTGGCATCAATATCAGTGTGTTCTCGCTCATGTGTGTGTGTGTGTGTGTGTGTGTGTGTGTGTTTGTGTGGGATTGGTGCAGAGCTAAATCATATTTTTGTTGAGGGGTGAGTGGGTGACTAAGGCCTGCGTCAGTGCTGGGGAACAGGCACACACATTTGCCTGCTCGTGCACATACATTCACAAAACACCACATGCAGGACTGGCTGTCTCCTCGGCCAGCCTCCTCTCTGCAGCATAGTTTGAAGTGTACACAAGTCAAAGGCCACGCGCACCGGGAACTGCTCAGTAATCACAATAGTGGGTGCGATAGAGAGGAACCCGGTGAGAGTATTGACATTAGCCCCCCTCAAAAGAGCTTATTTACAAAAAAAAAAACGGAGCGCAGGCTGAGTTTGTTATTCAGCTCAGACCTGCTCAGTAGTCGCATACTCTGCCCTCTCCTTTCCTCTCCTCCCGCCGCCTTTGCTCTTCTCTTTTTCTTTCTGTTCATTTTTTCTCTCTTGCTCCTTTTTTCCTCTCCTCTTTTTCCTTTCCCTGCTTCCCTACCTTCCTTCTTCTGCTTTGTCCTCTCCTCTTCTCATTTATATTTCTTCTCTTTATTCCTCCTCTCTTCCTACATCTTATCCTTTCCTATCTGCCTATCTCTCTTCTTTTGTTTTCTTCTCCACTCCACTCCTCTCCTCTCCCTTCTGGTGGTCCTCTATCCTTTCTGCTTCTATCCGGTTCTCTGTCCTCTCCTCTACTGTCTTTCTTTTCTCCTCTTTACTCCCTTTAACTCATGTCTTCTCCTTTTCTTTCTATTATATCCCCCCTCACCTCTGTTTCCTCCCCCTCCTCACTGTCATACTCCCTTCTCCTTTTCTTTTTAGTAATTGTCTCTCCTGTCATCTTCTTTTTTACTCTTTGTACATTTTCTTCCCTTTTCATCCCTCCCCTCCCCTCTCCTCTCCTCTAATGTTGTCTACCGTCTCTTCCTATGAATATGCAGTCGTTTGTTCTCTCCTTTTCTCTCCTGTTTTTACTATCCCCTGCCCTCCCTCCCTCTCTATCACATCAACACTCTTGTTTTGATTTGCTCTCACTCGCCTCTTTTCGTTCGCCATCGCTCCCTTCCTATCTGACTCTCACCCATCCCATCCTCCCCCCTCCTCTCCTCCCCTCTTCTCTCTCATCTTGCTCTCCGCTGCATCGCTCAGTCAGTTGGAGAGGCAAGAGTCTCTCCACTCACACAGCCTGCCTGCCTCGTCGCTGCTGGTGCTACCTCGATAAGCTGTAGCCGCTCTCTTCTCCCTCCCTCCCTCGCTCACTCATTTTTATTTATTCTCTCAGCTGAACCATTGCCTCCCCTCCTCCTTCATGGAAGTGTGATGTGTTTTGTAGTCTGTCACAAAGCTGTTTTGTAAGGTCAGCTGTTTCTTCGGCCGGTTGCTGTAGCGTAGCCTTCGCTGCTCTTGTTGTGGCATGTCTGTTTACATCAGCAGCATGGCTCGCAGGGCAGGGGCAGCCAGGGGCAGCCGAGGGAGCAGCACTAGCAACAGAGAAGGAGCAGCTGGAGGAGGAGGAGGAGAAGATGGAGAGAAATGTGAAGCAGGACACTCTGAAGGGCTACCAGGGGAACCAGGGGATACAACCCCGGGAGGAGGAATGGGGGGCATAGAAGTGGAGCAAGTGGGAGAAAAAGGTCCAGGAAGAGCAGTTTATGGAGCAGGATGTGGTTCAGTTGGAGGAGCAGCAAGAGGAGCCCGTGGAAGAGGAGGACTAGGAGGAGGTGTGTGTCGGGGAGTTTGCATGTCAGTCCAGGAGCTCAGCTACTGTCTGTGTCTGCCCTGTTGTTGTACAGTGTTGCTGCAGCATGGAGCCGACCCCAACATCCGCAATACCGACGGCAAGTCTGCCCTGGACCTCGCTGAACCCTCCGCTAAGGCCGTGCTCACAGGTCAGTGTCCTGTCAATGTCATTGTCTGTCAAACATCACACTCATACAGGTCTTGTATATCTCTCTGCTCTACTCTCTATGGCTCGAATTCTGTTGCAGATTGTCTATGTTTGTTTATATCTTTCCTGGTCTTAGTTTCTTGTTTGCTTTATCTGTTTCTCTCTTTTTCTCCGAGCACGCACACTTTTATTTCTTAATCGTAATGCCAATATTTTACAACAACTTTCCACAAAAATGAAATGTCCTCATTTTGTCCGAGGCTGCTGACAGTATCACCTTTTGTCTCATTTTCAGTCTATCGTGGTCTTCTTGTGCAAGGCTGTGCAGCTCTTGCACTCCCTTCTCTTGTTATTCAGGCTTTGTGCGCGAGGCTGCGCTCACATCGGCAACAACATCATGTTTTCTTCGTTTTTCTCTCTGCCTCTATACAAGGGTCAGAAGTGTTTGTGTCTCTGCTTCCCTTTTTCTGCTCTAATTTGTTTTCTTTTTGTTCTCTCAGCTGTGTTTGGTTTCTGTTTGCTTACCTTTCATTCTTGTGTCCTTTCTTTACAATTGAATTCTTCTTTCTTAATCCATTGTCTTGTTGTGTTTTCTTAAAATGAGGAATAATCATGACAGTGACACAGCAGACATTTGCGCAGCCATTGTAATTGAAATCAGAATTTTCTTTTTAATGATGCTGGAAGACTGATTGGCAGATTGGCAGATTCCATTGGTACTCATGTGTTATCATAGGGGAGGGCTTCATTATCATCACCATTGTCCCACTTGGTTTAATGCCACTTTCTGAAACTTAAAGATTAAAGGCACTGAAAGCTAATAGTTCTAATTCAAAGATCATGAATTTCCTGCTCTTCCCATTGAAATATACAAAATCTCGCTACATTACAAAAAGCTGAAAGGGGCTCTTACACCCTTAGAAGCACACCAACAAAAAAAAGTCCATAAACTGGTCAGAGAGCTTTAGTGGCCTACATGGGGCTCTTAAACTTTGCAGTGAAACCCAGACTAATTACTGGTCCTTTCATTGTTACAAGCACTTAAAGGCAGCAGGACTCATTACACAAACTCAGTTGTAGAGGAACCACTGGGACACAGTTACAGCCTTCCAACAAGGAACTAATTAAAAATATATGTCTGTTCAATTATTTGTAAGATAGTTTTTTTTTTTTTTCAATTTCTCCTTAGACAGCAGAAATTGCAGACACAGAATTTTTTGTTTAACGATTTTCTGGGAAGATTTTACTTTTGACTTTTTGTTGCTTTCTGCACCGCAGCACTTCTATGTACTACATATGAATGTAAGAGTTGATGTTGAGGAGCTGTGAGCCCTCATCTTCTCCATGTTTATCTACAGCTGGGAAAGGTGAAAGACATGGTTGATGGTAAACGTATTAAGTCCTGTTTATATGCAGTAGTAGAAGAGAATTTCAGATGTCAAATCTCTTCCTGTGTTCACTGCACCGCCATGGGTATTGATAGAAGCTCTAAATCAGTTTTGCAATTCGGATCCTGTGTTTACATCATCAATTCCCAGTGTGAGGCCTCTCTGGTAAATGAGATTAACGGCGAAATACCCTAGTGAGGAAAAACTGTGTCGTGTTAAAGCTATGGGGGGGGGCGATTTGACTGCAGTCATCCTCTGAAAAATTATTGTCCTTGCCAGCTAGCATATGAATGAGGCAGTTTGTTGCAAGAATTATTCATTATTGCCGCATATATTGCAGTTTGCCCCTTACTCAGTCTCCGTGTCACCCGTGATACAAGTTCAACAGTGGAGCTGTCATGAAATCCTGATTTATGAGCAGTAAGATTCAAGGAATTGATAAAGGATAGGAGTGGTACAATTGATTTCATTTTATAAAATTACATTTTAAAATGTTAACCAAACATTGCTCACTTAGTGAAATACATTTTTATATGTTTGTAAGTGTGTGTGTGTGTGTGTGTGTGTGTGTGTTATATAGAGTAGTATAGAATGTAATGATGCCAGGCAGCTCATAGTGTCAACAACAAACAGACGGAGACAGACTCACTCACAGTGCTGCTTACAAATTGGAGTGCACTCACTGTAGCTCTCTTGTGTTTGTTTATTGATGGTCCATACTCGCAGAGGTCATGACTGAGCATGAAAGATGGCTCAAAATTGGCTCAGAGTCTGTAAATCAAAAACGGAGCAGAGATTTCCATCAACAAAGCAGCCAATGAAGTCTTAGACCGACTACGCCGTTTAACATCTCCTGAGGGGCATGCATGAGACAGGAGTCTTAGATAGTATGTGAAAATCAGCAGGAAATACTACCAGTTCATGTAGTTTAACTCTCTGATATTGCCTAGTGAGCACTTCCAGCAGCAGTGGCTTTGACATACACGCACGCACACACACACACTCATAGAGGCAATTAATGTTCTTAAGCTACTTCTTCCTACATCATACCACAAAAAAAACAGAATGTTGACATGATACTTGTTTAAATAATGTGACCCCCCCCCCCCCCAGTGCAAAGGCCACGTTGCAAGGATATAATTATCTCTAATTTTTGCAAATGTCAGTCATTGGATAAACCCACGAGGTTCTGCTTGGATATTACACATTTTTCTTTATTATTTAAATCATTCAGTCAAAGTTTTCTGTGTACACTGTAGAGCTAAGCTTTTTGTAGCTGCTTTTGTGTACTTCAAATGATGTCAGTTATCCAAAAAAGGAGAGCATTTGCCAAGTTTTTCTGGTGAAATCCATGATCATACAGCCACTCAGACAGGACTCTTGTATCAATTGGAATTAAGCCATCACCCCTGCACATGATACAGATCCAAATCCCGTTAAACACCATTACCTGCAAGAAACTTGCTTCACTTTGCGTAGCTGCTTTAGGACTTCTTAATCAATTGTTAGTCAGGGTTCTGTACCAAACCAGGGACCTTACCCTTAAATGGAAATATATTTGAGCAGATGTATGATGCCTCAATCTTTTTCACCTGGGATCTGAGAGCAAGTGGTTGAGAGCTACTTCCATCACGTGGCTTAGGTTTATTAAGATAACGTATGAAAACAAATGATGTGAAGACCCAAAGCTCACAGTTTGGACCAGAAATTCTTGTAACAAATGTATATTCTGTGTCCATGTTTCAATTCATTAATCCATGCCAAAGAGCCAGCGTGATGGAACTTGATCAAATAAATGGAATGCAGACTTAGAGTTATCATTTACACTGTACCGTCTCCTATGACATGTCAAGCAAACTTCAGTGAACAAGACTAGATGGATACAAATACAGATCAAGTACAATTTATAAGATGGCTGAATATTCATTGTTTCCATCCTGCTGGAGCCTCCAATTGAAGCAGATGGGTGCATTTTGAAAATTTAATGAAAATGGCAACAGAGACCCACTTACAAGCACAGCTTAATGTTATCTTCCATTTTCAACACCTGCTGTTTCTACGGCGACCTGATGAATCATTCAGGTGAAACTCTGAAGTTAACAGAGAAACCAGTTGATCCATGACGCCAGTGTTCCCCTCTGTCACAGCCCCGTCTTCCTGTAGCGCTGTTTCTGTTTTCAGTCTTTGGTTTCAGAACTGACAAATTTACCGCATCTCGTTAGAAAAGTGAATGATGCTTTTAATGGCCACCACTAATTACCTAAACTATCATCCTGTTACATTGTCGTTTCACCCAGAGCCACCCTGGAGTAATTCCACCGTTGTAATTATTGTAGGCAGTGATGCAGTTAATGCAAAGCTCTTCCAGACAATTTCATTATTACTGGTGTGGTCAGCTTTTGGTTAAGGCAGCCCAAATGTAAGCAAGGCTTTTAAAGTGTCTTTGAGGAAAAGCCTTTCAAAAGGGTTAATGTAAGATTATGTGCGTGTGTGTGTGTGTGTGTGTGTTGGCAGTCTCGTCTACAGTGACACACTGCATGTGCCTTTTCTCCCTTTCCTATATGTTCTGTGTCTAAGATTTAGAGGTTCTGCTCCATTCCTCATCTCTGCCGCAGGCCAGCACAGCTTTCAGCTTCAGTCTGCTGTGATGGAAGTTTATATTGACCCATAAATTAGCTCTACTGCCCGGCCACATCCAACAAATTGCTCTCAGAAGTGATGGACCCTTTTTCCTGTTAGCAGCCGGAGATGTGAAAAGGGAAGACAGAGAAATAATTTCTTTATTTCTTTTTTTTTTTTTATCTTTTAACACCACTCACACTGCATTTTAATGAAGTTTTATTGTCACACATTTTGTTTACCTTATCAGGATGAACATACGTCAGAGCAGAACTAGGAGGAGGTGTGTAGTTGCAAATCTTTGTTCAGTCTCCAGTGTGCTGCCCAGATAAGCCTTTTTACACATACACACAGGTCATTCTGCAGTTAAGCCTATCACAAGTATTAGAAACTGCAAGAGCAAAATGAATAAACTGTAAAGAATAGAAATTCATCAAAGCTGAAGAAAAATCCTGCAGGTAAAACTTGCTTTATTTCACGATAGTGTTCTGCAGTGTAAAAGCCAGCAGAGTTTCAAGTTCATTAACATTCCTTTTTTTCAGGTAACAAACGAAGGCTTGCACAGATTTGCTTCAAGACTAGCTTATCGCAAAGTGGCCACAGGCTCCTAAAGCCAAATTGAGACACTGGTGGTACACAGTATTTATCAGAGCAACGCTGACATGTTTACACCTGATTTATAGTCCTGTGTCAACATGAGGATATCAAAGAATGCTTTTTGTTTATTAACAATTCAGTTCATTTTGAGAAGAATGTGCACACAAACTATTTCACCAAAATCCTTAATAGAACAAGCAAACTTACTTAATCTTAATTATTCAAAATTTGCAGCAATATGTAACTTTTCCACCGTAAAATAGAAGTTTCAAAGGTCCATTTGAGGGCACAGTAACTTTCAACAGGGTGAATGGCGTCTCTCCCATGTCCATAGCGCGGCCCGATCGCCTGTTTACTGCAGTTGGTAACTTTGGCAGCGGGCCGAGGTCATCTGGCGAGAAGAGCGAATGACTTGAGTTCGCACAGAAACCTTCAGTTATAGGAAGAAGCTAGCCAGTCCGTTCTGTACAGTTTGATAGAATTGTTGACCCGATCTAACCCAAGTTATTGCTCTGCATATAAATTAATATATAAATCCATCTTATGCCGAAAAGTTGTCTCTCGCCTTGTCAATCTTCAAGCTAGCTTTTTGACTTTTGGATCTTCACAAACCTACCTCAACTAGGTAGGCATGTAGCCACAGCACAAAGATTTCATGGAACCAGTTGAATACACATACAGGCAAACAGTTTGTAAACAACGGACTCAAGACACTTGCAGAGTCACATTTGTGCAAAACCCAGTAATATTACTGCACCTTGTCAGTAGACATTGATGTTTAGCTTCTTACAACATCTTCTCTCCCTCTGCTTGTAAACAAAAGCACGTTGTCTGAGAGGGGTAGATGTAACGGCACAACAGTGCAGTTGCAATCAGAGTCCTTTCCCCTCTGGGGTTCCATAAAGTATTATCTTATCTTAGCAGTCAGCACTTTGTGTAAGAGTGGGGTTATGCTGGAAAATAACAACTTGGACAATACTACATTCTTAATCAAATAATCCCTTTGACCTTTTCCTGCTATCAGCTACACACACAGGGTTTTTTCCTGGTCCATTCACCATCAGAAGATGACCAGAAGCTATTAATACTGAAACATTTTCAAATATAATACTTCAGATAATTAATTGAGAGAAACACGCAGCAATGTTCTTAAAAGCCCGGAGAGATTTAATTTTGGAAACAAAATGTCACCAGAAGGATTTTTCACCCATCTTTCCCATCATTAGCGATTGATCTTCCTCTGGCTGGAAAACCTTGATTAGGACACTTTCATCAACTTGTTTCAGTCCTTGACAATTCTCTCCCCTCATCTCTCCATTGCTTTTTTTCTTCACTCATCATTTACTCTGTTGTTTAATGAGCTTGCAAGTGCAGCATGTACCCCATCCTACTATCGTCCTGACATCAACCCCAGTGTCGCTCTCTGTCCTTCTGACACGTCATCTATTCTCTTTGTCCCTTTGCCCCCTGCTGTCTCTCACCCGTCTCAAGCTCCATACCAATCAGCCTCTCCATCTTTTCTCTCTGACTTCTGTCATTTATTCTCTCTCTGCTCCTCGCTTCAGATGTCTCACTCTGACTAATCCGTTTTAAATCTCACAGTTACACCATTCCAGTGTCATATTAGACAAGCAAATACAATTAGAAAAAGCTGACCTATCTAACCCTGCGAAACTGTGGAGCTTCAACATGACACCTACATTCAGTGCTGTACGGTGGAGGTTCGTGTTCAACTTACTAATACACCTTATCAAAATATCTTTCGACTAACACGGTTTGTTTATCAAATTTCAGCTTTGTATAATATATAAAATCTGTGTAACTAAACTGACAGTGGTTGTTAATGTGAAAGTCTCTCAAAACTGTTTCTTTTTGAATCTTGTGTATTAAGGTCTCATACATTTTTCCTTGTATAGAAAAACCCGTAAAAGAAATGGCTTTATAAAAATTCTAAATCTTTTTTCAAATAACTCCTACAGAAGAAAAAACATGCTTTAGAGGTACCTCAGGCTTGATGACAGAAAGTTTCTGGACACGTGAATTTGCTGCTGCAATCAATATCTCACATCCTGAAATCAGGGAGAGGGGTTTTATAGCCAATTAGACTATGGTCTGAGACAAAGCACTTGGGATGGGAATCACCAGAGGACCCACAATACTAAATTATCACGATAATTGAGTCACGATACGATATTATTGCAATTTTAAACATTTTCCAATATGCTGACAATTGTGATACAATATATTGTGATTAGGGTTTTTAACTGCATATTATGTCCACAAAATTAAACTAAAGCAAGAACTGTTTGGTCAAATAAGAAAACATTCTCAGTCTATTCATCTCACTTCAGTCTTTTTATTTCTATCCAATGGGAGTCAAGCCCACAGACTGATCAACACTGTGATAAAAGTAAAACCCTGTCAAAGGCTGCATGCAGCTCACAATCTGTTTGCATGATTTTTGGAAGAATTTCAACACATTCTGAAACTACAGATTGTTTTACTTTCAAAACACACCTTATTTGTAGTTCATCCATTTGGAGGATAGCATGAACATTTTGTCTGAATATGAATTTTTAGGCCGATTTAAAAGGATGCTGACTAAATGCAAACATGGTCAAAATGAAAAATGTAGAATGCTAAAGTTGTTGTGCTAATATTTGCTAATAAGCCCTAAAGCCAAACATTTAGCTGAGCCAGTTTTGAACTCTTCCAGCTGGTTAATACAGTAGATGGCCACAGTGAAACTGAAATAACCGGGTTATGTTGCAGATATTAAAAAAAACACTCTCACATCTGTAACAATGCTTAATACATTAAATAACATTGGGGCAGCTATGGCTTAGTGATAGAGTCGTTTGTCTTTCACCTGCAAGGTTGGCTCTATGAACCCTGCCCTTGCAATTGACATGTCTTAATACCAAGGGGTTATTTTGTGTAAGTTTATATTGACTTTGTGGAGGACTTCATCCTCGGACAATAAATAAATAAGAAAATAGCAATAATTAATGTCTCTGTAATCGTGATTATTGCTAAAATAAAAAGAAGAGGGAGGACCTCAGAAGGCATAAATAGAGATGGAGATGGCACAGGGACAGAAGAGAGCCAGAGAGTGAGAAACCAGAGTCCATTAGCTGCTTTTAATTACCTCTGATTGGTATTCACAGACTAGCAGCTTCCGAGCCTCAGAGAGATCAATTCTCCACTCTGGATCACAGTCAACACCAATACACACTCGCATATCCACACACTTGTTATTCCTGCCGCCTTCTGTTTTGCACACTAATCTGCTTTCTGATGTCATTTAAAACTTTTTTCTATATGAGATTTAAGATTTCCTTAAGAATAAAAACGTGTAATCCTTGATCCCAATATGGACTTACAGTTTCTGAGAATGACTCTTTCGAAGAGAGAAGTGCAGGCAGTCTCTCAAAATGGTAACTTCCGGGCCTTTTGTTTCTGATGTGTCTTGTTGTCTTTCATGCTAAAGCTTCTCATTGAAGGTGAACAAAACACAACAAATGTCTTGTCGGTTGTCATATCAAGGCAGGTAAACGCCAATGTGAGCATCAGAACATCAGTATGAGATCCAGCAGGGGAGAATCTCAGGATGTATGCTCTGAATTGCTATCGACAGACAAGTCTTCAGTTTTTGGCTGATTAAATTGATCTGATCTGAGAGATTGAATTAAAAAGAACACCTACAGTGTCATAGAGAAAAATAGTCTTTGGTTTACCTTCTCTTTTATTATTTTTGACGAAAATGAAAGCAGACACAACATTTCTCCATAAGGGGTGGCAGTAGCTCAGTCCGTAGGGACCTGGGTTGGGAACCAGAGGGTCGCCGGCTCAAGTCCCAGTGCGGACCATGTCTGGAAATTGGTCTGGTAGCTGGAGAGGTACCTGAGCACTGCCCAGGTGTCCTTGAGCAGAGCATTGATAAAGTATATCTTCTTCTTCTTGAAAGAGTAACACAATATCGTAGCATGGACTTTTAGCTGACTGACAGGTGAGTAGGTCTAGGATCCCCTGGGTGGATGCTACAGTCTTTGGACTGTTGTACTGAAGCGACAGTACTTTTTTCTGTCGTAAACTGTGGTTCAGTCCACATCACAGCTTCAAACAGAAGAAAATGTTTTCGGTTGACACTGTGTTTAATGAATGATAAATCTAGGTTAGCTTTCAATTATCTTTCCTTTATGAACCCTATTACTTCACAAGAGCAGTGACCTTATTGCACCTTGAAAATCAGAAGATTTAGTGTGATATCTTATTAACTCTGTAACGACAGAATTAATAAGCTGTAGAGGCAAATTAATTTAGTTGGCAAATTAATTTCCTGATTGCAAAAAAAAGGAAAGCATAGGTCTCACTTAAACCAACAGGGTGTTCCTAATCCACCCAACACTCACATTTAAAATGTCCAACTTGAACAGCGGCTGTGGCTCAGTTGGTAGAGTCGTCTACTCTCAACCAGAAGGTCGAGGGTTCGATCCCCAGCTGAGCAACATGTCCGATGTGTCCTTGGGCAAGACACTTAACCCTGCATTGCTCCTGCTGCTTCGGTGGCGGTGTGTGAATGGAGTAGTGTTGTACTTACTCTCTGATGTACGTCGCTTTGGATAAAGCGTCTGCTAAGTGAGTTGTAACATTGAACAGACCATGATTCAATTTCCAACAAATCAGATTTTTATTGTCAGATTTCTACAGTGTTTTATATTTCAGTCAAAATAGTGTTTCTCCATCTTTGTTCAGATATGACAGAATCAGTACGTCTGTCTCATATGGTACACGTTTCCAGCTCCATGTCCAGCTGTATCTTGGATCTGTCTTTGTCTCCAGTCTGTCATAAAAACAGAGTCTGCAGAACTTGAAGAGTGAACGAACCAAGTATTTAAAAAAAACTTTGAACACATTTTTTTGTCAAGAATCCCCCCTGTCATCTTGTCATAGTTAGCTTTTCATCTTCTAGATTGAGTTACCAAAGGCAATAATCGGCTGTCACTGTTGAAAATACTGCAGCTGAATAGACAAGTGGAGATGAGCGGGAAAAAAGAATCTGCAGAGAATAAAACTGCGTTCAGTGGTGCTGCTTTGCAACAACTATGCTCTTTTCTTTCATTCTCTGCTTTGTTACCATTTTGACATTTTTTCAACATTTACTTCCTATTTTTTTTTTTTTTTAAGTTGGATCCCTGTCACATCTAAACCACTGGTAGGATAATTTATGACTGAAAGTCAGGGCTGCAATCACCGACTTGCCACTGCCTTCAGTTCCCAGACAGTCACCAACAGGACTACTGACAGCAGTGCCTTGAAAAACGCAATGCCTCTGTGCTCAGACACATTGATGAAGTGCACAGCTTGCTGCAAATTACTGCAGAAGATTGCCCAACCGAAAGCAAGAATATTTGCACTGTGGAAGCCTTTTGAACTCCATGACACTCTTTCAATGTCTCCCGTTGGTATGTTACCTCAAAACAACTCACCTTGACGAGATCTACATGCACGGAGGACTCTTAATGACTTTACAGTGGCTTACTGAAACTGAAACAGTGAAGCCATGTCCCGTGACTGGAATATCTGCCTCCTGGGAAAATCTGAGCGTACAAACCTGAAGTAAGTGAAAGACTGTACTCCCACAGAAGGCACCGTCAAATCTAGATATTCAACAGTTGGTCAGAGAGCGACAAAACACAGACAACAGTTGCTCCCAACATCAAGACAAGAAAACCGATTTGAACTTTCAGTAAATCTCTGTGAGCCGGGGATTGAAATAAGTACTGGTAAGAATTGACAAAGAGAAGTATGAGTTTGATTTAATGAAAAAAAGACAAGAAATGTTGGAATGGAGGAAAGAAAAACACCTAAAGAGACCAGTACAGTCGTAACCTTACCTGTGGAGAGATACAGTAGCATGCATGGGGATTCATCCGTTTGGACTTTTGACAGTGTACTTGGGTTAAACCTGGAATTTAAACATCTTTAACAGTACATGAGCAGTTTGACAAGGAAACATCTGTTTCATGCACGAGATGCACCAAAAGGCTATAAGTTGCACCTTAACTTACTTGGTAAATTCCCAACTTCAAAATTATGGAATATTTTGTGTTGGTCCATTACCTATAACAACAATACATTCCATTTTAACACATGTGATAGACAAGGTTTTTTTTTATTATTTTACATTAGAGGACCAACGGTATAGCAAATTCAGTACTGCAATACGCAGCTCCTTGAACTGTTTAATGGTCTTACCAAAGTAAAAGCTCAGTTGTTTATAAATGGACAATTGCCAGTGTTCAGAAGAGATCAACACGTTCAGCTGACTTACATGAATATTCAGTAAACTTGTGATCTTAGAGGAAACACTACATTTATAACTACTCTGTTGTAAAGAGTTTCTTTTCAATACAGATCGCCTAAAGACATACATTTTAAGTACCAGCTGTCCATTTTATGTTCAGGCCTAAGATTATGTACCCTGACACACAGCAGCCTCATTGACACAAAGACAAACCACAAGACTAATAACCAGCTCACTGATTATTCTGTATGTGCTCACCCACATACTCTGCACTGCCCTGTGCTTTTATATGTGGTTAGTAGAGGTGGTAAAAAAATCGATTCATGTAAAAATCGAGATTCTTCTCTAATAAGATTTAAAATTGATTCATAATTTCCAAAAATCGATTTTATTTATTTTAAACATTTTTTTTTTTAGTCACTTTCTGCTCTTTGAATCAGTAGAATGCCAAATAGAGCAAGAAGAAATTCAGCCAGTCTCACAGATGACTTGAGAAGATCCTGAAGTATGTACTAATTCAAAAATAGACTTTGAATCCATGTATCCATGAATCCAGAATCGTTCTGAATCGAATCGTTACCCCAAGAATCGAAATCGAATCGAATCGTGAGACACCCAAAGATTCCCAGCCCTAGTGGTTAGTAACTAAGGTTTTTAGATAGCGACATGCAGTAATACTGTATGATGTGAATGCACAGAGAGAGAGAGAGGGAGAGATAGGAGCTCAAGGTGCCAGTTACCTAACTAAAAGCTTTATCAAAAAGGAACTTTTTAAGTCTATTCTTAAAAGTACAGAGTGTGTCTGCCTCCCGGACCCTGACTGGTAGATGATTCCAGTAGAGAGCAGCCTGATAACTGAAGAGATGGCTTCCATCTCTGTGAGACAATTAGAGTTTTTCTTCCCCCTGTGCTGCTTTTCAAGCTCAAAATGCAAAACAGAAGCTATGGGAAGAGCTTGTCCCTGCTCCTGCTGTTGCTACATAACTGTTGAAAAAACAAAACAGTTTGAAGTGGTGTACTAGTACAGAATATATGTGTCTCCATTAAAGATGTATTAACTGCCATGCTGGATTTGACGAATCTGTCTGGAAACACTTCTTCTATTCTTTTTTGTGAATAAAGAGAAAAGGAACAATTGCTTCTTTGAAGAAAGGTTTGTGATGGGCGGGCAGCTTTTACATAGAAATGTAGCCAGCATGCGCTCTCACAAGCGATGGCGGAAAATGATGGGAGATTTAAGAGTCGGAGAGCAGGAAGATGGAGAGTAAGTCAATGGATGAGTGGAGGGTAGAGAGAAAGAGCTGCAGTGGAAAACAATAAACAATGGAAAAGGGAGGAAATGGATAGATGTTGAGGAAGTGAACAAATACAGAGAGGGAAATGAAAGAAAGGGAGGGTAAAGGAGAACAGATGATGATGCTCACTGGCTCATGTGACAGACAAACAGAGAGAAGAATTGATGTGACTTTGAGTGAATTCAAAGAAACTGGAAGCGAGGCCAGCTCTGATTGGTGTGCTATAACAGCCTAATCTTGAAGACAAAGAGCTGCTGTAGCTGCTCTGAAAGCTTCGTCCTTCTATTGCAGCGGGGGCTAAAGGCAATCTGGCACCTGTGTGCACCTTTGAGTGTGTGTGTGAGAGAAAAAGCGTGATATCCTGTGGTTGCAAGGCCAAGTGTGTAGCTTTCCCCCCCCCCCACTATCAGTGACAAGCTCATTGATTACCACAATGACTGCTCTTCGATTAGTCCCAGGTGATAAATGAGCCACCCAACCCCATTTCCAAAACGACCTAGCAAGAGAAGTGAAATGATTGTTTTTATTTTTTTATTGTGTGTGCGTCTGTGTTTGATGCACTCTCAAAGTTCCCTCACCTCATTTGGGCCATTTTCCCGCAGCTGAAATTGACTAGTTTTCCACATGGCTGCTCTCCTCCACCACACTGAGGGAGGGCAGTCGGCCAGTCTGCCAGAGCAGACTGACAGAATTTAGTTAATGAACTCAACTAAACTAAATGAAAAAAACAAGTACAAACAATCGGTAATCTTGGATGCAGATATCTTCTGGAAAACTGAAGGGTTTGGATGGATTAAAAAAACTCCCCTAAAGTTAAGTTTGGGCTTATTATAAAACACGTACGATAAAAAACAAAGAGTCTGCCTTTTAATTCAAACACACTGAAGTGTGGCGTGCCTTGCAGGTATTGTAAAATGCTTTACATTTTAACTAGTAAGTCTTTGTTAATCATGCAACGTGACTTAATGAAACTCTACATCCTCAGGAAACAACCAGTTTTGCACATGAAAATTGAAGAGTGTTCTCCATAAGATTACATTTTCCTCAAAGTAAAATAAAGCCCGTAGATAGTCACTGACTGAAGTTACAATATTTCTGTTGAATGTTGCAATATTGGGCTTTTTATTTTTCTAACCATGAGTCATTGTGTTGAGTGGGCTGGACCAGCCTGTGTGGTTGTCAGACTGCTGAGGATCAGATGCAGAGAAATTAGATGACAGTCTGTTGTGTTTTTGTTTGGTTGCTGTCACACTCGGTATAGCTGCAGTGCAATCTGATCTTACCCATATTAATTCCTCCGCAGCTTACATGATTTCTTTAACGTTTAGCTCCAATAAAGTGGGTGTGGGTACTACATCCTCCTTTCCTTTTTAAACAGTAAAGGAAATCCATGCTGTTGTGGACATTCCACCTATCTTCCTGATACCATCATGAATAATTATCGTTTTTTAATGTTATCCTGCATGGCAAGTCTCTCATACCACAAAGGAGCCATGTTGCTCTAGCTGTTAGGGAAAGAAGCGTTTCAAATCATACTGCCCACCATGACTGAGGGGCCAGGAAAAAGGCACTAAACACATCGTATTGTCTGACATTTAATTTGATGGGAGTTGGAGCTGCTGAAGGTGTTCATTTAGAAACTATTTTGCGGCACACCAAGGTACACAATGGACTAATATGCCTCAATGTAAAAGCCCCCTGAGGACCTAATAATGGATTATTTGAGCATAATCTCTCTGAAAGTGCAATAACAAATGGCAATAGCATGGGTTTAACTCCAATACTAATTATGTTCATCTGGAAGACAGGACACAGAGAACAAAAAGGAACATAATATTCATTGGGCTGTAACAGACTGAAGCCAATCATATCACTTTGAATCTCTGCAGATAACCAATGAGGCACAAAATACTGTATAAGCATGTAGCAGACTAGCCTCTGTGTTTATCTTTTGCTTAAAAATAACCAAATGACTTTAGCTTTTTAATCATGAGATATCCATTCTATGGAATAGTGGGAAAGCTTTATTTCCATCCAAAGCTTTAGCCTTTGGGCTGTCCCTTGCAAACTTTCTGCAGTTTCCAAATGCCTGTCGAGTTGAAGTTTGACTTGGTGCTAATGCAAGCGACTTGACGACTTTTTTCCTCCCCTCCGAATCCTTGCGACACACGTTTTGCAAATTGCAATTTAATTACGTTATTCTGCTCTGAAACGGTGCAAAACATCCTCACTGGTGCATCCTACCTCGCATACCATTCCATTAACTTTATTGGTAAAAAATTTAATTATCGGAATAATAAAATATTGTAAAATATTCTTATATCGGCGGATAAATTATAAGAACAGATATATATTTTCCATCCCTACTTCTGAGAAATAATCAGATTTAAAAAATTGAGAGACTTGGAAACAAAAAAAACTAAAACAAAAAAAACCTAACGTTTTTCAAATCAGAGTCGTCACTTGTGCCACAGAACAAATTCAAATGAACAGCTAGGGACCCTTTTATCACCACCCATAGCGAGAAATATAACAGAAAAGGAAATATGCTCGGGGGACCAAGGCCTATAGCTGCTTACATGTGTTCCTGGATCAGGAGAACTTGTATTATCATCAGTAAACTATGTACAACTTATTAGCACAATACAAAAAGTAGACAACATTTAGGGGTAAGAGGTGTAGTAGTTCCATATTTTGAGATTGGTTGTAGTAGAATTTCAGACAGTTCTCAAGCGTGGGTGCGTCTGTTGACATCCATTTTCTGGTGAGAGCTTTCTTGCTTGCTCCATCCCTACTTTTTAATGTGACAAACAAATATCGGTTGGTTGACAAAATATTGAAAACATCTGTCATTATAAAGAATAAATAATTATTCAGAAGATTCAAGAAAAAACATTTTGGATGCACTGCAGCCCAGTTTCAGTTACACCAAACTAGATTGTATTTTATCTAACAGTAACAGTGAAACGGTAACAGTTGGTGAGGCCATATTCACTGGTGTGTAAAGTAAGCTGAGCCAGCAAAGTGCACAAACACCTCCCTTTAATAATTTCCTTTCACCTCTCATTCCATTATTTGTACCCTCTCTTGATTGGTCTCAGCACACAGATCCAGTCACAACCTCAGCAGTTGCGACCTTGCTGAGGTTGTAAGTGGATCTCTCAACTCCTGACTCAAAGCCAGTTGTTGTATAACAGCGGATAAACTGCTTCTACAACAAATTATATTTGATTTGAACACACAGACACACACGCACACACACACACGCACACACACACACACACACACACACACACACACACACACGCACGCACGCACGCAGACAGCTGGGCACTGAGGCGACTCATGGTCCAGTCAGCATCAGTCAGCATCATCTGTGCCTGTAGAACAACTTGGTACACAGACAGACACATTCACACACACACACGCACACGCACACACACACACACACACACACACACACACACACACACACAGTATGCCAGACTCTTGCTTCATTGTCAAGATATATAATAATATATTTAGAATTACGACAGTTTGACATTGGCTCATACTCACCTGTGCACAACCATGGAGTAACGCAACCACATACACATGCATGTACTGACACAGTTCATGTCTGCAAGCTTACAGTAATTTGAATTCAAACAGTGATATCTGGTGTCTACTGCACTCTGCCTAGGGAGTGACAAAGACACACACAAAGACACACACACACAAACGTGCACTCTCTTACACAAAAACACACAATATATCATCATTCAGGAGGCAGCTAGCCTGTCCCAAGCTTTAACCTGTCCTTGTCTCTTCTGTTTGGAGTCAGCAGGATTGTTTAAACCTTACACGCACGCACGCACACACGCACACACACACACACACACACATTGCTGCATAACATTTGCCACTATAAATGTATACATGCACCCAAACCTCTACAGTATTGACAGTATTTAAATGATCACTTTCCGTTCAATATGACTGAGCAGTGAGTGAGTGAGCGAGTGATTTGCAGACTCTCCTGATAGAAGCTGTTGGCTATCCCTGACTTATGTCGTCATCACTAACATTTAGTCGATCAAGCCACAACGGGGAGACACCTTTTTTGAAATTCAGACAACAGCAGATGCAATGTTGTCATTATGTACTTAGAGTTCAGTCACAGGGAAATGATAAGTGTTTTTTCTAAACTTGTTGATTGCTTTCTTTGGACATTTTTACAACGGGTTGCAGAATATGTGTCTTTGGCGACTCCTGCTGGCAGTTTGAAAACGAAAACAACTGAAATCCTGGCAATCCTAAGGTTAATGTTTTTGTCATCTTTGTTCAGCAGTTTCAAACATTATATGCCAATATTTAAAAAATCACTGCTTTTTTGGTTATTGAACTTTTTTGTCCTCTATTCTTATAATAAGACCTCTGGATGGAACACTGGACTTTTTCCTTTTTCCTTTTTCCTTTTTCCTGGATTCAGATTTTTTGAAAACATGTTTATGTTAAATTCCTAGGATTTGAAGAAACAAAGAATACTCCATGCAGAGTGGAGCACCAGGTGTATGAGTTATAGCGGCAGCTGATTAACACCTTTAGTCGAATAACCTCTTGCTCTGTGTTCACTGTTTGTGTGTTGACGTGTGCGTGGGTGAGAGACCGAGATAGAGAGAGAATAATTAAAACTGCTGAGTCACAATCACTTGAGCTCTCAAAGCATGAAAAATATTGGAAGCAAACTATGGCTGAGCAAAAAGAATATCTAGTTCCTACAAATCATTTGCACACAGTGCATGACAGCTCACTCACTGAGCATAATGATATGGAGTATGTTTCTTTGTTGCAGTGTAAGTTACACATTTGATTGATTTGGAAGACTCTCCCAGCCATTAGTCACAACTGAAAAACAGGAATAGCTTCGCATAAATGGAAACATTTTCATGACTTAATTTGTATTTATTTTTTTCATTAAAAAGCCAATGGGGCACAGGTAGATTATCATTCATTCCATGCCCCACCCTAGTTATAATTAGTTGTCTGGACCCCATTAAAATGCTTTGTAATTTAGTTTGAGGGTAAACAATGTGGGAATTTTAATCAGTATGTGTTTTAATACCTAAATAAATATCACACACATCAAATTGGCTTCAATGAAATAGAATTAAAAATGAAAATAGGCACGTGTTGCATTATATGTCAGGTGTGGAATGAAAAAGATTCTTTAAATCCACACCATCCAATTTAAAGTCATGATCTTTCTCTGTACCTTCATCTGTTCTCTCTCTGTATTCATATTTTTCTGCCTCTCTGCCCCTCTCTGTCACCCCCCCTTTCTTCTTCCTCCGACTGTTCCGCCTTAGCCGCGCTAACACCAATTATACTGTGTCAAATCCATGCATGTCAGTTTGCAGATCCCTAATCATCCCTTCTCTCTTTCATCTGCAAATCCTTTGTTCCCCCCCCCCCTTCTCTGTAACCTTTCTTCTCCACTCCTCGCCCTACCCCACCCCTTAGCCTGCGCCATGTACACACAGCCCATCCTCCTTATCCTATTTTCATTTATCCGTATTACATTTGCAAACTCGGCCTGCCTTTGATTTCTTTTATTTCCCATTTCAATCTTATACCTCTCTGCCTCTGAGGCTCCTCTCAGAGACGAACAGTGTTGCCTGGATGTGCTGGCAAATTTTCCATTTTGGTTTTCCTGTGTGACAGCACCTTCAAATCACTTCTCAGTATGTTGCTGCTTGGCTGGACGTTGCCAGACAGTTTTATGTGAACTACATAATTTACCTTGATGACATATTGGAGTGCCACTTTTAAATGCAAACTATAATAAGAGCCTGCAGCTCCAACCAACATTTTACTATTCCTCCTTTCTATGAAATATTTTCCAAAGTAGAACACTTTATGAATAGCACAACAAAAAGACTTCAGATAAATGTTTCAATTACTTTTGTAAAGTTAAAAGTATTTGCTTGATGCACTTGAACTGTCTACCCTTTAACGTGTTCAACATCAACAGCCTCACATCTGGCCAGTAGAAAAAGATGCAATGATAATTACATAAAAAAGTATTTGTTAAAAAATCTGTTATTAGAATTTCCAGTAGCGCCAGTGGCAAAATGGTTAGTGTGCGCACCCCATGTGCGGAGGCTGTGGTCCTCAAAGTGGGCAGCCCTGGTTCAAATCTGACCTATGGCTCCTTTTCTGCCATTTTCTGTCATTCCCCACTCTCTCTCTCAGATTTCTGACTCTATTCACTGTCCAGTCTCTAAATAAAGGCATTAAAAGCTGCCCCCCCCCCCCCCCCCCCCCCCACAAAAAAAAAAGAAATGGCAGAATTTGAGCATTTCCGTACATCACTTCCATGAAAGCACAGAGCAAGTCACTGCACCCAAAGGAAATGGATTCAGCATGTCAAAGCTTAAAACTGACACCTGTTTTGATTTTTCTGTTTATCTGCAGATTATGAATTCTATAAAAGGAGTTAATTTGTGATATTAAGAAACTTTGGAAGTGGAAAAGCCATAAGTTAAACAGAGAGATTAATCAGGCAGAAGGTTACATACAACATGTCTGAGAGCAGCTACTGTCTCCCCTCCCTTGTCTCTGTTTCCCAGCCAGAAGAGACACATATGGGAAGGTGTGTGTGTTGTGACTGTAGTAGCAGGGGGGCAGGGCTGGGAGAGGGAGAGAGAGCTGGAGAGAGGGTGAGGGATGTAGGGGGAGGGGTTTGTTTATTTCTGTTGTGTTTTTTTGATGGTAACTGCGCCTCCTGAGCCCACTGGAACAAATAGCAGGGAGAGAGTGAGAGAGAGACAGAGAGAGAGAGGAAGACAGGGATGATGGAGAATGAGCGAAGATGGTTAGCAAAATGAGCGGCGGCCGAGAGACAGGAGACAAACGCGGCACAGGAGGGAGGAATGGACCGACCCATGGACCGATAGAGGCAGAGCGCGTGTCGGTTTGCCGCTCCTCGCCCAAACAATGAACGTGCTGTGGTCGCTGCCGGCAACGCATCGTCACGGCAACCGGAGCCAGAGGGGTGCGCACTGAGTGAGAAAGCCAGAGAAAGAGAGGAGGAGGAGGGGGGGGAGAGATAGATAGAAAGAGAGATGGTGTCTTCCTCCAGTAGATAGATCCTTCCTCTGTGTGTGTTTGTGTCTTTACTTTACATGTCTGTGTGGTTGTTCTCTCTGCTTGATCATGTGTGTGTGCGTGTGGTCGCTGTGTGTTAGCGGCCAGCTGTCTGACACCATGATCTTCTGTAATCATCTAGGTGAATACAAGAAGGATGAGCTGCTGGAGGCGGCGAGGTGAGTACCACGCTCTGCATGCTCTTTGTTTTCAGTGTGTTTGTTTCTCCCGTTTTCCTGCCTTATTGTGCCAATTTCCTACTATGTGGCGTCTCTAAATGTTTCCCCCTTGGTTTGTTTTTCCTCTTCCTTGTTCACCTGTTCAGTTTTTCTCTTGTTGCCACGCTTTCTTCCCCCCTCCTCTTCCATTTGTTTCCTTTCCCCACCCCTTATCATTCCTCTTTTCTCTTATCACTCTACTGTCATCAATGTTCACAATTCTTCACATTTCCTCTTCTCCCTTTCCTTTATTTCCCCCTGCTCTGTGCACTCCATTTCCTCTCCTCTCTGGTCCACTTGTGTTTTCTGTTTCCGGTTGTTGTTTCTTATCCTCTCCTTTCTTTTCACGCTTCCTTTCTTCCTCCCTTGCTCCTCATTTCCGGTCTTTTCCTATCTGATATCCTTGTTGTTTTTGTCTTTTTTTTCTACTTTGTATTTCTTCTTGCCTCTCCTCTCCTGTTGTGTCTTCCTGTCATTGTTTTTTCTCCCTCCCTCCTTTCATCCATCTCATCAAATATACCCCAAATTCCCTTCCAATTTCCCATTTTGCCTCTATTCTCTGTGTTAATACTTGTTCATTTGTTTGTCCCTCTTTTACCAACACAAACTAACACACACACACTTTGAAATAGACGGGTGTTTCAGATCCTGAAAGCTTAAAACATGTGGGCCAGGAACGCGTGCATTTTCTGAGGCTTGTTTTGGTTGCAGGCAATGCATGTGGGCAATGTTTTTGTGTGTGTTCGTTTGTGTGTGTTTTTGTCTTTTGCATGTGGAAATGGCATAGCTCTCTTTGGGATTGTGTGTGGGTGGTTGAGTGCTCAATGCCTCAACAGCCTCCCTCTCTATCTCTCTCTCTCCCCCTCAACCCCTCTCTCCCTCTCTCCCTTTCCTGGACACACACACACACACACACACACACACACACACACACACACACACACACACACACACACACACACACACACACACACACACACACACTAGGAAGCAGCTGGCCTTGCATAGCAGTACCCTAGTGTATTATGGGGTCAGCAGGCTGTTTAAGTGTGAACTGTGAACTCAGTGTGCTTCTATCACAGCTGAGCCGCTGGCTGGAACATCACCAATGACATTTTTCAGAAGGTTTCTCTTTTTTTTGTCACATCTTTTTTTAGTGTTGTGTTTGGTCAAATAACTCCCACACATAGCTTTTGGGATGTCATGGTTTTTTCTGCTCTATTTTCTTCCCATTTGTGGCCCAGATATCATCCTTGCACACTGTTATAGAATAATTAAAGGTGCAACTGGTGAAATGGGTTCTACGTAGTCATAGAGTAAAGCAATCACTCCATGCATTGTATCAAATGTGGGGTTAAACAGATCCAATTAAGTCCCTTTAAGGCCGTCTGTCAGCTGTAAGTCAAGACTGTCCAAAGTCTTTGCTGATCTGGGTCTTCTCTTGTGATTTATTCGCTGTAAATATTGGTAAATGGTATGTTTACATTGTCATTGAAATGCATTTTAAATATTCATTTCCATAGTGTTCTTAGACATTTTTACAAGTATTAGGCATAATTTCATTTCACGTTTTTATTTGTTCCCACATGTTAAAACAGAAAAAAAAAGATTCACAATATACTGAAAGGAGCGGGGAGAAGACTAAATCTTATTTTGCCTGCCCCTTATTAAAAAAGAAAATAAGAAGTATCTGGATGGTCTGTCCAATTACAATCACTTGGCAATGAATACCATGGCCACATAGAACAAATCTGACAATTCAGTCTTCACTTCCACAGAAACAATAAGGAAAACACACACAAAAAAACACACTGCCACTTTCATACAGTCTAATAACTTTCTCCTTGTACATGTTGTTAAACTGAAATATCTTAACACAGCTCTTCAAGTCATTGTCCAAACAAGGAATTTATTTTATGTTCAAATCTGCATCATTCGCAACCTTCTATCAATTCAAAACTGACAACATCATGAATGTTAAGATATTTAATATTCCATACTTACTGTAATCGTTGATATATTAATGTATCACTTTTATTAACCGCTGATACTTATGACTTTATATTCTGATGATAATCTTGTTTATTAAACCAATAGTCCTGTCTGTCTCTTGGATATAAATTTGGTGTTCAGAGACTATTAGCTTAGCTTAGCATTAAGAATAAAAACTGGGGGAAAAGTCTGTTTGATGTTGTTTTCTCAATGATTGAATTAGATATTAGATTAGTATCAAACTGCTTCTGGTAAAGACAGTGAATTAATATATTTCCCAAAAATAATGAAGTACTCTTAAATATTTTGTTTTGTCTTTTGATTGGCTTCTCATCTTATGATAACTGACTCTGCCCTCAGTTGTGCTCTCCATACATCTCTAAAATAGACAAACACTCACACATACAACACCATGCTGTTAGCATCAGAATGAAGGCTGCCTTCTGTTTGAGTAGCAAAATTAGAAGGTTAGAAGCTGAGTAAAAGAGGGAGAAAGATAAGGAGAACTAAAAAAGAGATGCTGACCAGAGGAGGTAAGGTGAAGGAGAAACCTTACAGTGAGAGGGAGGGCAAAGGTGAAGATCTAATGAGGGGGAAAGTGTTAAAAGCAAAGGAAGGATCACATAATTGCAGTTGGAGAAAAGCAGAGCGATGAGGATGTTTTTGTGGACAGAGAGTGAAAAATGACTTAAGAGAAGGAATGAGAAGCCTATACCAGAACAATGAAAGTATAAAGAAGAGAGAAGGAGAGGAGGGCAACAAGAATAATCCTCGGCATCTTCCCTCAGACAGTTTCTTCTTTTACGACTGTCACAGGGAAGATGCCATGGCAACACTTGTTCAGTGGTCATCCAAAGCCATGGCAGAACGCCTAGGAACCAAGAAACATACCCCAACAACACCAACAAAAGCACGACTCTTCCGTAGCTATGCTTAATATTCTGCACTAACAGATTTTCAGCTTTTTGAAGTCAGGTTTACAAGAAAACACACACAACCTTTCAATCCATTTCTGTTATTTTTCTTCTTTTGATGAAATTTCTCTCTCTTCCCTCCAAGCTTCTAATCTCATTCGCCCTCATTTTCTCCCCCACACTCTCCTGCTGAGGCACAGTGCTAATCCTCTATGGTGTTGAAGGTTTTCTATCTAATATGTGTTTTTGCATGCTGTGTACATTCTCAGGAGTGGGAACGAGGAGAAGCTAATGGCCCTGCTTACCCCGCTCAATGTCAACTGCCATGCAAGCGACGGACGCAAAGTAAGAGCAACACACATATACAGTAATACAGTGACAAGCTCATCACCTGTATTTTCTATACAATTGCCCCTCGGGAAAGAATTATGATTACGAAAAAACCGTCAGACTGGCTCTTAACACGTATATGTTCTTAACCTGGAGAGTAAAACAATGTTGTTCTTGGCATCTCTGGCATTTGGTTGCATCATATAATCAAGGTACTCTCTGCCAGGCATTAGCAGCCTGTCTTGGCTGTCAGTCGTTAAAATGAATCGATGGAGACACAGACCCCTCAGTGAATAACACGCTGAGTTGGAATAGTGCATAGCAACGCATAAAAAAATGTCACAACCAAGGACAACCTATTTTCTGTTCTATTTGTACCAAAAACCTGATGGCAGCAAATCACACATTGCAAGTGATGGTTTTCACAAAAGGTGGAGATGTTCAGATTTGGTGTATTTTTGATTTGTGTCGCATTGTGTTGGCAGGTATTGTAGTTCAGGTGTGATACATTTTTATCAGAGAAGCAGGCAGGAGTTGAAAAGCCAGCATGTTCAATGACCATATGTCTAGAAAGCAAATGCCACTGTTTGTGCAGGTGCTTCATTGTAAACACTTCCCAGTGAGTGCAGGGAGTATGGCTTTAACTTTGAAAGAACTATGGGAACGCTCTACCCCTCATTCTGGGGCCTTACCTTCCCCCCGGAAGAGTTTAACCCAGGAAATGAGTTAAGGGGAGCTTACACAGTCAGCCGGTTAATTTGGCTCAGACTGAGGTTTTTGAAGCGTTGTTGATCATGGACCCTTAACACACATAATAAAGAAAAACAGCTGCTTACCCAGACTACTCTGTGTGTCAGTAAGGCACAGTGGCAGCAGAGTGGATGCAGGTCAAACTGGCCCTAAAGTATTCTCATACACAGTTCTCACAAAAAAAGTGAATCAGATATACTTTATTTATCTCCTGGGGGGGGGGATTTGTGCCTTGCAGTTGCTCTTTAACAGAACATAAGCATGGAGAAAAATAAAACAAAGAGTACACTCTGGACCCGCTCTTTTCCAAAGCGACGTACATCAGAGAGTAAGTACAACACAAGCAAGGATCTAGAAAACAGGAAACACGCCAGTAAGTGTAAACGAACAGCTTTAAGTCCGATTGGACACACAGGTGCTGACAGGCAATGCACAGAGGCAAAGCACAACATTGACGGCAGTTCTTAAGCGCTCTAACCAGTATAGAAATCATCTTAAAAGTCGACGTTATCAAACAAAACCATCGTCATTACCATCATCATCATCAATAATATCGAGACCATCGTTATCATCATCATTTCTAAAAGCCTCAATGATAAAACTTAAAGGGATACTTCACCCATTTGCATTAAGCTTTGTATCAGTAGTAAACTTGTGTTTTTATTGAATGGTCTTGCATCCAGCCCTCATTTCCCCCTGAGACGGGAAAAATCTGTATTTTCTTTTCTGAGATGCCTCCGCAATAGACGCAAAAATCGTCATATTGCGTCACTCGCGGAGGTTGATGTTAGCAGGGATAAACTACATCGCTAGTTCCTCATGTTTTCGACCACTGAAGCTACAGACCTATCACAGATCAGTGGGCGGGGCTTCACTGCCAGAATCGAAACTTAACATCCGCCATCTTGCTTGAAGGCTATGCTACCAGGCTCTATTTAGAAATCTAATATCTGCCGACAATGGTGAAAAAAGTATGTTTCAACTTCAAACTGATATGGATGAAGGGGATTTTGAAGGTCTTGTGCTTGAATCGGATGTTCGTGGCTTTTCCTACGAGCCGCCCGCAATATTGCTGCCAGGTGCCTTCTGCATACAGACAGCGGCTAAACAGGGACCCGGCTCAAGCTGGGTGTCTCTATGGATAACGCTGAAGGTCCGAGAATGAAGAAAAACGTATGTTTCAACTTCAAACTGATATGACTGAAGGGGATTTTGAAGGTCTTGTGCTTGAATCGGATGTTTGTGGTTCTTTCTACGAGCCGCAATATAGCGGCGAGCTGGCTGCTGAGTGCCGACAGGCAGGCTAGCTAGCCTAGCTGGCTAGGTCCGCGGCTTTGAGAGAAAAGAAGGAGCCGGGGCAGACTTGTGTTGTCGGTGCTGTCACTGTTTGCCTATGGACACAGACATATAGTCTGTTTTCTTCCAGGAATTTCCAAGATGCCAATTCCTTATGGAAGAAATCTCTGAATCAGTTGTGGAAACGGCTGTATTATTATTATTAAATGTCCGCGAGTAATGCTGCATTCAGGTGCTGCTCGGGTGGTTTAAGTTTCCGAGTTGGGAAGTCATTCTTCCGACTTCCCAACTCGGAGAAATTTTATAGTCAAGTTATATTTAAGCAAAAAGTTGATGTGCAATACGTGCCTGAATAAAAAGAATGTTAACAAAACACAAAACCGACTTGAGCAGGTATTTCATTTGCATTTTACAACTTGGAATCTAATTTTTCCGATACCACATGAATGCACCTCTCCTTCAGCGGGAGTGTCCTGCGGTGCTGTGCATTCTGGGAGATGTGTCTTTGCAGAGAAAAGGCAAAAATACACTTTTTGCCTTTTCTCGGTCAAGAAGGCACCAATTTCAAAATGTATTTCTCATTTCTACTACATATATGACCCAATGTCACTACAGATTCATGTTTAAACGGGTGAAGTATCCCTTTAAAGTAACAGGCGGGTGGAGAGAGGCAAGAGGAAGGAGACTACTGGAGACTATAGGAGATTATGAATTTAGCAAAATAAGAGAAAGTAGCACATGGCATTTGGAGCATCTCTACAGGTCTACTGGAGGTAGAATTGTGAATCATAGGTGTGTGTGTGTGTGTGTGTGTGTGTGTGTGTGTGTGTGTGTGTGTATATGTTTGCTGTGTGTGTGCGTGTGTGTTTCTGCATGTTAGTTTGTGAACACTAGAAAGGGACAAAGAAGACAGAAGAGGTTGTCATTTGAGTGCAAAAAGTTGCATCTATAAATAGTCGTCATGTTGTTCATGCATGCAGGTGGTAACTTTGTGGAAGGGCCTGAGCAACTTCAAGTACGGGTTGTTGTCACTGAGGCACCATCTTGTTTTTCAGTCCTCTTAATACACCCATGCTTAGACAAGGAAAGCCTGCTTAATTAAAAGCCAACCAAGTGTGGATTAATTTCCGGGGGTGTGTGTGGCTGTGACGGACGAACGAAGCCAAACCCAGTTTACAGTTCCTCTGAGTTTCTGGCACTGCTCACCTTTATGTTGTGAACAGAGCGTAAAATCTGTATCTGTAATTATAAGCTGTAAGTTTCTGCTTACTTTGCTAGATCCAAAAATTAGTTCCGAGTTTAACTGTCAGCTAATGTCAGACTTGGGAGTTAGTTCAGGTGCTGATAGATTGCAGAGTGTAGGGTGGGACTTTAGGGCTTGAAGAAATGCTGGACTCACTACTCAATGAAATGCCAGCCATGCAACTCTAAAAGTACATTGGCCAAAGGAGGATAACGCTGTATGTTCACTAAACAGAAATTATTTTGTGACCACAGCGTCCGCTCATGTCTCCTCAGGGAGTCCTGAGCCTAATGTTGAGCTCTGCTCTGTCACAGCGGTCCGTCTGGCTTGTGGATGATTTGTCCCCCTTATGAATAACTGGGAGAAAAAAAACAACAACTATTTTTCGTTGTTTCTGTGTTAGCTTGTTTTAGTTGAAGCACTCCCTGTGGTCCACCATATCACTGTTTTCCAACCAGGCAGAACTAAAGACTGCTCACGCTGACTCTGAGCTGAGTGAGATTGAAACTGCACTCTGCATGGGTAATCAGCTGAACCGGATCGGGGTCTTCCAGAGTTTTTATGGCGTCTCGTAATGTTGTTTCTCTCAGGGACCTAAGAGAAACAACATTAAGATTTTTATGTTGTACTACAAACTCTCCATTAGAAAAGTTGAACCATTGTTGCATTAAATATACCGCTACCTTTTGTTTTGTTTTTAGTGCAGAGTCACTCTTTCGTCTAACGTTGAGGGTTTCTTCTAGCAACCTTTCATAGAGAGATACATTATTTTTAGTGATCTGATTGGTCAGAAAACAGGGATGGCTTCAATATATTTGTTGCAAAAGCAAAGCAAACTGTATTTTATGGGTTGCTATGGCAACTGCAGTGACATTAGGTAGCAGAAAGGAGCCTTTTTGCTCTATACTCTCGGTAGCTGTCGTATAAATGCTTTAACAGCCTTGAGGAGGCTCTTTGTTATAATTATGTGTGCTTCAGTGTTGTTGATGATGCTCAGCTGCAGCGTGTATCCATCATATCACCAGCGTACCCATAATTGTGAGAGAACATCCTCTGGTTATTATCTGTGCAGGTGGCCCTGCTGGGGATGTGATACCCCCGGGGAATACCGTGTAATTTGAAAATTCTTCAGAGACGCAGGGGACAAACTCAAGAGATCATTGAGAAGCGTGGAAATGTAATGGTTCATAAGTAGATGAATGCAACCGTGTCCAGAATATGAAAACTGCACTCAGACATATTCTGGATTGACCCCTCTTGCACATTCTGTATTGGTAATACTCTTTAATTGCCCAGACTAGAAGCAGCCATGCACAGTAGATGGAATACATTTTCACGCCAGCGCAGTTTTCTCCTTGTTATGGTCTTAGGGTAATTTAATGGGGTATTGGGGATTTACATTCCCACTGCTAACAGAAATTATTGAGTGAGTTCTAAGTATGAGCTATAAACATTTGATGAAAGTCAGAGCCCCTTTGCTTTTTTTTTGCTTTTCTGGTTTTTGACCGAATACACCAAGCGAAATAAAGACAGAACATGGATAAATATGAATTACATAAATGCATGCATTATGTGAAGCGCAATAGAAAAGATGCTCTTGGATATATATTTCTCAGATTGATTTAATTAACAACACATCCACACTTTAGACTCTTATGATTAGCTCCAGAAAGAGAATATCTTTTAAGTAGAGATGGGATTGATCAGATCTAATATCGGACTCGGGTCCAGTATTGACATAATTTTCATATCGGATATCTGACTGACAACGCCGATCCACGTCACAGATCATGAAAGGCTTGTTGGGCACTTTGAACATTCTCAACTTGCACAGTCTCGCTTTCAAGACATTCAGACTGAACTGCAAGTGCCCACAATTTGTCTACATCAAGACGTTCAGACAGGATGGAACAGCTTCTTCAATATGATCAAAAGTACAATTTGTGCACTTCAGTTCAAAACATTTAATTTGAAAACCTCACAGTTGTTGCTGCTTCCTGTTTGTATGTGAAGCCAGCACAATGCACTCCCGAGTTTACTACAGCGTTGTGTAGCCTTAAAGATAATACCAAAAAAAAACTATAACAATATTAACTATGATTTTTTTTTTAAATCAGTATTGGTACGGATGTATCGGAATCAGAACTGACAAAAAGTGTATCCATATATCTCTCCCTTTAAGTGCATGCAGATCCTGCACTATGAGAAAATATGAGATGTGCGATAACATAGTTCAATATTGACACAAAATAAAGATATGAAGTGCAATAAATAAACAAAAGTTTTCTCAGTATTAATCATCTTTGACATCACAGGGATCACGTATGATGATTAACACGAACATAGATTCAAGTGTATTAACAACAACTTAAGTGATATATCTTAATACATAGTGATTCATTGCATAAGAAATAATGGTAGGAACATTTTCTTCATCATACTTGTTTAAACCTGCACAGAAATGCTTTCCAGTCGGCTGACACATTGAGCAAAACTCAGACACACACACACACACACACACACACACACACACACACACACACACACACACACACACACACAGGCATGCACACATACACAAGACTGACTGAGACAAACACACACCATTACAAGGACAAGGACTACTACTAATAATCGTGGAAAAAAACAGGCGGCGTCGGATCCTTATGATTGATAATAATGATGCATAATGATGCATTTCTTAAAGTAAACAGGAGCTCCATGTCTCTCTGTCCTCCTCCCCCCGCCCCCCTCTTCTTCCTCCTTCTTCTTCTTCTCTGTTTAATTTTAATTAGAAGTGGCACAGGCTCTCCGTCTCCTCTCTTCAACCTCACGCTCACATGCAAACACACAGATCAGGAGCATAAATGTTGATTGCAGTCGCCTCTTGGGGGAATGAAAAAAGCGCTGCTTGTACGCAGCCTATATACAGATAAAGAGAGAGGGATGGAGGGAAAGGAAACAAGATGGATGAGAGAGAGACTAAATGGCCAAACGTGTATGGACAAACCTGACTATTTTGTAGTTTTGACCCATTTTCCCTTGGTTTTGGACGAGCCATTCAGTTCCACATGAGGACAAATCTGTTAAAACGGATATATACATTTTAAAGTGTGCTGTTATCTTCGTGTGAAGAACTTTCCTGTTCCACAATAATTACGCCCACCTTTACTCAGTCGGGTCCATTAAGAAATGGTTCCCCAAGTAAGAATCCTTCCCTTAGTTTTTAACAGAGCATACGAAGCGTACTGCAGCCCATGTCTCTGGAACAAAGTGTTCATCGGTCACATGTGGGTGTAATGTCGGGTTGTCTCTAGACTGTTGAACATGTAGTGTGTAGTTCCCTTTAGTGTTTGTCTTTCTACTGCTCTAATTCGAGCACTTCTAGCAAGAGCCTTGTGTTCTCTTTACACTGAGCTATAGGAAAGACAATAGCTTTTTAACAGTGTGTGTGTGTGTGTGTGTGATTGTGATTGAGTGTGTGTGCACACACACTCGGATGATTGAGGGCCCATCAGAGGAGGGGATATTATTAACACAGCTGAGTGGAGAGTGTTATCAAGCTGCCTGTACTGAAACCTGCCGCTTACTACTACACACACACACACACACGCACACGCACACGCACACACACACACACACACACACACACACACACAGTCCTGCAGACATTGCTTCCTTAGAAAAAAAAAGGCCACTGCTCTCTGACTACCCACTGAACACACACATATTTATTTCTCCATCTTTATGAATGTTTTACTTGCACCTCTTATGTGCTTCAACGTGGCTGACTGTCTGTAGTCCTAATGGATATTCTGTTAGTTTTAAAGGGAGGACATATCATGTTTTGGACCCTTTTGAGCTCTGTCGTTTGAGAATATATGCTTGCATTTGTTTCTGAATATTATGAATTTGGGATCTGAATCTTTCCAGTGAGAAGCATCGCACCCACTTGCGTCCTAGCTGGCACCAACATCAAAGGAACAGACAGCTGAGGAGCAAGACCGAGATTCAGAATCAGAGAGAGAGAGAGAGGGAAGAGAAGAGAAATGACTTTCATTGAAGTCTTGTTTAAATGTTGATTATGGGAGCTTATCCTGCTGAGAGCACCATGCTGACAGGCTGTGTTTATCATCCCTATCTGGTGATAAACAGGCATCTCCACCAGTCAACTATTCAGGAATAGAATATGGTGTGTATTTTAAACCGTAAGACTTCTTCTTATAAAAAGGAATGTTTAAAGACGAAGGAATTACATCTTTCTAAGCTACTTATATAGCTAGTTACCATATTAAGATTAGCTGTAGTGTGTTTACTACACAGTCTTATAGGAGATTAAAACAGATCTGAGTAAATAAATCAAGACAGATAATCAATCAATCTTTATTTGTATAATACCAATCCATAACAAATGTTAGTGTTATCTCAAGAAACTTTACAAACAGAGCAAGTCTTGACCTTTGTTTGTTATATTATCTACATAACATTAATCCACCAGGCGCACAGCACTAAGCAACATTTAGCAAAGTTACAGTGGCAAGGAGCAACTTCCTTTAAGAGGCAGAAAGCTCGAACAGAATCAGACTCATGTTGAACAGCCATCTGCCAAAACTGTGGTGGGTTGAGAGGGAGTAGAGGGAGAGGGGTAATGAAAGAGACTGATGGAGACAAACAAAGCAACAACAATGAATAAGATAGATGTATAGCTGCGATGTCAGTAATAATGGTATGGTTCAGTATGTTTAGTATTAGCAGTAACAGATCAGTCTATTAACATTTGCAACTATAATGACAATGAAATGGGGAGGACTGATATTGGTAATTATGGAGGATGAAGTCGAACAACTATTAGATTCACATTAACATTTCTAATGATGATTATAGACGTTAGGCTGATTTTATTAGTTGTAGCAGGTGGAGTCGAGGACCGCAGCAGCAGGCCGTACACACCAACGATCCAGAGGAACCTACTAATGAAAAACTAAAGAGGTCTTTAACCTCCAATCAGATTCACAGATTTTATTTACAAACAAAGATGAACCAATCAAAAGGAAACAATGCATACTTGAAGTAAACTAGACAAATGGAAAATGTAGCAGTAAATGATGATAAATCACAAAACCATGTAGGGTCTGCTATTTTGTTCACTTTTCCCGTTGAATCAGAGGTTTTTTTTATTTTCATTCTGACATCTTTATGTACAAATGTTGCAGAGTTGCCTTTAAAGTCTCCTTGAATATGAAGCATCCATCGGTCTCCTCTCTCTGTTGTCCCGATGAGTTTGTAGATCAGAGGCAAAGCTGTCATGGCTGGTGTCTTAACCACCAATGTTTTCATGTTTACAAATCCACGTGAACATGTACAAGGTCGTAGATCTGACTCAAGGCTGCTTGACAGGTGATTTTTCACAACAGTGTCGGTCTGTGTTTCAATTCAACCTGAAGTGCTGTCTATGAGAGAGATTAGACTTCTGCTCCTTTGTAACAAAGAGAAAATAATATCTAGTGGCATTTTTCAACTGTTCAGGTGGCAGATGACAAATAGAGGAAGGAAAAATGTTAAAAAACTTTTGTGAGAGACAAATTCCTGGTTTGATGCAAGCTGGCGGCGTGTGGACGATGTTTGGATCATCTCGTAAAGCTTCTATTTAAATCTGCATAGCTTTTCAAATATCTTCCCCCCAACTTTAATCATACCAGTGTTACTTTGTGCCAATATTTTTTATTTTTTGAGGTGGGCTATTTTGTAAAGTTTGGCATTTTCTGTCATATTACATTTTGGTTCTGCTGATGATTGTACAATCATTGATTCACCAGTGTTGCTTTTTCCCCAAAATGGTTTATTAAGTCAGAAAAGGACAAGAAAAGGCCGTTAAATACATATTATGGAGGTTGTGGCTCAGTTGGTAGAGTCGGTCGTCTCTCAACTGGAAGGTCGGGGGTTCGATCCCCAGCTCCTTCAGCAACATGTCCAATGTGTCCTTGGGCAAGACACTTAACCTCGAATTGCTCCCGCTGATTCGTTTGCGGCGTATGAATATGTATGAATGGGATTAGTTACTTCACATGGACACTTTAGACATACACATAAAATGAGAGTGAGTAGGGACCCAGACTGGGTTCTTGAGGTAAGAAGCTCTTATTCCAAGTCTAAATACCTGTTCATGGAACAGTCACTCTACATAAAATCAACGATGGTTGGCTAAGGCTATAAGTTTTTTTTAATGGGGTTAAAATAGTTTTTCATCCTTCCCTTAGGGAGGCAAACTGATGCCTTTGTCATACAAGGTTTGCAACTAAACCGAACCTGACAGTAGATTCTTCCAGAATGTAAAGCTGGCGTACCTGTCATGTATTGAAAGCTAAAAGGACACTTTCTGTTGCTTTCCAGGAGCGGGCTCAGAAGTAACTTTCTGAACTACTGAGCTTTAAACTTTCCACAGCATTCTCAACTCTTTAGAAAACTCAAAGCCTCTGTGTTTGTAGCTGAGAGGTGGAGCAGATTGACAGGTGATGGCTGAGATTTCAGCGTGTGTGTGTGTTTCTGTGTGCCTGACTGTGTGAGGGTGCACGGAGAGCAAAAAGATGAGAGGACTTGCTGTAAGTTATTTATCTCCCAAGCTGTTGGCTGAGCTGAGCTGTTGATGCCGTGTAGTGTGTGTGTGTTTGTCAGTCAGAGGAATAGCACACAGATTTGCTAATATGTTTATCGATCCAGCCATCTGACACTACTCATCTTGTTAGTGTGTCTACCTTCTGATATGAAGCCTGGACTTGAATACTAAGTCGGCTGAACACAGTCAAACACACATTTAAGAGAGTTTCCACCAAGTATTATATTTTGACATCAAATTATAAAGGTTTTCTCTTGCATTCCAATAATTTTTGTCCAAAATCTTTGGAATTGGGTTGACTGACAAAAGCTCACATTTATTTTACATTCCACAGTACCTGTCTGTTTCAAACCAGCATCAGATTGACTGAGTCTGTCTTTAATCTTGTTTGTCTCGTTCTGTGAACAGTGTGGTATCAAATCAATGCACAGATTTAGAAGTTGCTAGATCGGGGGCGGGTACATCAATTAGATTAATTATAAGTCTGAGCCAGCAGCAAGAGCTTTGCACCTTGTGGAAGGTATATGTGTGGTTTTAGCTCAGAAGATAGCTCTTTAAAGGGAGACTAGAAATACACAGTAGAGTATAACAATTAGATGAATGTGTTTGTAGAATCCACTTGGTGTTTTTTTTTTATTTATGTCATCTTGCTGATAGATTGAACAACATCTTTACACCAGTGAATTTTTCTCCACAGAAGACTCTTTATTACCCCAAGGTGCATTTAGTTAGATGGATAGCTTGTCTTCTAAGGAACTGCCTCATTTGCTGATTGATGCTCACACCGATGCAATAGATTACACTGCTGCACCTCTACTTTCCACACATACAGTTTAAGATTATTACCTCACTTTTCTTACATGCTCCTTTGATTTTTATTGCAGAAACTTTTATAGAATTTGTCATCTATTGTGAGTTCTCTGTTATGAGAAGTATAATGTGACTCAAATGAAACATGTTGCTTTTAAGTTCAATTTAGGGATGTCCCTAGGCGACTAATGTCAGACTAAAACACAAGTCGAACACACACAGAAAACAGTCAAAATGGGGCAGATATTTCTTTTAAAGGGATACTGCACCCGTTGAAACATGAATCTGTATTGAAATTGGGTCATATATGTAGTAGAAATGTGAAATAAATTTTGAAGTTTGGTGCCTTCTTGACCGAGAAAAGGCAGAAAGTGTCTTTTTGGCTCATGTGGATGAAAGACAACAACAGCTAGGGTGCTCTATTTACAGTCTATACGGCCGTTTCCTCAACTGATTCCGAGATTTCTTCCAGAAGGAATTGGCATCTTAGAAATTCCTGGCAGAAAACGGCTCTATGTCTGTGTCCATAGGCAAATAGTGAGAGCACCGACACCACCAGTCGGTCTTGGCAGCAGCCGCCTCCTGTTGCTCCATCAGCCTCAACTGCTCGTTGCTATATTGCGGCTCGTAGAGATAGCCACGAACATCCAATTCGAGCACAAGACCTTCAAAATCCCCTTCATCCATATCAGTTTGAAGTTGAAACATACTTTTTTCGCCATTCACGGTTCTTATCAGCTTTCTCCATAGAGTCTGTTAGCATAGCTTCCTAGCAAGATGGCGGACGTTGCTTTTAGATCCTGGCAGTGAGGTGCCACCCACTGATCTGTAATAGGTCTGTTTCTTCAGTGGGTCGAAAACATGAGGAACTAGCGATGTAGTTTAACCCCTGCTAACAAAAACAGCCTCCGATGATGCAAAATGACGATTGTTGCATCATCGGAGGCTCCTTTTCAGATAAGAAATAAGGAGCTTTCCCGTCTCAGGGGAAATGAGGGTGGGATGCACGACCATTCAAAAATACTACCAGGTTTCTAATGATACAAAGCTTAATGCAAATGGGTGAAGTATCCCTTTAATGTTTCCGGGAATAGACTGTGATTTAGTTTGCAGAATGTGGCTAACGTTAGGAGTGCTGGTACCTCCAGCCTATGATCCCCACAGCAGGTCAAATTCCACATGCCTGAGCTAAATTTGATTTTGTAGGACTCAGGTCGAGATGCCAATTTAACTTGACACAACACAACACACAAGATTCTCTCTGTGCACTCTGCTTGTTCACACCCGGGTAGTAGAGCGAGGAGAGCAGGCCAAATAACGGCAGCTGTGGCTCAGTTGGTAGAGTCGTCGTCTCTCAACCGGAAGGTCGAGGGTTCGATCCCCAGCTCCAACATGTCCGATGTGTCCTTTGGCAAGACACTTTACCCCGAATTGCTCCCGCTGCTTCGTTTGCAGCGTATGAATGGGATTAGTTACTTCTAATGGTCTCACTTCAAAGCAACCACTGCCATCAGTGTGTGAATGGGTAGGTGTGACATGTGGCGTAGAAGACTAGAAAAGTGCGATGTTAGCTCAAGTCAGTTAACATTTAACGGGAGTTAAAAACTACTCTATGGTTACAGCCCCAGCTAGTTGTGGGTGGCTGTGTTGTAGTTTGGGCATAACATTTGACCCGCATTGAGGGCCAACATATGAAAATATTAATGATTTGTTGAACTGACTATTATTGTGCTGGCTAGCGAGGGTGATGACGATCAGCCGTTCAGTTGACTAAACGTGCACATGCCCAGTTGAATTATCTCACTCTACGGGCATAATAATATTTGGCTTCAGAAAGTCTTTGTTAGGACAGTGTTGTATGCAGTGCAGTATGGTTGTTGTTGAAATAAGACAGACAGATATACAGATTGATATGACTAATTGTAAATGATTGGGTCCTGTGGGGCAGAGCAAAGGAACGCCATGGGAGCTTCACGCAGTCACTCATGCAAAAGACACTAAACAAAATGGTCCAAATGTTGCAGTTCACCCTTGCACATAGATCATGTCTCATTGCTATGGCAACTGCTGACAGCTAGCAGTCACCGTTGTCATGGGAACAACTTGACAGGCTGGGGGAAAGAACAGGAAGACGTAGAGTCAGAGAGAGAGGGATGTAAGAGAGGTTTAAAAGCAACTAACACAGCAGCACCCCACATGTTTTGAATGTTGTGTATGTTCCAAATGTGTGTCTGATGTTTCTCACAGTCTGACTCTATTCATGCTGTCTTTAAGGTGTTTGTAATTTTATAAGATGACAAAAATTAGCCAAATTGAAGGAACTTTCTTATTTGGAGGGAATATTTTGCAACACTTTGCAGCTACCATTAAGATGCATACATTTTCTTTGAAGACGAAAGGGATGCATAAAAAAAAGATAAACGCATCCAAGGGAAGTCAGAAAGACAGATTAGTATTTTCCATTTTGGCTGAACATGCCCTCTGCATCACTCTATGCTTCCTGATTTATCTTCCTATATTCCCCCCTTCCTTCCCTTTCTTCTCTTCTCTTCTCCACTCCTGTCTCCCCTCCAACTCCCAGAAAGGCTTTTAGGTGATTAAAATACAACAGAGAGTATTTTTTTTTTCTTTTGCTATTGTTCACTTTCAGCCTGCCGGTGTGAGTGTTGATTGCATCTCTGTGAAATACGGTCTGCTAGGTTTTTCACTTTTGGCTAATATATTTCATCAGCTCTCAGAGAAGTCTATGGAAGGGTGCACCAACAGTTGAAGGAACCAAAAGCCAAGAAGCTACCTATATCTGACTTATTATTAGGTTTAACTCGTCAAACACACACTTTTTTTATTTTGTGTCTTAAATGTAAATAGAGGATAGCTGTTTTCTCTTATTGCACACACACGCAAAAAATCTTCATGAGAAGAAAAACAACCAAACTGAAGCGTTGGAAATCTTGGTAAATATGCTTGCTTCCTCACTCTCCAAGTGTTACATCAAAAGATTGATGTACTTTCATCTGTAAGCTAAAGGCTGTAAGCCTAATGTGTAGCCAGAGCCAGAAGAAGCTTAGCTTAGCTAAGCAGGAGGGGAAGCTAACTTGGCTCCTTCCAAAAACTAGAGGACCATCTTAGCCAACAGGTTATATAATATTTCTAATCTGAACAATTTATAAAAACGACATGTAACGTGTTTAATAGAAGTGGTTAGCAGAAGCAGGTTAGCTGTTCCTCTCTGCTATCATTATTTATGTTAACTTAAGCGAACTGTCTCCTGGCTCTAGTCTTAATCAGAGACTGATGTCATTTGATGTTTGTGTTTTCAACTTACTCTGCGCAGGAAAACAAATAAGCCTTTTCTTCTAAATGTCAAACTGTGCCTTCAGCGTCAGTAGTCAGATCAAATGGACACAGGATTTTAACCCTCTGTACCAGATTTACACGTTTTTGTGCAAAATGAACCCTTTTTTCCAGTGTTTAAAATTCTTCAAACAAGACATCAAGCACATGTTGCCAGAATAAGAACATATTTCTTTTAGAGAAATTTCCTCTTTTAGGATGGAGGATGAATTCGAAACAAAGTGGAAATTGGCATTCAGTCCTGCCTCCCAATCATAGCATTTTCTTTAGAATCAAAAGCAACACAGCATGTGGTGATCTGGATTCAAAGTAGACGGAACATGTGTCCCTTGTTTACTAGCGGCTCTGTGAGGCCGTCTTTGAGCACAATGGCGCTTGGAGCTAAATGCTAACATCAAGATAGTAACACACCAACAATAAAAGTGCTGACAGGCTAATGTTTAACAGGCAAAGTCTTCACCATGTTGACTGCTTCAGCCTAGCTTGATAGCATGCAAATATTATATATTACACACAAAGAACAGCTGATGGGAATGGCCCTGGTTTGGGAAGAGTTTTGTTCTAGATGTACCAACAGGAAGTCACCGTCTATAGAGCATGGATACAAATTAAAAAACATGGATATTACCTAGAGCATAAGAACAGCATAACTCTCGTGCCATGTGATTGTAACTTAACCTGAAAATACTGTAAGTAATAAAGTATGATTAGCAGACACATGTTGTGACTGTGTCCTAATATGCCATAATGAGTAAAGAATGAAAACTGAGTAGAACCAGCCGAGAGATCAATCTATTTTTATTGTAATTAAATAAATGTTTTACATCTTGTATTTGCCTTGTTCTTAAATTAATGTAAACAGCCTAATCTGACCTTTGTCACACTTGCAGCAATTGCAGCAGCAGAAATATCGAGCTTATGTAAACACAGTAATATTCCCCCGAAAAATGGTTCACTTCGCTGCTGCATGGTTGGCTGTTTTCTGAAAGCGAAATCATTGAAGAAATCATTTCTTTTCCACCATCTGAAGGGTCACTATGTGGCCTTGTACGTACTAAAAAATATAACTTTGTTACATAAATTCAGCACACTAAAAAGAAAAGGTTGCTGTGGATGAAGGGAGATCTTGGATATGATTGGGTGCTGCTCTGGATTACTGGCACTTTTGGCTCGTGGTGAGATCTGAGTTACGCCGAGTTCTGAGCAACATAATAAAGGTTTCAGCCGCAGATACTTTTTTTGTGACTTAAATTCAAATGAGCTTCTGTGCGGAAAATCAAAAACAAGACCTTCTGAGGCAGTGTTGTTGTTGAGGGTCGGCAGTTGTCTCTCTCCCTCCTTCTCACAGACACACAAAAATATTCATGTACCCGCTCCTCTCGCAAGCCTGACAGATTGAGGAGGTGGAGCTTAAAGTACCCAGTCTGACCCTGGCAACGACATCATGGTGATGCAACAGAACATGCACGTGTGTGTGTGTGTCTGTGTGTGTGTGCGTGTGTGTGTGTGTGCGTGTGTGTGTGTGTGTGTGTGTGTGTGTGTTTATGTATGTGTCTGTGTGTGCAAGCTAGGCCTAACTGATGACTCACTGTTGATAAAAGGTTTAAAATGTACCGAGGACCTGATTAACCTACGCATTTGAGTTGTCTTCTGGTAATGTCCGTCCACAACAATTTGCAATAACAAGTTCATAGGCTCATGCAGACACACACACACAATCTGTGACACTGAATATAAAATGAGGATGATGACTAACTGTGTACCATATCCTGCTCCTTGCAAATTCTGCTGTCACATCCTGTTAATACGAGTACACCATCTGTCCTCCCCATCTCTGCCTCAGTGCTGCTGCCTCTGCTCCTCAGCCCAGCTCTTGAGTGAGCTGCTACAGATCACCGAAGATGATCTATTTTTTAAGATCTGGTCAGACGTCTACACTAAGCAGGAGTTGGGTTCATTGCAAAATGTCAGCTTGTGACCCTAAAAGGCCGTTGTTATGACCAAAGGAAGTCTAATTCTTACTCCAAGCAGGGCTCCAGTTCTGTGTCCATGTAAGTGTATGAAACCATGCTGCAGTATTTTTCAAAACGCTGAAGCCAACATCAAAAAAGAAAACATTTCTTCATTTTGTATGGACAAATGAAAGTAACTTTGAAAGACAGGTGCTTTGTAAACATTTGTATTCTTTTTTAAATGTAGTTCTTGGTTGTTTTCTTGCCCAGCTTAATTCAATGCACTGCGCGGAGATTTGAGTTGGGTTGTGAGATGCAGATGGTGCTGGTGTTTTTGATTGAAGGCCTGGGTGAAGTGTGCCACCGTGTAGTAGTCGTAACAACAACACTTCACTCTCTCGCCAACATCATCAGCCTGCTGTCACCCCACAGTCAGGGCATGTCTGTGCTCTTCTTTTAGAGTTTACTGTGATTGTCTTAAGAATCACTTGCACTGCAATAGAATACGTTGTTCCCTCATGGAGTAGCCAGTCAGTGCAGACGCTTCAGCTAGCATGCAGATAGTAATTCAAAAGCAAATGAGACAGACTTTGTCACACAAGGAACTGGAGTATAAACTCTAAAGCCTTTCGGATCACAGGAAAATAATAGGGAACAAACTCTCCTCCTCCTTTGTGGAAAAAATGACTTGGGGATCAAGTCATTTCATCTCTGAAATCAAGTGGAATGTAAAAGCTGTTGCCACATGAATTGGTAAATGTGCTCTAGAGGAATGTTGAAGTGCAAAAAAAACCCCACATGTCAGACTTTGTTGTGAACCTTGTTTTAAAGGCTTCCTGTTCAAATATCCTCATGATCGTCATTTGTTAATGGAGGAAACTTCTATATGTGTATGTTGTATGTAATCCCTGTCCTTTTCCCACTTCAGTCTCTGGTTCATTCAGTGCTTTAAAATGGCTTCTATGTCAAGACTCGGAGGCAGGTTTGCCATTACTTTTTCCTGTAAAAAGTTCAATTTGACTGAAAAATAGGAACATTCTGAGAGCTGTAACATTTCTCCAGCAGTCTGGATGTCACTCAGGCTTTGAGGAAGAATGGCCTTTGCTGAGAGCACATGGAGGAAACTTTGCACAGACAGCTGAAGCCATCTCATCTCAGTCCCATCTCGGAGCTGTCAGAGCTGCAGCTTTCCATCAGTTAAATGGAGGGAATATAGCCAGGCTTTATCAATTTAGACTGAGTCATTGGAAGAAAAACCCATTTCTCTATGAGAAGCCATTCCTCAAAAGCTGCGTACATCTGGCCGCTCAGTGTGAACCAGAATGCTGACTTCTTTATTGCAGTCTTTGAACACAGAACTGATGGTCTGAGGTGATAATGATGCTGTCGGATGTAAAACGAACATGTGGGCTAACATTTACTTTCTATATTTACCTGTTTCTCACAATGTGTCTGCTTTCCCCTGACTCTTCCTCCACCTCTGTCTTATTTTCACTCTTTCTGTGTCTCTTCCTTCTTTTCTCTGCAGTCTACTCCACTCCACCTGGCAGCGGGATACAACAGGGTGAGGATAGTTCAGCTGTTACTACAGCATGGAGCAGATGTTCACGCCAAGGACAAGGGGTACGTACAAGTAAATCAATGTAAAAGAAAAAGTTTCAAAGAATACAGGGATTGGTGGAGAAAATAGTAAATGTGGGATTTTGACTTTTTATAAGCACAAGATCTAAAATACTTCAGCGGTAGTAATGGAAGCCAGTAGGCCGATTAATCAATGACTGCTGTGCTTTCCATTTGCTTTCTTCTAATTTCAAAAAAAGATACATTTCCAGTAGTGTTGTCAGATTTATCAGGCTTATTCATCCAAATTGTTTTCTGAATACCTTTTCGGTGAAAGTGGGAAAAATGATTAATTTTGATCTCAGGATTTGGAGTTTCAAGAGCTGGCACGTTTAGCTCAGTTTACTCATTCCAGATGTAGATTCAAATTAATGTAGTTAGGAAATATAACTTGGCTCATTAAATTAAGGCAGCCAAATCTAGGAGCACAGAGATGTAAACTTCATTTGAAATTTCATCCCTCAGAATTTATTAGATGACATTTTTGAGTTTTTCTTTTGCTGCCAATGGGACGGCTAGGATGGCAATGTTAATTCCTCAGTCACACCACTTTGAGGCAGAATAAAAAATCTCGACCCCTAATGGAGGGATTTTTGATATAATTTTGAATAGATATTGGGCGTCATTCACTAATAAATGCGTAGAAATGTTTTTACTCTGCACATAAAATAAGTGCATACGCAAAATCACCGTTGGATTCATGACACGTGCGTACCAGCCAATTTTGTTCTCACCACCATGCGTATGTTAGTAAATCAGAATCATTCTAAATCGCCAGCCGCGTGCCCGCAACCTGCAATCAGCATACTACCACGCCCCTATCTCTCCATATAAGGACATCCGAAGGCATACAGTACATTTCATGATTACTTAATACTTTTAGTCAATGCATTAGTTAATTCACGTTTTTAATTCTTGTCTTTTCAAAAATAAAAAATACATTTATATATATATTATTTTTTACTGAATGTATTTTTAATATGTCATTTATTTAGTTAAGAGTGTATGTTAACATTTTCTGAGAAAGCTGGTCAATCATTTGTGCGTACGCATGGTCTCAGGAGGTTCTAAATTGTGTTCGCAGAGTAGAACAAATTCAAGTAAGAATATATTGATGAATCACAGATTTGTGCTTCAAACATTCGTACGCACGGTTTAAGCACATATTTCTGACCAGATCAAGTGACTGGCTAATGTTGAGGGTTCCACGAGTAAACACTAATGTTGGGAAAACAGCCTTTACCTTTTGTGCTGCACACACCTGGAACACAATACAAACCACTTTAAAACTCAACACGATGGTTACCATAGGTCAATTTAAAAACATGATCACAAATTACTGTGCTCATGAGTGTAAATGTTTTTAACTGTATTTGCCTGCTTTGCTGCTTATTATTCTGGTCTTATATTCTATGTATTTGTATTTGTCTCTGTTGTATTGTTTTTTTGTTTAATTGTACTCTCGACATCATTGCAAATGAGGGCTTGCCCTCAATGATTTCTCGAGAATACATAAAGGTGAAATGAAATTTGTGCGTACGCACTGTGAATGAGGCCCATTCAGAGCTCTCAGATTTACCTTAGTGATCCTACTGTGCCACCTTATGTTGTTACTGATACAGTGCCTAGTTGTTGATGAATTATGATCAAATTTAGTCCCAGCATTCACACCCACCTTATGATGAATTTTTACCTGTTGTGGTCCCATAACTGTTTTTTAGCTGCGTCACCATCAGATTGAAGTTCCAGTTTGTGAAATTCTAAGGTTTCAGTCTCATTTTCCTGCTTTGCATGTAATTCTAATCACAACCCAAGCACTTTGTTTTTGGCCTAGCTTGTAAATGTTAGCATGCTTACACACTAGATTAAAGCTCCTGTGAGACAACTTGTGAGGGTTGGGTCTTATCTCTGTGCTTACCTTGTCCTATAAATTTGTAGGTAGTGTTTTCTGACAAAAAAAAATCACAGTCAAATGTATGACTCATGGTGAAAACTTGCTCTGGAGAAAAGGCTGCCTCTTAGCGTACTGGTGTGAAACCTACCCAGTGGCAGCAGTAGCAGGCATTGAAATTAAGACATAGAAATAGTGAATGAACTCGCTGAGGATCTCGTTTGTATTTGTACCTCAAAAAGAGGCATCAACATTATTTACAGTCTTTTTCATAACCAGTTAAAAACTCATCACATGGGCTTTAAAGGTCACATAATATGCAAAATACACTTTACCATGTTTTTCAAACACTATGGTCCCTAGCCTGTCTACAAACCCCCCAAATTATGAGAAAAGTTCATCCTCTCCGTCCCCTCTCTGCTCCACCGTTTGGAGATTTTCAGCTTGGAGATTTGCAGTAACCCCTCCCCCAGGTGGGTGACACTCCCGCAGCTACTGTAGGTGCTTGTTCTGTCCTCTGAGAATGCCTTTCCACGCAAAAAAATTGGGCATAGTGCAAGAGAGCCCAAGCCACCCAAGTCCTTCTAGAGGGGCGTGGAGCAGCTCATTTGCATTTAAAGCTACAGACACAGAAACAGCCTGTTCTGAGCAGGGCGAAAATAGAGGGGTTTATAGGCATGATAAAATACAGGGTCAGAGTGGATTTATAACAATAAACTTCACAGACATGTTTTGGGGAACTCTTAAACTTATTTAAACTTGTTTAAAAGGAGTATAATATGTGACCTTTTAAGGCAGAATGTGCAACATTTTACAAATAAATACAGCAGAAATCAAGTTTATCCTCCGAAGATAACTCTCTGAGTCATGACTGTCTACAGTGAGTGAGACGCGCGAGTTGCACTGGCTGTGTTGTTGTCGGAGCTGTGTTTACATCATGTTTACATGGACGGGACGGCCGGCTGGCTCATCTCATTGTGTATAAAAGCTGTTTAAGTGAGGGAGTAGAGAAAAGAAGAAGAACATACTCACTTCTTATTTTAATGTGACTTAAGCGTTTTTAGATCACATTCATTCTGTGTAAATTTACATGCAATGTGAAGTTACGCGCAAACTAAAGAGAGCTACCATTAGCCTGCTTACATAACAATGCAGCTCGAGACAAGGACAATTTTGTCCACCACTTGCGCCTAGCGCTTGATTATGGTGCATTCCAATTTGATAACTCCTTTGTGCAAACGCGAGTGAAGAGGGGGGCTGGAGGTGTGCTGCTGGAGGAGAGCGGAGGCTTCAGTGTGGCGGAGGTGTTGCCAAAAAGCAGTTTGTTTTGGTTTCATGCTGGTGCTCAAGGGCAACATCTACTGGATCAAAAAGTCGCACATTCTTCCTTTAAGATAAGAACATATGAAACATCAGCATTTAGTTTTGACACTGTAAGAATGAAAACATGCTGTGGTAAGCAGCTCAAAGCCCCACTTACCCAAGTGTAACCTCGCAGAGCTGCAATATAAGATGTGTTCCAAAGTTCTTTTTTGAACCAGAGAAATAAGATATACTTATATTTCCAACATTTATTTAAAACATATATTTACTGTTATGTGTTTTGCTCTTCCAGTGGTTTGGTGCCTTTACACAATGCCTGCTCCTATGGACACTATGAAGTTACTGAGCTTCTGCTGAAGGTACCCACACATACTCACGCATGCTAGCTGAGCAATCACTAAGGAAGTGGAATTTTATTTAATTAATAAAATTAGTAAAATGTAAATCAAGCAATCAAAGCTTCAAGAACCGTTGAATTCTCTTTAGAACGATACAAATGAAACACTTGTAAACTGTTCATACATAGATTCACTTTTCTCTGATCCCCTCACCTCTTTCCTCTGTCTCTCCAGCACGGAGCGTGTGTTAATGCCATGGATCTTTGGCAGTTCACCCCTCTCCATGAAGCGGCATCTAAAAACAGAGTGGAGGTCTGTTCTCTGCTGCTGAGCCACGGTGCCGACCCCACCCTGCTCAACTGCCACAGCAAGAGCTCTGTGGACATGGCGCCCACTCCGGAGCTGAAGGAGAGACTTACATGTGAGTGTGGGCCTTTATTTACATCAACTGCAGCTGCAGCGTGTACAGCACTGCTAAATGTGTCAAGATGCTGAACGAATGAATTCATTGCTTTGGGAAATTGTGTCTTTACAACAGTCCGTTTGGAGCAGTCGCTTCAAATTATTTTAGCATTAGTACAGTTTAAAAAATATGAAATGTAGTCTATTAATTGGGGAACAGTTCTCTTCTAGAGATGCTAATGTGTGAAAGAAAAAGCTTCCAAATGCCTGAAAAACCGAGCAGACGACA